>JAUPMV010000004.1:10833620-11433620 GCA_030848855.1 Branchinecta sandiegonensis | reverse complement strand
TCGACAGTCAAATGTGAACAGCCACTAAAAACACAGTGGGTGTACTGTAGGCTACTCGTCTCCTGTGGAAAATTGTTGGTCGAGGGACATGAAGCTGAAGAGAAACTAGACCTACGTTGCCTGGGCAACGTGAAGTGTTGCGGCAACCTTTGTGCGGCTTCGCCGACTAAAGTGTTGCGAGAGCAACACTTTGGTTTTGTTTCTTTGCTGTCGGTTAAATGCTGAAGTTGTCAACTTATCAAAGCTTACAAAACGGTATGTTCTAAGAAGAACACAATCAGTAATCACATGATCAAAGGCTATTCCTCAGCGTTGTAAAAACAACAACAACAGAACATCGGAAGAACGGACTAAACTGACTTTGCAGTCAGTTGAACTTTATCGTTTTCAATCGTAGACATCGTGACGGATGAAAACTTGGGACAATGTCTTATATAATCTAGTTGGTATCATAAAGCTATGCGTAACTTTTCAGGATTAAAATACCAAAGATGACACTATTAATTATTACGAAACTACCTCATTGTTTTAAATTATGTTTGTACCCATTGCGTAAACAGTTAATCCTAGTTTACAGCGGTAGACCATCGATACAAACTTTCTTACCGTTAGATTTCTAGAAATCGAATACGATGTGCACCAATTTGCACAAATTTCTAGCCGCTCGTGAACCGATTCGTACTTACAAGTCCCTCTCCCATGATAGACATCAAGTTCACCGGAAACAAATAGTGGGTAGGCTACACCAGCTAGCAAAAGTTGCAAACCCCTCATCGCTGAAGATGGTAACAGGTGATCATTACTTACAAGTCCCTTTCCTATCTTACAATTGGGAACCAAATTGTTCTTACCATCGAATACACCAGAAACAAATAATAGGTACACCAACTAGCAAAAGCTGCAAACCCCTCATCACTGAAGATGATTATGGTCTAACAGCCGACTGTTGCTTACAAGTCCCCTATATGTCTCACAATTGGGATCGGCCTAATTTTGGTTTCAGTGTGTACCTTACTACGGAAGTTGTCAACCCCTCTTAAACTTTCAAACTGTTATATCTCATGAAGGAATTTTTGTAACAAAAAATGGATGACATATACTTTAGTTCAAAAGTTGACTTTTTTGCCGTAGGCCAACTTTCTAAAATCACCACTTAGAAAGGAGCAAAGGGTAAGCTCTAATTTCTTTAGCAGTGAGAGAACTTTTAAAGTTTAAGAGGCCCATCTGATCTCACTTCTCTTCCTCACTCCCAAGTGTAAGAAATGGAATGATAAACTCAGCTGAAATCGCGAACAGACATGGATAGAAACAACAGATGGCAGCACTTTCGGACCCGTGGGAAAATGACACTTTTTTGTTTCTGTAGATTTTTCTATTTATCACTCAAAGAAGATATGTTGGCTGTGGGGCCGGGTAACTGCCGCATATATTTAACACTTATAGATTTTAGTCCATCTTCAATTTGAAACTGGTGCCTGCCTGCTTGCGTGCTAGAACGGAGCTTTCCACTCAAAAGCAGAAACATGGTTTGATGAAACGAAAGGTTCGCTACACAACTTCAGATAGTCCTCTCTGACATGGGCTATATAACTCCACTTCACTTCGCACACCGTAGGCTCTGGCTCGAGGACAAGCAAAAACCATCCTTATTGGCCCCAGGCAAGAGTTCTACGGAGCTTTCCAAAATGTAATGTCATATTCATCAATCCGGCCTAAGGTCAACACTTTCCGTAAAAACCGCACGAGTTAGACCCTTACCAGTTACTAGGAATAAAATGAAATCGGAGTCATAGGGAAAAAAAATAAAATAAAAAAAAACCAGGAAAAACCAAAGTGTTGCTCTCGCAACACAATAACGTAAAGACAGAATTTTATTGCTGTCTGAGAATCTTGTCTTGTTGTTGTTGTTGTATTTCTTCACTTTACGTTTGACGTCATCATGACAATAGTTCAAGTAGACAAGTAGGACAAGTAGTTCGTCCGGAATCCGGCCAAAACCGGAGAATTTGTTAAAGTTAAATTTTATTTAAACTTGATTCGATGTTCGATATAGGGGAAAGAAGATATGATGATTTCGTTTTTCGCTTTCTTTTTTCGCCGGACAAGTAAGTTTTCGTCAAAAGAGTTATGACTTATAGGGGTACACACATGCTGAAACCATATCTGATGATTAGCTATTTTGCCTTAATCTGTTTCTGAATTTTAATATTCAAAGTGTTCAAGGAGTCTGGCGAAGACTGGATCTGGCGAAGACAAGACGCAAATGTCTGGATCAAATGTTGATTTTTTGGGATCCCATCGAAACCTTTGGTCTTGTTATCACTGTAAACGATAAAACGTCCAAAACACGTCACTGATCCTAGGGAAGAACGAAAAACGTCACCCAAATGAATCCTCAAATTTACTCAAATCCTATGTAAACCAGTCAACAACGTTTATTTCGGTGACGTTTGTGGCTCTTCTCTGAGCCGATGACTTAGTCATCAAAAGTATAGGAGTCGTGTGTGATTCATGTGATCAAGCCGGAAGTATTGCTTGGCGAATTGTAGCCCTAGAGTTTGCTGCTATTCTAACTATCGCACGTTTTTTTGGACTAGTTGAAATACAATTTGACGTTTATTTATAAAAAAAATAATCGTGGGATAACTTCTGTTCGAACTATAACTATGGAAGATTTAGTGTCCGTAGCCTCCTGATCCGAAATCAGAGCCGGAATAAGCACCTGATCCTGCTGCGTTAGCCTGGGCGCCTTGGGCAGCTGCGTAAGCTTTGTTGGCAGCCTGCTGGGCTGCAGAGAGATCAGCCAAAGCGGCCTGCTGCTTGTAGGCAAGGGCCTGAGCGTTCTGCTGAGCCTGAGCAGCCATTTGAGACTGAGAAGCTTGCTGTGCCTGAGCTGCCTGGAGGGAGGCTACGGCCTGGGCAGCATGGGCCTGAGCTGCCTTGGCGGCTGCCCAGAGGGCCTGTGCTTGTTGGATGGCCTGGACTTTGGTGGCTTCGGCAGCCTGAACAGCCTGCAAATAAGAAGCCTCTCAGGTTGTGTTCTGCTGACAAATGATCAGTAATGGTGGGGAGGTCGATCATGGACGGAAGTGCAAGAGATAGAGCCTACGAAATTGACATTTTTCGATCCAACTACGTCTACAATGAGTACAAAATTGCCCATACCTGAGTAGCTTGAGCAGCTTGGGCTGACTCAGCAAAAGCGGCAGCCTGGGCGGCCTGTGCAGCCTGAGAGATCTGAGCAGCAAGGGCCTGCTTGGCGGCAACTATGGCTTGGGCTTGCTGTGCTGCCTGGGTCGCCTGGGCAGCAAGAGAGCTCTTTGCTTGCTGGGCAGCCTGTGCGGCAGCGGCGTACTGGGCGTTCTGTGCAGCCTTAGCCTGGTTGGCAGCCTGTTGGGCTAGACTTGCAGCGCCACCGGTAGCAGCTGCATAGCCACCGGTAGTAGCTCCATACCCTGTGCTTGCAGCCCCGTATCCGGATGCAAATCCTCGCTTTTCCTAAAGAAAATGTGAGCTTTAGGTAATGTGGAAGAATCCAGGAGCTCGTTGTCTCTGCAGAAATGCTACCTTAAATTTGCGTACAGTGTCGTCGGACTATTTCACTGCGAAAGCAGTATTCTTAAAACCAAAAGCTTGAGCATATGCAGAGGTTTTGTATTGGTCTGAAACTGAATTATGCACGGAAGATTGGCTTACCCTCCTGCTATCATCAACCTGCTGCTCTTTGCTCTCCTGGTCAACACTTGCTGCTTTGCAGACGCTGAGTAGAACTACAAAATAAAAACCTGGTTAGTCCCTGTAATACCGAAACTTTAGAAATTATGTTCCACGGAACAAATAAAACTCTCTAAACAACGCTGACCAGGGGCGTCCCGAGGGGGGGGGGTGCAGCCCCCCCCCCCTCCAGAAAGCCTGTGGGAAAAAAATCCGGAAAATTTTGACTGCTGCGGCGAAGCCGCGCCAGTTAAAATTTGTCAAATTCACCTGAACTTGATGATTTTTAGGAAATCTACCGGATTATTGCTCAGGGAACCTGCCGGATTTTGCTCATGGCATCTACGCTAAATCTTTCACAAGGAATCTACCGGAACTTGTCTCAGGGAATCAACCGGAATTTACCCCCCGGAATCTACAAAATTCGGCTCAGGGAATCTACCGGAATTTGTGCGAAATCTTTCGTAAGGAATCTACCGGAACTTGTCTCAGGGAATCTACCGGAATTTACCCCTCGGAATCCACGAAATTCGGCTCAGGGAAGCTATCGGAATTTCTGCGACACCTTTAACAAGGAATCTACCGGAACTTGTCTCAGGGAATCTACCGGAATTCGCCCCACGAAATCTACCAGAATTCGGCTCAGGGAAGCTACCGGATTTTGCTCAAGGAATCTACGCTTAATCTTTCACAAGGAATCTACCGGAATTTGTCTGAGGGGTTCTACCTGAATTTACCCTACGGAATCTACCAGAATTCAGCTCAAGGAATCTACTAGAATTTGTGCGATGTCTTTCACAAGGAATCTATCGGAACTTGTCTCAGGGAATCTAACGGAATTCACCACACGAAATCTACCAGAATTCAGCTCAGGGAAGTACCGGATTTTGCTCATGGAATCTACGCTAAATCTTTCGCAAGGAATCAACCGGGATTTGTTAGAGGGTACGTAACACGTAACGTAATCTACCAGAATTCGGCTCAGGGAATCTACCGGAATTTATCCCACAGAATCTACCGGAATTCGGCTGAATGTGAATCCAAAATCGCCAACAGCTTTCTCGACTCCTTTCCGGTGATACCGGTGAACCAAGAAGAGTTCAACAAGAGCTGTAAGCTCATATGACACTTGCAACTGTATGTAGTAGGTAAGGGCTCTGTCAGATTCAACGGGTCCCTGATATGCCTGCCTGCCAAGTTTCGTCTTGAAAAACGCCATCACCGGAATTCCGGAAGGCCCCCCTCCACCTCCACCCCCCAGTGTCCGGATCCAGTCCAACTGTGCGAACGATTTATCTAGAATAAATGCTTGTTCTTCCCAGGAAGTTAAACTCCGATTCCTCCATTCTAACCATTTCTGGAGATTTCCGATCACCCCCTCCCAACTCCACCATAGCTGTTGAATCCGCTATTTTAAGTTGAGATGAATCATTTGATAAAAAGTACTTTTCGACTCTGAAGTTAACATGCGCACTTTAAGGGAGCTGGAGCTTCATTTGTAAGCAAAACCCTTGAGGCAAAAATGATAATGAGCTCATGGAGATCATGAAAATGCAAATTTCGCTTAAAAGTATTTTTCTTACTTTGCGGTCAAGATTGGCACTTTACGGAAGTCGGCTTTGGAAAGTGGCGATTTCTGAGCGTTTTTTGAAAGTTTAATATTGCAGCCAAGTTGCTTCGTCCTAGCACATGTGAAAGTGCGTTAACTCGTGGTCACCGGAATTCCGGACCCCCCCCCTCAAACCCCCCCACAGATGCCGGAGCCAATCCAGTTCTGAAAAAGAATTTTCCAGAGCATCTGTTTGTTATTCCCACGAAGAAACGATTTATTTGGGGCAGATGCTTGTTCCAGCAAGTTTCACTCTGATCCCTCCGTTCTAACCGTTTCTCGAGATTTCGGGTCTCCCCCCCCCAACTCCCCCATAGCTACCGAATCCGGTCCGGACTCCAAATAGGACATCAAAGATATGTCCTTAATTAAGTTATCAAGTTTCATTCCAATCCGATCACCAGTTCAAAGGTTACACACTACTCGGTTTTCCAGATTCCCCCGCCTTCGACCCCCCCCCCCCCCCCAGATGATCGGATCAAAAAACTGATTATTTCCAAGTTAGTTTATTCGGGACCTTGGTATAAGTAAGTAAGTAAGTAAGTAATTTATTTATGACCCGCCATTTTGAAAAGGCGGAGTAAATGACAAAAGTAAAGAAAATAAACAAAACACATATATACACACAGAAAAAGACACTTAATTTTTAATCTTCGGTCAGGAAGCAGTGGACGACATCGTGTGCTGGTTGGGCCTTGTTGTCCATGAGTTTTGAAAGTGATGACGAAACATCCAAAAGGGTAACACTTGCGTCTTGAATTTTGAATTTCTCCGTCAATGTATGGTTATGACATAATTTCGACAAGTGGAGCAGGTGCTTTGCATATTTAAAATAACATGATCTCGTCTTTTTAATCTCCTTCTTTCGCAGAACATGAGTGACGCCAGAACGAAATAGTATAGAAGGAGCGCAGAAGGTGCTGTACAAATTTCCCAAAGCTTTACGATTATAGCGCCCCCGGTTGGGGACGATGCGCCCATAGGCGCTACGGATCGACTTATAAACTTCTTGAACAACCGATGAACAAAATTTTGACAATGAAGATTTGAATGTTATGCCGAGCCACCGTAGAGAGTCTGTTGATTTGACGATGAACGATCCAAGAGATATAGAAGCTTTAGATGCACTCGAACAATTTGACGAAGGGTTGAAATGCAGGTACTCACATTTTGAAAGGTTAACTTCAAGGCCAATTTTCAGAAGTTCTGACGACAGCTTACTTTACATTTTTTGTGAGTGTGGATCGGCTACGGCTTACTAAGAGCAAGTCGTCCGCATAGGCTATGTAGCTGAAGGCATAGTCTTTATAGAAGTAAGCAGGAAGCAAAGAATCGAGACAAGAAGATATGGCCGATTTGAAGATGTAGGGAGATAAGACTCCCCCTTGGCGAACACCAGTTCGGACAGAAATAATCTCTGACAAGCTACCTTGCCATTTGAACCTTACTGAAGAATAACCATACCAAAATTTTAACAGATAGACGACAGACAGATTCACGCCAGAAGTAATGAGAGAAAATAGGGCCTGAGAATGCGTTATATTGTCAAAAGCACCAGCTATATCTATAGAACATATATGTATAGAAGACTTGTCGCGGGTAGCCTGTTTCGTCATTTTTGTCAATATGTGATGAGCATGCGCACAACTGGCGCTCGAACGGAATCCAAACTGCATTGAACCAAAGCTACATTTTTCAACCAGTTCTGGAAGAAGGACGTATTCCAGGATTTTGCTTATGGTACAAGAAACTGTAATTGGCCGATAGCTTTTGCAAAGGTCCGCGTCTTTCCCTCGCTTAATCACCGATGTTATAGTACCCAGGAGGAAACTATTCGGAACCAAACCCTGGCATAAACAAATTTGAAATAGCAGCTGAAGGTGTTGTGTTAAAGCTGGACACTCAATTTTGAAAAAATCGGCACTAAGGCCATCAGAATCTGTAGAACCAGTTCTTCTTAATTTTCGGAAATCAATTTCGATGGAAGAACAAGTAACGGGAAGAACAGAAGGTTGAAATATTTTCCTTGGTAGGTATTTAAGAAGTAAATTTTCAAAGTGTTGCTGAATCTGGTTTTTGCAACCACTGAATAGACCACGGTAGTGGTTGGTCCAGTCAGCCATAGTTAGCGCGGAAGGAGGTACAGCTGAACCTTTATCTGTACGAAGGACCTTTTGCCACGCTTTTTTGTCACTGGGAGCATCTAAGCCATTCAAACGAGCATTTTTAAGTGAAGATTTGTATTCACGCTTTGTTTTAGCTTTTAGATTAAAAACAGTACCATTCCCTGGGCGTCCACAAGCAATCCAAATTTTTTAGCCAAAATTTTGCCGTGTTTTTTGCCTTCTTAACTTCAGGACTGACGGACTGACTTTCCAAATAGGTTTCCTTGTACCAACTCGAATTCTCTCAGTCGGTACAGCAATATCGGCTGCCAATTTCAAGCAATGGACAAGCTCGCTATAATAACAATTACTATCAACGGACGAAGTAGTAGCTGCTATACCAGTCTGAAGAAGGTGAAAAGGAACTTTTAAAAGCGAGAGAAGATTAGTTAATGTAGAAATGTAGAGCAAAGTATCTATACAATTCCAGTTACGCTTTTGGATCCAAGCCTTCTTGGGATTTGGACGACTGATTCGAGCAACAGGGACAACCAAACAGAAAGACAGAGGCAGATGGTCGTCCTCAATTTTCTCCTCATCAACCTCAACAATACCGTCAATGAGACTTGTTTCAGAAACAATCAAATGATCAAGGTTGGAAACATTAGCGCCACGATTATGTCTATATGAAAAGGGTAGAGACTTCTCAATGAGACTGTGAGCTACCGGTAAAGAATCGAAAAATAAATCAGTCCGTACAGAAGAAGTTAGAAGATCAGTGTTAATATCACCAACAAGAGCCCATTTCATTCCTTTCCTTGAAATGTCTGATAGAAGTGTTCTGATTTTCTGACAAGCCTTAGCAAATGCCTGCCAAGTTTCATCGTCCTAGCACTTCTGGAAGTACCATAACTCGAAAAAGTGTGACCAGCTGCCCTAAGTTTCCCAGATTTCCCCGTCCTCCACTCCCCCGCAGATGACTGGATCAGTTAACTGATTATTCAATGTTAGTTGGGTCGGGTCCCTGACATGCATGCTAAGTTTCATCGTCCTAGCACACCTGGAAGAACCCTAACTCGAAAAAGTGTGACAAAAAAACCGGACGACCGACAGACGGAATTGCGACGGTATATGGCACTTGAGCCGTCTCGACGAGGTCTCTCGTCAACTGAAAGACGTCTTACCACTAGTATGGAAAGCGTTCAAGTTGGCTAAGACAATCCCTGTTACCTCAGCAAAAGGGGAACGAATTTTTAGCAAGATGAAGCTGGTTAACACCACCTTGCGTTCAACAATGGCTGACCAGCGTCTTGAAAGTATGCTATTAATAGCATGTGAAACAGATCTAGTTGATGATTGTGAAATTGGATGTGTTGAGGATAAATGGAAAATGGTTAAAATGCTTCGAATAAATGTGTAGGGTGTGTTGAATATCAGATTTTTGTTTTGTTTTAAGTGTTAACGAGCCTTTTTTTTGTGTACTATTGTTTACAATATGTAATCGAAGTCAGAACACGACAGTATTCTAGACTTTCTGCAGAGATTGTCATTACGAGATATTTTGGTAAAACCTCGAAAAATTCCGGTAAAACTCTGAAGCTGCACCCCCAGATCAGGAAGGTATCGGGACGCCCCTGACGCTGACAAACGCTCAAGTCCAGGTCATATATTTTTGTGGTGACTCGATCAGCAAAGTTGAAAAACCCCAGACTGTGATGAAACACACAGCATTGGTTGACGAGGAAAACTAGTGCAAGATTAACTTACCCAGAGCTGAGACAATCGCAAACTGGAATTTCATGTTGGCGCTGGAGGGAATGGATTCCTGAAAGAGAAATTCAGTGTTACACTGTCCCTTTTAAGTCTAATGTTTGCTTCAGCAGCAAATGTTTTCCCTCTCGACAACGTTCTCAAACTAAACTGAAAAACTGTTGGAGTAAGGCACAAATTCCACGACACGATTTGCATGACAGTACTCACCAATTTTGGTTTTGTAACCGTGAAAGTGTGAGCCAATAAATTACTATTCTATTCTGTTCTATTCAGACAGAAAATAAAGTTTTACTTAGTAATGATTCTTACTGTTGATTACTTGCAAACGAAGCGGAGGACTGATGACTGATATTTTGGGGCGGAAAGTTTTATACAAGTAGAAACTGAGAGGACCCTAAGACAAAAGCACGGTGGTAGCTGACACGCTCGCTGATCTCCGTGAAGAAGGACAGCTCCTGATGAAACGACAAACGAAAGAAATATCACTGCCAAAGCATATTTAGCTGACGTTTCCATTTTTATCCATTGTATGAATGTAATAATAATAATAATAACGCTTGTTTTTTGAGCCAAAAGGCTTACAAGGCTTAATACACGTTACACTTTACAAATAAACTATTACACGTCTAGAAATACTATGCTACGTAAACTAAGCTAAAGTTTCATTCCTGAGACTAAATCCTTAAGTCACATATTTACAAACATCTACGATACATTTGGGGTTCGTAGACTTCAGGATACGGGGAAGCGATACCAACTCACCCAAACAAAGCTCTTGGAACTCTAAGAGGACGTGGTTCAAATCCTCCTCCTGCAACTTGCCAAGAGGGTTAAGGTAAGCCTCTCCTGTGCCAGCTTTCCTCCTACTGAATAGTTTATTTTTACTGAGGATCGGCAGACTCAATCAATCAATCAATCAATTAGCTTTATTTGATTGGACTGTTAGATCGGAGCTGGAACCAAGTTTTTAATGTAGCAGAATCTAGTCCTAGCTTAAAATGACCTTCAAAACCAAACACATCTTTTATTTCAGCATACAACTTAAGAGTTTCTGATGGTTGGAGTCTAATGCGCCAATCTTGGATTTTTTTTTTTCAAATACAATTTTGTTTTTAATCCCGCATAGCTTCTTTTTCCATTTTTTTCCTGTTTTAGATTGAACAAAAACAGTGGCTACGTCTCCACCTCCAACTCAGTGACGTTAATACCAAAAATACCTAACGGTTTACCCTGCTTTAACGTAACTTACACTTTAATCCTAATAACTAAATTTTATTTTCACATTTTCCAAACTCTAAAAAAATTACCTTCTATTTTCAAACTTTTCATTTTCCCATAACAAATTCTCAATATAATTTTTTTCTCTAAGGGACCCTATATCCTATATAGACCTTTTTCCATCACATCCTACCTAATAATAAAAACTTTTCCATTCAGTTCAATCGATTAATCTTAATATTTTAAATATTCAAGCAGCCAGATCTGTAGGTTAAATCCAATACAAACTACACAAATAAAAAAACCATAATACTTTAAAATTTCTCTCTCCCTGTTTTGAGATGCCCTTCCTGCATATGGCATCTGTCTACAGTGGAAAACAAAACTTAAATCAAATAACTAAAATAAAAAACTCCAACAAATTATTTCATTTCCCTACAGATATTTTGCCCCCAAAACCAAAAAATAAACAACCACCTCCCTCCATTTGGAATACCTTCCCTTGCAAACACAATGGAAAAGATATTCCAAATTTTTACATTCAAACAAGTGAAAAACTCATCAAAGTAATGACTGCTCGAGCACAAACCTAACCTCAAAAAAAAAACCTCAAATTATCTCAACCAATCTTGGATTTCTTGATATGTTTCCAAGTCAGCTTAGGCTCAAGGAGTATTTATCGTCTGATTCTGGTCTGATTGTTTTTGTCTCTTGTGACTTCGACCAGATCGGAGGCCAAACCCTGCTCTATTTAGTTGCTTGTTCTATTTTTTTTGTCCCCCTCTCTGATTTGCTAAATTATTTCGATTTTACTTATCGTTGTCGATTGATCGCATTTGTGATCCGTGCTAATAGGCCTATGTTGTGCAAAAAAAAGAAAACAAAATACTATGCTATATCTTTTGGGTTCCCAGTCAGGAGCTCCGTGGACCTGCACAGAGTCAGTAATCCGTGAACCGAATTTCGAAATAGTATCGAGAAATAAAAGATGTTTGTTTTCTGCTGTTTAAAGTTGCCAAGGGATATGAGGAAACCAGGCGTTTGAGCTTAAACATTTGATCTGTAGTGATGTAGTCTAATGTAGATGTCTTGGGCTACCGCAGATTTATTTCTACGTTTTCTTCCAAGGTCCCACGAGGCGTTGGCTATGGTAGCATCAATGGAAATATCATCTATGACAGCAAAGCCCTTGCTGCCATTTCCGGCGCAGCAAAGGCTTTTGTGCAAAGACAGCTGGTTGACCAGGCTGCTACAGGGGAAAGCTCCTACCTAGCTCAGCAGGTGAGAAGTTCAATGCCAATCAGATAAGCTAACGTACTTTAAGCAAGCTTTCGTTGCGGTATAGCTTTCTTTGTTCCTTATTGACTGCAAAGGATAGTCTTTGTGTGTCATCAAGCAGTAGGCTATGGGAAATGTAGCCTAGTTGAAATTTGAATATTGAATTTGGCCAGAGCCTAGTTAACTAATTAATCGCATATCTTCCCCGCGCTAGATATTGGCTTTCGTAGCTATGCTTCCTTAATGGGTTTAATCTATAAGTTTCGGTGTCCAGGACCCCCCCCCCCCCCCTTTGCTTCGTCTTGCGCAAAAGCTTACTTTGCTTGCTAACGAAGTATATTTTCTTTTAGAGCGGACTTCAGGCTCTAGGAGCAGCGGCTGCTGGGTCCGCCGGTCCGCATGGGCCATTCAACAGTACAACACGATCGCTTCTAGCGCTGGAGGGTACCACTAATTTTTAATCACTGTTTTGTTGCGTCAGTAATAAATACGATACTTGAATTTTTCTTGTGCAGCTATGTTGGCTCGATGCGTATCGAACAAATTGTTAAATCCAATCTTGATGAAGTTCAATTAAGTTATATGGCTTGGATCCTCTTCAGTCTCAAGTAGAAACATTAACCTGAAGAGGACCTTGGCCGAGACGGGCCGCAATATCGCGTGAGTAAATCTCAGCTCCGTTCAGCACTATCCATTTTGATTCACAATCAGTTTGGGCTAAAGGAATACTTGTGTAGCCAACAAAACTGACAAAACACTGAATTGTAGTCCATCATATAGAGCATCATTCGATAGTTCGGTTATCCATAAGTCATCCGCTGACACTCGATGAGTGAGCAAGCATTTCATTCCGCTTGTGAGAAACCGGTTTACCATGTCAGAGACGATAGTTACGAATGCAGTGCTTAACTTTATTTCGCGAGCTATGCTAGCTGGAATAAAGAAAGAAATATTCATCAAACGTGCGTCGGAATTTTTCGACCGTGACAAGATATTGAAGGCAAAAGAACTTCTCCTGAGTAAGTCCGGCTTTTCTGAACGCTTTGTGAAATGCGTGAAGGACGAGGACAATGTTATAGATATAGCCAAACTATTCGTACGATGTGCATCGGGGAATGTCAACATCCCAAAGTTCGTGATCTTTGATCCCCAGGAGGTGCCAGCTTGTGAAGATGAGGTCGGCGCATGCATTATATCGACAGTTAACGGCATGAGTCGTAAGTTTGACGGATTTCTTAGTCGCTTCGATCAGTCTCCGCTGCCATGGCCTGGTGCCCAGGCCATCCCATCTGAACCTCAGTCCTTCCCCGCACCCCTTCCCTACTCTGTTGTCTTGAAAAATCCCCCACCATCAGCCAATACTCCCGAGGAAAGAAAAAAGTATCTGGCTAGCATCTGTGGTGACGAAATTGCAGGAGATGACGTAGAACTCCGCCGTTCAAAAAGTGAGTGGCGCCTTGTTGTGAAAACAAAAGCAAAGGCAAGCCTAATTGCATCCGCGATCAACGAAAGCTCACAAGGAATTGAAGTTAAGGTCAAATCTCCCGTATTTATTGGCATAGTCAAGAATATCCCGTCAAACTATGATGCCGATGCAGTTCAATTGCGAATACCGGACTGTGACAAAGTAGAGCGTTGCGGTAGCAGTCATACTTATAAGGTATTCTTCCAATCTCGCCAAAAACTTGATTTCGCTCTAAGGAATCCCCCGAAGTTTGACCTTGAACGTTTTCAAATTGAAGAGTTTGTATTCCTTCCCAAAAGGTGCTATTCTTGCCAACTTTTTGGCCACTTAGCGGCTAACTGCCCTAACGCTCAGACCTGCTCTCGATGTGGTGAATTGGGTCATGGTTCACATTCTGATTCTCCATGCACCAAGCCGATAGGATGTGCTCTTTGCAAGTCAAACAGACATACTTGCCGTTCATTTAGCTGCCCTGAAGTGAAAAAAATCATAGCAAGCCAGGTTAAGCGACCAGTCAATGCACAGCCTAATGGCAGATAAGTTAAACATCATGTCTTGGAATATAAACGGTGGAGTGGTGAGTAAGTTGCCCATTCTTACTGAAATTTGTGCGAAATATAATATTGTGCTGCTACAAGAACACTTCTTAACTGGGGATAAGAAATCCCTTCTATGTATACCTGGAACTCATTGTATTTTGATTCAGCCTGCAACGCGCCAGCAAAAACGCGGTCGACCTAGTGGAGGCTTGGCCATAATTACTAATCACCCTGCTACAATTATTGAACAGTCCGAAAATTTCATGGCTGTAACAATAGCCGATGTAGCTGTCATAAATGTTTACCTCCCTACAAATTATGGTGATCAAAATTCGGAAAACAAGTTTAACCTGGCTTGCCGAAAACTATTCAAAACTGTGAAGCGAATCTTAAAGCGATATAAAAACTGTGTGATAGCTGGTGACTTTAACTGTAATCTGTTGGATGAAAAGTGTAAAAGAGCAGCAGTTATTAATAAGGCATTTAATAGAAATTTTAAGGTATTGCCCAAGGATAAACCGTATTCATTTGTATCGTGTAGTAGTACGACATCAAACTTGGACCATATATTGTTTACTATGGATTGTGATTCTGTTGTTTCGGTTGGAGAGGATGGGTTTTATAATGATCACCTACCGATCTCGGTTTCTCTTCTCCCCGGAAAACTTCCCCCGCATACGCAAGGTAAACCAAAATGGCATACCCGTAAATCTTGGAAAAATATTAATACTGATCTATTTTCTTATGTTTGTGATGATTTACTGGGTAAAATTAAAGTACCATTCCATCTTCTTCAGATCAGTGCAAATAAGATTTATGCAGAGCAGGAACTTCGGGCATCACTCAATATTTATTCCGCTGAAATAACACATGCCCTAAAGTGCGCCGAAAAGTGTGCTGTGCCTTCTAGACGTGTTCGCCCTGATACCCAAAAATCTGGCTGGTCTCAAAATGAGAACTTAAAATCAGTGTGTAACGATTCAAAATTTTGGCTAAATCTTTGGCATCAGTGCGGTAAACCCCGTAGCGGTGTCGTAAACTCGGTGCGCATATATACGAAGCGTAAATTCCGCAAGTCCCTAGATGAGCATAGAGTGAAAATTAAGGAAGATCTCGCGGACAAAATTGCTGCAGATACTAATCTGCTTTGGAAGTGTCGCCCAAAACCTTTAAAAAATAGCCAACCTACCGTTGAAATTCCGCAAGATTCATGGGTATCGTACTTTTCTAGTGAATTCTCTTCCCCAGACCCGTCGGTTGAGAATGCATTTTCTGAAGAATTGGAATTATTAATGTCAAAAGGAACCCGGTGCGAGTTGTCTGTGAAAGAAGGTGATATACTCGACGCGATTAAAAACATGAAGAAAAAGTTTTCTATGGGTGCTGATGGCATTTGTGGTAAACATCTCGAACATGGAGGCCGCTTACTTGTGTCCCACCTATCGGTTCTTTTCCAAATAATTTTCAATGTTGGTTTTGTTCCGGACTCTTTTTGCGTTGGAATTATTTCTCCTATTTTAAAAAAGGGAAAACCGAGCGGTTTTTGTTCATCGTATAGACCCATCACAGTTTCAAGTGTTCTGTGTAAGTTATTCGAGTTACTTATTATTTCAAGGATAAAAGCGAAATGTAAAATGCCCGGTTTTCAATTTGGTTTCATAAAGGGCCTAGGTTGCGCACAATTACTCCGTTCGCTATGTAATGTTTTGAAAGATGCACATGAAAGCGATGAAATGCTTGCTATTGGTACTTATGATGTGCAACGTGCTTTTGACTCGATTATACATCCCCAAGCTATGCTAGAACTTATAAAATCGGGAGTTGAAATAGATGTGGTAGCCCCACTTTACGACATGTATCGTCAACTTAAAGTGCAGGTTAAATTGCCTCATTCACAAAAGCTAACTATTGATATCCCGGTAGAAAAGGGTATCAAACAAGGGTCGATAACGTCCCCTATTGTGTTTAACAATGCGCTTCTGCCTGCCCAAAGTAACATTGATACGTCTTGTATATTCCGCGGTTTAGATGTTTCGAAGTTTTGTTATGCGGATGATCTTTTTAACATAAGTCGAACTGTTGCTGGTCTTGAACGGTATTTCCGGGATCTAAGTACTAACTATGATAAGATTGGTATGTCTTTGAATCCAGATAAATCCCAAGTGCTTTTGTTTAATTGCAAAGATCCTATTGAAGCTCCGGTTAATTTGGGAGATACTGTTGCTACTCCAGTCGATCACTTCATGTACTTGGGTATCCCAATCGGTCGGACTATTGCTGCTACGCGGAAGCTTCTGGTACAGCACACTGAGAATAAAGTGCGAAATTCTTACGTTTCAGTAGTTGTATCCCAGCTAAATTTGGGTAGGAAACTACTTACTCGAATATTCAACAGCTCAGTCATGGGCCATTTTCTGTATATTGTTCCCTTCTGGGACATATTAAGTGACAGTGATAAAGTTGAACTCCGAAAAATTTATTTTAAATATGGGAAATATCTCCTTGGAATCCCGTCTTGGTCAAGAAATAGACCTCTAGTTCGAAAATACGGTCTGCGGGAACCGGTAACTGAAATGGCCGAACACTTCAAGCGGATGACTGCTGACAAGCCGTCTCACCACCCCTGGAGCGGCATTCTATTTTAGTATTTATCGAATTTGGTGTTGTTCTGTATTTGGGTATGAGTTTATTAGTTCCTTCTTTTTTTCTTTTCTTTTTCTGTACTCCGTCTCATGCTTTTGTAGCTGTTGTAGATGGGTTATAAATAAATACATACATACATACATACATAAGTGTTTTGCTGCCGTTCAGTGAATTGCAACAACACGAAGCGCTCAGCACTTTCAAGTCTTACCAGTTTCCGAATGTCTGACAAATATCCGTGTTGGACTTCTTCTTCTAGACATTCTGGTCTTGTAGATTTCCGGTCTTCACCAGACCCTGTAGGAATGTTATTCATCCAAACGAACCAACTGATCAAGTCTATGAGGCAATTCTTTTCTACCTTTAGTTTGCGACCGGAATATCGAAGCTACTCAAAGAATTTTCCGATCCGATTGTGAGATGGAGCACCGGTAACCAACCCCTCACGTCGTGCCGTACATGATTTAGCTCCTGATTGGTTAGGAGCCTCATTCGGAGAACCGGATAATGCCTGGGCCACATTCAGTCACATCTGTACATAATTTGGTTATTTCGCGCACTTCACGTTTCATCCTGGTGACGCCTGAAACAAAGAAGTTCAGAAAATATTACCACCATCATCACTCACGGGAAAACAAAACTAACAGAACTCAGTGACTGTGGTCTGTGGTTGATCCAAAGATACGTTTCAAATGACAGATGAATTTTCCACCTCGAGTATTTTACTTTTCCAGCGTCTTTTCTTCCAGTTTTCGACCGTAAAACGCGTAGGTGTTTCTTTTTTAATATTCTTTCCTATTTCCTCTTTTACCCTTATTTCTCATTTTTCCATCATCACATCTTTAAAACCTTAAAATTTTCATTACTATATCCTTCCTTATAATATCTCCTTTCCTTAAAATTTTTCTTTCACTTAAAACTTATTACTTATAAAAATATTATGCCTCGTTATCTTTTTGTGCAACCAAACCAAAAAGGGCGTTTTGTCCTAGAGACATTGACAACACATTTTTCTTTTCCTTTTCGCACTTCCTGCAAAACCCTTTTTGCGTAGATGTTGTAAGACCATTTATCAGTAAACTTGCTGGATCTGGAATATTATACTGGGAGTTATAGGCCAAGGGCTAAGCTTTCACAGCATATTCTGCAGTTTACTGCCGATTGCCCCCCTCCCCCAGGATGGTCGGATCGGGAAACTGATTATTTCCAGGTTAGTTTGATCGGGTCCCTGATATGCCTCCCAAGTTTCATCGCCCTAGCACATCTGGAAGTACCCAACTCGAAAAAGTTCGACAAAAAAAATCGGACAGATCGGCCGATAGACGGAATTGCGATTGGTATGTGGGACTTGAGCCAGAGGCTGCAATTGCCATACAAACAAGGGCTATACATCCGCTATAGCCTAAAACTTTTGTAGGTCAATGATCTCTCCTAGGTCGTAAAATCGCCAACAACGGCCACTCGATTGTCTTCTGGCCATGGCTTGAGTACGATTCAACCGAAGTGTCACCACAATGATGTTTTGGTAAGCACTATATTTTCAACCCGGTTTTATCCAAGTTTCTTAGCCGCCTCTGTCTTTCTAGTATCCCTTTTAACCCCATCTAACTTGAATCACTTCTCAATACCTTTGCACGTGAGAAAAGCTACTACATTGCATCATCGATACCACAGCAGTAGTAACGTCTGTTCCTAGCTTTTTGACTTTGCGCACTGATTGTGTAAAGTTGCGCGTTGTGTGTGTTTATTGACATTCGACCGTTCAGTTTGGTCTTGTTGATTTGAGACAACACTTCATGATGATCGTATTGACCTCGCGGCCCGGAATAACTTCTTACTCCTCGAAATTCGTCCTTTCGAGAAGTGACGAAATATGTTGTAAAACTTCAGACCCGAATGTCACGTTTGGACCACAAATAGGAGAAAAAGTCAATCGAAAGTCAAATCTGAACAGCCAGTAAAACACAATGGGTGTATTGTACCGTCTCATACCTATGGCGTCGCAAAAGTTGTCCGTCCGCCCGTTTGTACGTCCGTCTGTGAGCACGATAATTCTAATACGATAAACACGATACACGATAAAAAAGGGAATGAGATATTTTGATGAAAATTGGTGTGAGCAGGGGCGTCACGACTTGGGGGGGGGGGGGTAAGCCCCCCCCAATGTTGTCGGCCAGTCGGTAAAAAATAACCAATTCGACGCGAAGCTCCGCGATTTTCGCCAAAATAGTTGATTTTTTTCATGAGAACAGTCGTTTTTTTCTGAAATTAGTCGATTTTTCGTCAAAACAGTCGGTTTTTCTGAAAATCAGTCGATTTTCTTTACAAACAGTCTTTTTTTCTTGTAAACAGTCGTTTTTCTGCAAAAACAGTCGATAAAAATTACCAGCCAGTCGCAATGGAATCCGGAACCCGGCCAAAACCAGAAATTTTGTTAAAGTTAAATTTTTATTTGAAGTTGATTAGATGTTCGATATAGGGGAAAGAAGAATCGCCGAATTCGTTTTTTAAGCTTTCTTTTTTCGCCAGACAAGTAGTTCCGGAACTCGGCCGAGACCGGAACATTGGCAGAAGTAAGGCAGGAAGTTTTCGTCAAAATAGATATGACTTATAGGGGTAAACACACATCCTGAATCCACATCTAATGATTAGCTATTTGCAGAGGCATTACTAGCCAAAATGTTTGGGGGAGGGGGACAAGGAATTTACCGACTGGCTGGTAATTTTTACCGACTGTTTTCGCAGAAGAAACGACTGATTTTTAGGAAAAATCGACTGTTTTAATGAAAAAAATTAACTGTTTTGGCGAAAAATCGAGGCGCTTCGCGCCGACTCAGTTATTCTTTTACCGACTGGCCGACAACATTGGGGGTGGGGTCGTCCCCCCCCCCCCCCCCCCCGGTCGTGACGCCCCTGGCTATTCGGCCTTAATCTGTTTCTGCATTTTAATATTAAAAATGTTCAAGCAGCCTGGCGAAGACTGGATCTGGCGAAGACAAGACCCAATTGTCTGGATCAAATATTGAATTTTTGGAATCCCATCGAAACCTTTGGTCTTGTTATAATTGTAATCGATATAACTAAGGCCGAAAGACGCCAGTGATCCTAGGGAAGAACAAAAAAGTCACCCAAACGAATCCTCAAATTTACTGAAATCCTATGTAAACCAGTCAACAACGTTTATTGTCTGAGCATAAGAGTCGCATGTGATTCATGTGATCAAGCCGGAAGTATTGCTTGGCGAAGTGTAGCCCTAGAGTTTGCTGCTATTCTAACTATTACAGTTTTTTTGGACTAGTTGAAATACAATTTGACGTTTATTTATAAAAAAATAATCGTGGGATAACTTCTGTTCGAACTATAACTGTGAAAGATTTAGTGTCCGTAGCCTCCTGAGCCGAAATCAGAGCCGGAATAAGAACCTGATCCTGCTGCGTTAGCCTGGGCGCCTTGGGCAGCTGCGTAAGCTTTGTTGGCAGCCTGCTGGGCTGCAGAGAGATCAGCCAAAGCGGCCTGCTGCTTGTAAGCAAGGGCCTGAGCGTTCTGCTGAGCCTGAGCAGCCATCTGAGCCTGAGAAGCTTGCTGTGCCTGAGCTGCCTGGAGGGAGGCTACGGCCTGGGCAGCATGGGCCTGAGCTGCCTTGGCGGCTGCCCAGAGGGCCTGTGCTTGTTGGATGGCCTGGACTTTGGTGGCTTCGGCAGCCTGAACAGCCTGCAAATAAGAAGCCTCTCAGGTTGTGTTCTGCTGACAAATGATCAGTAGCCTAATGGTGGGGAGGTCGGTCATGGACGGAAGTGCAAGAGATAGAGCCTACGAAATTGACATTTTTCGATCCAACTACGTCTACAATGAGTACAAAATTGCCCATACCTGAGTAGCTTGAGCAGCTTGGGCTGACTCAGCGAAAGCGGCAGCCTGGGCGGCCTGTGCAGCCTGAGAGATCTGAGCAGCAAGGGCCTGCTTGGCGGCAACTATGGCTTGGGCTTGCTGTGCTGCCTGGGTCGCCTGGGCAGCAAGAGAGCTCTTTGCTTGCTGGGCAGCCTGTGCTGCAGCGGCGTACTGGGCGTTCTGTGCAGCCTTAGCCTGGTTGGCAGCCTGTTGGGCTAGACTTGCAGCGCCACCGGTAGCAGCTGCATAGCCACCGGCAGTAGCTCCATACCCTGTGCTTGCAGCCCCGTATCCGGATGCAAATCCTCGCTTTTCCTAAAGAAAATGTGAGCTTTAGGTAATGCGGAAGAATCCAGGAGCTCGTTGTCTCTGCGGAAAGGCTACCTTAAATTTGCGTACAGTGACGTCGGACTATTTCACTGCGAAAGCAGTATTACTGAAACCTAAAGCTTAAGTTGATAAGTATGCATAGGTTTTGTATTGGTCTGAAACTGAATTATGCATGGAAGATTGGCTTACCCTCCTGCTATCATCAACCTGCTGCTCTTCGCTCTCCTGGTCAACACTCGCTGCTTTGCAGACGCTGAGAAGAACTACAAATAAAATCTGGTTAGTTCCTGTAATTCCAAAACTTTAGAAATTATGTTCCACGGAACAAATAAAACGCTCTAAACAACGCTGACAAACGCTCTAGTACAAGTCGTCCATTCTTGTGCTGTCTCGATCAGCAAAGTTGAGAAACCCCACACTCTGATGAAACACAGCATTGGTTGACGAGGCAAACTAGTGCAAGATTGACTTACCCAGAGCTGAGACAATCGCAAACTGGAATTTCATGTTGGCGCTGGAGGGAATGGGTTCCTGAAAAAGAAATTCAGTGCTACACTGTCCCTTTGAAGTCTAACGTTTGCTTCAGCAGCAAATGATTTCCTAAACAAAGTTCTCAACTAAACTGAAAAACTGTTGAAGTAAGGCACAAATTCTGCGACAGTATATAAAGTTTACTTAGTAATGATTCTTACTGTTGATTACTTGCAAACGAAGCGGAGGACTGATGACTGATACTTTGGGGCGGAAAGTTTTATACAAGTAGAAATTGAGAGGACCCTAAGACAAAAGCACGGTGGTAGCTGACACGCTCGCTGATCTCCGTGAAGAAGGACAGCTCCTGATGAAACGACAAACGCCGCTATTCCACTTCCGATTGTTAATCCAGGACGCGGTGAAAGGGTTTTAAGGTTGATTGCACATTCGAATATCTCAGAGCAGACCAAGGCTGTTGCGATTCAGGGAAAGCCAGTGGGATCTTTTGTGTTGTTTAACAGGAAGGCAATGCCCAAAATAGTTTATCGTGCAAGACAAATTTGTTCTGAAAGAAAAAGGTTATTTTATTTGGGTTGTAGATTCGTCTTACGGTATTCGTCTTAACAAGTACCTGTAGAAGACGCCAAAATTTAGTCTGATGCCAAATTTCAGCTTTAAAGATGCACCAGAACTAGAGGATTCGAAAAAGTGGCAAGCTGCACCGTGCCTTTCCTCTGTTTAGTATCCTGTGAGGGGTCGGCAGCTTACAATGTTTAAAATTCACCATTTTACCTCAGAGGTGCGTTGTAGGCAATTAACATCTTTAGACTTCTAAAACGCGGAAATAAATGGTGAACTATGTTTAGTATTCTTTAAGGGGTCCGTATATTCTTTGAGGCCGTATATTTCATATACGGTTGTATATAAAATATACAGCCGTATGTTTTTACCCTTTTTTCGCTAAACCCCTCAGACTTTCAATTTAATTTTATTTTTTGTTTCTGTCCTTCAAACCTCAGACCAACCAACCACACATACAAATTTTACCGTCAACCAAACTACAGTAAATTAGAAAAAAAAACGAGAAAGATTTTACGATACATATAAGCGAAAAAAAACTAGAAGAAAGGAAAAATATATCTTTCCGACAATAAATAACTGCAAAAACATTTCCAACTCCACACAACATTTGGTTTGTAATCTATTATAATACGTAAAATTCATTTTCGGAATCATACTTCACTAATTCACTTTATACAACCAGAATTATCTACAGCTTTGTTTTAGTCTTTCTCCACAATATCTTCTCAAAATGTATCACTATCCACATATTTCAAAACCGAAAACTAATTTACAGGAAAGATTGAAAAAAATTACGGCTGCAGACGATCTTGAACCGTACTTTGACCCAAAGGATCCTTACAACAGTTTCGAACAAAATGTATCAACCCGTATTGTGCTATCAGACGGAACCACATTAGTCACGTCTTTGTCACCTGTATCTTTGTCTTGGTTCATTTTACCCTTTTTTGGTATCCCAAAACGTAGGTGTAGGGATACCTGTGACTTCGTAAAAGTTGTCCGTCCGCAAGCACGATAACCCTCGAAGGGAATGAGATATTTTGTTCAAACTTGGTTTGAAGATTCTTTGGGTCAAAGTATAGGTCAAGTTCTTAGATGGGCTCCGTAACCCTATATTTAGGGGTGGGGAGAGGGTTCAGACTAAGGGCAAACACAATATTTTTCTAGAGCTAATGAGACAGTCGTCTTAGCGGTCGACATGCTGAATCTGAATATGAAAATCATATTCTCGCCGGACAAATAGTTCTCCCGGAATCCGGCAAAAATCGGAAAATTTGTCAAAATGAAAGTTTTATCTGAGGTTCATAAGAGGTTCGAAATAGGGGCAAGAGGACATGCTGAATCAGAATATAAAAATTATTTTCTCTTCGAACAAATAATTCGCCCGGAATCCGGCCAAAATCGGAAAATTTGTTAAATGTAAAAGTTTTACGAAGTTGATTAGAGGTCTAGGGGAACGGGGTGCGTAGGGGTAAGGAGACATGCTGAATTTGTTTTTGAACTTTATTTTCTTGCCGAACAAGGACTTCGTCCGGAATCCAGCAGAATTAGCAAACTTGGTAAAAATGAAAGTACTTCATTCTCAAGTCGATTAGAGGTACGGATCCGTTGTAAGAACGCGAGACAAATCCATTTTTGACCTTTTTTTTCTACTTGTCAGACAAGGAACTCTGCTTAAATTTGAAGTTGAAGTTTTGAGTCGACTCCTAAGTCTCAACGAAACACAACTACTTTGTGTCCGGCGGTTAGCGGTTAGAGCGTCAGGCTGCAGATCCAGAGGTTCTTGGTTCGCCTGTCGGTGCCACCAGATCTTTGGTTCTGCGTACATTTTGCACAGTTTTTAGCTACTTAATAATAATAAATAACTCATTTATTTCCTTAATAGCATTTACAACTGCTAGCTGCGGATCGTCAACATAACAAATTACGAATCACGACTGATTGATATTTTGACAGTTAAATTACGAATAAAGTAAGGCACAAACGAAGATAAATACCTTTCTGTTGAGTTTATGGGGGGTTGAAGAAGCCGTGGCTTGTCAGTGTTAGCTAGTCTTCCCCTTGTGTTCGGTCTGGTCTGGCCTGGAGTTTCAAAGTCTGGGAAAATAGTCCGGTGGTGGTCAGAAGTTAAACATTTTTTTTCCAAAATTCATCGTTAGTTGATGTCTCCTATCCGCAAGGGTCGGCAACTGAAGCTTGACCAGAGCATCCTCATAGGAAACATAATCCGGACCAAGCATCACTTTGCACGACCTCTTCTGGATAGACTCGAGTCTTTCTGTCTGTTCTACTGTCAGTTCGGAATGCCATACAGGACACGCATATTCCACGCAGGGACGAATGTATGTAGGCTACAGTGGGACGAATGTATGTACAGTACTTGACGTCCATTTAAGCACTGGACATATCGGTAACAAGACCAAAGGTTTCGATGGGATCGCACAAATTTCGTATTTATTGAACTTCTTGATCAGGCAATCAGATCTTACGGATTTCTGAGTCTTCGCCAGACCCCTTTAACATTTTGCTATGTATCCACAACTGACCGCTTGAATGTGTACAAAAAATAATGTTACCGTTTTGGAGTTTTTGACAACTTACGGCCAAACAACTAATCAGATCAGAAAACCAAGTTCAGATATGGATTCAGCAAGGACGTATACTTTGACAAATTTCTTCGTATTATAGCAGCATTCCCGGCGAACTGCATGCAGAGCAAAAGAGCTAGTGACATTCAGAGGAGAACCTTTCAATCCAAATTTCGGGGTCTTAGCAAATTTTGCCAGCTTATCTGTCATGGAAATAAAGTTAAAATTCAATTCCGCATGTCTCGTTACCCCGGTACCGAACTTCTAATCGACTTCAGAAACATCTTAAGCTTCAACCAAATTTCCAGTTTCGGTCGAATTTGGGGTCAGTAATTTGTCCGGCAAGAAAACTAATCTTAGATATGGATTCACCGGGCCTCCTTACCCCTTAAACTACTATCTCATTAGCTTATAAAACATACTTTTTTTACCCTTAATTGGAAACGGCCTCCCCTGCCTCTAAATATCTATTACCATCTACAACTTGGCCTGTACTTAGCCAGTGAATCCTCATACGAAGTTTGAACAACATATCTCTACCCCTTCCCCCCCCCCCACACGACACGACAGACTTCCATGACTAAACCAAAGAATACGTACGCGAGGTGTAAATAGTCTTTAATTAAACCAAGAATAAATAAGGGAAGAATTGAGAACTCACATAACCTCGATGTCAGCATCCTGGATCTCTTTTGGTCCGATCTTATGTATCGGGGTGGAGCCTGGGTGAAGCTTCGCGTGTTGCCTCTTGCAGTATTAAGTGTTACCTCCAGGGCAAAAGTGATGAAGCAGTCAGAAAAGGCGGGAAGTCCACACAGTGCTGATTCTGAGGATTACATGAATGGAAACTAATTTTCAATCTCGGGTCAGATTTGCAATATGAAGCTTATGTTATCACAACCCTTCACAAAGACGGTGAAGCCCAAGGGAATGCGGCATTTGATGACTCGAGGGAGCAATTAAGCAACTTGAACGTTGAAGGGTAGACCTAACCTGCATGCATTTAGTTCAGATTCAATAGGATCTGTGTGAACATTGGTAATTTTATTTCGGTCTTCTCAGGACTGTACAGAATCGCTTCTAGGAAAGGTATTTAGCTGTCGAAATGTACTCAATGAGTTACTATGTCTTGTTTTTAAGTTGTACTCTCGTGTAGTTGCGAAAAACAGTAGGCTATAAAGTCGCAGTTTTAAACTAATGATTGGTGAGTGTAAGATATCTTTCAAGACGTATCAGTTTGTGATAACAAACAACTTATTATTCTTGGTCAAAAATGTACATCATTATCTCGGATAGTTGCACTTTACATCTGCCTAAATTTGTCATTGTCTATCTATGCTATTAACAGTCCGCCTTTTCGTCATGGTATTTTTTTCATTATCATGTTTTTACATTAATTCAAATTCGAATTTGGGTATAGCTGGCGAACTGTACTCAAAGAGTTGTTTTGTTTTTAGGTTGTACTCTGCACACGAAATTCAGTTCCTAACAGTTCTCGGTTAGTTGCGAAAAACAGTTGGCTTGAAGGACTTCCTAATTTAAAATTTTAATTGATTACTGAAACAGATAATTGTATGGTATCATTCAAAACGTCTACATTTGAGATAACAACTTATTAATTTTGGTCAAAATGTATATCATTATCTCGGGTAGCTGGCTAAATGTTTCACTATCTATCCTATTAACAGTCTTTTTTTCGTCACTAACAATCTCCCATACATATTATACACTATTTACACATACATGTGTACATGTACACATACATTATTATACACCTTATCTCGTCTTTTAAACTAGTGGTAGCTGCGATTTGTTGGAGGGAGAAGGGCAAAATGTCGGCCTCTTTCTGTTTAATTTGAATTCGGCGCACTTTCTTGACGCGAAGTACGGCGATCAGAAGAAATAGCGCCAATAATGACTCTGTTGTCGGGACAGGCGCCGAATAGGCTCCACCCCCGCTACTTGAGAATCGGGTAGAAAACAACGTCGCATGATTCAAGTCTTCTCAGTTTTTCCCTTATTTATTCTTGATTAAACCCAAGACACGCGACTCCCTCTGGCGTCTGCCCGGGCCCCACTATAGTCACACCTGGTAATAACGCCGGTAATAAGACCGTCTCACGGTCGAAACTGGGAAGAAAAGACGCTGAAAACGTAAGATAGTCGAGATGGAAAAATCCATCTCCGCCATTTTTAAACGTAAATTTGGAGTGTTTGGACCAATCACAGACCAGAGTCACTGACTTTAGCCAGTTTTGTTGACATTTGAGTGATGATCATGGTAATTTGTCTTGAATTTCTGCGTTCGAGGTGTGACCAGGATGAAAAGTAAGAGTGGGTAATAACCAAATTACGTACAGATGTGACTGAATGTGGCCCGGGCATAAACTGTTTCTTCCGACGCGGAGAGCTTCGCCTTCATGGATAAAGTGGTAGGGTAGGGACTGGTATAGCCATCGGTTTTTTCTCGAAAATTGGTCGACGACTTTTAGTAAATTGTTCACCAGACATTTCGTCCCCTCGTTTGTTCGTTCATATAACTCGGAGCGCTTTTGAACGTTCATTTTTATGTTATTTGTATTTTATTAATCGTAGTCTAGCATGTTATTGACCATATTTATCATAAGATATCGGTATAAACGTCGCAAAATTGTATATACTTGTAGATTGTTCTGTTATGACGTTATGTTTTGACGTAAAAACAACCCATCGGCTTGTCCTTTATCTGTTTTTTAGATTATATTGAATTTAATTGAATTGGAATGTGTTCTGCCTTTTTGACCCAGTAAATGCCGGCTGGGACTTTGAAGATAACGAAAATGATCGCATACACTTTTTGTTCATCTTTAGTATGTTCGAAAGTTGCAACAGCATGTCTCCTCACTCTAAATCGACTTTATCATTGGGTTTTAAACTTCATGCTGAACTTCAGGGCGAACTACTTGTCCGGCCAAAAAATAATTTTCATATTCGGGCTCAGCATGTCTCCTTGCCCCTAAATCGACTGTTTTATTAGCTTTTAATTTTTTTCTTATTTCGCCCCTTAATTTGGAACCCCTCCCCCTTCCCTAAATATTTAGCTATGGAGCCCATCTACGACCTCGACCTTTCCCTTGACCCAAAGAATCCTCACGCCAAGTTTCATCAAAATATCGCATTCCCTTCAAGAGCTATCGTGCTTAAAGACGGACGGACAGATGGACAACTTTTACGACGTTATAAAATCCCTCCACTCACATATCTGAACTTTATTATCCTGCCGGACAAAGAGTTTGCTCGGAATCTGGACAAAATTGGATGGACTCTGTAGCCCTACATTTGGGGGTGAGGGAGGGGATTCAAATTAAGGGGCTAACAAAATATTTGTTAACAGCTAATGAGATAGCCGATTTAGGGGTAAGAAAACTAGTTGAACACGTATATGCAAATTATTTTATCGCCGAGCAAATACTTTGCCAGGAATCCGGACAAAACCGGAAAGTCTATTAAAAGTAAAAGTTTTCTTTGAAGCTGATTAGATGTTCGATGTAGGGGTAAGTTGACCTGCTGAATCCGTTTTTGAGCTTTAGTTTATTGTATATATGGCATGTCATTTTCTACCCGGACATATAGTAGTCCGGCCGAAAACGGAAAATTGTAAAAGTTTTATCAGAAGTTGATTAGAGAGTTGATTAGAGAGCATTTCGTGCAACCTGTGTGATTGTGTGGTCTTAGAAGGACTATCACACGAGTTTATAGAGTGTAATTTTAATCAGGAAGTAATGAATTATGTGTTTGAAATTATAAAGGACAGGGTATCCGTGCTGAAGATGTTGAAAGCAAGAAGAAAATTTTGAAGTTAAATTTTATTAGTGAATGTGGAAAAAATAGAGAAAGAGCGATGACGATGATGGTGATCTGGGGATGTACGCATGTGTGGAAAATGAGAAAAAAGAAAATACTTTTGAGTAAAGAGAGATTTAAAGGTGTGGTAAAAGGACATGTGAAATGGATAAAAAATAATGAAAAATTGAATAGTGAAATTAATGTTCATTGGATTGAAAAAGTAGTTGAAAGTTAATTTAAAAAAAAAAAAATAAAAAAAATATTTCAAGATTTGTGTGTTTTTTTAAGTTTATGTTAGTTTTTTAATAGCAGCTAAAAAGTTTAAAGGGATTATTGTATCTAAATGTTAATGTGTCGTTTTTTTTTGGGGGGGGTGGAAGTGTTTTTTACTTGTTTTTATTTTTAAGGTTACGTCACCACATGAAACTGTTTGAGGTTTGTTTTTTAAGGGTTTGTTTTTTGGGTTTTTTTTCGGAAAAAAAAACAAGTCTGTGGTTTGGAAAGTTCCTTTTGTTTTTGTTTTGTAAAGTGAGCCACCGCAATACGGGTTTCCTAGACTGGAAGGACACCCTTAACGCGGCAGTTGCATTCTTTGGATTTGGTTTTTTGTGTTTGGTAGTACCGGACCTGATTTAGCTGCTATTAAAATAAAATATTCCGTTTTTTTGTTGTTGTTTTTTATGATTTGTTTTAAAGAAATATGATTTTGGAAAAGTTTGATGTAATAAGGATAAAAAGTTTTTTTTTTTTAAATTAAGGTAAAAGAGGGGTAAAAGAGAAAAAAGAAGAAAAGAAATTATTTTAACAATGAAAAGTAGAGATAGAGGATAGCGTAGGTGACGCTAATTAGTTAGGTCGGTCAAAATAATTAAAGGAAAGTTTTGGTATAAGACCGTTTGCGTCACCGAAGGTAAGTGGAAGCGTAGTCACCGGGCCAGTTCACATTGGACGGGAATGAGGTAAAAGATACTACGCGGCATATAAAAAAAAAGAAAAAAAAGAGCATTCATATATGCTGAATCCATATATGAAAATTATTTCCTCACCGGACAAATAGTTCGGCTCTTAATGGCTCTTATCTGAGGTTGCTTATTTGATGTAGGGGTAGCCTAATGAGGCCTGCTGAATTCGTTTTTGAGCTTTATTTTTGTGCCGGACAAGTAGTTTGCCCGTAATCCCGCCGAAACCGGATATTCGGAAGAAGTAAGACAGGAAGTTTTTATCAATTTCGTCAAAGTAGATATGACGGATAGGGGCTAAACACACATGCTGAATCCATATCCGAACTTGGTTTTCTCAGATGATTAGCCATTGGCCTTAATCTGTTTCTGAATTTTAATAGTAAAAGAGTCTGGTAAGTAAGTAATTTATTTATGACCCGCCATTTTGAAAAGGCGGAGTAAATGACAAAAGTAAAGAAAATAAACAAAACACATATATACACACAGAAAAAGAAACTTAATTTTTAATCTTCGGTCGGGAAGCAGTGGACGACATCGTGTGCTGGTTGGGCCTTGTTGTCCATGAGTTTTGAAAGTGATGACGAAACATCCAAAAGGGTAACACTTGCGTCTTGAATTTTGAATTTCTCCGTCAATGTATGGTTATGACATAATTTCGACAAGTGGAGGAGGTGCTTTGCATATTTAAAATAACATGATCTCATCTTTTTAATCTCCTTCTTTCGCAGAACATGAGTGACGCCAGAACGAAATAGTATAGAAGGAGCGCAGAAGGTGCTGTACAAATTTCCCAAAGCTTTACGATTATAGCGCCCCCGGTTGGGGACGATGCGCCCATAGGCGCTACGGATCGACTTATAAACTTCTTGAACAACCGATGAGCAAAATTTTCACAATGAAGATTTGAATGTTATGCCGAGCCACCGTAAAGAGTCTGTTGATTTGACGATGAACGATCCAAGAGATATAGAAGCTTTAGATGCACCCGAACAATTTGACGAAGGGTTGAAATGCAGGTACTCACATTTTGAAAGGTTAACTTCAAGGCCATGGGAAGGCCGAATATCTACAAGACCGAATTGCCTGGGAGAGATCCCGTCGAAAACTTTGGTTTTTTTCCTATCGGAGAAGTAGTTCGCTCGGGATACAGATAAACAAGGAATTTTTCGAAGTAAAAGACTGTTCTAAAGTCGATTAGAGATGAGATATAGTGGGTAAATTTGCATGCTGAATCCAGATTTGAACTTGATTTTCTTAGCTGATTAGCCTTTTGGCCGTGATCTGTCAAAATACACCAGTACAGTTTAATTTTTGCACATTTTGAAGCAGTTGGTTAGGGATAAAAAGTAAGATATTTAAGGGGCCTGGTGAAGACTGTAAATCTACAAGATTGACTGTTTGGATTGGATCAGGAAATCAGCAAATACTGAATTTTCACCTTGTTTCACCAAGCACTTTAAGCTGGTCTTTTGGCCAAGCCCTTTGTCCTTCTGCCCAGGCCTGCTGAGAAAGGAGATCGGGAAATCCGAGGTGAGTTCACGTTCTCTCAGAAGAACGGTGAAATTAGCAGAACGGACGGTGGACTTGAGCCAGAGGCCTGTGATCTCTTTTGGCCGAAAAAGCGACTGTTATTGACGAAGTCATAGGTATCCAGAAATCCCGTACGTAACGTGAGATCATCAAAAAGGCAAGAAATGTCAAGATGTTCTGTAATACCCACAGCGTAATTAACCAACAATTTTACGTTTGACAATATTGGTAGCTGCCTACTGGTGAAACAGTAATAGTTGACTCTTTTACACTCTCTACAGAAACGTTTGGGTAAATGTTGAAGTGATTGAAATCATCCAACAGTCGGCTAGCCTAAAGTGGAAATTCCTTGGCGCTTCCGATTCCCTTGAAAACACCATTGGACGGTAATTTTCTGCGCATTACTGTCGTTCGACTGACCTTCCAGATCGTATCTGAAACAATTGGAAGCTTATTGTTTTACCGTCGCATTGTAGGTACTTTGTTTGAAAGCGAACGTAGCCTTCAGCTTCATCGCTTCATTTGTTTTAAGCGAAAAAAGACAAAACATCGCAGCTATGAAAGAAAGAGCAACCGTATTTCCTTCGACGCTGCAATATATTTTTTAACAGACCATAAAAGGTCTTCATTCGTCAGATTCCATGTCAAGCTCCATCTTAGCGGAATAAAGTCATATTTTGGGAATCGTCTGAAAAGAAAGATGAAATTATTCGTTACACTATCTTGTCTCTGTAAGTATCGCTGTATTATTTTACCTGGTCTTATTTCTTCCATCTGAACCTGAAATTGTCAAAAATTACGTTTCTTGGTTTTCTATATGACTTTATTTTATCTTTTCACAGTGGCCGTAGTGCAAGCTTTTCCTGCCGACCGTCGCGTTCGCCGAGGAGCTGCAATTGCCCCGGGTGGTGGGTACAATCAAATTCAGATCGAACCAAATTACGCTTATGGAGCGTCAGCTGCAGGTGCAGCAGGTACCATTGACTATGCAGCCGCCAATGCTGTTGTCGCAGCTCAAATTGCAAATGAAAAGGCAGTAGCTGGTAGTGCTGCCAGTGGTGCCATTGCAGCATCTGTTGCAGACAACTACAACCAGCAGTTGGCGACCACAGCGCAATTCGTTGCGCAATACACACAGCCGAACTCGTACCAGTCAGTAAGTTCCAGTTTATTGTAAATTTGTAGAAGGTGCATGACCTGTTTAATCGCCGTAAACAGTTAAATGTAACATGCCTTAGACGATTTTTTAGATTTTTAATGCCCATTGCAACTATGGAATGGTTTATAGACTTTGTAGACAACCGAGGGTCGCAACTGGTATGGCATCGCAAATCAGGCACCAAAACGATCTTGGGCCGACAAATAACTTGTCGGAACCATAACCGAACCACAAATCTTCAAATGCACCTTATCTTTCAGCTACATGCAGCATACAATGCTATTAACGCCCAGCAGGCATCTGGGCAGATCGCCGGCGCAATCACTGCAGCAGGACCATCCATCTGGCAAGCAGTGAACGGCGCCGTTAGCAGTAACTATGCGACAGCTTATCAGACCGCTCAGACCGGTGCAATCGCTGCCAACGCTGCGGATGCTGCAACTCTTCAGGCTGTCATTGGCTCAGGAGCAGGTTACAATGCCGCCGCCGCATCTGCTGCGAGTGCAGCTCAGGCTTCCAGTGCTGCTAACGCATATAATGTTGGCGTAGATGCCGTCGCTCTTCAAGCTATTGCGGGAATCCAAGCAAGTGGAGCAGCTGCAGGAACCGGCTATGGATACGGACACTAGTGACCATGTTTTGTTAAAGCGTTTTTGCGTCATGTTACATAAAGAAATTTTCCAAAATGATTCAGCCGCTTTCCTTACCTCTTCAGCCATACTTTACTTCATAATCTTCTGTTCCAGGCACACTGCCTTAGTCGCTCAATCTCGAAATTTTACAGTAGCCTAGAAATACCCATACCTAGCTGGTTTAGATAGTTCGCCAAGAGAATGTAAAAGTGGAAGTCTAACCCTTCATTAGCATGCGTTCCGAAAATTCATCGAGAATGATAAGCTGACTAGCTCAAGATCTAAAAATGAACCTGTGTATGTTTTTCTGACCTACCTTTATAGTTAGCAACCTCATGTTCTGCCATGGATGGCTTTCTTTGTTGATTGGATGGAAGTTCCAGTGGCTCCGCTTAGTAGCATTTTTCAATCCCTGATGGGCTATAACCTATGGGTTCCAGACTGGGCCCTTGGTCAACCTATGTGTCAGTTTCGGGACTTCAGATTCATAGATGTACTGGCTTTCCATTTTTTTAACAGAACGAATTTTTTGTATATTCTCATCCTTGTCCTATACCTTGTGGAAGTTTCCTGACCTCATTTCCGTTTGAAAAAGTAACGTGGCTAAACCATCTTTTGTTTGGAGAAACTAAATGGACATGCCCACTTAATAGCTGTTTTTGCTCCCATTTCCTTACTCGAAAAGCCTTGTCCCAGGAGATATTACCTCACCGACAACAGCGTCAGGTAAATGCATGTCTTCGTTCACAATGGTTATTCTAGCACCACCTTCAGTTTACATGTTTATCTTCGTTCTTGCTGCGCGTAACGTAGTCAAGAAGTAAATATGTGAAAGGTTTTGAGAATTCTTGCATACTATTTGGATACGGGGATGGGTTGGGTTTCTCTTTAACCGAGCCGCGAAATACCTTTCTGGGTCTATGAAAGCAGGCCGACAACGTCGTAAATAATAAAATAATAACCTAAAATATTATTAAAGGACCCCTCGCACTATTTACTCTTCAACTTACAGTGTTTTAAAATATTTGAATACTTTAAGCAAGGCTGTGCTTTCAACAAATAACCCACGGTTTTGGTGTTTTAAGTCTTTTCCGAGACCCGTTGACTTGTAGCGAAAACAGAAACAATTTACATAACCGTTTTTTCTGATGGAAAAACTTCTCGCAGATAACTGTCGACAGCGTGGCGATATGTTCCTGGTCGCCGAAAGCCCGGGGAAACTTCATAAGTTGATTGATTTCTTAGAAGATTATTCATGTGTTAAAAAATTAAAACTGAACACGGATAAAACAGTGGTGGTGGTATTCAGGAAAGGAGGAAAAATTAAAGACAGTGTATGGTATTTACTTATGGTGGGAGAAACCTGAAGGTGAAGGAGGAATGGTCGTATCTTCGATGGAAGTTCAGCGCAGAGGGGAAAATGGGGAAGCATGTAGAATTTATTATAGCTGGAGGGAAAAGGTGTGTTAAAATGATACTTAGAAGTGATATAAGAGCGAGTTGTAATTTAAAGGTATTTAAGGATATTTTTAATATGAAAGTGTTGCCGGCAGTCCATTATGCGGCTGAAATATGTGGTTTTTGTCTGGGGGAAAAGTTAGAACAGTTACAGTTAAGCTATTTTAAAAGAGCACTAGATCTAAGCAATAAAATTGATGGATTGGTGGTTAGGGGGGATTTAGGCCTAAGGTCGCTGAAGAGTATTAGATTAGTAAAAATGATCAAGTATTGGGAAAAAATATTAAACTTGCCGGGTGAAAGATTATCGAAAGATGCGTACATTGAGTCGTTGAAGGATGAAACACACGATTCCTGGGCTTTCCAGATTCATTCAAGATTAGACAGTTGCGGGCTTGGTTATATGTGGAATAGAGAGGAGGGTCCGGGGAGAGAGTTAAGATTTGTGTCAAAAGAAGTTATTAGTAGGTTAATAGACCAAGAAATCCAGGTTTGGTTAGCTAGGATAAGAGATAGTGGATCCTTGAGTTTGTCTGCAGAGGCTAAAGAGATTTGGGGTGAAGAAATTTATTTTCAAGCGGGTATAAATAAGAGGAAATGAAATTAATTTTAAATATGAGGGCAGATAGCTTGCCACTTGGTGAAAGACGAAAGTATTTGGGAAGTGTGAGGGAGAAATCTGGTCCTTACTTCTGTCCAATGTGCGGTGAGGGAGACGAGGATCTAATTCATTTATGTGTGGTTGTGATGAAATTGAGGATCTGAGGGAGGAAATATTTAAGGGAGGGATTCATGGGAGGAAGTGGTTGTTAAACATTATGTGGAGTAGGGAATTTTCTTAGTATAAGAAACCTGGCGAGGTTCCTCACAGTGGCTAGTCTTCACAGGGAAAAGTGTTCGAGTGGGGTTTAGTGTGAAATAGTAGTGTGAACGTTTATTTTTGTATTTACATGTAATTATTTATGTTTGTTTGTCATGGCCTTTGGGCTTTCAAGGCAAATAAATATCATATCATATCGTATCATCGAAGGTAGCAAAACACGGCAAGTGAGAAAGTCAGCGTGGTTTTGTTAGAGGGATTAGAATGTACCGTACGAAATTGGAGCGGCAAGTGATTATGGAAGTAGGTTGCGTTAGTACTATAGGTAGGACAGGTCCTTTAACGGAGACGAAATTCTAGCGGGAAAACCCGAGAGTATATGATCCAGGGTGACACATCTCAAATTTCTGTTGTCCCAGCTGCGTGCTGCTTATCCCTTCTTCCAACCAAAATAGCGCATTCGTTTCGTTTATTCGTGTCAGAAATACGATTAAGGGGATATCAACAAACTCCGAAAGTATTCGGCTTGCTGGTGGATTGGTATATGTTCAAGCTTAAGACAAACGCCTCCTCCAATGCAGTAATATGAGTGAGCCAGTACGTGGCCCGTGCACCTCATTTTTTTTTTAATGTAATTGTATAAGCTGGAACATGGTAGCATGGAACACGGGCCTTTTCTTATTTCTTAACGCCTTTTGCCGTGTATAGTTTCTTACTGGAATTTTTTCATTGCACATTTTTTGTTCGGTTACGTTTATATGGTACTTCCCAGGAACTGGTTCAAAATGCAACCCAGAAAATTGAAGTAAGATTTCTTTCAGGACAGTGTGATAGCTGATCAGTGAACGAGGATGAAGCCGAGACCTACATAACTTCAGTCAGATTTTATTTTACTATGCCAATGGTCCCGTGCTGGAGTCGAAAATGATGTCGACAGTAGCTAACAACAGTCTTCGCCAGTCTTTCTGCTAAGCTAAGCTAACGCCTTGAGCATGGCTAAGACAATCTATGTTCTAATATTCTCTCCTTTCTTTTAAAATTAGCAACAACAAAACATCAAAACACAGCAACAAACAAGAACTACTGGAAAAAGGAAAGGAATCACTCATAGCAAGGGATTAGGCGGTGGCACGACCTGTATGGCAGACTCCTGAAGCACGGTGGTAGAAGAAGATGCATACCCATCGGTAGGAGTTGAGTAGGACCCGTTAGCCGACCGATGTCTGCTAAACTGAGCAATAAATCTTTCCTGTTCAGGCCTGGCTATTCCTGAAGATACGTATACCTCCTTCGTATTAGCCTGTCCCGTTTGGTAGGCCTGGTGAGGTTCGGTTGCATCGAGCCCCCTCTCTAGAGCCTTGACCTCATGGGTGGGGCCATTGTTGGTTTTGGCTTCGACATGTGCGTTCGGACCAGGATTTTCCACGAACTTGGATGCTGCAGGGCTGGTCAGTTGCTGAAACAGCCCTGGATAAGGAGATCTTTGTTGCTCTGGTTGCACCAGTGGTTCAACAGAAAGATGGTTACTGGGTATTTGATTGAGCTGAAAGTCTAGTGATGGGAAACTAGAATGCAGAGCTTGGAAAGCCGAAACACCTTGACCCCCTAACTCGTGTGAGGATGAAGTGTCTTCGTTGTACTCTGAACTTTTTTGCACGGACCCAGCGATGAAAGGGTCAAAGTGTTCTGGTCTTTTCTCGAAGTGGTCGTTTGATTGAGTGAACTGAAACAGGCTGTTTACATTCGGCGTCTGGAAGTTGCCAGTATGAAAGTCTTCTTGATTCTGGATCGTATTCGAGGTAGCGAAACCTCCAAGGTTGAGAGAATTGTAGGGGCCCCCTAAATTTTGGTTACCGTTGACGTCTAGATTAAATCCTGTATTGTATGATACTGAGCTTTGCGAATAGCCAAATCCGGGATTAGACAAGAACACGGAATAGTCAGTAGGATCAAACCGATCGAGTGTCGTCCCAGGCGAATATTCCGCTAAAGAAAACATAGGCAGTGTTGCTAAGTTGCTGTCATATACATCTTGCGCTGGGGTCATGAAGACAGGGATATCGATCGGTCCTTGATATTGCTGGAATTCAAGTCCACCAAAGAACGGCTGCTTTTGAAAGCTGTGCCCGGAGTTGAATATAAATGGCACATAATCCGGGGCCGCTTCATACTGGCTGAAGTGCTGACCAGCTGCCTCAAGGTCCTTTCGCTCGTCGAGAACTTCCTTCGTTTCAGTTGTTACCTACAAGAAAATCTCACGTTTTGCCACATTGCATACTTCTTCCGCTGTCTCTACAGCAGTTTTTATGGCACTTGCCTTCCGGCCAAGTGCCATGTACCGATCACTTTTCCGTCGGTCGGTCGGTCGGTCAGTCCGGGGTTTGCGAGTTAAGAGACTTCCAGATGTGCTAGGACGATGAAACTTGGCAGGCATATTAGGGACCCGACCAAACTAACTTGGAAATAGTCACTTGCTTGATCGGACCATCGTGGGGGGAGGGAGGGGAGCCGGAATCCGGAATTTAGTGACATGCATAACTTTCGAACGGGTGATCGGATCTTAATGAAACTTGATATTTGGAAAGACGTCATGTCTCAAATGCCCATTTCAAGTCCGGACCAAATCCGATTAATGTAGGGGGGGGGGTCGGAGGGGGGAACCAGAAATCCGTGACACGCTTAGAGTGGACCGATCGGGATGAAACTTGATGGGAGGAACAAGCACAAGCCCTAAGTACATCATTGACGGAACCGGATCGGGTTCGTGCACTGTGGGAGGAGTTGGAGGGGGGGTTCCGGAATTCCGGTGATACGGAGTTAAGTTACTTCCCGGTGGGGTAGGACAATGAACCTTGGCAGGCAAGTCAGTGATCCGACCAGATTAACCTGGAAATAGTCAACTTCCTCATCCGATCACCGTGGGGGTGGGGGTGGAGGGAGGGGTAATCCGGCATGTTGAGGAATGTATAACACTGGAACGGGTGATCGGATCTTAACGAAACTTGAGTCCGGACCGTTTCTGGACCGGATCCGATGAATGTGGGGGGGGGGGGTGGAAATCTTGTCAGACGCTTACAGTGGAGCGATTGAGATGAAACTTGGTGGGAAGGACAAGCACAAGAACTAGATACGTCAGTGACAGAACCGGATCGGATTTGGTCACTGCGGGGGGAGTTGGAGGGGGGAGTCCGGAATTCCGGCTATCGTGAGTTAAGGTATTTCCAGATTTGCTAGGACGATGAAACTTGGCTTGAACAATAGCAACTTGACAAGATTGGCTTCGAAATTTTCACACACACACACTAATCCTAACCTTAAAGTACTAATTCTAACCACAAAGTGCACAAAATAATTTTAAGCAAAGTATACATTTTAACTCAAGGGTGTTCCTCAAAAACTAATTTTTAGCACCAAAAAATGCCTTTCTTAACCTAAAAGTAAAAAAAAATACCTTAACCAAACGATGTATTCATGATCCCCAATTGCCCATGATCATTTTTACCTCAAGGGTTTTGCTTACAACTGAATTTCTTAAAATACAAACAATAATTTTGAGCAAAGTATACATTTTCATGATCCCAATGAGCTTATCATCATTTGTGCTTCAAGAGTGTTCATTACAGATGAATCTATAGCGCCCTTAAAGTGCGCATCATCACGGCCAAATGTACAAATAAAATAGTTCTTACGAACAATCCATTCTCGTGATTTCCAAGGACCCATGACCATTCTTATCTCACGGGTTTTGCTTACAAATGATCACAACAAACCCACGAATTGACGAATTCCTACTTTAATCCTCTGACCTATCCTTACAAGTGCCATATGAGCTTCCAGCTCATGTTTAGTTTAATCTTAAGCGCAATTGAAGTTACATTCGGGTTTTCTCTCGGATTCCATCAAAACCGTCAGTCCTGCGCGAAAACACAGCTTCGCCTGCTAATGTACCCGTCGCATCAGGTGAATCACACGTGAAGTGCCATATACCGATCACTTTTCTGACGGTATGTCTGTCGGTCCCGCGATTGCGAGTTAGGTACCTCCAGATGTGCTAGGACGATGAAACTTGGCAAGCACAACAGGTACCCGACCAGATTAACTTAGAAATAGTCACTTGCCCGATCCGACCATCGTGGAGGAAGGGGGAGACGGCGGAATCCGGAAATTATGGGCATGTGTAACTTTCGAACGGGTGATCGGATCTTACTGAAACTTGAAATCTGGAAAGACTTCATGACTCAGATGTCCCATTTTAAGTCCGGACCGGATCCGTAATCTGGGGAGGGGGTCGGATGGTCGAACCGGACATCGTGGGACTCGTCAGAGTGGAACGATCGGGATGAAACTTGGTGGCAAGAACAAGCACAAGCTCCAGGTACATCACTGACAGAACTGGACCGGATTCGGACACTGTGGGGTGAGTTGGAGGGGGGGGGGTCCGGAATTCCGACGATCCGTAGTTAATGTACTTCCAGGTAGGCCAGGACGATGAAACTTGGCAGGCATACCAGGTACACGACAAGATTAACTTGGAAATAGTCATTTGCCTGATCCGACCATCGTGGGGGAGGGGGAGACGGCGGAATCCGGAAATTAGTGGCATGCATAACTCTTGAACGGGTTATCGGGTCGTAATGAAACTTGATATCTGGAAAGACCTTGTGTCTCAGATATCCCGTTTCAAGTCCGGACCGGATCCGATGAATCTGGAGGGGGGGGGGGGGGGTCGGAAATCGTGTGACACCCTTAGAGCGGAACGATTGGGATGAAACTTGGTGGGGAGAACAAGCTCTAGGTGAATCACTGACATAACTGGACCGGATTCAGACACTGTGGGGGGAGTTAGGGGGTTCCGGAATTGCTACGATCCGGAGTTAGTGTGCTTCCAGGTAGGCTAGGACGATGAAACTTGGCAGGCATATCAAGGACCCGACCAGATTAACTTGAAAATAGTCACTTGCCTAATCCGACCATCGTAAGGGAGGGGGAGACGGCGGAATCCGGAAATTAGTGGCTTGCATAACTTACGAACGGGTTATCGGATCGTAATGAAACTTGATATCTGGAAAGACCTCGTGTCTCAGATGCCTCACTTCAAGTCCTGGCCGGAATCCGATAAATCTGGGGGGGGGGGGCTTGGAGTGGAGAATCGGAAATCGTGTGACACGCATACGAATGGAGCGTTCAGGATGATTGATGGGAAAGTACAGACACAAGTCCTAGGTATGCCAGTGACGGAACCGGAATGAATTCTGGATTCCTCAAGATTCCGGATTCCCCTTCCGTCCACTTCCCCCCCCCCCCCCCCCCCACGGTGGTCGGATCGGGGAAGTCACTATTCCCAGGTTAGTTTGGTCGGGTCCTTGATATGCCTGCCAAGTTTCATCGTCCTAGCCCTTCTTGAAGTACCCTAACTCGAGAACAGTGGACCAACCGACCGACCGAAAAGTGATCGGTATATGGCACTTGAGCAAAGCTGCAAGTGCCATAAAAACACAGCGAGTTGCCTTCAAGAACCTATAATGTAAAAAGTTGCACTGTTACACAAGTGAACATTTGTTAACATTTTGCGGTAACACTGATGTTCAAAGTGCCTTTTTGCGATCCCAAGACTACCTATTAAGCCACAGATCTGTCTGGCGAAAAAAGAGGCCATCCAGGGAAACTAGATACAAAGTAGATTATTCTGAATTTACAGCAACCAAAAGTAGGCTAGCTTTCACGTCAAGAGACGTGCTTATTCCTGAAGTACTGCAATCATTAGAAGTAAAAGTTAAGTCATGAAGGGCAACCAGCTGAAGCTACCGTTAAGTGGTAAAGAACAAGAGCTATATAGATGTCACTTAAATTACCGAACTCAGTAACTGTGGTGAACCAAATAATGAATTCGTACTACCGGAAAACTAACTAAAAAAAATAAGGAATAGATCGGGAGTGGTATAACAACCGAATTTCGTAATGGAATAAAACTCTTGTTAGAACCACCTAAAACAACCGGTAATAGGTAATATGGTAATAGATACGGACTAAAGAAAAATCCGGTGAATTACCGAATTCGGTAACGAATCCGAACCAAATGAATCTGATTAATCACCGAATTATGAAATGGACTGACCGAATGCGATAGAACAGATACCGAAGTCCGATGAATTATAAACACGTTAAACCACCGGATTTACGAAGGGACGGACCGAACGGTGAAATCGATGCGGACTGAACAAAACTTGGATCAATTACCAAATTCGACAAAGAGTGGGTACCAATAAACGCGTTAAACCACCCAATTTGTAAATAGAGGGACACAAGATCTTATAAAAAGGGCATTACGGCTTCGCTGCGCCAACCCCCCCCCCCCCCCCCCCCCCCTCGGAACATCCCTGTGGATGTTAGAGCTTTTCTAATAGGTAACTAATAGGGAATACTTGCCTTTGCTCCAAAAGGGTCATCTGTGTTCGTATCCACTATATTTGCGTTTGCTGATGCGTTTTCGGAATTACGAGGAATGGACTCTTCAGTGTGACCGGAAGATCCTAGAAGAATTTGTCTTCAGTCTCTGGTTATGCGGTTCGCGATAATAAAGTGAATGCGGCAAAATAAAGCAAAACATAGTAACGAGATTACGAGAGCTCCACTCATTTGTTTCTTGCAGATTCCCATAAGATAGACTAGGTTTAAGCATTGTCCTAATAGGTGTTGTAAGGCAGTGGTTCCCAACCGGTGGTACGCGTACCCCAAGGGGTACGCTAGACCCTTGCAAGGGGTACGCGTAGGAACCGAAATTGATTTAGTCTGTAGCTTCAAAATCTCGTCTCACTCATTTATGATTAACGAAAGCCTAATATTACCAGCAGAGTATCACCAGCCAAAATGTATCTTAAGGGGCAAGGTATTTTGACTGACCGACTATTTTTTTTTTCTAAACAACTGTTTTTACGAAAAATCGCGGCGCTTCGCGCAGACTATTTTATTTTTAATCGTCTAGTCGACCTTTTTGGGGGGAGGGGTGTTATCAACCTTTGCGTGACGCCACAGATTACAAGCCCTCGGGCAAAGTCAGTGAAATAATGTTGATTCCAAAACAGCAAGTCTACAGCCGTAAAATCTGTTCCTGTGTCAAACAATATTGTTTCGAGAAGAATCGAAGACATTACAAGCGATTTTGTCATTCAGGTTGCGAGATGAGCCAACGAAAAAGTTTGCGATGCAGCTTGATTAAGCACGGAGAAAATCAAAACCAAACACAGAAACAGCTGACTGTAAAAACCATTGCCGTTAATGACGTCTAGCCGCGCTTCGACAAAATGTTAGCTACAAATTAGCCTCTAGTGATTGCCTCATTGATTTTGTATATATTTCTACACGTGTATACCTTACCATTTATGATAATAAATATCGTCTTTTTCACGTTCTGAAAAAGGGGGTACGCAATCTTTTCGAACCTTGATTAGGGGTACGCGGTACGGAAAAGGTTGGGAACCACTGTTGTAAGGTGTATTACGGCGTATAAAGCTTATTACAGATTCCTCTTTTCCTCGGAGCGCGCTGTAATAAGGTGAATAAAGGAAAATAGACTAGCGCTCTATTCTGGCTTATGCAGGGCCAATCAGATCGCTTGGTTGGTTCCGCCAGCGGGCCGAGGAAAGAGCAGCGTCGTCAGGGTTGCCACGGGAAGCACTAAAGTTCTACTTTGGTGGAAGCTGAAGAAACAACTTTTCCTAAAAATAACACGTTTTGTTCTGTTGCGACTGCTTACTGCTAGTTCAAGGACTTGTGCTGTCCATCCGTAGATTTACTTGCTTTTTACAATATATTGGGCGTCAAATTGTACTGGTTTACTTCAAGTAACACTAAGAGCACTTTTCTGATCTTCAGAAACTTGAGAAACTGTATGAGCGTGGCAACACTGCACGCTGCATTGATAAGAACCTCTCTGGTTCGTATTTGAACGGGCGTGTGTATTAAAGCATTGTCCTAATAGGTGTTGTAAGGTGTATTACGGCGTATAAAGCTTATTACAGATTCCTCTTTTCCTCGGAGCGCGCTGTAATAAGGTGAATAAAGGAAAATAGACTAGCGCTCTATTCTGGCTTATGCAGGGCCAATCAGATCGCTTGGTTGGTTCCGCCAGCGGGCCGAGGAAAGAGCAGCGTCGTCAGGGTTGCCACGGAAAGCACTAAAGTTCTACTTTGGTGGAAGCTGAAGAAACAACTTTTCTAAAACATAACACGTTTTGTTCTGTTGCGACTGCTTACTGCTAGTTCAAGGACTTGTGCTGTCCATCCGTAGATTTACTTGCTTTTTACAATATATTGGGCGTCAAATTGTACTGGTTTACTTCAAGTAACACTAAGAGCACTTTTCTGATCTTCAGAAACTTGAGAAACTGTATGAGCGTGGCAACACTGCACGCTGCATTGATAAGAACCTCTCTGGTTCGTATTTGAACGGGCGTGTGTATTAAGACGTAAACATCGCGTATAGCGTTATTCAGCTTATTACACCTATTAGGACAATGCTTAAGACGTAAATATCGCGTATAGCGTTATTCAGCTTATTACACCTATTAGGACAATGCTTTAAGCATTGTCCTAATAGGTGTTGTAACGTGTATTACGGCGTATAAAGCTTATTACAGATTCCTCTTTTCCTCGGAGCGCGCTGTAATAACGTGAATAAGGAAAATAGACTAGCGCTCTATTCTGGCTTATGCAGGGCCAATCAGATCGCTTGGTTGGTTCCGCCAGCGGGCCGAGGAAAGAGCAGCGTCGTCAGGGTTGCCACGGGAAGCACTAAAGTTCTACTTTGGTGGAAGCTGAAGAAACAACTATTCAAAAAAATAACACGTTTTGTTCTGTTGCGACTGCTTACTGCTAGTTCAAGGACTTGTGCTGTCCATCCGTAGATTTAACTGCTTTTTACAAATTATTGGGCGTCAAATTGTACTGGTGTACTTCAAGTAACACTAAGAGCACTTTTCTGATCTTTAGAAACTTGAAAAACTGTATGAGCGTGGCAACACTGTACGCTGCATTGATAAGAACCTCTGGTTCGTATTTGAACGGGCGTGTGTATGAAGACGTAAACATCGCGTATAGCGTTATTCAGCTTATTCCACCTATTAGGACAATGCTTTAGGGGTTTCTGTTTAATTTTGTTTGCAATCGAAGTGCCTCGTGACTCGCTGATTACTCATATTACAAAGAGTATAAGGGACATCACATGGATGTGTTCACATGATAAGATATGATGGGATTTAATTTGCTCCAAAGCCAACGGCCATGGTATATTCGTTCAAAATAAATAAAACTAAATATAAATATAACCTTCTAAAAGTACCTGTCCTGTGGCTCGGGCCACACTGAGGAACCTTGCCAACTGTATAGTGTTCAAGTGACAACTGTACCCAGTAATGCTACGCCTCCATTCTTGATTCGGTTGCCTTTCACCCCTCTAATATATATAATCCATGTTCTGTCTGGCCGCAACATTGACGCGCGTTGTAATACGTCACGAATGTGCTACTCTATGTCCAAAGTAGGTACTCTCGTTTTGAAGTACGTATTGGACATTTTGAATATGTGAACCCACGAATCTAGAATTAAAATACAGAAAGGAAACTTTCAAAAATTTGCCGTATCAAACGTTGGGTGTACTCACAGTTTAAAATAGCCAATGCTGCGTACTCGAACGCAATAAAATATTCATGATTTAAGTGGACTTCAGAAAGCAACCATCAGTCAGAATTAGTTTAACTGAAAAGCCAACTTATTTTACTGTCATTTAGTTGAATTCACTGAATTAGTTGAGGGGTTAAGGGGTACGTGATGTTCAGAATATATACGGCCGTCCTCACAACGCAAAGCTCTACAATGACGCAGAAAAATTGAATCTCAACACTAAGTGAGTTTGGCGTAGGTGAGCTCACTGCGTGAACACTTCCATTTCATAAATCGTTTTCGTCAAGCATACCACACAGGTACAAACGCATAGACGTGCCACAAATCTGACAGGGAAAGTCCACTATGTGAAAATCGTTGCTCGTGAACAGCGAAGTAACTTATTTCCAGCGGGCCTTCACGCCTAGTGAATATGTGATGGGTAACTGGATTGTCTTATCTCAGCCCTTTTCGGTTAAACTTTAAGGTGTGTCAGGTTACGATGTCCAACGTTCGGCATATGGTAGTCGTGTTTCGCACAACTAGCATATTTTGTTATTTATTGGTGTGGCCTATACAGATTTGGAAATTCGTAAGCCCGTGTGAATAGCCACGACACATGTAATTATGTTTGTTTTTGTTTTGAACTGATGTCAGCATCGTTATTTTCAATCAAGTACAGATAGATATGTTAATATAATTGTAGAACATACAAAATAAAACTTCCACTAACCTCGGAATGAACCCAGCACCAGTAAAGTAAGGTACACAGTATTTGATACCATTTTGATATCTTAATTATCTCAAGCAGAACTGAGGTTGTGCTACGTAAAATAACTTCTTCCTCCGGACCAAAGAATGTCGGTATGTACCCGGTGCCACGGTAGGTGACTGCAGGGAAGTCCAGCTTATTTTTTTTTTCTTTTGATAGACTAATAACGCCTCCCGAGTTTTCGGAATCAAAGCGCGAAGTATCTCCCAAAGTGAAACCGAAACTGGTGCCAAGCACTGTCTTTCTGACTCGCTTCATTATTCTTGCTCAGGTTATTGTACATTGCCAACCCTTTCTTAGACCATGAATATCTTGACGAACATCGAGATTGGTAAAATATTAATATAAGAGTACTCCAGCTCAGGCGATTACATGTAACATACTAACGACACGCGACACTGTGACAGTCAAAAGTCAACTCAGTAGAATTTGTTACGCTTCATGTATGTTCTTTCTGCTCGGGCCTGTAAATGAGAATTACATGCGAAGGAGAAAAAGAATATGGGTGTTAGCAAGAGTCGAACCGAATCCAAAAGGTGTAAAAGGATTCCGCTCGGATTATTTTGGAAGAATTTGAGCGACATATTGTTATTTTTTTCGGATAACGGCCAGCTATCGATGCGGCGGGATAGAAAGTTCAGACAATCGTGACGATTTCATCTTCTAAACGTTAGCACTCTTGAATTCCCGGTAGGCTAACGAATCTTTATTTTGCGACCGGTGGTGACGATTTCACCTTCTAAATTTAAGCACTTATGAATTTCCAGTTAACGGTGGAACAAGATAACGGGACAGGAAAATAGCTGATAAACCGTTTCTACCCCTATAAAACGCTTGTAAACAACTTGACGAAGACGCATATTGCAGTACAATAGGCTAACGGTCTTTATTTTGCGACCGGTCATGACGATTTCACCTTTAAAACTTTAGCGCTCCTGAGTTTCCAGTACACGGGAACAAGATAACGAGGCAGGAAATGGGTGGTAAACAGATTCATTATGCGTTTCTGCCCCTATTTTAATACTTAAAACAACTTGATGCAGACACTTATTGCAGTACAGTAGGCAAACGATATTTATTTTACGACCGCACTTTCCCAAGCTGGAATTGATGATTGTGCCGAAAAATCCCCATCCCCGACCGCCCGACCCTAATCGTCTGTGCGCACCTCGAGTGCGAACGAATTTCCGGTCTTCGCCGGGCTATGGTCGAGCTTCTCCGCTGAACTATTTTTCCTATATTCCGAGAAGCATTATAAATATTTGCATCGGAGGTCCAGGAGCTGTAATCATCACATGTCTTTGAATCCTCATCTCCCAAATACCGAGCGCCAGTTTGAGTTGCAAATAAGTATGAGACATGTGTAATAAACAATACAAAATGGAAAACAAAACTTAACAGATTTTCAATGAAATCATACGTTAGTGATAGCTGCCACTGCTTCCATACCCTCCCGTAAAACCACCATATGCTCCGAGAGCACCAGCGATGCCGAACGTTCCAGAGTATGAGCTGTGCCCTGCAGGGACGGTGTATGCCGAAAAGGGGATTACGGCTGCTGGGGCAAGAGATCCATACCCTCCAGGTCCGAAACTAGCGGCCGGGATGCCACCTAGGGCTGCGCCTCTCCTCACCTGAAAAACAAAACGGATAGGACCAGGTTCGGTGCATCGGGAAGTAGATAGATTCCTTGACTCTGGCCTGCTTGGAGGTTTTAAGGACGATAAATTTCCTGATAATTTTCAGGCTGATTCTTTTTCGGTCGGATTCTTTTTCTAACCGGATTCTTTTCCGGTCGACCGATTTTGGCAACCGATTGATGTTGGAAATCAGAATAACTCACCCTGTTTATTTCCAGTCCTTCTGCCTCTACTTGACTCCCAATGGGAATCTCGACGAACTTGTCCGGGGTAGCGATGAATCGGGCTGATGCAGCTACCACTGGAAGAAATTTCGTCAGTGGTAAGACCTTCCTCTTAAATTGGAGGTTAACTTCGGACATCAAAGTTGATATCGGAAAATAACATCGAGACGGCCATTAACCTATCCGAGCAAAAGGCGAGGTAGGTTATGAAAAATGTCTACCGAGCGAAGCGGGTTGATATTTTTAAATGACCGTCGAGCTTGTGATTCAGATCTCAAACGAGATAGAGGTTTTTACTTTTTCGAACAGAGACATTCATAAATAACCATTAAAAATGCATACAGTCCCACAGGTCACATTAGTTGGATATGACCGAGGTGGATATGACCTAAGTTCAACCTCTCTGGAAGTAGGTATGACTTTGTAACAACCTTTGTCCACCACTGACTTTCTGTGTGGCGATTATCGTGATATGACTGACCGTGGTGATATGTGATATGACTGACAAGTTAATCTATTTGAGAAAAGCTGTCTGGAGCATTTTTTTCGCCAACTGTTCTTCTGGCATGGATTTTGAAATCCTCCGTCTGTCGTGTAAAATGAAAATTTAGGCCGAATTTCAGAATGCGGGAAGGAAATCAAAAGGACTGCCACGTCAAGTGTACTGCGACGCCGTAGTATTGCAGGGTTTAAAGTTAGCTAAATTGTAATAAATGATTTGGTACTTACCACAGGCTAGGGCCAAGTACATGTATACGAATTTGGTCATTTTCTTAGTTATACTATCGATACTATCGTATACTATCGATTACGCTTGTTGGAACTAGTGACTTCTGTATTGTGGGATCAGATATTTAAACACCAAGCTACACGGGCTCCAAGGGCAGTTCATAAAGCTGAGGTATAAACAGTACATGGTAAATCAAGCTTGAATTGGACTTTCAGCGGATATAGCCGCCCTCATCCTTCATCGTTAATTTTAACGCAGAAGGTTTTTCTCGTTGGCGTCACGGCCACGGTGACGTACCCGAGCACAACAAGTGACCCAAATTTCATTGATCGTTTTATTCACTATTTAGTAATCTTTTTTTTTGTCTTATTTGTCGATATCTGCCCGCTGTTGTGTTTTTGTTATTCTTACGAGGGTGCACTCTTGGATCAAACGACTGGAGCGATTGGGATGAAAACTGGAAGGTAAAAAGGTCATTCTAGATGATCCTTGTTGTGTACTGATCGGATTTTATTCGGTGGGGGAGTTGGGGGCTGGTAGGCTACTTCCCAAAATGTGCGGATTCGAGTGAAGCTTGATAATCATCATCATCGATAGCCGTAGCCTATGATTAAGGCGTCGGAATTCAAACTAAGCTGGGTTTCGGCTCCAAGTGCGAATCCTCAGGTGGTTTGCCCACGTTCCGAAAACCCCAACCACAGTACTGCACAGCACCCCATCACAGTACTTCAAGTTAAAATGTATCGCTTCCGAGCTGTTTCAATACTTTTGATGACTCTCTTTGCCGAAGCAAAATCGCCGTGTACCTATAGCGGAAGAGCCGGAAGCGGCACCACAGCTGTAACCAACGATCGCCATGATTGGTTGACACAGGATTTGATTGTTGAGTTTAAGTCGTTAGTGAGACGTTTTCTCGTTCTTCCTGAGGATCAAGGGCGTGTTTTGGACTTAGTCATACAGAGTATTAATATCTGTTCGAGGGAAAGGAAGGTAGGTTAGGTTGCAGAAAATCTGACCCAGAATTATTGTTTCACTGTACATGTTCGACGGCGAAGTAGATTGCAAGAAGTAGGTCAGAAGGTACTACTCTTCTGCTGACTTTCCTCGAAAACCTGCTTTGGATTGCCGTCATTGCTAGAACGTTGTCGTACAGTGTTGTTAAAAATGGTCTCCTATGCTAACGGCTACATATCACTTGACAAGTTTTCAACCGTCTATCACTTGACACAGATTGAAATTACTCGTTAGACAAGCTCGTCGTTCCGACAAAAGAAAAGTATTCGATTGACAAGTTACAAACAGACAGGTCAATAAAGATTTTTTTTTTGTAAGAAATCTGGCGGATACAAACAATTAAAACAGTCCCGCCCAGTCTAAGAAGTTCCTCACGGGGACTAAGGTAGAGACTCCTTCAGCAACTGCAGCTTTCGTTCCTTCTCGACCTACTTCCTTGGTTGATCTCGCTGTCCGCCTTCGCACAGCTGCCTTGCAAGGATGATATCGCTGGATTCGCGCAGTCTATCATGATTTTCACCGACACAAAGATGTTTGGGTGGACACGTCTAGCCTCCGCATTCAATGACATGTGGTAAGTTTCCCGGTAGTCAATTGTTCGAGGACCTTTGTTTGTTTTTTGGTTCCAGTGACGTGGTTCCATACTTGGTTGAAAATAATATTAATTTTATCCCCGACGTTGCGGACTGTTGTATACCAAACATCCTCTACCACCTACCTTTGAATTTAATACCATGTACTTGCCTGATTGTCACCCATTCGCAACTGACGGAAGTCAATTTCCGTATTCCCCTTCCCTCACTCCCGAAAAAATGGTCGGATCCAGGAATGGAAGTTTCCCTAGGGCATTGTGTCAGGTTCTTAAGTCACTTTAGTCGGGTCTCTAATATGCCTGCGAAGTCTCATCGTCCTTAGCACATCTGGAACTATTCTAATTCGCGATAAACAGAATTCCAGGAACCCCCCTCCGACTCTCCTACAGAGCCCCGACACGATCTGGCTCCCTCAATCACATATCTAGGCCTAATGCTTGTTCTCCGCACCAAGTTCCATCTTAATCCCTCGACTCTAAGCGTTTCTAGAGTTTTCTGGCTCCTCTCTCGAATCCCCCCCCCCCCCCCCCGCAAGTATCGGATCCGACCCGGACTTGTCACGGAACATCTGAGACGACAACTGTTTCCACTTGCCAAGTTTCATTCAAATTTGATCCCCCTATTCAAAAGCTATGCATACCACTAGATTCTGGATTCCCCATCCCTTCGCTCCCCCAGAATAATCGGATCGGAGAAACAACTATTCTCGAGTCGGTCTGTTTGGGCCCCTGACACGCCTGCCAAGTTTCATCGCCGTAACACATCAGGAAGTACCGAACTCGTGGGATTAACGGTCCGGATTTGAAGTGGGGCGTCTGAGGCAGGTCTTTCTTAATATCAAGTTTCATTAAGATCCAATCACACGTTCGGAAGTTAAAAATACCTAGATTTTCCAGATTCCCCCTCCCCACCAGATGGTCGGATCGGGGAAGTAACTATTTCCAATTTAATCTGATCGGGTCCCTGATAAGCATGCCAAGTTTCATCGTCGTAGCTTATGTGGAAGTGCCCGAACTACCAAAACCCGGACCGACCGACGGACGGAAAAAATTGCGATCTGGTACTTGGCCGAAGGGCAAGTGCCATAGGACCTGGAAAGCTGCACCGTTCCTTTCCTCTGGTTAGTATTCTTTAAGAGGTCGGCAACTTACAAATTTAAAGTTCACCACTTCTTTCCTCCTTATGGCGCTTGCTCTTCAGCCAAGCGCCATATAGCGATCGCAATTTCTGTCCGTCTGTCTGTCGATCCGGGTTTTGGTAGTTCGGGCACTTCCACATAAGCTAGGACGATGAACTTGGCAGGCATATCAGGGAGCCGACCAGATTAAATTGGAATAGTCACTTCCCCGGTCCGACCATCTGGAGGGGAGTGGGGGAAGGGGGAATCCAGAAAATCGAGGTATTTTTAACTTACGAACGAGTGATCGTATCTTAGCGAAACATGATATTTAGAAATATCCCATGTCTCAGATGTCCTACTTCAAATCCGGACCAGATCCGGTGACTTTGTGGTGACTTGGAGGGGGAACCAGAAATCTTGGAGAACGCTTAGAGTTGAGGGATCGGGATTAAACTTGGTGGGCAGAACAAGCGCAAGTCCTAGATACGTCATTCACATAATCGGAATGGATTCGGGCACTGTGGAGGAGTTGGGGGTAGAGGAGTCCGGGTTTCCGGTGATCCCGCGAGTTCGGTACTTCCTGATGTGCTAGGACGATGAAACTTGGCAGTCAAGTCCAGTCCAGTCAAGTCCAGCTCGGATTCGATACTTGTGGGGGTGGGGTACCAGAAATCGTGTGGAACGTCTAGGGATCAAACGAGTGGTTTTATTCGGCTGAAACTTCGAAGTTAGAACAGTCATTTGTCCCAGATGATGCGAGGCGATGCAGGAAATGCTCACGACTTGAGTGAAACTACATATCCTACTTCTAGGTCCGAACGTCGTTTTTGGATGGCGTGTGTTTTTCGACATTCTCATCTACTTGCTTGTACCGCCTACTCATAACAAGTGTCATATTAAATCGTAGGTCTTGTTTTAGTATCCTGCCATGGGTAGGCATTAAAATCCTCTGAGTCCAGTGAGGGGTCATTAACTGTCCAAATTATAATTCATCTTTTCATTCCTCGTTTTAGTATCCTGTCAGGGTAGGCGATTAGCATCGTTAGAGTACCCTAGGCTACTAAAACGAGAAAATAAATTGTGAAATTTATATTTGTAAGTTGGCGACCCCTCAAAAAATAATTAAGAGACGAAAGGAACGGTGAAGCTTTCCAGTTTTTCGTATCTCTGAATTCTGGGACATCTTTCTTCGCTTAAGTATGCCCTTTCCTGGCTTTAGTATGCTTGCCTTCTTTTCTCGTGCGCCATGCCCTTCCTTTCCTGCCTTTAGTCGATTCTTCGGGAAACCGCTGGGCGTTGTGACGAATGTTCGTCGTGTTGGAAAAGGTTGGGATGGTCGGGAAAATCGTCGTCGTGAGGCTGGCGGATAGATGACTTGTACTTTACTGATCTTAAACTTCCATAATAGCACATGATGAATTCAGAAAACAAGATCTGCGTTCCAAGTTCTCGGATTGATCACTGTCAGCAATTTACGTTCAGATTTTTCGTGCCTAAACCACACCTCTATTTCGTCTGTTCGTCGGCGGGACATGGGTCATAGCCCAGGAGAAAAAAAAAATAGAGCTGGTTTTCAGTGTTGTATTTCGCACCACATAACAAAAAATCAACAATAAAACAAACAGGAATAAACATCAAGGCTTGCACTGACTAGCCATAGTAGCTGCGTCTGGCTCCATAGCCACCATATCCACCATAACTTCCATGTCCGGTGCTTGCTGCTGGAAAACCAACAGCTCCGATAGATCCTGCTGGGATGCCAACAGCGCCAATAGAACCGGCTGGGATGCCAACAGCGCCGATAGAACCGGCTGGGATGCCAACAGCGCCGATAGAACCGGCAGGGATGCCAATCACAGCAGGCAAGGTTGCAGCTGGTATAAGTGGTGCAGCAATGCCACCGCTAAAGCCGCCACCGTAACTGCCATAACTTCCTCCGTAGCCTCCGCGAAGGAAGCCTCGTCGGACCTACAGAATGACAGCGTCAGGAAAAGAACCGCAAATAAACAGGCTAGTCACATCACTGATGACGGTGGGAGTATATACTCAAAGTACAACGGGATGATCCGTAGTTTTGATTTGTTAAACAGTAGCCTACAGGTTTCGAAGCAGAACAGTTCAGAGCTGACACAAGGAGATCACAGACTACGATAGGTGTTAAAGAACAAATATACTGTGTTTCGCCTCAAAATATGCTGTTTTTGCTAACCTTTATATTCCGTGGTGTCTATATCCTAAGCTTTTCCTTCCACGAAAATATCCTAAGCACTAAAACAAATGCGCATACTTTCATTTCCTTCAGCTTGCAACTTGCAACTCTTGCAAGTGTCTAAACTTTTGCTCACCACTTAAATACAGTCTTCATTTTCTTCCATGCATCATCATTGAATAATTAGCATATTGAACATCGTCATATAATAAGTTCATCCCATAGAATATTTGGAACGTCTCATTTCATTTTTATTCCTGTTCTCGCTCGAAAATTGTTGCTGTAGTGTTGCAGGCTAGAATTTTTCATGCCTGAAATCTTGGCTGCTGGTATTGAAGGTAGCCCACAAAAGAGGCCCGATGAAAAATGTGTAGCCTGCGAAGTAGTATGGTAGTAGTACGAAAACGTTGCATGTAATAATACTATGTAATAGCAAATAATACTATCATTTAATGTGCCTCAGACTGGTCCAATATGATGTAGAAGTATCCAGTAGCATCCTGTCTTGCCATAGAAGCATCCAGTCTTGCTAATAGTAGCATATAGTAGTATGCAGTAACACGGTAGCCTTGAAGTAGAAGCATGTAGTAGCATCGTTAGTACTGCATGCAACTTTTTCGTACTACTTCATAGTACTATTTTGAGATGGATTTTTCGTCGGGGGGTAGGCTTTTTTTTTATCTAACAGAAGGACAAGATTGGATAGAACCACATACGTCTAGGTTTTGATAATAGTAAATTGTACACACCAAGAAATTTTTTACGAAGGATTGGCATCAGATCGCTCTTTGTGGAAATCATTCAGTAAATTAGGAATTGGTTGTCCTTGTTTTCTAAAACATAGTGTAGGGCTATGAGAAATAATTACTTTATTAACTTAGCTGGGTTGATTCAAAATCCACTCACCCTTGCGGTACCAGCATCCACACTTTCGTGAATTATTGGATTTCCTTGCGCTTCGGTGATCTCAATTGCACGTCTGACGGAATTAACGTGCTGACTTGCCGACGACGTTGCTGGAACAGTTCGTTTAAGATGAAAGGATAGGATGGCGGGGGGGGGGGGCATTTATTTCTGATTGCATAGCACAGGTGTTCCATTCCGTGAGAAAATTCAGTTGATGTATTCAACATTCGCTGACCAAAATAATACGGATGTGGAAGCTGCTTCTATTGTAAGACAAACTTTGGAAGAAAATAACTTTGTAGCAGTCGGAGGCGTTTCTAGCCACAATGTGTGGAAGGGGGGGGGGGCAAGGTATTTATCGACTGGCTGGTAATTTTTACCGACTGTTTTTGCAGATAAAACGACTATTCTTGAGAAAAAAGACTGTGTTGGCAAAAATCGGCTGATTTTAAGAAAAACTACTATTTTTAAGAAAAAATCGACTATTTTTACGAGCAACCGACTGTTTAAAAAAAATCGACTGTTTCTAAGAAAAAATCGACTGTTTTTACGAAAAACCGCGGCGCTTCACGCCTACCCTGCTATTTTTTACCGACTGGCCGACAACATTCGGGGGTGGGGGCGTCCCCCCTTCCCCCCTAGTCATGACGGCCCTGGTACGTTTTAAAATGTGATGTTATACACTTTTAAATTTAATACTTTGGACAAACACATTTTAAAGGACACCTGAACAATGAAACCATACTTGAACACACCAGGAGAATGCATGTACAGACATGGCCACGAAGAGCATTCTTCTCCTGAGAGAGACGTTTTCAAAATAAGGATGCTCGTTTCTGGAGGTTTGCACATGCAGACTCCAAGACAAAAAGCGCAATTCATTCAAACCTTGTACAGCGCTGGATCGTATTGGAATTTTTTCTAGACATACGTTTGGGCTTAACTGGTTAAAAAATATTCCAGAACAAGGGTTGATTGGAGACATTTGTTCATTCCTAAAACTGTTCGGTACTGAAATAGGGACAGATCCAAAATGGAGCAAAAATCATAGCTTGGAAACACTACTTCGTATTTGGATTGGGTTTTCTGCAGGCAATGTTAACGGAAGTCATACAGACAGGGATGATACTTGGTACTCTTCATTCAGGTGTCCTTTAAAGCAATGGTATTTTACTTACCCACGACAAAAGCAAAACAGAATACAGAGAATGTGTTCATTGCTGACTTATTTCAGTTCGTTACTAATCACCGTATGTTGGTGACTGCGATACTTCTACAGTTTCGAACAGATTGTATTGGTATTTAAATCACAAACTGTACTCACACCAAGGGCAAAAACTTAAGATCCAGGTCGACCAAGCTACCGTCAATTCAAAAGAACTTCTGGACTTCGAAAAGACTTCAAAGAACCCTTCATTATGAACCAATCAAGTGGAATACACTTTAGCATGTTTTCTTGCGAATCTCTATTCGCCAGCATTTGCCTTTGCAGAAATCGGATTCATTACAAATAACACAGTCGTGAAATCAGCTGAGCACAAAGGAAAACAAATTAGATCGTGCGAAAACTTGTGTACTGAATAGATAACCTGGACCTGACCTCAAACGATCATCGCTTACCAGTTCCCCGTCCCCATTCTTGTGAGAGCTCATATTTTCTGATATATGAGTGAAAAAGTTGCCGTGCCCCTCCATTGGGGCATTAAATCGAAATCGTAAAAAATAGATTTTTTTTTCAGAAGCTCAAGATTAGCAAACCATCAAGTGTCCTTTCCTGTCTCATTCTCTTTCTCATTCTTTTAAATGATCGAAAGTAAAAGTCACAGTCTTTGTCTAATTAAACTGTGGAAAAATATTCACGGCTAAATGGGAAGAATTCAGTGTCCATTGTTTTCTCAAAATCTAATCATCGTTTTACGAGAAAGAGTAATTTTCAGAGAGAATTCAAACACTTAAACGGTTAGTATCCTTCCGAACTGACCAGACTTCTTGTGCTGTTGTGATGAAGCTTTTACTGATTTTCGCATCAGGTAAGAAATCAAGATCCTAAATTTATCTGGTCTTGTGTGTTTCTGGTTATATATAGAACGTGCTTCTTTTCGTACGGTTTCTTGTGGAAATTTTGGTTGGTTTCTACAAATTTATCGAATTTCACCGTCGGAAGTGGGAATTTTTTTACAATGCGGCCGCCGCCGGAAATCGATACTTCGTTCATTGCCGATTTTTTTTTTTTTTAAATAAATAGCCTATTTGTTACAAAAATAATTTACGTAGACTGTATTACCTTAAATTACCTTAAATTGCACTTGCAAGCAATAAGGATGTTGTATCCCGATGAGTAGCTTGCGGATGACGATGGTGCTATGATCTGGTTGCTGCTTCCGGTGCGCACCAGTCCTTTTTCCAGGGCTGTCCACGCCAGTCCTCGTCGAGTCGCTTTTTGAAACCTTCGGGTGTTTCGCTGGTGACAGTTGGTTCGGACAAGCTGTTCCATAGAGGAACAGCTCGGTTACTCAAGAAGTGCTGGCGAACACGAGAGGTGTTGGACCTTCTGGACAGTTTCCGGGAGTGGCCCCTAGTCCGTGAGTGGTTGTCGGGGGCGAAGAGGGAGGGGAGACAATTAGAGTTGAGGATTCTGTAGACTAGTAGCATGTCCCCTCTCTTCCGCCGGTAAGTAAGTGTCGGGATCTTCAGTTTCTGCAGCCGTTGTTCGTAAGGTAGTGCTCTAAGGCCTTGGATGGATTTTGTTGCTCGCCTCTGGACACCTTCGATTAGTTTCTTGTCTTGTTTGTAATAGGGTGAGGCGAGGGCATTGCCGCTCTCCAGCTTGGGCCTGACCAGAGCTTTGTAAAGCTTCAGCATGACAGTTGGTTTGCGGGATGCGACTGATCGTTTTATCATCCCTAGGGCCTGATTGGCGCTAGCCACTACCTTTTTGGTGTGAGCGTGGAATTTTAGTTTGTCGTCCACAATAACTCCGAGGTCCCTTTCTTCTGAGGTGGAGGGGATTGGGACTGGGGTGCTTGATCCATGTCTTCTCATCTGGTACTGTCGCTTAGGGTTATTGTATCCAAAGTGAAGTACACGACATTTGTCTGGGTTGAACTCTAATTTCCATTCACTTGACCAGTCAGTTAAACTGTTGAGATCTTCTTGAAGGGTGTTCGTAAAGGCATTGGCAATTAGTTTCGAGTCATCTGCGTATTGTGGCATGGGATTCTTCAGAAGCTGATGGGCGTCGTTGATGTATATGTTGAAGAGGGTTGGTCCCAGTACTGTCCCTTGCGGGACTCCACTAAGTACTTCGGCTTCCGATGACAAGACCTCCTCACCTGCTATCCCGAAGACTCGGACTCTCTGCTTGCGTCCAGTCAGGAAGTTCTGCACCCAATCTGCTACTTGAGGATGAATAAAGCATGCGTCGACCTTGATGCGTAACCTTCGGTGACTGACTTTGTCGAATGCTTTGGCCTGATCAAGGAGTGCTACGTCAACTGGTGTGGCTTGCTCCAGAAGATTGGTGACGATCTCGTAGGACTCTATTAGGTTAGTGTCCACAGACTTTCCTCGGACGAATCCATGTTGGCTTTGGTGGATGATGTTGTTTGCTGCCAGGTGCTGGGTAATTTCTTTATTGACTATGCCTTCAATGACTTTGGATATGACAGATGTCAAGCTGATTGGACGGTAGTTTTCTGGGGAGTTTTTATTCCCCTTCTTGTAGATGGGAGTGATGGTGGCAGTTTTCCAGTCCCCAGGTATGGATCCTTGATCAAGCGATAGTTGAAATATCCTTGTCAGTACTGGAGCTAGAACAGAGCTGGCTTCTTTCACTGTCCTTGGGTGTATCCCATCTGGTCCCCTAGATTTGTTGGGGTCTAGGGCCGCGAGACGTTTTCCGACATCTGACTCAGAAACAACAATCCTTTCCATGGGTATGGTGACGGTATATTTTGTCATTTCTGGTAGGTCCTTGTCGTTTAAGTAGGCGAATTTGCTAAGCCCAGCGAGGGCATAATGTCACGGTACCTAATGCTTATTTAAAGCATTTGTTGTGCTTTTAACGCGATTATATTATTTTGCCACGATTGTAACATGCGTATACATCAGTGCAGTATCGAATTATGACTCCAAAAACAAACTTCTCCTCTGTGATTTAGGATTAGTATATTCAGTAGAGCGGTTGCAATATCATTCGGTTCATTTGAAACTCTATATTCCAGAATATAGCATCGGAAACGAAATTGTGTGTAGACAAGATAAGAACTTCCAGAAACTTATTTCGTTATGGCAAACATAGCCAATGAACGCAAAAACAAATATATCCCCATTATCCCCCAGCGGCACCGATTCGTGTAGGTAAGGGATACCCTGACTGAAGATTAGCAGCTCTTACCCTTAACGGTGCTAATCTATTGTTCATCTGCTCTCCTGCCATTCGCTCCAAATACTTCTAACCTAAGTTCAGTTTTATATTCAAAAATCAAATGCTTTAGGTTATCATCCGTGCTAGCACACACTAGACACGAATAAAGACGGGACTGACCCTTCGCCCTGCCAATATACAGCGTTCTCTCTCCCAGTGGGGTCGAGTTTCTAGGGTAAAACTGATCTCAATTTCGGAACTGTAATCAGCGTGAGATCCAGTATGCTTTCCATGTCAGACTAGTGAGTGTCACGCCTCTTCCAATCTACATATTACCTTATGTTGTAATTAAGGATTTCCCCTTGTCTTGTGGATGAATAATTTTCTTCTAATTTCCAGCAGTGGTCATCGCCAGCGCGCAAGAGCTGCTCAGTAATGGGAGTCAAGATCAGTCAGTACCGAGTCATAAGCTACTGGAGCGTCTCAAGGAAAGAACCCGCGATAAACTGCTCGATTCAAGTGCGAGGGCTGCCTCGAGGATGTCAAAGCTACTACGCAAAAGCGAGGAATACTTAGTCAACCGATCTACAGTAGTACCGACCACAACCGAAAAAGCAGATGAGGTAGAACAAGAAGGAAAGAAGGTTGAGAAAATTGTCAGCAACCCAAAAAATCCCGTGGAAGAGATAATCCTGTTTCGATCTCGTTTTCTGAAAAATCCAGACTCAGTTAAGTCTTACCGCCACCTCTTCGCGACTGGAAGCAGTCATGATGATAAAGATTCGGTAATTGTTGAGGCAGGCATCGATGTGGACCCTCGGCTAGCGAAGAGCCACGGAGGAGAAGTACCATTTCACTCTCAGATGACTATTACCTTAGAAAGGCCTGCTCACAGCGAGAGGGAAGTCGGTAAAACAAGCCCGACAAGCAATCAAATCTTTATTAAAAACCCACAACCATTTACTGAGCTTCTGCAGGTAGCAGCAATGACTGAACAAGATGCTGAGAAAACGAAGAAACAGAAACGAGATGCGAGAAGTCAAAGTTCGGACAACATTGCAATGGAAGACCACCCTCGGCCACAGTACTTCACATACCCTCAAAAGATAGCGGCGCAACAACACCTGAACAGCTCAGTTCAAGGAAACGAAATCTATCGAAGAGAAGAATCTACTTCAGAGGTGGACACAACCACTTCTACCAAACCGTTTCGTCCGTCCCCTCAGCTTTTCGACGACAATCCTGGCGAAAATGTAACCCTAAAGCCAGTTATGGTTCCTTCGCCAGAAGATCCAACTGAGGAAAACGAAGACGAGAAGCCAGAGAATGGTCCAGGCACAGAACTCGGCGATGAAGTAGAAAACTATGATTACGAAGATGGTGCCACCAACACTAAGCTATCTGCCGATACCCAGGACGATTATTACGACTCAGTCGCTGCTGAGAGCCCAGCAAACGCCGACGAAGATTATTCTGAGCCCTCAACAGACCTGCAGGTAACCACTTACGCTCCTGAAGGGCCAACCAAACTATCCACTGCGGATGGTCAACCGTCTGAAAGAACAGAAGTTCATGAAGACCACAGATTAACTAGTAATATTATTACCAGGCAGATTGCGCCAAAGGAAGATGCTAACCAAGGTGTAGAGGATACGAAGGCCTTAGCAGTCGGAGTTACTCAACTGTATTTACCAGTAACCCAGTCAACAATAGAGCGGGTGTTTGTCTCGTCCATTGAGGAAGTGTCTACGAAAGCTACACCAAATCCAAGCCGAAAAAATGACTTGGAGAAGCATAGACCGAAGAAAACTCCTGTTAAGCCACATTTTGAGGAAGAACCGGCAAGAGAGTACGAAGAAAACCAAACCTTAGCTGCGGCAACAACGATTCGCACTTACTCCGCGATACCTTATACGAAGATTCCCATCCAGGTGTCCTCCGAAAAGACCTTTTCGACATCAGATCCTATTGAAGATCTAATTAAAAAATACAGCGACCCGAAGTACCAAACGACAACTTTTGCTCCGGCTGCTACTTCCACCAAAAACCAGGATATCCTGAAGAAAGAGATCACAGCTGACCTGGAGTTCCTTCGTGAATTTGACACTTTTCTTCATAAACATAATCCGAACGACCTTGAGCTCAAAGTTTCAAAGCCAGACCAGAGTTGGGAAGCCACCGACTCTTTTAACCAACGGAGTGACAGAGGCAGGGAAGAAAAACTGGCAAGAATCAGTTCGGCTAGAGGTGATGATTCTGCAACAGAAAGTTTAGGAGGGGGCTTACTAAAAGACACGATCCATGACACTGAATCAAATTATAAACTTAAAGAGGAAACGGCAAAGGATCCGTCGTCCTACCAGACCACACCTTTAAACAAGTACACGGACGAACCAGTACCGAAGCCTTCGTATGAGCAAACACCTTCGAATAAATATTCAGAGGAGCTAGATAAACCAGCAGCCGACCACCGACCAGCGACAAACAATACACTGTCGACAGAGTTTCCTGTACTGGAACACGAAATAACGAAAGTTGACTACAAGGGGAAAGAAGGAAGAGGACTACTTTCGAATGAGGCCCTTCAGTCTTTGTACCAGTCCCGTTCCGGGTACCGGCCTAGTGACAGCCAACACGGAACTGTTGATTTTTCTCTTTTTAATCATCCATCATCTGCTGAAAGCAACGAAGTGGGACAGCAACACCAAGCCTCTTTGAACGCTTTCGGGGGACTGAACGCAATAACCCAAGGACTTAGCCTTCTTACCTCATACGACCAATCACAAACTTTCAATCCGTATCAGGCTGCCCAAAACTTGATTGACCCTAATGTTTACATCTATGGCAATCGGGCGGGTTCGGATCTGAATTCATTTGGATCCTTTGCGTCCGTGCCAAGCAATAGCTTTGGGGCTCAGTACGGAGCAGAATTTAGCAATCCTCTACAGGCTTCCTCGTCTCTCGGGAATGATTTCCAATCTCAAAACCTCGGCACCCAATCTTTCAATCACGTTGCTGGTTTTCCGAGCATCTATAGTCCACCTCAAGACCATGGTGTCTTTGGAACTGTTTCCAGTACAAACCACCAAAGTCTACCAAATTTTGGGAACTTGCAGACGTCCGCAACACAATACCTAACCTTTCCAAGTCTCATCATTAACTCAGAGCTCCAGTCAGCTGGGAATCTAGAAAGCAGCGCTTCCTCTGCCTTAAATCTGAACAGTCAGAGTCCACTAAGTTCGCTTGACAATTCCTACTTTGATGCAGGGTCGTCTAAGAGTTTCGGTGTAGCTACAACAAGCGTTGGCAGTTCTGGAGACGCGTTAGCGCTTACATCGGAAGAAAGCTTCGTAACGAGTGTCATCCCATCAGGACCAAAACGAACCCCCACTGATGCTGCAAAGTCCAACGCAGAGACAACGAAGGAAGAAGCTGAGGTTAAACTTGAAGCTATTGGGCCACTGACTGTGGCCGAAGAGAAAACCAAGCCTAGACAATCTCCCAAATTTTTTCGGAGAGGGTATTACAAAGCTTAGTTCTGACACGAAGTGAATTTGGCGTCGATGGCGACAAAAATATATTTCCGCGACCGAATATTCCTGAAGCTTGTCTTTCGGCTCCGGTGTGGACAAGTCACACCACCGGACGATCCCCGGGCAAGCACAAGAAAACAACTATTGAAAACTACAAGCCCCCATGTTTTGTTACAAACGGCAACCATCTAATTTTTCCTTCCTGTCACTGTGAACATACTGTCACTGGGTGAAGTTTCGCGTGGTCTATCAGGCGACGTCGTGTGGCGATCAGTTTCACATTGTTATTTATGAAGTCTATTTTGAGGTGTTATTTTTTTGTTATTGTTGTATTTTTGAATTGTATGGTAAATTATATTGCGACCGAAATAACACCTTTTTGCCAGAGTCTAATGCCATGTAACCTAAGGAAGCTAGAACGACAGAGCGATCAGCAAAATACGCCATTGTAAATCTACCAAGCGTAAAATCCGTCAAAAACAGTTGGCAAATCAGAGTGTTCGTATCAGGGCGGACAAAAGCTAACGAATGTCCAGGGTCTGTTGGGCTTGGTCAAGTTATAAGACGGCAACAGATCAAGTACGACATTCAGAAGTTTCGAAGGCGTGAAAAATGATTCCAGTGAACCACGTGGTAGCTGCAGTTCTTATTGGTATGTAAACACTATCAACCAGGCAGCTCGAAAATACTCATTTTGTGGGTACGGGCCTTGTGGTTCCCTGATACATTATTTTAAGCGGACTATATAGAGAAGCGGTAACTGATTCGAAATGCAAATCAAATAGTCTGAACAAAGAAATCCCGTGGCTTGGCCACTCTTAGAGGAGAGGACAGTCCAAACGAGAATCAGCAGCTGCTGGGACGTTCTTCTTTTTTCCTTACAATATTTCTTCCGAGTATGGTTGTCAAACAGCACAAAAGCAGTGTCAATAAACCGTATTTTTCTAGTCTTGACAATCTGTTGTTTTCCGACATGCCAAGGAGTGGACCAGGATAGACGGGTAAGTACTAGCCATTTTCCTACAAAGACTAAACGTGTCAGCACTAATGTTTGCATGATCATTATTATTACAGCCCGAGTCGCCGAACGGCCAAACTTGGTATAACACCAGGATGTTATGCATCTAGTGCGATTTCTGCGACCACATCAAGTCATGACGTGGTCGCTATCAAAACAAGCGGTTTTGCAAAGCTAAGCATAGTTGTTACGTCTCAATTTTTTGAATGTAGGTTGACGTATTTATCAGTAGCAAGTAAGAAAGCAAGTAGTCATATCTACCCAAAACTAGTACTGAACTAATGTAGAGATAAAAAGAAAAAAGAGACGGGTACACTATTTACAACTTATAGAAGATATTACTGACATAAATAGGGAGTGTAGCCATTGGTTTGAGCTCGGGTCAGTCCGTTAGGCTGTCAGACACGGCGTAACTTCGTACGACGCAGGAATCCCCGGCCACGGTGGGAATCTCACAAGGAACTTCGCTAACCGGAAAAACTTTATAACGAATTGGTAGTGTTTATTAACTGTAAAATGCTCCTAATAGTTTGCAAACATGCCCGTGGAACGTAATTACAGCATTGTAGGTTTTGTGTTCCCCGCCCTCGGGCTCCAAGGTTACTTGTCCCCCATTACCAGTAGCTTTGATTTCTTGAACTGACAGAACGGTTTAGGTTAGGACGCAGGAAATCCTTGTGATGAGTTGGTTTAAACCGGTAGCGGATTTGCAGGGTCCCAACATCTTCCCTTCACTGGTTCGTGGGCAACTGGGCCCAAGTCAGTTTGGGTTAGAAAGTTATTGGTGAAACATCCGGGCTTCAAACCGCGAGCCGCGATGTTTTATGTGCATTAACTTGTTTAAATTCAGACATGGGTTTTCAAGTGAGCATGGGTTTTCAACTGTATGGCTTTAGCTTTAGGGTGATTGTGTACAAGAAATAACAAACGAATTGGCAGTTAGGCTATCCACAATTGGTGTTGCAAGTACCCCGACCAAGGTTTCTTCTTACTTTCACGCTCCGTGTCTGAGCGCTTGCGCACTTTTTGGGGTCCCAAATACTTAACCTATGCCTTCGTAAAGTTGTCCGTCCGTCCGTCTGTCTGTTAGCACGGTAACTCTCGAAGGGATTAGAAATTTGGTCCAAACTTGGTGTGAGGATCCTTTGGTCAAAGTACAGGTCAAGTTCGTAGATGGGCACCATAGCTGTATATTTTTTTTTTTTGGGGGGGGGGGGGCAAGTTAAGGGGTGAACACCAATATTTTTTAAAAGCTAATGAAATAGTCGATTTAGGGGTAAGGAGACATGCTGACTCCGAATATGAAAATTATTTTCTTGTCGGACAAGTAGTTCACTCGGAATCCGGCGAAAACTAGAAAATTTGTGAAAAGTAAAAGTTTAATCTCAAGTTTATCAGAGGTTCGATTTGGGGGTAAGGAGCTGAATCCGAATGAAAACTATTTTCTCGCCTGACAGGTAGTTCGCCCGGAATCCGGCCAAAACCGGAAAATTTGATAAAAGTAAAAGTTTTATTTGAATTTGATTAGATATTCTATTCACGGTTAAGAAAACATGCTGAATCCCTATATGACAATCATTTTATCACCGGACTATAGTTCGCTCGGAATCCGGCTGAAACCAGAAGATTTGTTAAAAGTAAAAGTTTTATCTGAAGTTTTTAGTTTTTGAAGTTGAAGTTTTTGTATCTGATGACTTTTCGATTTAGGGGTGATGAGACAAGCTGTATTCGTTTTTGAGCTTTAGTTCTTTGCCAGACAAGTATTTCGCCCGGAAGACGGCCGAAACCGGAAATTTGGCAGAAGTAAGGAAGGAAGTTCTGATCAATTTCGTCAAAGTAGATATGACGTAAACACACATGCTGAATCTATATCTGAACTTGGTCTTCTCAGATGATTACCACTGGCCTGATCTGTTTCTAAATTTTATAGTAGCCTAAAAATGTCTAAGGAGTCTGGCGAAAACCGGATATCTGCAAGACCCAATTGTCCGGATGAAATATTAAATTTGTGGGATCCTATCGAAACCTTTGGTCTTGTTGTGTACAGGTGTGCCAGTCGGGATCTGCTGGAACATGGATATCCTAGCTTACACACAAGGTCGTAACAACTTCTCACACATTCTAGGTACGAAGGGGACATCAGTCCGGATACGCCGCCGCGCATGCTGTTCCCCTCCATACGGGAGGAAGTTTCAGTGCCAGCCTTGGACACGGAGCTGGTGGTTATGGATCAGCCGCAAGGCATGTTCAGGCGATACCCATCCACACAGGAGGATACGGAGCCCCAACACTAGGATTTGGGCATGGTGGTGCAGCAGCACTAGCACGCCAAGCGGCTAATGTAGCCAAGTCTGCACTTGCAGCTCAGTACCCAGCAGCGAAGCAGGCTGCTTCTCTTGCAAAACAACAACTGCAGTATCAAGCGAACGCTTTGTACGCAGTTGCAGACAGATACCACGCGATTGCCCACTACGAAGCTGCCAGCAGCTATCACCAACCCGCCTACAATCAACAGAGCTACCACTAAACTTTGTTTCATAATCAAGTTCTTTGAATAAAATCTATTTTCGTATAGTTTGAAGTTAACTGTTTTCGGACGAAGACATTGCTCTTGTGCCATCGCATGTCTGGTCAGACGGTAACTTGTACGCTTAGCAGCATTTAATGGCACTTGCAGTCTTCGGCTCAAGTGGCATTTAGTTCTCGTAATGTCTGTTCTTCTGTCCAACTTTTGCTAGTTCGGGCACTTCCACATGAGCTAGGACGACGGAGAGGGACTGAGATGAAACTTACGAAGGTGCGAAGCTCGTGGTTCCTAGATGTCCTATTTTGAGGTTCCGACCTCCATCGTAGGAGTTGAACGGGATACTGGACATTTTCCGGAAGTGCTTTAGTTCGAACGAAACTTGATGGGTGATGCAACCAAATGACCTAGGTATGACATGTATCTTTCCGGAAACACCTGGACACGGTGTGGGGAGTCGGATGGGGTTGTGAAACGTGCGGACCAAACAGATTGAGGAATCGTAACGAAACTTGGAAGACACAAAGGTATATTGTATCTTCCAAGTTCTTCCAAGTTTCAAGCCGTTTAAGGTGTCGGCCGGATATGGCAACCGTGGAAGGTGCTGAGGGTCCTAGAAAATTTCCGCAAGTTTTAAAATTCAAGTGAAATTTGATGGATGGTAGGAGGAAATGATCCAGAGGTGATATTACGAAGTCCAAACTGGATACGACCTCGGTGTAGGGAGTGATTGGGGGGGGGGGGGGGGGAGGATCACAGGAATGTTGTCCTTTTTTCAGTTTCAAAGATAAAGTCTTCGATTTCTGTGGTTGACCGGAGGTGCATTTTTAAATGACCGGGTTTTACAGCTATAACGGTAGCAGATCACATTGTTTCCTTTTAAGCGACGGAGTCGGTTCTTTATTCACTTGAAAACGGAACGAGTGGAAATCCGAGAAAAAAAAACAAATACGTAACGTGATAAAAAATTAAAATTAACTGGTTTCGAAAATAAACTTCCAGTTTGCTAGGACGGGCGAATATTCGTAAAAACATATATATCCTTTTTCTAAAAGAATAGCCTTGATATAGGCCAAAAAGCTTGGAAATTGAATGATTAATCGAGAAATTTTTCTTAACGATGACTCTGGGGCGATTAGAAAATTTCACGTCAAAAAACTCATAACTCTCAGACGCATCTGCTTATGGCTAGTAACTAAATCTATCTAGTATCAAATCAACCCCCGGTGTAACGGCTAACCTGTGGTTTCGCAATAAGGAGCTAATCGCAAACTACCCAAAAATAAAAATGTGACACTGAAAAACATTTGAAAACTGAACAAATTAAAGTCCATCCCGATGAAAAATTTGTAGCCTGCGTAGTTGTATGGTAGTGGTACGAAAAAGTTGCATGTAATACTATGTAGTAGCAAAGAATTCTATCATTTAATGTGCCTCAGACTAGTCCAATCTTAAGTAGTAGTATCCAATAGCATCCTGTCTTGCCATAGTAGCATCCAGTCTTGCTAATAGTAGCATGCATAGTATGCAGTAACACGGTAGCCTTGAAGTAGAAGCATGTAGTAGCATCAGTTAGTACTGCATGCTACTTTTTCGTACAACTTCGTACTACTATTTTGAGATAAATTTTTCATCGGAATGCTACGCTTGTACCAAATTTTGTTCACATAAAAACCGCTGTTAAAAATGTACTTTATTTTTGTTATAAGTTTACGAAATAGCATCAGTTAGAAATAACGCCCGAATGTTTTTTAACGTATTTTCGTTTTCTAATCCTCTTATCTTGTCGCTTCAGAACGCCGAAGTGGAAATATCACCCAGGCTTTTAAAACATTCCTTGGTCCCTAAAATGAAGTTGTCCGTTGATAATGAACTGTGGTTGGTTCGAATCAGCCACTTCCTCCATTTGGACATTCCGAAAACAACGAGCTAAATGCGAAATGTCGTATTTCCCGGGTATTTCCCTCTATCTACATTCTTACGATATATCTGTGACTAACTCAAGGAAAGTCGAGGGCCGGGAAAAGCGAAAGGAAACAAGAAAACAAACTTATCACGTTCTTCGCTCACGATCCCGCGCCATCACATAACCAGATTAGGACCACACGGGAAAACTAGCCGCGAACAGTTGAGGGTTGCCCATTACCGACTTTGGTGTACACCAAGTGTGAGATAAGCATATTTACAAGCGTAGAACTATCGATCGACTAGTTCAATGCCGGCATCGCCGGTGCCTGTAAAAGGCGTACACAACTGGTGGCGACTAGGTATTCCTTCGTCAACAGTAATTTAACCCCGTCCTAGCATTACCAGCAACAAGAGGGCGATTCTGGCATTCTCATGGATTCGCTTTCCAAAAAGCAAAGCGAGATCCCGCCGAGCACACGAACAAGCGAAAAGTCGTTGCGCCTTTACAACTTCTCGGTGGATTGCCGAATTTTTACTTTACACGTAAGAAGTGGATTCATTTTCCGAGTCACTTCCTAAAACTAGCTTAGCGCCAGAACAGCCACAAGCCAGCGGAGCTTTCCAGACAGCCAGACTCGCCCTAAGGTTATAAGCGTTTGAACGCGTTTTTGAACGTTGAAAAACTATTTCGAACAATTCAAGTCAGATGCCACTGAGCGCCACATCATGAGGAGAAAAGATACCAATGAGACGTCGTCGATGCCACTCGGTGGACGCAAAAACTCCTGGGGCCTGGTTATATCTGATCTCAGCCAAAAACATGAGAACGTTCTGAACCGACGATAGAACAATGGGAGCGGTCACTGATCGGAACGGCAATGAACTTGTCGTATCCGTAGATGCGACAAGTTTCGTTCTGAGGCGATCCGAAGAGTGTCAGATAATTGAATTATAGAAAGAGAAACTTATCTTTCAATTAAGAAAACAATAAGGTGTGGACGAAAGCGACTAAGTTTCGGACAATGGTGGACAGCATAGACAACTTGGGCAGGCTCGGGAGGATTTCTTGACAATTATGGGAAAAAATTAGTGTTGTAGAGTTCGTTCGATGATGGACATGCAGACTCCGTGTCAGTGGGTATTGTTTGTTTGGTTTTCTTTTGCCCAGGTAAGGAGAACTTTCGAACTGCCCTGAACTCTTGCTTAACGATACGCGCACACACGGTCAAATTTCCGCAACTGGATACGAATTGCCTCTACACTCCGAAATTTTGTAGCATCGCATGCAGATTTCCACATACTGACGCGGTTTTTTATCGGACTGTGTGTACACGCAGCTCGACGGCTGCCAGCCGCATCTGTTCAAGCCTATTCTCTTGCTGTTTGCAACTTAGTGCCTCTGAGCTAAGCTGAGAGATTCCTCTTCCATTTGTACTGTGCTAATTTTTCTCGATGAATTTTCTATCCGCGCTTTCCTACTTGCACAAAGAGACGCCTGTCCGCTTCTCTAGAGGGAAATCCCTAAAGGACTCTTCTTGCTTATTCTGCCTTTTATAATATAATTAGCTCCCATATGGAATTATAAGCTTCTAAAATTCCCCGCCTTTCTCCATTGTTTCGTTTCGGAACTACGAATTTTTAGCGCTTTTTCGGCGTTTCCAAGTTTTCCCGTCACCCAACGAAAAGTTTGCTGGAATCTTCAACGTCCGCTGACAACCCTTTCGCACATAAGGATGTGATAATCTTCTGTTTATTACTTCTTTCATTTGCTTAGTTTTTTCACTTTTCTAACCAAGGCATGTTCAATTTTCAAATGTTTTGCGCCCAGCCGCCGCGTCGCAGAGCCGGAATGCTGGATATAGTCGACAAGCGCCAACAAGAGAATCGCTAGTTCTATGTGGAAAGTAACAGTATTTTCAAAAACATTTTTTCGGATTCATTTCATAGGGAAAAGATCATTTCTAGTAATAGTTGTGCTTTAAGGCCGGGATATTACTTTCACAATTCACCAGTCGATCACTGTAACATGTAATATGTTCCCGTAATATGAAACAAAAACGAATCTACAGTAAATGGACTTAAAGGATCCATCTTACCTGTGGTACTAATGCTACCTCCTTCCGTAATCGCTCCATTCATCCTTAAAATCGGAGATCCGAGTTTCATGCGGTACATTCTAACAACACCGCACCGATTTTTACACTTGCCGTGTTTCTCTATTTTCGATCCATATCATGCTTCCTGTGATTATTTACGAGGATCTCATTAGTTAGGCAAGCAGGCTACGAAAGTTTTTGCTGGAAGTCCACGGGCCTGAAGGACAGCCAAAGACGTGGGCAATTTGTTAAAAGCAGAGCCTAGTTTCAAATTATTCAACTATTTTAAAAGATAGAAACATAACAGTTAAAGCACGAGGGTATTTTAAGGAACTAAGAGAAAATTTTGCAGGTAGAAGTCGCCATTGCTATTGGTTCTGGTCTATTCGCTAACCCCTACGCCTCGCATTTCCCCAGCTATGGATCAAGCGGTTCTTTTGGCATCCAGCCTGACATTGTCGGCCAGATTTATGGATCGCCGTTCCAGTCCATGCAAACTCCTGGAGGTAATATAACTTATATACAGTTACAATTATGTATACATAACATAATTTCAATTATGTAGCGTGATGTTCGACGTTATTATGAAGATTATTATTTTGTTGTTTGTATATGGCTCTAATGCTTTAAATATATTATTATTATTATACAGTTTACTATGGGCTACCACCGATGCCAAGAAAATACCTTCACCTATTACCCGACTTAGTTTATTTCCATATTCACTTACATTGTCTCCTCCACGTTCGACCTATGACCTACCTACCTATGACGTCCACTCTTTCTAGAGTGATTTATTTCAGGAGCGACCTATGTCCTACGGTAGAGTGGAACCTAAGAAAACTGATATTTCAAAGCTTTCTAGAATGGTTTATTTCAGGACACGTGAATCTTCCACTGATGCCGGACCACTCGCATTTGACCTCCCAGTACTACTCACTACCGCTGAATACCGGTGGCACCCATCACAGCGACCTGAAGAGCGGCAATGACATCGCCAACGAACTAACTCAAGCTCTCTTGCGCGGTGACAAAAAACAAGAGACTTTCCGCGTCCCAAGTAAACCAACCATCGACCCGTATTCTATTCTACAGTCGTCTATCAACGACCTGGGGAAGCCAAAGACGGCCCTCCCTCCGGTTGGTAAAGGATATGCATATATGAGCATAGTTCAAGATAGTTCTATTCAACCAAGACCGGCCGAAGGAGTAATCCATGAGCCACTCCATGACGATGAACTTCACTCAGGGCAGGTGGGCGATTACGAGGGGGAAAATAGTGAAAATCTTCATGATGAGGACGAAGAGCTCCTTCATCTCAGCAAGGCTAAGAAGCCAAAAAGAATCAAGGACACACCTTTCGACTATGACCACCATGACAACCCGCCAGGCAAAACCACGATTGAACTTAGTAGCATCCGATACGAAGATGATTTCCGACCGTCCAAACCCTACCCTCACCCAGAGGACATAACGACGAAGCGACCATATCCAGTCCGAACGGACCTGCACGGCTACAGAGAAAACATTGACCATCCAAAGGGCGCCGTCTTAAGTGAATCGGATCATGAGGACAGTGGTCACTACGATCATGGGCCTGTGCGCCTACATGAGTTACAGAATGGGGAGAGCTACGACGACCATCCCGAACATGATGAAGAGCATCATCATGGCAAAAAATTTCATAAAGACCATGACAGCGCCAAGAATCATGACAAAATAGAGTCAACCGGAGACAAGCCAAGTAAAAACTACGAACACCAGGATAACCATGACGAAGAATCTGGCCCGCATGACGACAACGGGGACCACGACTACAAAAAGCCAAATGATGTTGCCTCCTATGAAACCGGACCTGCTTATGAAGAAAACGAACATCAATCTGACTATGGTCATGATCACGACGAGGAAGCTGGAATCGATGACAACAAAGAATACGACAAAACTTATCCCGACAAAGAGTCAAACAAACACAAATTCAATAGTAACTACGGAACGTTTGAAAGTCGCAACAAAAATAAAGGCTTGGAAAACCCTAAGGAAAACCAGGACAGAGAGCCACCTGCAGAGTATGAAAAGCTAGTTGAGACACATCACGTGCCAGCTTACGAAGATGAAGAACATGACGGAAGTGATGATTTTCAAACCCCTACCACCGGTAATCTTCCAGGCATAAGGCCTGGAAGACCCAACAACTTTAAATCCCACGAACATGCAAGCCATCACGCGACGCCGAACTATGATGATGGCGAAGAAATTCGACCAGAATATCTAGATAGTTCTAACAAACCAGGTCCACACTTCCGAGACCAGAACAATCCTTATCACCAGCCCAGTCACAACAAAGAGCCCAAAGAGACACGCATTAACCAGGAGCGGCCTAGAAGACCGAATTACGGAAGACCATACGATGACTACCTGGATCAAAACAGCAATGCTGATGAACCACACAAAACACCTCTCAAGCTCCAGCGTCCAGCCCCTAATCCGCCTAAACCAGCGAGCCATTACGAATATCGTCCCAAGCTTCCCGCAGTCGACCCTGGGAACAAATACGGTTATCCCAAAGGATATCGACCCTACCAAAACGAGTTAAGTTACGTCAGGCCAAAAGGCAAGGAAAGACCACGGGAAGTAGACTACCAGGGTTCAAACGACCTCCAGCGCCCAGCTTTGGCTCCAAAGCCCAACAACATTCTACAGGATGACGAAGACGATCAACATGAAAACACTGGGCCCTATTACGACGTCAACTTCCACAGACCTCCGCCCGGTTTCACAAATGGCGATTACCGTACACCCGAGGAAAAGCCAAGGACAAATGGTGGTCCACCTCCACGTTACCCTCAGGGAGGACCACCAGAAAGGCCTTTCCAGGGATCAGGACGATCCCCGATGCGTTTCATAACGAACTTCTTTCGACGGCCGTACTAGAAAGATAATGGACTGTTTACTTGTTATTTTATGTGTAAGCTTAATTTATAGCCACCGATTAAAATATATATCTAAGATTCATAAACAAAGAAATTCCGGAAATATATAAGAATAAGGGAGTGTCAAAATCACAGGTACTTCGGTATTCAAAGAAATTCCGAAAATATATAAGAATAATGGAGTGTTAAAATCGCAGGTATAAAACAGGCGTCTTTTCTTCCTTTCCTGCTCTTTTCTACTTTGCGCACTGGTTGCCGTAAGAATTCATCTAATGTGGCGTCGTTAAATGTATTGCCAGACACATCAAACGAACAGAAATTGGTGTTAACTAATGTCGTTAATAAACCTGCCAAGACAAACACCGACAATAAGGCACTTGTATCATAAATGGCGCTAAAATGTTGGCGTTCATCAAAGGTTTGTCCCAACCGGTTTCGTAGGATGTGCACGGGGTGAAGACGGCCTGAACCCATATTATATCACACCCGCAGTACCAGCGTTCTTGGTACCCGACTCGCTCCAAGAACGAAGTAAAAGGGATGTAAATACAGCCAGTGTTTACATGTTGCAAATCCAACATTCAACCTTCCAAGCCATCGCCCCTCGTCCTCACTTAGTTGACAGAGGTGTTATCAAGTAATCAAATTGGATAACAAAAAAAAAGTTCAATAGTCGAGGGCCTTCTCGAGCGATATTTTGCAAAAACATCTTCGAGTATTTTTTCGACCAGAATGGTCCACAAAATCAAGTCAAGCTCGGAACCAGGGCTTCACTGTGAAAAGTTTTTCCGTATAAAGATTAAAGTTAACTGGATTATTCTTATCTCTACGCAGATAAGATTAATACCAAATAGAGATAAGATGAATCTGAGTAGCAAATACTGCAGTTAACTTTTAATCTTTATACGGAGAAACTTTTTAGTGTTTTTACTTTCTCCTCCTGTTAGCTGTGCTAAAACGTGTTGAAAGGAAAGTTCGTAACAACGGACCGGTCATAGGCAGAGCCTTATCTGGAAATTAGTTTTTCATGTCCACATTGTCAGACGTCTGATACATGTAAAACAAGAATGCTCCTTGTCTTAAACATTAGCAATATTGACAATATTTATGTTTTAACAGTGTTAACGGTTGAAGTTTTTGTTATGATTTTTCTGAACACAACAAAAAAAGAATCCAAGGATGCGCATTCTTGTGATAACTGTTTTCAGACTTCCGACACTGCAAGGTACACGAATACTCTATATGACTAAGTCCAAAACACGCCAGTGATCCTCAGGAAGAACGAGAAAACGTCTCACTAACGACTCAAACTCAATAACTCAAATCCTGTGTCAACCAATCACGGCGATCGTTGAGGCAGCTTCTGGCTCTTCTGCTAGGTACACAGCGATTTTGCATCGGCAAGGAGAGTTAGTCATCAAGAGTATTAGCAGACAAATCAGGAAAACGCCTTATTTGAAAATTAGTTCGTGTATTTATACCCAAGACATGCACTTCTAAGAAAGAACTCGATCAAGTCCAACCGGTAGATTGACTTTAGGCCAACTCCATCTTCACATATAGCACCTCTTCGAAAACTTCTAGCATACTAATGCCTACTACGCCTGTTCACAATCCCACAATGGCACTTCCGCTGCACGGAAGGTGCAAATAACTGTAAATGTGTGCAAGAAATTGAATTTATGAGAAGTGCTAAATCAAGCACACAGCGACGGGACAAAAATAATTAAAATGTCCACGTGATATTTGTCTCCCAATTTTTCTGAAATTGTAGCCACGGAAAGTCTTTGAAACATCGACTCAGACCAATCGCTAGTAGCCCGCTTTACAAGAAAGGACGAAAATAGTACAGTAGAGATATGTTTATTTGAACAACACTCTCTTCATACCCTGGTTTAGTTACTTGCTTATACACCAGTTAAATGGAAAGGAAAAATAACCAACTTAATATTAGTGAACAGCAAACTGTTTCAGCAATCTTTTTGCCACCAAAGTAAACTGAAAAGGTTGTGTTTAAATGAATCCCTCTAACTTTGAAAAAAAAATATTCTTCCAGTTTTTGGCTTGTTCGATCTACAGCGAGGCAAAGAAATTCGGATAGATGGCGGTTTCAACGCAATCTACCAGTGAAAGATAAAATTCCGATGAAAGTCTCTGCGCGGCGTCACCTATTGGCATTTTTTTTGGCACCGTCAGGTTTCGTTAACTGAATGCCAGAACATCTTCTCCAGAAGAATCCATTGAATACGGAGGCTACCGGATACGAATTAAACGCTTTTGGCAAGTATTTTACAGTCTAAGTGTTTTCGTCGGCAACCGTTCATTGTGAGGTGACATTCAAATACACATACCTCTACTGTACACATGTCGCCACTGGTAATATACACCTGCCACGATTATTTTGCCGTATCAGTAGTTGCGTTTTTGCTGATACCATGGTATCAGTTACCACGGTTACTGGATCTGCAATTAGTCGTTTTTGCAGCTATGGTGGTATCTGATAAACGGTGCTCTCCAAAAACGATTATTGCCAAAATTGTACTTTTCGAAGTCATCCCAAAAGAAAAACAGATATCCAGTTACATCACCATTTGCTAAACTTCTTTCTCACCAATCTGACAGAATTTGATGAAAGTGAGATGACTTCTCAGATACCACGACCAGTTATCACGGTCGGACCGTAGTATCTGAATATCTGATACCACGATAACTGGCCAGATACCACGATAACTGCAAAAACGCCTTTTGACCGTGGTATCCGATACCACGATATCTGCAAAAACAACTTTAGACCGTGGTATCAGATACCATGGTATCTGCGAAAACGCAACTAGGGAAAAGATAAAATTATGTAAAACGAGGAAAACATTCTTAGTTGTTCCGTGGCTCAAGTTACCCCCGAAGAACTCCTATGGACAGGCTTGAGAGAGAGAACCGGAGCTTAAAATTTTCGGAAAGACATACGATCAGGGATCATTCTTCACCATCATCACTTTATTTTTCTCCGGTGCTCTCTTCAGATTACTATTTTAATTATTCCGTGACAAATCAATCGAAATATAGGAAGCACTAGAGCATCTAAATGAACTAATAATCAGAAAGCAACCAACCCGCCGAAAAACATTAAAAATTCGTATTTGGCCCTACATCCGGTTGAAGCAGCATTGCGAGATACCGGGAACAAATGACGATATACAGGAAACTAAGCTGAAAACTAATATAGTCTTAAAGTGTATTGATATCCTACAGAGCACAATAACACGATATCTTAATAAGTCCCCGTCCAAACAAGAAGGAACACACCCTTTGATGTTCACCACTTCTTTATGTCCACAGCCACCACGCGGATCTCTACGCAGCTGAAAAATTTGCCGTTACTCCTAGATGGCGTTCGGTACTGGTCATGACGACTTTAGCATTGACTACATTCTGTATCCACTTTAGGTCCCCCGATTTCGTATTTGTAACTCTTCAAAAAGAATTCCAACTACCATAATTGCCTGGCGATTCCACGTCAGTGTTCTTGATTTCCGCTAGATAAAGACTATTTCACAGATATAGAACGATCTGCGTGCTGTACTGCAGTAGGCAGAAAACTAATTGGTCTTACTGAAAATGGAACAAACAGGCAATGGAATTCAATAGCACTTTACCCTATCAGGCAATGAGTGCAACAACCAGTAGCGGACCAAAGTGAAGTGGGTAAATAAAGCGGGAAGAGGACCACTACTTTTAAGGATATGTAGTGGAAAGCCCTTGGTTCCATGGGTTTTAGCTTTTTTACTGAAAGAGTGAGGTTAGTCGTTTAAGAAGTGTGTGCAGATGACGCACCACTGAAATGTGCCTTCCCAACTAATTTTACTTCTGAAACCTTCAATTTCGGCGGGTTAATTTACCTCTGAAGAAAATCGGCATAACTTCACAGGTCTCTGCGACCAAACACGGTACAGCTCTGCTGCGTAAAAGGGTACATTTTACCGGGAAGAAAAACGGCAGACTAGGACGAATTCTGTTCCTCCGGTCGCCCTTTGTCAGAGTCCGAGGTCCCCTTCAACAGCGATTGCAAATAGACGTAGTGCATCGGTTTGGTGGAAGATAGAAGGTCGACAGCTTCTTCAATAGAAAACCACTGCCGTTTTCGACCAATGCCCCTGGAGTCATCCCACTCCGGCAACTCTTCGTTGACTACTAAAACGTAGACAGCAGTGCGGTGGCGACGCTCTTCATTCTGCAAGAAAATCTGAGTACTAGCTGATCCGACCCTGTCACTGGCGTGCAGTCCCAGTGTGTCAATTTGTTTGTTTTTTTTCATCGGAGGTGTCTTTTAATTAGCCGAAACTGAGAAGGCACGTCCTTACCAATGAATACGTGTAAGATCTATGCTAGTATTACGTGCTTGGGGGAAAGGGGGAATACTTCCAACTTCGCGATAAATTTCCAAATCCGAGCACGATCAAAGATCAAAGATATAAAATAATATTGTCTTCTTTATACTTTAGCAACTTGATTAGGAACGTTTCAGCACATTTCACCAGGTTACGATCCAATGATTGGTCTGGTCGAAAACGAAGCAGATAGAATCAGCATTTCATTTGCTCCGTTTCCCTATACTCATCTTTGCCATGATGGGTTAAATATTTATACCGGATAAGGGTCCGGCTTTTTTGTCAGGTGAAAAAAAGAAGCAGAGCATACATCTTCTGGTCTACCTACTCTTTAATCCAGTCAAGTTGGCCAAAACATATATGGTTCAACCCAATTTCCGGATTTCACCGGTTTCCGGTTACAATAAAGTCAGAAACGGTGCAGATTTTTTTAGTTGTTGTAAAACACCCCTTCACCACGAAGTGTTGGGCTGCGTCTACGATCCTGATCGGTGCTTTCGCCCAAAGAATTCTCACCCACGAGAAAAGTAAGTCCTGGTCTAGGGTTACCCTTCTTTCAGATGAACACATTAGTACGATGTCATCGGTACTGGGTCATGAACTTTAAAGGCCGAGAAAAACTTTAATGGACATCCTTTTACTACCCTTCCAGACAAGTCTGCCCAGACGCCAAACCTTAGACCTTAGCTCCCGTGACCTCCAGACGTACTCAGGACATCCAAGAAGAGTCCTCAGTGCGCTGACCAGGCGTCACGCCATTCGGGCTGGATGGACGCGTTGATGTTGCGGGATCTCGGGCTGGTAGGTGCGGCGAAGAGTGATCTTCGGTAATCCTCTTCGTCTGCCTCTCTCCAGCTGACACTGGAGGGATAGCGTTCGGGAGTCTGGTGCTTCCCATCCTGACGGCATGGCTTAGGTATCTCCAGCCATTTTTTTGCTGCTTACTGATTTCGCTTCCTACAAATTGCTACCCAGTATATACTGGTGAAAACGGGTTGACCTAAATCACCTTAAAGACTCCAAGACATCTTCCTAACTGGCCTTTAACTCCAGCTTCTTCCCAAACCTCCCTGGTAGCTGCTCCTTCTGGGTCTTCATTTGGCTCTACTCCTCCCCCCGGCACTATCCACTTCTCGGGTTCCTTTGATGATGACACTAAGAGAACCTGAAAAGTTCAACTACTTAGAATCAACCTAAGGTTAACAAATAATACAGAAATAGATCAGAAGACCAAATAAAGAGTTCTACTGACACATCATTTGGATCATGGGCTCTCCTTTTGTTTACTTGGGCGCAAAAAAGGTTTTACAGACCAATGTTAAAGGATTTACTCGTAATTCCAACCAGGAATCCATACACGCATGGGATGACCCAGTGTCTTAATCAGAGGGAAAGAAACATATAGCTGGTGCACCAATGACAAGACAAAAGATTTCGATGGGATCCCACCATTTTTAATATTTACTGGACTATTTATTCAGACAATCGGGGCTCGTAAACATTTTACAATTTATCACTAATCAGCCGTTTTAAAATAAACACGGGTTCCGGGCGAAATATTTGTCCGGTGAGAAAATAATTAATTATCACGTGCGGATTCAGCATGTCTACCTACCTACCTAATCGACTTTCTCATTAGGTAGCTTTTAAAAAATGTTTTGTTAGTCCCTTCATTTGAACCCCCTCGCCCGACCAGCCGCTTGAAAATGGACATAAATGACACCGTAGTGGTATTTTCTTGAAAAATTACGGCTAAACGGCTCAACTTCAGACAAAACTATCACTTTTAGCGGATTTTCTGGTTTTGGCCAAATTCTGGGCAAACAATCTGTCCGGCGATAAAAAAAAAATTTCAAACACCGATTCAGAATGTCTCCTTATCCCTGTACCGGACCTCTAATCAACTTCAAGTAAAACCTTTAGCCTACTTTTAACGAACTTCCGGTTTTGGATGGATTCCGGGCGAACTGTATGTCCAGGGATAAAATAATTTGCATACACGGATTCAGCATGTTCCCTGATGGTTTGCTCGTAAAAAGGTCTCAGGCAAATCTGTGGCATTTCGCCCAGCAAGCAAAGCAAATGGTAAAACGATGGACTTGGACCGTATCGTCTTAAGCTATGCAACGGAACAGAAGCCGCTTGCTTTAAAGTTTAACCAAAAAGGGCTGGGATAGAACAATCTAGTTACCCATCACTTTTCACTAAAATTGGCTTGAAGATAGATAGATAGATAGATAGTTATTTTATTGATCCAACTCGTAGCGCCGACATGGCACTAAATACGTCGACCATTACATTGCATGTGTTAAAACACTTGAATATATACAATTATTACATATAAGAAAATAAATCACTTAGAATTCACTTGTTTTTTGTTAATCTTCTCAGTGAAATACGGTACAAAGGAATTCAAATACCGGTTTGTGTGACATTTAACTGGCACCAGGAGATTTTGATGCCTCGTCCGTCCTGTCACCGGTGCTAGATCGGGCAGAATATCTCTATGTTTTTCACTGGCAAGGACTGATCGGCCAAAACGTAAAATTAGGTTTTCCCGGCGGACATGGAGTGGCTCAAGTCTTTATAGGAGGAGGGAAGCTTCGTAACCATTGTATTTCAGTCCTAGCATAATGCGGCACGCTCTGATTTGCAGTGATTCAATCTCTTCGTTATGTTGTATACTCCTTTGTACAAAGGGTCCCCAAACTGGGCAGGCATACTCCAGTAGCGGTCGCACGTAGGTCACATAGGCCAATTTCATAGATTCTACGCCGAATCCAAATCGCTTCATTGTCGTGATGGACTGGAGTGCAGCATTCCCTTTCTTCACTAGGTTGCAAACATGATCACTGAATTTGCAATCTTCGGTGAAAGTGACACCCAACAAAGTATGACTCTGCTGAACAGACCCGCTGAACATGCGTTACTTCGTTGTTCCGCTATTCACGAACAATCGATTTTCAAAGAGTGGAGTTTCCGTGTGATTTGTGGTACCTCTATGCGCTTGCATTTTTGTTGTATGCATTACGAGAAAGATTTGTGATTTTTTCTATGTTCAGGCACTAAGCAATCTTCACCAATCTCATCACTTCCCACTGAAATGCCGCATTTGTGTTGAGATCAAACTTTCCCACGTCACAGTAGAATTTACACTGTGGGGATGGCCGCAGATATTCTGAATCATAACTCGAGCAGAAAGTGGAAAATAAAAAAACCCCTTTGCAGAAATCAAATAATTCAGTGTATTCAGTTAAATGACACAAACATAAGTTGGCTTTTCAGTTAAAATTTAAGGCTGAGCATTTTTATAATATCTAGAATGGACACTCACTTCTGACTCGTCCAGATTCCGAACACAGATACATGCAGCTCTTTTCCTGTATCCTTCTTCGTCGTAAATTCTTGTGGAATTTGGTTTATCTTTGACCATGGCAGATGCGTTGGAGAAGGAAATCTAATAGCAGATTAGTTTGGCTACCTTTGAGAGAGAACTCCTTTGAACATGTCAAACCTGTAAAACAAGACAACTTTTCACTGCAGAGTAGAAGGATTTTAGACGTCAGAAAATTTAATGTCAAACGGTCTATTATCAAAACCCGTCAACAATCCTAAAGAAAAAAAAATCCCGATTCAGAGACTGGAAGAATCCAGCCTTAATTAAAATGGCTTCCGATTCTTATACTCACTACAACTATTAGCAAAAACCATCTATAGGACAGGCCACAGCAGCAGGTATAGGCCTACACTAACTGTTAGGTAGTCTAAAATATCCTAATAGTTTTGTTTAAGTTTAACATTCAAACCAGCTGGTTTTAGTATCCTATCGGGGACCCGTCTATTCGCCCACCCGTCGATTCGCCCAACCGTCATTAGACCCAAAAAATACGTCACATCCCCCACTTTTTCCGACAGTTCGCCTAACCGTCACACGACCCAAAATATCCGTCGATTCGCCCACCCGCTGATTCGCCCACCCGCTGATTCACCCACCCGTCGATTCACCCACCCGTCGATTCACCCACCCGTCGATTCACCCACCCGTCGATTCACCCACCCGTCGATTCGCATACCGTCGATTCGCCCAGCCTCGGTTTTGTAAAGCGTCGATTCACCCACTTCTAAAGTCCGTCGATTCGCCCACCCGTCGATTCGCCCACCCGTCATAAGACCAAAAAAATCCGTCACAACCCCCACTTTTTCCGACAGTTAACCTACCCGTCACAAGACCCAAAAAATCCGTCGATTCGCCCAAAAAATCCGTCACAAACCCCACTTTTTCCGAAAGTTCGCCTACCCGTCACAAGGCCCAAAATATCCGTCGATTCACCCAATTTTCAAAATCAACCTCTGACCTGGCGCGGCCTTTATCATTGAACGCGGTATCAGAAAGCGACTGAGTCGCAGGGGAGTAATTAAGAAGGTTACGATACCGTACCATGTAAATAAGGGTGAAAACTAGTAAATATAGCTTGTGGCAGATTGATCAGGAGCATCAAAAAGAGGATGAATGCAAGAGTAAAACATCAGAAAAAAGAGCTATCGTTTTTATGGCACTTGCAGCTCCGCTCGAGTGCCATTTACTGATCACTTTTCGGTCTGTCTGTCATGCCACTGTCCTCAAGTTCGGGTACTTCCAGACGTGCTAGGACGATGAAACTTGGCAGGTATATCAGGGACCCGACCAAACCAACTTGAGAATAGTCATCTGCCCGATCCGACCATGGAAGGGGGGGGGGGGAGGGGAGACCGCGGAATCCGGAATTTAGCAGCATGCATAACTTTCGAACAGGTGATCGGATCTTAATGAAACTTGATATTTGGAAAGACCTCTTGTCTCAGATGTCTCCCTTCAAGTCCGGAATGGATCCGGTGACATTGGGGGGGGGGGGGGGAGTTGGAGGGTGGAACCGGAAATCGTGTGACATGTTCATAGTGGACGGATCGGGATGAACTTGGTGGGAAGTACAAGCACAAGCCCTAGATACATAGTTGAAAAGATCGAACCGGATCCGAGCACTGTGGGGGGAGTTGGAGGGCGGGTTCCGGCATTCCGGTGATCCCGACTTAAGGTGCTTACACATGTGCTAGGATGATGATACTTGGCAGGCATATTAAAGACCCGACCAAACTAACCTGGAAATCCGACCCGGTGGTCGGAAGATCCGACCTCCGTGGGGGGAGTGGAGGGAGGGGAAATCCGAAATATTGACGTATTTACAAATTTTGAACGGGGAATCGGATCTTAATGAAGCTTTTATACTTGGAGAGACCTCGTGTCTTAGATGTCACAGTTCAAGTCTGTGATAGATCGGATGACTTTGGGGGGAGTTGGAGGGGGGGACCGGAAATCGCGTGACATCTTCATAGTGGACGGATCGGGATGAAACTTGGTGGGAAGAACAAGCACAAACCGTAGATACATAGTTAAAAGACCGGACTAGATCCGAGTACTGTGGGGGGAGTTGGAGGGAGGGTTCCAGAATTACCGTGATCCCGACTGAAGATGCTTACACATGTGCTGGGACGATGAAACTTGGCAAGCAGTTAGCGACTCCACAATTTTAACTTAAAGGACCCCTCGCACTATTTACTCTTCAACTTAAAGTATTTAAAAATATTTTATTACTTTAAAACTAGGCTGTGCTTCCAACAAATAACCCACGGCTTTTGCTGTTTTAAGCCTTTTCCGAGACCCGTTGACTTGTAGCGAAGACAGGGAACAAACTTACATAACCGGTTTTCCTGATGGAAAAACTTGTCGCACAACCGTCGACAGCGTGATCCACATCGAAGGCAGCAAGACACAGCAAGTGAGAAAATCAGCATGGTTTTATTAGAGGGGCTAGAATGTACCGTACAAAGTTGGGGTCTCCGGGCTTAGAAATATATGGAGTGATTATGGAAGTAGGTTGCGTTAGTATTATAGGTAAGACAGGTCCTCTAAGAACAGCTGTTTCTCCGATTTGACCACCGTGGGGTGAGTGGAGGGAGGGGGAATCCAGAATCTTCAGGTATGCCTAACTTTTGAACGGGTGATCGGATCTCAGTGAAGCTTGATATTCGGAAAGAACTCATGTCTCTGATGTCCCATTTCAAGTTCGGACAGGATCCGATCAATGTGGGGGAGCCGGGGGGGGGGGGGGGGACCGGAAATTTTGTGACACGCTTCGAATATAGCGATTGTGATAACACTTTGTGGGAAGAACAAGCGTAAGGCCTAGATACATCAGTGACAGAACCGGACCGGATTCGGTCACTCTGGGGAAGTTGGAGGGGGATCCAGAATTCCGGTGGCCGCAATTTAATGTAGGCTACTTCCAGATGTGCTAGGACGACAAAACATGGCTGGAACATTAGAGACTTGACAAGATTGGCTTAGAAATTGTCACTTCCCAGGTCCGACCATCCCTTAAAGTACTCATCTTAACCGTAAAGTACACAAAATACTTTTCAGCAAAACCTACATTTTCATGATCCCCATGAGCACATGATCGTTTTTGCCAAAATGGTTCTGCTTAGAAATGAATTTCTGCACCCTTAAAGTGCGCATCTTAACCGAAAAGTAAAAAAAAATACTTTTGACCAACCATATATATTCATGATCCTAAAGGGCCCATGATAATTTTTTTGTCAAGGGTTTTGATTACAGAAGAATTTCTAGCGCCCTTAAAGTGCACATAATCAGAGCCAAGTGCAAAAAAAATTACCAAACAATACATTCTCGTGATTCCCAAGAGTTATAATATTCAGTATGTGCCCAACAATTGCGATATCATAACAGAAAATATCACAAGTGTAGCGAAGTGTTATTTGTTATTGAACTAAATTACGTCACAGATATGTAATTTTTGATGCTAGTAAGACCATCCGCCTTACATGAGGGGAAGCTGGAGGGGGGAGCAGGGGGTATGGCCACAACATGCCCTTTCAACATCCTAACCACAGGCAGTTACGGTTCGGACCTAGAAACGGGTCAATTAGCTCATCAGCTCTTACGACAAGTCTCATTAGAGCCAAGCATTTTCCGGAAATGTCTTCCCCACTTTAAAACCTCCCGCAAATGAGTTTTTTATCAATTCCACACGCAATCTGGCGATCTACTAGTGATACTTTTCGCACTTCTGTGAAACTGGATACTGGATATTCCAGTTTTCCCTTACTTGATAAAAGCTTTGTTCTAAGGCCAAGTATCAGGCTGGAGAATTAACACACATATTTTCGTGCCGTTGAAAAACGGTAAGTAATGTCTTGTAAAAGTTTGACCAGAACCGATCAGAGTGCCGAGATAGGGGCATGAAGACCCTAAACAAACAAAAATGGGGATATCATAGACGTTTTTCGGGTGGTTCCCAAAATCAGCACGATCTTTTTGCCCACCTCATAATGCCCACGACTCCAAATGCCGTAAATCAGGGTGAAATCAAAATTGACAAAAATGTCATTCCGACAGTTGAAAATGCTCTCAGGGAAGGCTAAAATCGTCCTGGTTCAAAGTGCCGACGACTAACTGTCGGTAGGGGAGGTCAAAATGATCTGGGACAACGGACAGCGAGATTAAAAGGGACAGGATTACTACGGAAAATTATGAAAGGATTATTTTATAATTCATCAAACTAGAATGATTTGCGCGAAAGTACGAAGAAATGGCGATCTAAACCTTGCACCCTGAAGGTAAGAATCGTTAAAAATAACAGTTTTGAGCTCACTGTTGGTGTTTCACTTCTATTTTCAGAATTCGAAATTACATTGTAACTGAACAGTTTCAATGCACGATTATCGCCATCCTGATACTCGGTCCGCGCCTTTCGTTTCACATTCATCACTAGGTCCAATTTACTACGACCTGAACACCTCAAACTGTACGATCGTGGGCATTCTGAACCGTGGGCTGGGTCGTAGGAATTTGGATCGCGGACATTTTGAATAGTGGGCATTTTGAGTCGTAGGCATTTTGAGTCGTGGGCGTTGTGATCATGGTCATTATGAGCGTCAGCTCATTTTTCCTGCTGGACCGATTCAGCTAAAATCAGGTTCAGCCCGGAACAACAAAAGAAATCCGTTAATAACTTAAGTGAAAAAGTCGACTTATAATTGTCGTCGGCCAGCTGTTCTGCAGAAGCTTGTAAAGCTACCGACTAATTAGAACAATTTCCGATTCATCCGACAAGGGTCATATATAAGGAAGCATAAAATGGATCAGAATATCCCTTGGAGCTTCAGTATTCCAGCTGTAATAGTTTCATAAATATTCTCCTCTGGGTTTCCGTCGGAACCTTTGGTATTCCTGCCGCCCAACTTCTAGCCGACTTTGGTTTGAGTCTGCCGACCAAAGGAGTACCAGTCAAATTTTTATCTATTGAGAATCGAATGATCGTGTGGCGTTATAATTTCCTTTAACCGACCAAATAATCGCAACATGTAGCCTACCGCTTTCGGTACATGTTGTACTTAAAAACATGGTAGCTCATTGATATTTTACTCTTGCATTCATCCTCCATTTCCTCTTTCATTATCAGCACCGAGGTCTTATATCATGCTTCTCATCATTCTGGCTCAAGCTGTATTGACTAGTTTTCACCCTTATTTACATCGGACGGTATTGTATCCTTCTTAATTACTCCCCTGTGACTCAGTCGCTTTGTTCCATCGCGTTCAATGAAAAGAGCCGCGCTGGATCAAAGGTCGGTTTTGAAAATTGGGCGAATCGACGGATATTTTGGGTCTTATGACGGGTAGACGAACTTTCGGAAAAAGTGGGGGTTGTGACGGATTTTTTGGGCGAATCGACGGATTTCTTGGGTCTTGTGACGGGTAGGCAAACCGTCGGAAAAAGTGGGGGCTGTGACGGATATTTTGGCTCTTATGACGAGTGGGCGAATCGACGGATCATAGAATTGGGCGAATCGACGCTCAAGCAACAGGACGTTGGGTGAATCGACATTGGGCGAATCGACGGGTGGGCGAATCGACGGGTGGGCGAATCGACGGGTGGGTGAATCAGCGGGTGGGCGAATCAGCGGTTGGGCGAATCAGCGGTTGGGCGAATCGACGTTGGGCGAATCGACGGTTGGGTGAATCGACGGATTTTTAGATTGGGTGTATTGACGGGTGGGTGAATCGACGGGTGGGGGTAGTGACGGCGACCCATCCTATCTTGCATCCGAACACAAAAATTACCGAACACACTTGGCTGTGCTGATGTACACTTTAAGGGCGTTAGAAATTCATCTGTAAGCAAACCCCTTAGCAAAAACGATAATGGGCCCTTGGGGACCATAATATAGCCTATATTGTTTGTTCTAAAGTATTTTTTTCACTTTTTGTTTAAGATGCCCGTTTAAGGGTGCTAGAAATTCATTTTTAAGCAAATCAGCTGTGGCGCAAATGATCATGGGCTGAAATGTATTGTTAGATCAAAACTACTTTTTGGGATCCCAAAACGCAAGTGGTGGGATACCTATGACATAGTGAAAGTTGTCCGTCTGTCCGTCCGTCTGCCAGCACGATAACTCTCGAAGGGAATGAGATATTTTGATGAAACTTGGTGTGAGGATTCTTTGTCCCATCGAAACCTGGTGTGAGGATTCTTTGTCCCATCGACACCTTTGGTCTTATTTGACTTTGCAGTTAAGATGCAAACTTTAAGGGCGCTTGTTCTGAACATTTGCAAACAAAACCCTTGAGATAAGAAGATCAAGGGCCCTTGGAAATCAGGAGAATGTATCGTTTGGTAAAAAGAATTATATTTTTGCACTTGGTTGTGTTGATGCTTACATTAAGGGTGCTAGAAATTCATCTGTAAGCAAACCCCTGAGCAAAAACGATAATGGGCCCTTGGGGACCATAATATAGCCTATATTTTTTGTTCGAGTATAGCCTATATTGTTTGTTGAGCACTAACGTTAATGGGCCCTCGGGGAACATTAATAAATATCGTTTGTTCAAAAGTAATAATAATTTTATTTAAACCCTCCATACAAATACAAAGTAAATGGTCGGAGGAGTTGGTGAGGAAACAAAAGAAAAAGAGAAAAAAAAGAAATCACACAACACTACGAGACAAAATTAGGCTGCGATAACTACAAATAACCAAACCAATACAAACTTGAGTCATGTGCTTACACCAGGCTAGCCAGTGGAAAATCGTGCAGTTTTCTACTTCGATTGATGAAACGACTGGTTAGCTCATTCATTTTTTCGCTTATTTCAAAGATACGGTACCTTTGTGATACGTAAGAGTTTCGGAACCATATGGGAATTCCCAGTAAATATTTGAAGTAAGGCAGAACGATTTGACCAGTTTCGTCAAAGTAGAAATGACGTATAGCCTAGGGGTCAATACACACATGGTGAATCTACATCTGAACTTGGTTTTCTCAGATGATTAGCCATCAACCTTCTTCTGTTTCTGATTTTTGGGATCCCGTCCAAACCTTTGGCCTTGTTTTACTTTGCAGTTAAGATGCAAACTTTAAGAGAGCTAGAAATTCATTTGTAAGCAAAACACTTGAGGCAAAAATTATCATGGGCCCATGGGGATCACTAAAATGTATATTTTGCATAAAAGTAATTTTTTTACTTTGCAGTTAAGATTAATAGTGTTTTTAATTCTGCACCAACGTATGTTGTTAAATGAATGCTCGTAACCGGAAGAGAAGAAACAGTAGGGAAAATGGCCCTAACATGATGTTTTTGGCAGGTATTTTGCAGGAAAATTTGCCTTGTATGGGTTTTTAGTGTTTCCTTCAGCAACCATTCCCTGTTAGGCAATATTCATTTAACCCACTGTAACACTCTGGTAACATCATTCATAATTTCTCCATCGAAATTATGATATTGGTATTGCTGGTCAATACGTTTCTTCTAATTCGAAGTATCTATTTAAGGATGATATTAAATCCGAGTATAGTGGTGGTGATTCAGAAGACCTCAAAGTTTTCCACCTGAACTGCCAAGGGTTGAATTCGTCTTTCAATTTTATAAATGAGATATGTGAACTTTCCATTTTTCAGGTTATTGGTCTCACGGAGACATGGCTTGATGAGCGTAACTCTGCTCTCCTACATATTCCAGAGTATACGTTTTATCATAAAAATCGTCAGCTTAGACAACATGGAGGAATTGGAGCTTATATTCGGAGCGATATCGAGGTTTTGGTAAGAAATGACCTAGAACTATACCACGAAATGTTATTCGAGCCACTTGTCCTTCAGCTTAGACTTAAGCCAAAAGATACATATATTGTCGTGCTATACAGGCCACCATCTGGGTCTATACCGGTTTTCATGGATCTTTTGGAAAAACAGCTTGAGAAATTACCTACTGGTTCACACCCGTTCTTCATGCTCGGGGACTTTAATATTGATCTTCACGACATGAATTCGAATACTCCTATGGATTTTTTGCAACTTTGCCTGTCATACGGTTTATTTCCTTCTATTAATATTTGTACCCGTGTTACTGTTTCAACATCAAAGCTTCTTGATAATATTTTTTCTAATTCAAATTTTTCAAATCCAAGAGTTGTTGTCACAGATGTGTCGGACCATTTCGGGGTTTCTGCGAGTTTCAAAGTTTGTGTCCCGTCGCAGCAAGGTCCTAGATTCAAAACGGCGACGCTACCTGTGCTCAACCAGAGTAACCTTGCAAATTTTAAACAAGAGATTGCGAATGTTGATTGGAATAATTTAGTTGAGAATATAGATGATATTAATATTAGTTTTCAAAAATTTTATGACACATTGGTTTCGATTTTGATTAAAACTTGTATGCCGGATCGGACGAGGTCAAACAAAAAGGTACCCAAAAAGCCGTGGTTGTCACCCAGTCTTCTGCGGTGCATTAATAAGAAAGACCAATTATATAAGAAATCAGTAAGGTATGAACATGATCCAGTTTGTACAAGAATTTATAAAAATTACAGAAATGCTCTGAATAAACTTCTGAGAAATGCTAAGAAAAAATATTTTGAAAATAAATTTAAAGAAGCTTGTGGTAACCCAGATAAAACATGGAAAATCATCAAAAGTGTCATGTCTTCAACAGATGCCGTGTTGCCTGATGAAGTGAATACACGTGATGGATTAACGTCGAGTGAACCAGAAGAAATCTGTAATGCGCTTTCGGAACATTTTGCAACTGTTGGGGCTCGATTTTCTCGTATTACAGTAGCTTCTGACACTGATCTTCCGCTGGAGTCCTTCATGGGGACGCCTGTTGATGTTTCAATGCATTTGAGACCTGTAACTCATGATGAAATACGTAAGATCATTTATGAGATGAAAAGTAATTCGGCTGGTAGTGATTTTGTCAATCTTTCTGTTTTAAAAACTGCATTTCCGATTATTTCAACTGTATTTATTTCCCTTATTAACGCTTGTCTGAAACAGGGAAGGTTTCCTGATTGTCTAAAATGTGCAAAAATAACTCCTATATTTAAGGGTGGTAACAAGAATGATCTGGGGAATTATCGGCCAATTTCATTATTACCTGTTATTTCACGTGTTTTAGAAAAATGTATTAATATTAGAATATATGACCATTTGGAACGACATAAGCTTTTACATCCAAATCAGTTTGGTTTCAGGAGGGGTAGAACAACAGAAATGGCGATTTCCTTTATCACTTCAATAATTAATGAAGCTCTTGATAAGAAGCTTAGGGTAGCTGGGGTATTTTTGGATTTGGTTAAAGCGTTCGACACTGTTGACCATCGAATACTAATAAAAAAATGTGAATTCTATGGTATACGTGGTGCTATGTTGGATTTGCTTCGTTGTTTTCTTCAAAATCGACAGCAGTATGTTCATTTACAAGGATTTTCTTCTAGAAAACATTTTGTTAATTGCGGGGTTCCCCAAGGTTCCGTATTGGGTCCTACTCTTTTTTTGATTTTTATTAATGATTTGCCTGATTTTGTTAAATCTCTGCCCAGAATTACAGATTTTGTTGATAATGGTCCGACCCAGGTTACCACACCCTTATTTGCGGACGATACAACCTTGGTGTGTGTTGCCCCTACGGAACAATTGCTCCTTTCAACACTGGACGCAGCAATGAGAAAGATATGCGCATGGTTAAAAATAAACCACCTTGACTTGAATATAGGTAAGTCAAATTTTGTTATTTTCTCTCGATCTCCAAATTTTTATCCTTGGATCACGGAAATAGTATCAGAGCGGGGAATCATTAAGCGTGCAAGGTTCGCAAAGTACCTAGGAATTAATGTTGATGAAACCCTATCATTTAAAGACCATGTAAAGTCAGTTTCCAAAACATTGTCGCGTAACCTAGGTATCATGCGTAAATTAAAACACATTTTCCCCCTATATGTTCTACGGTTGTTATATTTTTCCCTGATTCACCCCTATATTTTGTATTGTTCGTCGATATGGCTGGGCACTTTCCCTTCGGTACTTCGTCCAATCCGTGTGATTCAGAACAACGCTGTTAGAGTATTTTGTGGCGTTGGGAACCGGGAGTCCATGAGGTCAGTTTACAGAGAAATAAATGTAATGCCTGCAGCTGGATTACGCGATTTTTATACGTTGATTTTTATATATAAGTATTACAATGAGAGCCTTCCGGATTGTTTTGCAGGAATATTTTGTGAGAGGTCACATGTTCATCAACACAATACTCGGATACGAGGAAATATTGAGGTTCCTCGGCTAGTTACAAGTAGGTCTTCCTTCTCCATTGTTTACAGAGCTTCGAAGCTGTGGAATAAACTAAGTAAAGGTATTAAGGAAGTAGGTAATTTTAACCAATTTAAGTCTGATTTACGTATGGAGTTGCTTGGCAGATATACCTTCGAAACTGATTAAAGAAATTTTTTTTTTCAGGTTTGGTTTTTTTGTAAGATTTATATAATTTTTCTTTGTTGTGTTTTGTTGTTTGGGGGTCACGTAAGGTAATGTTTTTCGTTAATGTTTTTGTTTGGTTTTGGTATCGGTACATGGTCTCATCTCCATACTCTCTCTTCTCTTCTTTTTTTCTCTTACAAGTTAGCACAGCCTCGCAAGCCCCGCTTTTGTTGTGCTATTGAAAACAAAATGTTTATTTTCAATAAAACTGTTCTACTACTACTACTACTAATTCTGAAATTATAACATTAGCAAAAAAGCAGCCTTTCTAGTGCTCATGTAAGATATGACAAGGTAAGATAAGATTTATGACCGTAAAAGCCCAAAGGGCCATGGAAACAACAAAACAAATCAACGACCTGGCGACCTTAAGGAATCTTCCCAAATTTCTTACATTTCTAAAGCTTCAACTTTTCAGTATTTATATTTGATCAAACCCTTCCTCAATCTAGTCCTACACCTAGCCGACACCATTTCCCCAAATATTTCCTTAATCAGGTCTTTTAATTCTCCACATTTACCCATTAACCCATCAGCACTCAACATTCCCATTTGGGAACACCTCGTTCGGAATTTTCTACTGGCCACAAGATACAAGCTGGTGCAAATCTCAACGTTTCTATGGAAGTCTAAAATGATCAGCAGTATTCTTGAATTTTTTCCGACGTCTACTGGAATTGAGTTGGTTTGTAGCATTTTCTGAAATCAAGCAAACAGTGTGTTTTTAAAATACATCAGTTTGGATCAAATAGCAGAAATGGTGAGGGGTTGAAAAAAGTATCATGGCGTTTTACAACTCAATCCATATCATTCTTACAATATGTGGAATATTTGCATGAAAATATTTACAGAGGAAGGACACAGTTTAAGGTAACTAAAAGTGTTCCCAATTGGGAATGTTGGGTCGTTTCGAACACTTCTATTCTTCCTGGCCTGCAATTCTATATGACCATGTCTACTTTACACATGGGTCCTAAGTGGTACTGTATCCATCAAATAAGCTGCCAGTGTACTAGATAGACCAATCAATCGTTAGAAAGATGCTTATGTGTCATCATACCCCTAATGTGGGTGTAGTAAGCGGGTGAAGGAGTGGGTGACAAGGACGACTTGACGGGACAAAGAGCTTGATAGTCCAGTCTTCCACAACAGACGATCAGGTGAGTGACTTATAGGGGGGGGGGATGCCCTTCGCATCCACCTACAACCTTCTAAACGTTCGTTTTTTCTGAAAAACAGTCGGTAAAATGACCAGCCAGTCTGTAAATACCTCCCCCCCCAGCATTTTTGGCTAGTAACGCCTCTGCTGACGATGTATCCCTGGGCAGGATTGAATTGGGCTTCCTACGGTCTTTGTTTTGGGTTCGTATAAGATAACAACATTCCAGTAAGCCGTGGTCGTAGTACAGCTGCTTCTCATATCAGACTATCAACATAGTTTGCAAAATGCCACTTTACAGAACCACTCCACCAGATAAAGAGATATTCAGAGCTGTTTACAAACTGGACAATCATTCCTCTTCCTTTGTTGTTGTTCATACGCATGTTCGTTGTACAGTAAGGGAATAGGAGGCACTGACCTACTCGATAATTTCATGAACCCCGACCTGTGGCTAAGAAAAAGTATTGGACCAAAGGATAAAACCTATCTTGCACGCCTATAGTTGCAGCTTGGCATTCTATTGTCACTTACAGGATAGTGATGAGGCTGGATAGATCCCACAGCTTGTATTCCTCCACAAAGTTGTTCAGGGGAAAAACCAAAACTATCGCCCAGGTCAATAGTTGAAGTTTTGGATCTCGGCGTGATTAGTGGATGATATCTGTTTTCTATCTCGCGGTGACAGCAGAGAAGTAGGGTCGGTATCAAATGTGCAGATAAAATGCACGTCAAAAGTCCAGAGAGTTCTCCGTAAAGCACATACAAACTGAATTTCTTTGTTATAATGTTTTTTTCCTATATATTTCCTTCCGTTCCAAAGCTAACGTTACCGCCTAACATTCCCATATGGGAACATAGCATCGTGGCTACACCATTGGTGCAAACAAAAATATTTAGGGCTAAAAAACCTTAAGTTAGAACCCTATTTCTTCAAACAAAAGGAGGCACCACAAAATTCCATCGGTAACTGGTCTTAATGGGTTAAATGGAGACTATGTTCATTCACTTTACTGGACATCAGACAAAAGTAAGGACAACGTAGCTCTCTAGCCTTAACCAATGGCCGTTCCATCGTAGTCCTGCTGGTAAACAATCTACCTGTAGGGCTAGGTAGGCCTATATGATGTCTTTTGAATTTTCAGATAAAAAGCCTGCGATGAGGTTAAACCCACAAATTCCCAGCATAACCAAGGCCTAACCTCAGATATAAAATTTGTCCCACCCCGCTTCACTACCCATACCAATACCATACCATGATCCATACACGGTTCCAGTTCAGGTTACACTGTGAATCAACCATTAGCCCAGCCATTACCTTGGTTCAAGATAAGATCATTTTTGTTCAACAGCAATAACCTGTTCTACACATTTTTAATCTTCCACGTTTTTCTATCCGGGCAAGTGATGTTTTGCATTTCTGTACTGCCCAGCCTTCTTGGCCCTAGATGGTGCTCGAAGCCCCCCGAACGCTTCTTTCAGATTCGTGGAGGTTTTTGGAACTAGTTCAGAATGTGGGATGTGGGCTTCATCCAGTGCTTCTACTTCTACTGTGTTTCAAAGTAGAATACTTTATTTTGGACCATTCTACTTTTTTATTCTCTAATCTACTTTACTACATTATTTCTACTGTTTTTGGCCGTTTGATACGTTATTTCAACTCTTCTATGTCTTTTTGTTGGCTTCCCAAGCAGAAAAGATGTTTATATCCAAAAATCTTGTCTGCGACACACTGCGGTTCAAAACTTTCTCATTTAACCATGAAAGAGGCTGATTTTTGTATCTTTTTGCCTGCGGCGCACAGTTTTAACAGAATCTGATTCTGTAAAAAACATATGCATGTAAGCAGAAAACAGGCTGACTTTTCCCTGCTGTACACTGTCAGCTCACAGTTTTGATTCCTACCAAAATCTCCGTATTTTAGCAGAAAACAGGATAAATTTTTTTACTGCGGCGCACACTTTGAACACAATCTGGTTTGTGCCAAAATATCTGTAGGCTATTGTCGAAGTTTTTGCCTGTTGTGTATAATTTGCACATAAGTCTCCGTATTTTAGCATAAAACAGGAAAGAACTGTGTTCAGAATATTTACCTGCGGCGCACAGTTTAACACAATCTGGCTCGAAAAAATATTGTAATTTTTGGAGTAAACAGGATGATTTTTAAAAAAAATTCCTGTGGTTTCAACAAAATATGGTTTTATTTTAGAAACTCGGTATTTTAGAAGAAAAAAGTATTTTTTTTAACTTTTTTCAGTTATTCCTGAAGGGAAAGGTTGAAAATAAATGGGCTCATTCAGCATTGACGTGTGAAATAACGGGCCTGGTGATGCCATTACTTCTGCAATAAGCACGCCTTTTGATATAAAACTACTTTTTGGGATCCCAAAACGTAAGTGGAGGGATACCTATGACATCGCAAAAGTTGTCCGTCTGTCTGTCCGCACGATAACTCTCGAAGAGGTTGAGATATTTTGAAGAAACTTGGTGGGATGATCAAACCTTGGTTGGGTGGGTCAAAGTACAGGTGAAGTTCGAAGATGGGCTCTGTAGCCCGATATTTGAGTGTGGGTGAGGGGCTTCAAATTAAGGGGGCATCACCAGCCAAAATGTATCTTAAGGGGCAAGGTATTTTTACTGACCGACAGGTCATTTTTACCTTTTTCTTTTCTTTTCTCAATTTTCTCACCGGACAAATAGTTACCCGGGATCCGGAAAAAAACGGAAAATTTGTGAAAAGTAAAAGTTTATATGAAGTTGATTAGAGGTTCGTTTTAAGGGCAAAGAGATTTGCTGATTCCGAATATGAAAGTTATTTTCTCGCCAGACTATTAGTTGGGCCGGAATCCGGCCAAAACCGGAGAAATTTTTTTTTTAATTTGATAAGATGTTCAGTTTGCGGGTAAAAAGACATGCTGAATTCGTATATGACAATCCTTTTCTGACCGGACGTATAGGTCACTCGGAATCCGGCTGAAACCAGAAAATTTGTTAAAAGTAAAAATTTAATTTGAAGTTAATTAGAGGTTGGATGTAGGGGTAAGGAGACATGCTGAATTGGTTTTCGAACTTTAGTTTTTTGTCAGACAAGTAGTGTGTCCGGAATCCGGCCGAAACCGGAAGTTGGGCAGAATTAAGGAAGGAAGGAGATACGACGTAGGCTATAGGGTAAATCATATGCTGAATCCGTATCTGAATATTTGACAGCGCAAAACGGATATCTGTATAGATCTGAACTGAAAATTTTGGGATCCCTTCGAAACCTTTGGTCTTGTTTTTACTGTCGACTCAAAACAAATCTACTTTTATCTACTTTATTTTGTAGGGCTGCTACTTGATTTTAGAGAGTGTCGAGTGGAAGCACTAGCTTCATCCTTGTTCTGGGGACCCATAAAATTCATATCTACACCCAAATCTCATCAAGTATGCGAGATGAATTCCACAAACAACGGTGAACACAGAAGACAAACCGGCTAGGTCAGACGCAAGAGCTGTACATACCTGGACAGCCTCCTAAAAAATTACCTGGCCAGTTATGCTTTTACGAAAAATCCGCACAACAGTTTGTGGAGGCCAACACAACGGTTTTGCACTCCGCTGGTGGGCTGGTGTTTGGTATGGTAATCTATATTCATGGCTCATGATAGCATAGTTGGAAGCTGGAAATGGGCTTTTTTTCTTATGAACACAACTGCAGCACAACAGTTCTCGACACTGTCGTCTTATTGACTGGGTATAAGGTTTTTTTTTCCTCCTCTCAGTGACACAAGTGTGGCACCTGCTCTTTCAATTTTACTTCGAAAGTCTTTAAATTCTTTACTTCATAACAAAATAAATAAAATAAAATATGACTGGGTACAAGGCTTTAGGGCTATAGACTGGAAATGGCATAACCTTCTGTATTGGACAGCATTACTCTGAGAGTGTTCAACCCTGCTAACTATTAGTTAAATTTCCGTTCCAACCTCACGAAAAGTTACTATGCTGTCCGTTCCAACCTTCTCGAAATAATAACTAATAGTAACTATTTGCTTACCGTACTCGGGAGCGTAGTAAGCGTGGTAACTACGAATCTTTGTGATCTGATTGGCCGGATTAGCCCGTGGCACGATATTTTGGGGAAAATAGAAAAATGCGTTCCAGCCATGAAGCCAAGAAGCCAGAATTCGTGACGTCATGCGTAGTAACTGCGGTAAGTAGGGTGGAACAGGCTCTCTTTTATGACTTCTTTCACTTTCTGGGATCCGAAAACGTAAGTGGAGGGATACCGATGACTTCCTAAAAGTTGTCCGTCTGTATGTCTGTTAGCACGACAACTCTCGAAGGGGTTGAGATTTTGTTCAGATTTGGCATAAGGACTCTTCGGCTCAAAGTACAGGTCAAGTTCGAAGATGGGCTCTGTAGCCCTATATTTAGGGGTAGGGGAGGGACCGGATATCTACAAGATCAATTGTCTGGATTAGATATGACATTTTTGGGATCCCTTCGAAACCTTTGGTCTTGTTTCTTCTGTTTCAGCATCAGCCCATAAGCAAGTACAGATCAAAACTAGACACTTAGTTTTTAGTTAATTGCTGAAGTTGTAAACCCACCGAGATTTTGAAAATGGTATGTTCCAAGGAAAAAAAAGTTCCGAATTGACGTCACAATCCGTACTCAAATGGCTATCCCTCAGCGTTGAAAAAAAAAGAATATTGGAAGTAGGGACTAAATTAACTTTGCAGCCAGATTATCCGTTTCAATCGTAGACATCGTGACGGATAGAAACTTGAAACATTAAACCTAGTTGGTATTGTAAAGCTATAACTTTTCACAATCAAATACCATGGATGCCACTCCACTGATTATTGCAAAAATACGTCATTCTTACATTTTCATATGTATCGGTGCGTAATTCTAAGTTACAGTGATACACCATGGATACTTATTTTCTTACCCTTAGATTTATAGAGTTCAAACCGGTATTGGCCCCTCCTGAACCCCTTCTAGCAACCGATTCTAACTTACAAGTCCCTCTTCCCGTGATAGACATGGTACCAAACTGCTCTTACCATCAAATACACCGGAAACAAATAATAGGTACACCAGCAAAAGTTACAAACCCCTCATCACCGAAGATGATTATGGTCTAACAGCCGACTGCTGTCGGTTCGACTACATGTGTACCAGTGTGCACCTTACTACTGAAGTTATTAATCCCTCGAAACATTCAAACTGGTGTATCTCATCAAGGAATTTTGCACAAAAAAAAACCGGAAGACATTATTCAGTAGTTCAAAAGTTTACTTTTTTGCCTTTGGCCAACTTTCTAATATCACCACTTAGAAAGGAGTAAAGGACAAGCTCTAATTTCTATAGCAGTAAGGTAACTTTTAAAGTTTAAGAGGCACATCTGATGCCATTTCTCTACCGCAACCCCAAGTGCAAAAAATGGAGTGATCAACTAAGCTGAAATCACGAACAGAAATGCGTAGAGCCAATAGATGGCAGTACTTTCGGACCCACGGGAAAATGCCACTTTTTTTTCTGTAAATTTTTCTATTTATCACTCAAAGAAGATATATTATGGCTGTGGGGCCGGGCCACTGCCGCACGTGTTTAGCATTTAGAGATTTTTGTCCATCTTCTATTTGAAACTGCTGCCTGCCTGCTTGCATGTTAAAATAGAGCTTTCCACCCGAAAGCAGAAACATGGTTTGAAGAAACGAAAGCTTGGCTGCATCACAACAGATAGTCCTTTTTTGCATAGGCTATACAACTCCACTTCATTTCACACTTTGTAGACTTAGCTGGCTCGACGAAAAGCGAAAACCATCCTTTTTGGCCGCAGGCAAGATCTCTACGAAGCTTTCCAAAACGTAATGTCATATTCATCAATCCTGCCAGAGGTCGACACTTTCCGCAAAACTGCACACGTTAGACCCTTACGATCGACTAGGAGAGAAAAAAATAAACAAGAGCTACGAGCTCATATGGCACTTGTTACGAGTAGGCGGTACAAGAAAGTAGATGAGAACGTCACAAAATACACCCGTCATCCAAGAATATGGTTCGGAAATAGAAATTGGATACTTAGTTTCACTAAATTTTGAGCAGTTCCGGCATCGTCTCGGATTATCTGTAGCAAATGCGCATGACTGTTCAAACTTCCAAGTTTCAGCCCAATAAATCCACTCGTTTGATCCCTAGACGTGCTAAACGATTTCCGGTACTCCCTCCATCTCCCGTACCGTGGCCGAATCTGGTTCAGGCTAAAAAAAGGACCATCTAAAGCATCTTCTTTTATACCATCTATCAAGTTTCACTCGAATCTGAGCATTTTGGAAATTCCGGTACCCCCCCCCCCCCCCCCACCGTTGTCGGATCCGATTCGAATCCTAAAATATGCCATCTAGGGTTTATGCTCTCTTTACATTCCAAGTTTCATTTAAATTGATGCACTCGTTTCAACCCTATACGAGCCTCGAAGTTTCCGGCAATCTCCCTCCAACTCCTCCCACTGTGACCGAAGAGGACTTGGAAACATAAACGTCGTATCTCTTAATCCCCTCTTCCCGTCCGTCAAGTTCTATTGAAATCGGAGCATAGCCTAACTGCAAATTTCCGGTACCCCCCCCCCCCCTACCTTGGTCGAAGCCGGCCCGGAAAAATAACCAATCTAGGCCGCATAAAATCGGCACTGTCGAACTTGCATCTCATTCGGTCCATCCGTTTGGTTTTTGTGGATGTTAAAAGTTTCCGCCCCCCCCCCCATTCCCCCAATCGTGGCCGCATATAGTTCTAATGCATGTTTTAAATGTCTAGGTCATCGATTCTTATCACCCATTAAGTTTCACTCGAATCAGACCACTCGTTCGCAATTTGCAGAAGTCAATTTCCATATTTCTCTTCCCTCGCTCCCCCCAAATGCTCGGATGTAGGAACGGAAGTTTCCGGGGATATGTTGTGTCAGGTTCTTAAGTCAATAAGTCGGGTCATTAATATGCCTGCAAAGTTTCGTTGTCTTAGTACATCTGGAACTATTCTCGCGACTACCGGAATTCCAGAAAACCCCCTCCAACTCCCCCAACAGAGCCCCGAAACCATCTGGCTCCGTCAGTTTCGTATCGAGGCCTAATGCTTGTTCTCTCCATTAACTTCCGTCCCAATCCCTCTGTTTTAAGCGTTTCTTGAGTTTTCCGCCCCCCCCCATTCCCCCACAGGTATCGGACCCGACCCGGACATGACACTGAACATCTGAGGTGATAGTTCTTTCCACCTGACAAGTTTCATTCAAATCCGATCACCCATTCAAAAGTTATGCATACCACTAGATTCCGGACTCCCCGTCCATCCACTCCCCCCACGATGATTGGATCTGGGAAACGACTATTCTCAAGTCAATCTGTTCGGATCCCTGACACACCTGCCAAGTTTCATTAAGATGCGATCACCCGTTCGTTAGCTAAAAATATCTCATTTTTCCTATTTTTTTTTCAGATTCCCCCTCCCTCCACTCCCCTCCAGATGGTCGGATCGGGGAAGTGACTATTTTTCATTTAATCTAGCCCGGTCCCTGATACGCCTTCCAAGTTTCGTCGTCCTAGCTTATCTGGAAGTGCCCGAACTAGCAAAACCGGGACCGACAGACCGACTGACGGACAGAAATTACAAACGCTATATGGCACTTGGCCGAAGGGCAAGTGCCATAAAAAACAACACGACAAAACCAAAGTTTTGCTCTCGCAACGCAATTACAATAGTATGAAAGTAAACACCCTAGTAAAAATGTATGGGAGACAAGCTGGGATAGGCTGGTCTCCCCCCCCCCCCCCCCCGATGAAAAATTAGGCGTTTGTAGTTATGTGACACGACTTCCTCCGTGAATTGTTCGTAGTTGCAATATCAAGTTTTTCGAAAGATTCCCCTTACAGCTTTGCAAGATACTCGGTTCAACTAGTCTTGAAGTGAATTGGATATCATGGTCCGTGAGTATCTTCCTCAAACAAATCCAGGTCTGACTTTCTTAGCACTGCATACGACTCGATGAGTTTTTTTTTTGTTTTTTTTTCAATCAATCCCTCAAACAAATCCAGGTCTGACTTTCTTAGCACTGCATACGACTCGATGAGTTTTTTTTTGTTTTTTTCAATCAATCAAGTTTAACCCAAATAGCTAAAAGCTAGAAGAGGATTACAAATTTACGAAATACACAAACACGAAATAAATTAACTAATACACTTACAAGATCTGACCAGAAATAAATGATGGGATGAAACTACGTAAAAATTGGGCAGAAGAATTAGCAGAATATGGAGAAAACTGATGGCCAGTGTTGCTCTCGGACCGACGCACGGAAGACGGGAGGGGAGGGGGGAATAGATGGGCCATCTGGGGACAACACATTATCTTAGCTCCAAATTTGTTTGAAAGAGTATTCTACGTTCATTTACTTTAGGAACGTCAAGTTTAATGAGAGCCTCGTCATATGAAATATTATGATCACCCAGAATGATTCTCGTTGCTCTCTTTTGGACATTTTCCAGGCGATCAGAGAGGACTGCAGAAAGAGAAGAATGACAGACCGGTGAAGCATATTCTAAATACGGATATAAGTTCGTGTGGTCCTTATTTGCAACCATAGACCGTGTTGTATGGTAGTGCATACGACTCTCCATGATATTGTTCTGATACAACTACATCCTACTACAGATTGCAGCGTTCTTTCGGCATACTTTACTTTTAAATTCTACTATATAGTCTGAGCACGGCATATAGTTTGGTCGGATCGGATCCAGTCACTAATGTTAGTGGAGTTGGAGGGCTTCCGGATGCTCATACATTTGTTTACCCCAAAGCCAACTTTAGATCTCCTGTTCGCTTGCTGAAAGTTTAAGTTCCTGTGCCTTTATTCTTCATTCTCCATGATTCGTAGCAATTCTTGAATAAACAAGACCAAAGATTTCGATGGGATCCCAAAATTTTAAATTTTTGCTCCAGACAATTCGGTCTTGCAGATATTCGGTCTTGAACAGACTTCTTAAACATTTTTTACCTTTAAAATTAGAAACAGATTAAGGCCAATGGTAATAAGCGGAGAAGACCAAGTTCGTATTTGACAGTGCAAAACGGATACGCCAGCTGAATTTCACGAAGTTCAGATATATTCAGATATCCATTTTGCACTGTCAAATATTCGATATGGATTCAGCATCTGGTTTACCCTATAGCCTACGTCGTATCTCCTTTCTTCCTTACTTCTGCCCAACTTTCGGTTTCGGTCGGATTCCGGACAAACTACTTTTCTGGCAAAAAATTAAAGTCTCCTTGCCCCTACATCGAACCTCTAATCAACTTCAGATTAAACTTTCACATTTAACAAATTTTCCGGTTTCAGCCGGATTCCGAGCGATCTATACGTCCAGTGAGAGAATGATTGTCATATACGAATTCCGCATGTCTTCTTACCCGCAAATCGAACATCTTATCAGAAGACTTTTACTTTAAACAAATTCTTCGGTTTTGGCCGGATTCCGGCCGAACTAATCATCCGGCGAGAAAAAAATTTTCATATTTAGGACTCGGCACGTCTCCTTGCCCCTATGTCAAACCTCCGATCACTTTCAGATTAAACTTTTACTTTGCATAAATTTTCCGGTTTTCGCCGGATTCCGGGTGAACTTTTGGTCCGGCGACAAAATAAATTTCATATTCGAATTCAGCGTGTCTCCTTCCCCCGAATTCGACTTTTTCATTATCTTTGAAAAAATATTTGTTATTCCCCTTAATTTCAAACCCCTACCCCACAATTCCCAATTCGCCCTATATATATATAGGGCGAATTGGGCCTAAATAGCCCTATAGATAGGGCAAAGAAAAGCAAACACTTCGAAGGTTTGAGCATCGTCACATTCCGTCTTACGATAACGGCGATCCATTCCTTAACCAGGTGACGCTCGTGACCCGAGTTAGACTGCACAATATACTAAGATGGCACATGTATAAGGCTATTTCGATTGGGGAGGAGAAACAGACCTATATATAGGGCTATATATAGGGCTATTTACCCCTAAATATAGGGCTACATAGCCCATCTTTGAACTTGACCTGTACTTAGTGTGTACGTCGTGCCAAGTTTGATCAAAATATCTCAACCCGTCCGAGAGTTATCGTGCGAACAGATGGACGGACGGACAACTTTTGTGATGTCATACGTAGCCTATCCCTCCACTTACGTTTTGGGATCCCAAAAACAGTTCCTTCAATTCTCCTGGTCATGTATGTGGAAAACGAAACATTTGTTTTTCGCAAATTATCGATAAGGTTCAGCACTCCCAAAATTTGCGAAATGATGCTTTACTAATTACTATGGAGATATTTTCACTGTGTAAGCTGCTTCTGAAGAATTTTGATTTTGCAAAACCGCGGATGGCGATGCTAAACTTCTAGTATCTCTACACGTCACGCACTTTCAAAGTTCGACTTCACCATTTGAAGTACTTTAAGCAGTTGCATAAAGTTTCGCTTTATGGGGGGGGGGCTTAAGCGGTTGTGTGTAGGATTGTGGAATATGACTGAAGCTGCTATCATTCCGAAGGGTACAGTTGTAAAAGAAGTTAGGAACCGTGTATAGGCCTACAGTTCAGCACTGACTTTGACAAGAGTAAGAAAAACTGCGCATCCAACTGTATACGACTGCTTTAATGAACTCATGGAAATGTAGTAATTAGCATTACGAAATACTTTCATTCATTTGTTCTTCGAATTGGGATATGCCCCATTTGTGGAGATGTTGTAGAGATCAACGAACGAAGATGTAGTCTATCTGACGTATATACATTGCGAGTTGGATGAGTTGAGGCTAGTGTTGGGCGATATTTAGGGATACCGAAATATCGATATCTCGATATTTTCAAATTCGATTATCGATATTTCGATTATCGAAAACCGATATTTGAAACTGTTTCTACTGCTACATTTTTCATGGACACAAAAACTTAAAAAGAAAAAAACTGAACTAAAATATCAAAATCAAACTTTTCCATTAAGAAATAGTAGCATTTCCACGCTTTTCCTTCCCAGTCTGTTTCTCCTCCCCAATCGAAATCAAGTTTGAAATCCCTATTCATTCTTTTATTCTGAAAATCCCGAATGATACTGTTGCACATCGTAATGCAACTATCGAAAATATCGATATTTCAAAAGTCAATATCGAAATATCGATTTTTTCCAATATTATCGATGTTTCGATTACCGTATCGAATATCGCCCAACACTAGTTGAGGCATGAGATTTTTGGCATGAAAGTGTATGATGAGGAATGGATGGTGAGAATGATGAAGAGTGATGTTTTGTCTGTTTGTATGTTGCATATGCGTGGTGAGTAGTAGTCCTGTAGTCTTTTTGACGAGCACAATAGGGACTAAAGGAAATGTGTCCAGTGGACCGCCTAGGAAAAAAGCCCCTGCTTAATCAGTCTACCACAAATCCCTGATTTTTGGATACCCCATGCCAAACGTTGGGTATATCCAGCATTTGGCATAGCCTATGCCTATAACGCTGGATACCCTATTCCAAACGCTGGATACCTCTTGGTAACCCAACCCTGAACTACCATAATATAAAGGAGTTCTGATTGGTTGAATTTTTAGCTTCACTAAAATCATCAATATTTTACTGGGTTGCAGTATCCAGCACCTGGCATAATATATCCAGCGTTAGGCATAGGGTGTGCCAAAAGCCAGACATATCCAGCGTTTGGCATAGGATATCCAAAATTCAGGGGTTTGTGGCTGACTGTGCTTAAGTCTGGGACGAGATAAATAAAAGATATCGTTTGAACGGTATTGTCTTTTCTTTATCAACAAATATTTACATAAATAATGAGATCCTTTTGAAAGTACCTCCAAGACATACATTTGCACACCCAGGGTTCCTCTCTCCGCTGTTCAATTTTTCTTCGTGGCAGGGGAATCCGCTCGATGTCCCGTTAGTTCTTTTAGACAGCTCTGCTGTACAGTAATATGACACTATCTCTATACTGACCTGCCTAACTCAACTGACTTCTGGGTGCTAATATCATCACACCCTTTAATTCGGTCCTTTGGGTGTGAGTTTTTTTTCAGCGTCGGCTATTCATGAGTTGCTTCGGCCTCCAGCATATGTGAGGTTATGCTTTGTAAACGAATGTAGAAGAGGAATTGCTAAAGGTCCTCACAACAACAGACCTGAGCATAACAGGCCGTTCCTCTGTCGGTTTCTCCACGTTGCTCAATGTTGTGACACTCTGGGAGGATTTCAGCTGCTCGAGATCTGGAAAATGATGACAAACTGTTGAGTCTGTGAGCCTTACTACAAGTAAGCAGAGTAGGTACCATATAACCTATAGTAGCATTTTATTCGTTAGTCATACTACATTTGTATGACACTTGCAGCATTCGGTTCAAGTTGCCAGATAGCGATCGCAATCTCTGTCCATCTGTCGCTCAGTCGAACTTTTTCTACTTTGGAGACTTCCACATAAACTATGACGATGAAACTTTGCTTACTTTGCTTACTAAAGGATCACATCCCATAATCTATTCAGCTTTCCTTTCCAGGATACCTTTATCCATGGGGGAGTTGAGCGAGGGGGATTCCGGGATTGTGTGACATAGGGAAGTCGAAAAACGGCTGATCTTTTCGAGTGACGCTTTTTGAGATTAACACAGATTAACATTTTAACAGCCCGAACCAAATCTAGCACGGTCGGCGGGGGTCTCGGCAATTGTGTCGCACGAGTACGGACCAAACAGAAGGAGGGACTCGGATGAAACCTGGTCCGTACTAAGGTCATGTTCCGATCAACCTCCTTTGGGGGGGTTATCGGAAGGTTTCCGATTCGAGTGAAACTTTATGACTGTTAGTTAGGAATAGATGCCCGAGACATGTTATTGAAATATCCAAACAGCATCAGATCATTTTGGGGTGAAGGGGGGGTTATTTACAAAATGGATCTCCAAACTTACCAATTGATACTTCTGGCTTAATATGAGCAATCGTCATTATAGCAGCTCCAATTAAAGACGGAATACCAGCGACCAAGAAGGCTGTTACGTAGGAATTATTGAACGCCGTGTAGATTTGACCTGAAAGAGAAACAGCTGTAGCTGCACTCGTGGGCAACACTGAGTTGCAACGCTACCATATCTGTTACCCAATGTCTGGCGCTTAAGGCACTGTCTAGGGAACCGGGAGCCGTACTTTTTGTCCTACGGGCTACGGAACCGGTAGTTCTCACGGAAAACAAACCAAATGAGCTGCGATTCCGGGATCTGACGTCAGTGACTAACGGAAACCTGTATGGGCTGGCTCCCGTTCCGGTAGTAAGTGGAAATAGCTCACGGAAACTTCATCGCACCAGCTTCGCGTCCGGTAGTCTCACGGAATTGCGTACTCAGAAGCTAGGGAACCGATAGCTTATACCGGAAACTGTATAATTGGAGCTTATGTTAATGTAGTGTCTACGTGGAATACAGAACTTACGGAATAGGTTGGATGATGAGAGCTAGGATGCCGGGATTTTCACTGACTTAGAGAAAATAACATATGAAAAATCCACTACCGGAAGCCATATATTGAGAGCTAAGGTACCGGTAGCAACAATTATTTGGTTGAAAATGACCAGCTCACGGACACAGATGGCTATTGGCTAGGGTTCCAGTAGTGCCAAAAAAAAAAAACTGAAATCACGAACCCATATCAGTGCAGATTAGGAAACCGGAAGTGAATATTTTAACTCACGGAACCCAACTCCTGCGGGCTAGGGTTCCGGTAGTGCCAATAATTTAAATTACAAACTCATGGAAGCTGGATTCCGTGGGCTGTACCGGACCCAAAGTCCATATTGACACGTGTCCGTGAGTTTGTAGTGTCCGTGAGTTTGTAATTTTGATTTTTGGCACTATCGGAACAATAGCCCGCAGGAGCTGTTGGGTTCCGTGAGTTAAAAATATTCACTTCCGGTTTCCTAGTCTGCACTGACATGGGTTCGTGAGTTCAATTTTTTTTTTTTTTTTTGCACTACCGGAACCCTAGCCCATAGCCATCTGTGTCCGTGAGCTGGTCGTTTTCAATCAAATAGTTGTTCCTACTTCCGGTTTTTTACCATGTTATTTTCTCTAAGTTAGTGAAAATCCCGGCATCCCAGCTCTCATCCAAACTACGGTATTCCGTGAGTTCTATATTCCACGTAGACACTACCGGAACACAAGCTCCAATTATGCAGTTTCAGGTACCAATTACCGGCTACCTAGCTTCTGAGTACACAATTCCGTGAGACTACCGGACGAGAAGCTGGTGCGATGAAGTTTCCGTGAGCTATTTCCACTTACTACCGGAACGGGAGCCAGCACATACAAGTTTCCGTTAGTCAATGACGTCAGATCCCGGAATCGCAGCTCATATGGTTTGGTTTCAGTGAGAACTACCGGTTCCGTAGCCCATGGGACATAAAGTACGGCTCCCGGTTCCCTAGACCAGTGGTTCCCAACCGGTGGTACGCGTACCCCAAGGGGTACGCGAGACCCTTGCAAGGGGTACGCGAAGGAACCAAAATTGATTTAGTTTGTAGCTTCAAAATCTCGTCTCAAGTCATTTATGATTGCCGAAAGCCTAATATTACCAGCAACCAAATTTACCAGCCAAATTTATATTAAGGGGCAAGCTATTTTTACTGACTTTTTTTTTTTAATAACTGCTTTACGAAAAATCACGGCGCTTCGCGCAGACTCTTTTCTTGTTAATCGTCTGGCCGACTTCTTGGGAGGAGGGGTGTTGTCAACCTGCGCGTGACGCCTCGATTACAAGCCCTAGTGAAAGTCAGTGAAATAATTTTGATTCCAAAACAGCTAGCCTACTGCCGTAAAATCTGTTCCTGTGTCAAACAATATTGTTTCAAGAAGAATCGAAGACATTGCAAGTGATATTGTCATTCAGGTTGCGAATTGAGAAAACGAAAAAGTTTGCGATGCAGCTTGATGAAGCCACGGAGAACATCAAAACCAAACACAGAAACCGGCTGACTAAAAAATATTGCCGTTAATGACGTCGAGCCGAGATTCGACAAAATCTTAGCCACAAAGCAGCCTCTAGTGATTGCCTCATTGATTTTGTATATATTTCTACACATGTATGCCTTATCACTCATGATAATAAATATCGTCTTTTTCGCGTTCTAAAAAAGGGGGTACGCAATCTTTTCGAACCTTGATTAGGGGTACGCGGTACCGAAAAGGTTGGGAATCACTGCCCTAGACAGTGCCGGCGCTTAAAGTGTGTACATCCATATCTTGATTCAACCGAGGGTGGTTTGCTGGATCAAGAATTCGTAGCTGGTTACTGTGTGCCCAGAACGAATAGTGCACTTTAGGAGATATTTATATCTTATATCCCCATATTTTTTTCGCGGGCAAAATTGTACTGGAACGAAAATGGAAAAGTAGCAGCCTGAAGGAAAACGAAGACTACACTGTAAAAAGTTTCTCCGAATAAGGATACAGTATTTGCTACTGGGACTAATCTTATCTCTATTCAGATAATTTCTCAATATTGAGATATCTTATCTCTACGGAGATAAGATTAGTCCGAATTAGGGGTAATCTTGTCTCAATAAAGATAAGATTAATCCCAGTAGCAAATACTGCAAGATTTTTTTTTTACAGTGTAGGCCGACCAACGCACACACTGTGACAGCAATATGATCGGAACCTGAAGGAGGCCAACATTTCCTTCACTCCACAATGGGAAGACACCCGATGAAAAATTTGTAGCCTGTGTAGGTGTATGTTAGTTGTACGAAAAATTTGCATGTAGTGATATGCAGTAGTACAGAATACTTTAATTTATTGTGCCTCGCACTGGGCTAATCTTAAGCAGTAGTATTCAGTAGCCTCCCCCTTGCTCCAATAGCATCCAGTCTTTCATAGTAGCATGTATTAACATCAGTTGGTACTGCATGTTGCTTTTTCGTACAACTTCATACTACTATTTTGAGATAATTTTTCATCGGGCATCACTGCAGCCGCACGCTTCGCGATGAATGGAGAGGCTTTGTCGACACCCTATTCGCCACTTATGGCTCAGGATGGAGATGGATAGATCAGGTGGATTAGGATGGATCAGGCAAGGAGATGGAAAAGAAATACTAAAAAAAAAATGGTGAACGAATAATGTGACCTTACCTGCAATTGGTGGCCCCGCCATCACTGGTATGGCTTTCAGGCCAAGGAGAAAACCAATACCCTGAGAGACACCTTGAGGGCCGCAGATGTCGAAGCCGATGCTTCCAACTAGAGCAACAAAACAGCCATCGAACAAGCCAAGAGCAAGCGATGTCAGCACCAGCCAACTGAAGGAAGTGGCACAGCCCATCAGCATTGTCACTATGCCCATTGAGGCGATGGCAATCTAGAATACACAAGTTAGCTTCATCGAATGTCCAAGTGACAAAATACAATAAAGGTCCTAGTCTAAGCGAAGAACTGTCTATTCCCGATCAAATACAGGTTTAATATGTGAGAAGGGTGAGGATGAGCGTAGAGGGAAACGACAAAGAGGATTGATGATATAAATATAAGCGACATTTCGCGCATAAAATCACACTCTAAACAGCGGGTTTAAGTGCAGATCTCACAAGCTTTTCGCTTTCTTTGGTAAAAAAGCAAACTCTATGCTTAATGCCGCAGTTGGTGTACTTGGCCAAAAAACTAATCCGGAATAGTACTTTCACGCGCAGATTCGGCGTCACCCCAACCCTAGAACAGTTTGCATTCCTGCAATCAGAATCCGTCTTTACCTGCTGTAGTAAAATCCGGTTTACTTTCGGGAAGTCGGCAATCTTTCCGAACAGTAGTCGACCGATCCCGGACGTTAAACCGATTGAAGTCATCAGCCACCTTGCATCAGCATCTGGATCGACTTGCTTCGAGAAGGAGACCTAGAAAAAGAATACGTCATTCCCAAGATGCGCCTTCGATGGTCGTTTCAACTATTATGTCCCACAGGGCAGGCCTTCTCCCAAAACGCTGGCGCACGTTATCTCTCCGAGTCTTCTCAGACTGGCATATGACCCAGAGCAGTAATGCTCGAGCCGGACACCCAAGCCCCAATACGGCTACCCATGATGTATTAAATTAAAACAAGTACCGACGGCGAAATAACCCGAAATTGTAGTCAAAAGTCGAAAAAGGCAACTCGGCGAGAAGACAAAATAGCTAGGTGAAACCCTGCTTTTAGGAACCATCTAGAAGAAGGAACAGTTAATGGTAAGATTGTCTGAACCAGAGGAAATAAACCGTGCTCGAAAGCCATAACCCCTGACAATACTTTCTTTGCTTCACGGGATAAGCTGGTGCATCGTGAGTACCTAAAAGTAGGATGTATGGAATGGGTTTGAGGGATCGACTAAAAAGAGGCAAGGCACGGCACGACATAGTGTAGAAGGCACGAGTGCTAAAAAGAGGGAAAACTAAAAGGGCCAGAGTGAGGGGCAGGAACAATGTTCTAACGTGCCTTCTTTTAGGCTATGGAGTTACGAACTCTCACTTAATTGTTTACTTCTACTACTTGTTAATCTCTTTATTACTCGTGCCTCCTGCTCCATGCCGCGCCGTGCCTCTTTTTGGTCGACCCCCCTAAATATATGTTGACTTACCAGATGCGTGTATGGAACAAAGTAACCCAGCATCGACAGGGGCACCCCGATGGCCCAAACAACATAGCGTCTGTTCTTCCAGACATCTTTGTTGAAAACAGGTTTCACTTCATCTGATTTGGGAATGTTGTAAAAGTAGGAACAGAGTACGAGGATAAAGAGGATACCAGCAGTGATCTAAGAGAAACAAAACCATGAGATATCGTCAGAAGGATTGCGATCCAGGAATTTGAAATACCTCACGCATACTCAAACAAGATGCCGAGAGTTCATTGCCATAGAAACTCCTGTTATCCAGAACGTTACACAGAAGAATAAAAACCCTGGAGCTTATTGCTGTTTCGTGCTTTGTTTGTTGTCCGCGAATTTTCTTCACAGCCAAGAACATTCATAACTCGTGCAAGCAGAGATGGCTTGTGCTGCTCTTGTGATAAACGTAGACAGACCAAAGTCGCGCGTGGCATAAGTTCGGACTGAGTTAAGTGTTAGGATGTCCTAAAATCCACAGTTCATCATCGGGGAATTTGCAACAGCCTGTACTTGATAAACGGAAAATTTATTTCCCAGTTTTCATTTTTTTTTTTAAACATTCATTAAAACAGGTGGAGGTTCCTGAATGGAGAGACAGGCTCGATTTTTAGGCAATAATTATGCAAAACAATCACAGAAAGCCCCCCCCCCCCCGCCCTACACACACACACATTTAGTCTCTTTTCAGGGCGTGTGCCTTCTTCGTCGTAAAAACTGGTCACACGAACTGCACGACTGTGTTTTTTCGTCAAACGGATGCTCTCATGACCTGTGCGTTATCGCCTCGTCGCTATTGTTTTACGCTGAGAAAATTCAGTTTTGTGTCTGCGGTCTGTGTGAACCAGGGGCTGGTGACCCAGGTGTCAAAACGAATTTGGATCCCTTTCGCTTACCTGGAATGTGCTGGAGAGCCCGACTGAGTCAAAGAGGGCACTCAGAACGAACGGAAGGACAACAGTGGCAACGGAGCTACCCGTTGCGAGGATCCCGTTCACCAGACCGAGGTATCGTTCGAAATAGTGACCAAGAACGACCAAAGCTGGACTGTACACAAGGGAAGAGCCGCCGCCGTAAAGAAAACCGTAAGTAAAGTAGAGTACTTCGACCTGTGAAAAGAAATTGGTGAATACGACGAGTTAAATTTACGTCTGTGAAGATGTGGTTAAGTTCTTCCCTTTCAATTATTTACAGTTTCTAAGCTTTTTAATAAAACTTGTAGAGGTAATGAGGAATTAGGCAATTTTAACCATTCTGATTTATGTATGGTGATGCTCGGTAGGTAGGCTACACTTTTGGAACAGACAGAAGAAAGTTTTTTTTTTCATACTTGTGTAATTGTTGTTTGTTTTGTTTTTTTGTTATTTTGGGGTCACGCAAGGTCGAGTTTTTCGTGTATTGTTTTTGGGATCCCAAAACGTAAGTGGAGGGATACCTATGACATCGCAAAAGTTGTCCGTCTGTCCGTCTGTCTTTGAGCACGCTAACTCTCGAAGGGAATAATATATTTTGATGAAACTTGGTGTAAAGGTTCTTTGGATGAAGGGTAAGGTCAAGTTCGAAGATGGGCTATGTAGCCCTATATTTTGGGGTGGGGGAGGGGTTTGAAGTTAAGGGGAACAAAAATCTTTTTTAAAAGCTATTGAAATAGTCGAATCAGGGGTAAAGAGACATGCTGAATCCGAATATTCATTTTCTTGCTGGACAAACAGTTCACCCGGAATCCGATGAAATCCGGAAAATTTGTGAAAGTAGAAGTTTAATCTGAAGTTGATTGAGGTTTCCGGAATCCGGCCAAAAACGGAGAATTTGTTTAAAGTAAAAGTCTTATTTAAATTTGATAAGATATTCGATTTAATGGTAAAAGACATGCTGAATCCGTATATGAGAATTATTTTCTCACCGGACGTATAGATCGCTCGGCATCCGGCTGAAACGGGAAAATATGTTAAAAGAAAAAGTTTAATCTGAAGTTGATTAGAGGTTCGATGCAGGGGCATGAAGACATGCTGAATTCGTTTTTGAGCTTTATTTTCTTGCCAGAAAAGTAGTTTGTACGGAATCCGGCCGAAATCGGAAGTTGGGCGGAAGTTAAGAAGGAAGGAGATACGACGTAGGCTCGTAGGCTATGGGGCAAACCACATGTTGAGTCCAGAATGTGTATCTGAATATATCTGAACTTGGTGAAATTCATCTGGCGTATCCGTTTCGCACTGTCAAATACGATGTTTTTTTCCGATTAGAACCATTGGCCTTAATCTGTTTTAAATTTTGAAAGTTAAAAGGTTTCAGAAGTTTGTTGAAGACCGAATATCTAGAAGACGGAATTGTCTGGAAAATTTTGGGATCCCATCGAAACCTTTGGTCTTGTTTTAATTGGTTTGGTACACGGTCTCAGCCTCCGTATTCTCTTTTTCATAATTTAGCACATCCTCGCAAGCTCCGCTATTGTTGTGCTCATTTGTTCATTTTCAATAATACTAAACTACAACTACCAGTCTACCACTAATACTACGCGGTAACACAGAAAGTTGTGACAATGGGGATTTGAATTATGTCATTATGTTTGTTACGTCACGTCATTACGTTTGCCTCGATGGAACTTGAAAGCATACCTGGCACTATTTACTGCTTATGTTGCCAATTCCAATATTCAAAACTATTTGAATACTGTAAAACTAGACTCCGTTTTTGAAAAACTGTCCACGGCTTTGGCTGTTTTAAGCCTTTACCCAGGTCCATTAGCATCATAGCATGATGCACGAACACTATCGGAAGCATAATGCTCAGCAAAAATAGGGAATCTTGGCAAGTGCAAAGATTAGTGGAGCATCGTTAGCGGGCTTGGCATGTGTATATGAAATAGGTATCTCCGTACTTAATTAATGAATGCAGTTACGGAAGTGGTAGCATTGGCAGGGATCGACTAAAAAGAGGCATGGCACGGCAAGACATAGTGTAGGAGGCACGAGTACTAAAAAGAGGCACGAAAACTAAAAGGGCCCTTTCTTGATTCAGAGTGAGTGGCAGGAATACTGTTCTAAGGTGCCTTCCTTTAGGCTGTAGAGTTACGAACTCTCACTTACTTGTCTACTTCTACTACTTGCCAATATCTTTTTATTGCTCGTGCCTCCTGCGCCATGCCGTGCCTCTTTTTAGTAGATCCTGGCATTATAGGCATATTGGCATTATAGAACGCCGGGTCCTTCAACATTTTATATCAGAATCCCAGTCCAAGTTTTCCATGTTTTTGACTGGGATTAATGCCGTTTGCATAATCGTATGCCTTACCTGTCGTAAAGCGAATGAGGACGTAACCATCCCAGTCACTGCCATGATTCCCCCAAGTAGAGCTGTTTTCCTCGCCCCCACATAGTCAATGAGAACCCCAGCCACTGGTGACATGAGGAACGTCATGCCGATTGACAGTGAGCCAACAAATGCTGAAAAAATTCGCGATCATGACTAAGTGATTTGGAAGTTCATAACCTATGGGACGCGTTATAGGCGACGCCCTTTTTGGAAACTGTAAATCAAGTATTTCTTCCGCATTCAACTCACTGTTCAGTGACCCGCGGCTGACATGCGTAGCTTTTCCAGATATCAAGAAATTCATTTTAGGCTATCCCCAAATGGTTCACTGTGTGATCCTCATGTTTACTTGGGAAGATACAACTAAAGGTTCACATCAGCAAGTATTATTCAACAATCTATTCATCAATCTATTCATAAGGTAAGAGTTCTGTAATGTAGGATTGACGTAAGAACGGAGTGTTGTTAGTTGGATGCTGAGACAGATACTGTGGCAGCATTACGGAAATATAGTTCCGCATATACGCTACTGTATATGCTAGTGTACCTTAGCATAGCATATATGCTAGTGTATCTTAGAGAGAGAGATCAAGAGATCAGGATCAGACGCGAAACCGATCGTTTTGCTTTTTCTCTCATTTTGTCAATGTGTATGAACGCTGGCTCTCTTTTCTTCTTTTTTTTTACCAGACTCGGAACGCCAACTGTAATGCCTTAGAGATGAATGGTTTTGTAAGAGCGGTTTTCTGGTTGAATCTTTTGCAACATTGTGAACATACTGGGAACTGTTCGAACGGAGAGTGCCGAGCTAGCGCTAAACGCAACATACAACAGTGTTGCCAGACTGGGTGCAACTGCGCCATTTTAAAATTCCGAGGCGCATATTTTTTCGAGAAACTCGCCTGCAAACTTTTGGGCGCAGTTCTAGAATCTAAGTGGCGCATTTCCATTTTCCTGTTACAAGACTGTAAAAGACGAAATTTCACACTTCTTTCCTGGTTTTTATTTTCTCGAAAGCACGTTTCGGCGATTTGGACGCAGCGTGTTCCGCTCGGAGTCCATCTGAAACCCTACTGTCATCCCTAAGCTTCATCTACCACACTGTAAAAAGTTTCTCCGAGGAAGGATTAAAGTTAACTGCAGTATTTGCCACTGGGATTAATCTTGTCCCTACTGAGGAGATAAGATTACTGAGATAAGATTAATCCGAATTAGAGATAACGTTATCTTATTAGAGACAAGATTAATCCCTGTAGCAAATTCTGCAAGTTTTTGTACAGTGCACCTTGCCCCCGACTTTCCCTCTGACAAGAAACTACAATCGAGAAATTGCTATGAGCGTGTTCCATCCTACTTACCGTAGTTACTACGCATGATGTCACAAATTCTTCCGTTCTGTCGTCAAGGCTGGAACGATTTTTCTATTTTCCAGCAGAATATCATGGCACGGGCGAATCCGACCAATCAAATGACAGAGATCCGTAGTTACTACGCTTACTACGCTCCCGAGCGTGGTAAGCAAATAGTTACTATTAGTTACTATTTCGAAAAGGCTGGAAGGGTCAGCGTAGTAACTTTTCGTGAGGTTGGAACGGATTTAGTAACTAATGGTTACTATTGGTACGAGGATGGAACACGCTCTATATTTTCTTCCATATTCCGTAGGCGTCTGTTTGAAAAAAGACTTGTCTTAACATCCAAAATTTTGCTGAAAGAAAACGGGAATCCAGAACCGGGCAAAAAGGTGGGTAGTCGAGCCCGACCTTAGAACATAGATTGTTTCAGAAGGTAAAATAATAAAATTAATTCGGCACATTTTTGCCAAATAAATTTCAGCCTTGCGGCCGAAAAGGAGATTCCGCAAAATTGGGCTCAGTTTTGTGAAGATGTTGAGTAACTATACAGACAGGATCTGGCAACACCGCCTACGGCTGAAACCACCATGGATTAAGACTTGGAAAGATGGTGTCGAGAGGAAATTTCATTGTTGACTATACGGATAATTTATGGATCGAATATCTTGTAAAATCAGACCAGCTAGAGAGATCGGTTGTGATTGTATATAATTTTCAGTGACGGCCGGAGGAATGGGGCTGCAAGTGACTGTAGGTCAGTCCGAGCCGAGCTGACCGCGACTCCTTCCCATAAATAAGATGAGATAAGCTAAGATTTTATCCACGCTAAGACTCAACCGCCGTGGCAAATGCATGAGAACCTATCCTAAGCCTCTGAGCTAAATAGGGCTACCCTGAGGAACCTCGCCAGCTGTTTTCCAAAACAAATATTCCCAATGACGATGCACATCCATCTTCGTTCGCTCCCCCCCCCCCCCCAAATGTAAGCTAAGTTCACTCCAACCTTCACATTCGCACAACAGACGTTTTAAGTTATCATCCATACTATCACACATCGGACTCAAATAAGGACCGGATTTGCACGCTTCTCGACCGTCTCCCGTTCGTCGAGCCGGCATGAAACAAAGTACTTACAGTATTTGGTGACAAGGTCACCATTCTGATCCTCTTCGTCTAACTCTTGCTTGAGATACTGGAGAATGATGCCGAAGCAGTTATGTATCCCAAAAACAAGGAAGTTGGTGAAGAAGCAGGCCACAACAATGATCGATCCCGTCAAAGATGTGTCTTTCACTATACTGTCACCTTTGCTCTGCATGTTTCTTAAAGAAACTCAGACTCAACTAACCAAAACATAACTGAAACTGGATTATAAACGGTTTCCACAATCTCAAGACCCGCTCCATCGGGCTTATGAGTGGAATGGCTCCGATTGTTAAGTTACGCTGATTTTACCGAGCAAAAAACACGTAATTCTTTTCTGGAAATGCTAGGTCATTGTTATGCTCGCGCTGAACAGAGCCTTTTGTCAAACTGCACAAAACTTGATTTTCAGGTTCGGGTAAAGAAATAATCATCTAGTCTGGTTTTGCCATGTGGTAATTGCAGAAAGAAAATATGTGTCGTACGTAAGTATACGCAACTTCGGTAAGATATCCTTAGCGCTCAATTCAGTACGGGTCAATGAGTAACACGTAATAGACTACCAGACTAAGACTTATAAAAAACAGGAGGTACAAGCTCATGTGGCAATTACTACGAGTAAATTATGATATCAAACAAATCCTAACTCCCCAACGTCGTCAGATGAGTTTCGGTCCTAAAAATAATTGACTGATTTGCTCGTACCACGCACCAAATTTCACTAGAATTCGAGCCTTTCTGGGAAAATGTCTGGTATGCCCCCTCCAACACCCCAACGAGGTCGGATTCGTCCAGATCCCTAAGGACAAATCTCTAAGGCCTATGAATTTTTTACCGTCCAAGTTTCTTCCCGTCGGTTTGGTACCGTATCTCCCCCCCACCAGCCGTGACCGGATGCGGTTTGGACACAATTTCAAGGAACCCCCTCCAACTCCCACCACCGTGGCCTATCTAGAGTATTATCTCTCATCTATTTAGTTTTTACTCGAAATGTTCCGGGAAATGTCCTGTACCCCCCCCCCCCCCCCCGCCGAGATAGGGTCCGGCTGATACCCCAAACGGCTCATCTGGGGCATACAATGTTTCTACAGTCTAAGTTACTCAAATAGATACACAATTAGAGCGTCTAAGGTATCTTGTCTCATTACCATGTCTTCTCACGAATTTGACCATTTCCAGGAAATTTCAGTCCCCCCTCCCCAACCGAAGTCGGAACCGGCTGGAACCTCAAAACAGATCTCACAAATCGAATCACGAGTTCGGAACTAACGAATGCCACACGGTTCCGGATCCCGCCTCCCCGCGGATGATCGAATCCGGAAAACGAAGGTTTCCAAAATCTAAATAAATGACTCAAAACGGTTTCCTAGTATGCTTGGGCTGAAGGAGCATTCGTTTTTCCAATGTCCTTGGGTAGGGGATCTTTACGTCGAATTATGATGACTGTATAGCGATAAAAATTATTCAAATATCTCAACAGTGCTGACAAATCTTCTATTAATAGAGGCTAATCCAACATAGGAACCTTTTTTGTTGGATGTTTACTAAATTATCGCTGCGTCAAGTAAGTGGACCACCTCACTCCCACTGGTGAGTTGCCTGTGATATTTGATCTCGAACACAATAGGAATGATTCCATACCAACTTCCAGCTGATTCCTATTGTTAGTCTTGTCTTATCTCCTATCGCCTTGAATTTTTGGGGCTTTAAGGTCCATTCAGAGACAGTCCGATGTTCGCAATCGGATGCGAATTTCTTCCTTCGCCCCAAAATTTTGACGCATCGCATGCACTGCTTCCACTTTTCTCTGGAGGAACCTATGACTTTTGGCCGCAAAAAACTTGTGAAATTTATTCTCTACAACTATATTATCTATACTATCTACAACTACTAACGAGGAAAATGGCTTTATCATCTTCATAATTATAAACCTCACCTTTTTGCTTAATTTTTGTACTGGTAAGGAAACAGTCGCAGAATTCTGGCTCGTTTGTCGAAGGAAAGAAAATCTACGACAAATCGCAGGACTCTGTGACCAGTGGTAACACTGATCATGACGGTTTTCCCATTATGACGCAGTTTTGCTTACATATTTCCGCAAGCGAAACCTTATTGGACTGTTGCACCACTGTGTCGTTTTCTTAAAACAGGCGAACGGACAAGATCTAGGGGAACAAGTGGGGCAGACTTTCTGGAGATTGCTTAATAAAGACGCAAAGTCAACCTTCCAGAGACTAAAGCGAAGGCCAAAACGGAATCGAGAACGCCACTAATTCCATTCCTAACACATGAATCTTTTCATCTGACTTTTCGTTGTAGGTTGGTTTTCCCGTTCTAACCGGATATATTCTCACCATTTTGATCAGTTTTAAGAATGCAGAACTGCGAAGTTTTGCTTTTGCTTGTAACTCTAACTGACAACTAGTGAATAACTAAATAAACAGGCTACTGACGAATACACGTTAAGAGTCAATCTGCAGCCTCAAAGACATAAAGACCTAAACTATCCTTTTCTCTGATAACTCGGCAATCTTGATTTTTCTCCATCGTAGTTGATGTAGCAGAAAATCAGAGCAAGTGCGGAAGCGCTCAGAGGTGGAGTGTGAAAGTAAAATCTGTATCACAGCTTATAAACAAACAGCGTTACAACCAAAACATTTCACATCCCCATTAACCAAACAAATATTGAAATTACATATCCTGAAATCATTCCACTTTAAAAGCTTTTAAGGTAAAGAAACCTCATTCAAGATCTCGCAAGAACGGTTTTCAGTTTCCATACTGTGTGTCTTGCTAGTCAATCCGACCCTTTAAGCCTCTTTTCCATTAACAAGGTAATAACAAGTGCTATTAACCAAATCGTAGCAGCCTAACACCCACTTTGTCACAACTTCATTAAAGCCCAACTATTACTAGAAATGATCTGTTCATTATGAAATAGATCAGAAAAATGTTTCTCGAAAATAACATTACTTTCCACCTGAACTGAGGGATTTTCTTGTTAGCGCCTGTTGACTCTATCCAGCTTTCCTGCTCTCCGACTCGGCTGGGCGCAAAATGTTTGAAAACTGAATGCGCCGTGGTTCAAAAGTGGGAAAACCAAGCAAATGAAAAAAGTTTAGAACAGAAGATTCTCATATCCTTATGTGTGAAAGAGTTGTCAGCGGACGTTGAAGGTTCGGGCAAACTTTAGGTTGTATTACGGGCTAAACTCGGAACGGCCGAAAAGCGCTAAAAAATCCGTCGGCACAAAACGAAACAATGGAGAAAGGTGGGGAAGCAAGAGGGGTCCTTTAAGAATATCCTCGATCATATGGAAAAACCGTGCAGTTTCCAACTGATCATTAAAGCACAACTCTTACTGGAGATGATCTTTTCCCTATAAAATGGATCAGAAAAGATGTTCCCGAAAATACCATTACTTTCCACCTGAAACTAGCGATTCTCTTGTTAGCGCCTGTCGATTATATCCAGCCTTCCTGCTCTCCGACGCGGCGGCTGGGCGCAAAATATTTGAAAACTGAACGTGACTTGGTTAAAAAGTGGGAAAACTAAGCAAATAAAAGAAGTAATAAACAGGAGACTATCACATCCTTAAGTGTCAAACACCTGTCAGCTGGCAACGAAGATTCCGGCAAACTTTTCGTTGGGAGTCGGGAAAACTCGGCAAAGCCGAAAAAGCGCTAAGAATCCATAGTTACGAAACGAAACAATGGAGAAAGGTGGGGATTTTAGAAGCTTATAATTCCATATGGGAGCTAAGTATATTATCAAACGCAGAATAAGCAAGAGGGATCCTTTAAGGAATGAGGTACGCCGCATGGTCTTATTTGTTTGCTGTTACACCAAACTCCGCATCTATACATACATATCCACAAGTATACAAGAGTTGAATTCGAGACATGTCATAGAAGAACGTAACTCATAGGAAATGTGGGCCCAGTTACCCATGAGCGGGAGGGTGGGTGGGGGGCGACTATACCAGCTTAGAGTTTGACTCCAGTTACGGGCCAAATTGGGCAAATTAGTTCCAGGGTCGGTTCGAATGGGGGGTGGCGTGGGGGAGTGACTCACCCCCATGCTCCAGATAATCTACTCTCAGTCGTATGTTTTGAGCTTGTCTGTATGGCAGTCGTATATTTTGAGCTTTTCAGAATGACATACAGGCAGTTAGAAAACGTGAATTTCACCAACAAATCACAGTTTTTTAGTCGTATGGTTGTAGAGAGATTTTCTATAAGTCATGACGTTACGAATATCGTGTGTCTTGAGCTTGTTAGAATGACAGTCGTATGTCAAATCGTGATTTTCACTGTGGCCCTGAAAACAGGCTGATTTTCGAAAATTTCGCCTGCGGCGCGAGGTTTCAACATTATCTTATCTGGTTTTGTGTAAGGATCTGCTTATCTTAAAAACAAACAGGTTTACTTTTTTTTAAATGGCTTGCGGAGTAAGTTTTGCATATAAACCGGCTTTGTAAGCACTTTATGACGGGCTTGCTAATTTTACTATTTTCTTGTAGTCTAAATTTAAAGTGAAAGCACTACCACGCACCAACTTCCGGGAAAATATCCCACTCCGTTTGCCAGTTATCGGGGCACCGACAGATATGTGATATCATAGGCAGCCTTTAAAATGTTTCGCAAAACTTCACCTGTGCCGTCTTTCATAGTAGCCTACTCGCTATCTAGCTGAATGGCCTATAATTTAGGTGAGGTGTTAGGCCTAAGATTTCAGCCACCTTAAAAGCTAGAAATGCCAGAAAAAGGTCAGACTACAAAAAAAACGTCTGCGTCGCTGAGTTTAAATTCGTCTCGGGTACATACGGTAAAAGCTGCTGCTTGGGATCTTGTCCGAGCCACGTTAAAGAGTTTGTGTGGGAAGTAGTCGAATATTGCCGAATAAAGGCCGATTTAACAAATCTTTACCTGTGGCACTTTCGTAGTCCCACCCTATTTCTATTTAGTTGAAGTTTGCATCATTTATGTGCGGTTTTAAGATTGAGATCTGGGGTCTAAGTAAAAGGTAGAGTTGTAAAGGAGTAGTTGAATTTTGGTCGGATTGAAAAAATTTCGCCTGCGGCGCTCACTTTAGTTTGTCTTGAGCACATATGTCAGAAGCTGGTACCGAGGATTGCCCTCCAGGTAAATTTGATTTGAACGGCATTGTCTAATTCCCGTCACTTATTTGTTTATTATTTTATTGCTACAATGGCATTTTCCGTAATGTGTTTGAACTTAATAACGTCAATATTTCTTGAGCCTGCTGGTGCTGTGTTTTTAGCCAGTCGTATATTTTGAAGTCCTCACCCCCCCCCCCCCCCCCATGCCCAAGCCCTTCGAACCGCCCCTGATTGGGCCCACTTGCCCATGAACGGGGAGGGTTTCTGGGTGGTTCAGCTCCAGATATATATCCACGATCCCTATGATCCAAAAACACAAAAGAAATTTCATCGCCTTATCTCCAGTTATTGTCAAGTTAAAAACATTAAAAAATGGCAATCTTGGCCTAATTGCCCCTGAACCAAGTGGGGGTGGGGTGAAGGAAAAAGAGACCCCAATGCTCACAAACCTACCAAGTTTCAACTTTATACCTGCTGATTCCTGTCACGGGTAACGAAGTTTACTCCTGGGCAATCTGGGCCCAGTTGCCTATGAACGGGGTGGGTGGGGGAGGTGCAACTTTAAAAGCAGTTTCCCAGTCCTAGGATATATAAGTACAAGGAATTTCATCGTCCTATCTCCAGGTCTGGTCAACTTATGAACATTTTTCACTGGGCAATCTGGGCCCATTTGCCCCTGAACTGGGTGGAGATGGGGGGTGGGACCCCCAGAGGCACAACTAGACCCCAATATCCACAAGTGTACCAAGTCTGAAGTTGATACTTGCACTGGTTCACGAGTTATGAGCTCCACAAAATACGGTGAAACCGAAAACCGAAAGCCGAAAGCTGCGACAGCGCTCGCAATAATGGATTGTTCCAAGGAAAAATAAAAAATTCCTTGAGCCCAAGCTGACTTTGAAACATCTATTCAAATAATGTATACAACGGATACGTCAGCTACGATGCTTTATCAGCGATATTTCGGCCCTTCTTGGCAAGGGTACTCGTCAGGCTGTTAATCTTCAGGGTCAACGTCGGGGAAGGAAAACAATCCTGCAATATATAAGTGAAGCTTCTACCGACTATAAATATCTTATTCGGGCAAATTACTTTCAAATACCACTGTAGGAAAAAAAACTAGTCCTGAGATTCTATTTTTGACACGGCCGCTGTTTTTGCTGCACGATTGGGGCGATGGCAGGAAAGGTTTTTTTCTGTATTTTGATCAACTTCGCTTTTATTATTAATAAGGGACTGAAAACTTAAATTTGATTCCATTAATAACCTCGTTCCACGTTTCTGTTAGGGAATTCTCGCCTGTATTCCCTAACTTTTAATAATCACTGCACGGGAAAACTAGCGCCGAGATTTAATTTTTTGATACGGCTGCGATTTTTGCTGCACGATTGGGGCGATGACGGGGAAGGTCTTTTTCTGCATTTTGATCGACTTCGTTTTTGTTGTTAAGAAGGGATTGAGGCTTAAATGTTCTTCCGTTAATAACCCCGTTCCACGTTTCCGGTAGGGAGTACTCGCCTGTATCTCGGTTAATGCCTGCTCGGTTTTTGGGATCCCAAAACGTAAATGGAGCAGAGCTAAATAACAGAAATGGCAAACATCCATTTCCGTACCCCCATCCTAGATTTTTTTTGTTGCTCAAACGCAAAATTTAATTACTTTTTAGGGTAAAATTAAAGCAGTTTTAAAATATACCATAATGAGCATGTGCAAGAATCACGCACTGTTCGAAGACCCTTCACAAATAAAAATGTTCACTGGAGCATGCTGTGACCTGGAGTTTGAGGCCTACCCATATGACAGAATAAGCAACTTTAAACCCTCTGAGGCTTTCGGTCAAGACCCTATCGAGATTTGTCGCGATCTCTAGAAGTAGATCTGGATTCATGAAATCTTTTGAGTTCGGATATGGGGTTAACATCTTAAAAATCTAACAAACACCAAATTATGTTGAAACTGAGCGCCGCAGGGAAAAAAAATCAGCCTGTTTTTGCTAAAATACAAAGATTTCGGTTCAAATAAACCAGATTACTAACTGTGCGGTGCAGTGTGAAATTTACGATTTGGTAAATGCCTTTACTTCAGCATGTCAGACAACAAGGAACAAAGACAATGAACCTCGGATTTTGGGCCCCTTTCAAATTCAGAGGGGGGGGGGCATGGCCCCCCTGCCCCCCCCCCCCCCAAATGGCACCACTGAGAGTAATGCGCGAACTTTGAAAAAGTGACACACAGTCGAATCGCAGCGACACTAGCTCCGGTAGAGGACACGAACATCCCTACTGAAACTCAACCAGTCGTTAAAGTTTAACTGAAAAGGGCAGAGATGGGCAGTCTTGTTACCCCACACTTATTCACTTAAAGAGGCTTGAAGACCCGATGAAAATGATTAGATGTTCGATTTAAAGGGTAAAGGTCCATTCGGACTGAAAAAAGCTCTTACGTACTCCTTCACACTGAGACACTTACGGACGCTACGTCGACCCTACGTAGCTCTCCGTAACGTAAAAGTTTTCCTCCGTAACGTAAAAATCAAGAGTTGAAATTCATTCAACTTAAGAAACGTAACGTAAGGCAACGTAAGATGATGAGGGAGAAATTAATTAAAAAGGATTTATCTGATTTGATAGCCAATTTTTCCAAGAAAGACCTTGTATTTATGATGGAAAAAATAGCATCCTTGTCACATTAGCTCAAAACAGCACAAATTGGCAAAGCAACTGAAATAGAGTCTACTATTCTGCGCCGAATTTCTAAATGGAGCATGTTTTGTCATGGTAGAGCTTCAGGAAACTGCATCCTAATGACTCTGGGGTAAAAGACTCTGGGGACAGCCAGCAGAGAAATTAGGGTTTCAATTCAAATCAAACCAGTTTGTGTGACAGTTTAGTTTTAAATTCCATTGGAATGTAGGCTCCTATGACTTTCTTTCTCGTTTCCCAGGATTACTCTGAATTACTTCCAAAAAAGCTAGATGGCTTTTAACTGTTGAAACACCATCACTGGCGTCTGTTCCTTGTCATATTCTTCGTCAAAACCGATGAAAAACTAGAAAATAAATTTAATTCTTCAGTTTTGTTCTTACACCAGTCTGAAGGGGTCCACTGGAGGTGTGAAAGATTCGACGTAACGTAAGAGATTACGGAAGCGTAACGTAAGATTTTACGTTTCAGCCTGAAGGCACCTTATAACTTGTTGTCAACCCTATCTTGCTGCCATTGACGTACAGTAGTACGAGTATTAGTGCCACTAGATGCTGCGTGCTTCCGGCGTGACGTAACCGATCGAAACTTCCTGCCTTACTTCTGCCAATTTTCCGGTTTCAGCCGAATTCCGGAACTACTTGTCCGGCGAAATAATAAAGCTCAAAAACGAATTCAGCATATCTTCTTACCCAGGTATACAACATCTAATCAGCTTCATATAAAATTTAACTTATTCCACATTTTTCGGTTTCAGACGGATTCCGGGCGAACTATCTGTCCGGGTAGAAAATTATTATCATATACGGATTCAGCGTCTCTTCTTACCCCTTAATCTGACATCTAATCAACTACAAATACAACTTTTGCGGGCGAACTACTTGTACCGGTAGAAAATGATTTTCACAGAAGTGTCAGAATGTCTTCTTAGATGCGAAAGCACATCAGATGCAATAGCAGGGCCTCCCATCATCTTAGATGAAAACGAACCTAGAAATGGGACTATAGTAAAACTAACTAAGCAATAGGACTCCATCCATATTACATGGCTTCCCTTAACATTCAAGATAGAAATTTTGCATCATTAATTCGGTACCACGGACGTACCAAGATTGAACATAAAAAGCCCCACCCAGGTTATCAGTTTTTTTGAAAATTAAAACGATTATTTTTTAAGTTTAGAAAATGTTTCAACCCCCACTATAAGCCTTGATCTGTTTTTAAATCTTTAAAGTAATAACATCTAATTGTCTGGATCAGATATAAATTTTTGGGATCCCATCGAAACCTTTGGTCTTGTTCTTTATCTCAACGGCTTCTCGAATAGTCCGGTGCATGTTGCAAGAATTTGGGCTTTTTCAAAATATACTGAATGGGATGGGTTTTCGAAAATATGTTCTGCAAGTGCAGATTTGAAAGTATAGTTATGACGGTGTCCGTTGGAGAAGGCGTGGTCAATTTCTTGCTCATGCTCTGCAAGTCGTTTTCTGAAAGTTCTCTCTGTCCTTCCTACGTAACGCTTTCCGCAATCACAGACTATTGAAGAAATGCCTCTCTGGTACAGATTTGGGACTTTATCTTTTCCGGAGTTTAGGTAAGACAGCAATTAGGGTTCTGTGAAAGACTTGGATGTTGTATTTTTTCAAGCTTTTTCGACAATTTTCTGTCAGTCCACGGACGTATGGAAATTAAACGCGGGCATTTTATTTATTCTGCCTCACGATTACTAGGGAAACTTACAGTATCTTTGGGGGTTGAATGCAGCTTCAGTCGTCTTCTGATGATCTGTTATACCAGTTGAACGGGGTATTTGTTTCCAAACAGGACGTCCCGAGCGTGGCAAAGTTTGTCATCTAGGAGAGCTTCGTCGCAAATTTTGATGGCTCGGTCGATTAGTGAGGTAACTACTCCGCGTTTCACATATTCTGGCTGGTAGGAATTGCATACATTATTTGAATATATGTTCCAAGGACCACTCCACTAAAAACTTTTGTCAGTCGCTATGAATAATTCTTGCGGGCACAACTCATAACACCAGCCAACTTTACTAGCAAATTCTCTTTCTCGCCGGCTCATTAATTATTCATTAGGTATAGCTCTAGCAGACACACTTTTTCTTCTTAAAGATTAACTGAAAAGCCAACTTGTTTTTATATCACTGAACCAGATAAACTAAATTATTTGGATTGTGTTAAGCGATTTCTTTCTTTTTTCACAATTTGCTCTGTACGACGTTCAGAATACCTACGGCCGTCCTCACAACGCAAAATTCTACTATGAAGCGATAAATTTTAATCTCAGTACAAACGCAGCTTTTCAGTAGCCAGTGATCAGCTTGCGGATGGTAGCTCACTGCGAGAACACTTATTTTTCGTAATTCGTTTTTGTCAAGCGTACAACACAGGTACAAGCTCATAGCGATACCAAAAATCCGACAGGAAATTCCACTATTTGATAACTGATTATTCGTGAATGGCGGAGCAAAGAAGTAACGCATTTTCATCGGGTCTTTAAGCCTGAATAAGTGACGGGTAACTACTTTACTAGACTTTAAACTTAACGTATTGGATTCTTAAGCAGAAATGTTACAAAAGCCACAACCTCCGAACGATTTATCGAAAGAAATAGATACTGCCAAATATTTAGCTTTTTCATATTTGTGCATAGCTAAATATTTTTTTCCTATGTGACTGTTGTTCTGAGAGCTAGTTTGAATCCTTTAGAATGTTTCCGAATTAGCTCTTTTGCATGAATGAATCTTTAATTCAGCAAAGGCCATATTCCTATAGCACAAAACAATAACTACGATTGAAAAATAAAGCAAAAAGAAAACAAACAGCAATAATTCTCCAGTAGCTTTCCTGTTGTGGGAGTGTGGGTCCGCCGCACAACCGTGGCAAAGTTTCTTCGAGTCGGCCGATCTCGGATACGATTTCCGCAAACTTCTATCAAACGAGCTCATTCGGGCAGATAATTGCCCGCTCGCTGATGTGTAATACGCCCCTCATAAAATTGCTCTCAGATTAGTTCTTTTTTTATCACTAGGTGCGCTAATGTAAAGAAAACGATGCCACGTTACTTCTTGGTGTACGTTTATCCAGGTTTGTTTGGCTATTTTCGATTCTTCTTAGGCTTAGCCATGTTTGAAACTGTTTAAGATGCCTCTTCCTCTATTTTTGCTTTACCCAGCTCTGTTCTATCAAGTTCGTCATGTCTGGCTTCCGGCTTTAGTGCTGAGTGCTGGCTGACTTTTCACGGGGCTAATACGCGACTCGATATAAGGCGAAAGCCTAATCGCTTATTCACCCTTCAGATAACTTACATCAAGATCTCACGTGTGATTGTTATTGTTCCTTTAGCGCATCTGGCAGCAATTTCGTCATCGGATTTTATGAGGGACATATTAGAAAGGGAAATCCGAGTTTTTCATTTTATGGAGAAGTCACTAAAATACTCCATATGACTAAGTCCAAAACACGCCAGTGATCTTCAGGAAGAACGAGAAAACGTCACTCTAACGACCCAAGCCCAGCAACTCAAGTCCTGTGTCAACCAATCGCGGTGATTGTTGGGGACAGCTGTGGTGCCGCTTCCGGCTCTTCTGCTAGATCCACGGCGATTTTGCATCGGCAAGGAGAGTTAGTCATCAAGAGTATAGCACAGTAGAGGTATGCTTATGTGAACGTCTGCTAACAGTGAACGATCACCGAAGATAAAACTAAAACCCATATCAGGCATTTTTTACTATGAATACTTGTAATAACCACTCACGCTTTTTTCACTTTTTGAATATTTTGCTAATTCAGGGCTGAAGGTGACTCAACTGACACCTGGTTTGCTTTTTATAATTTGAAAAGTTTGCCACGAGGAACGCACTTTCAATGGAGAAGATGGCGGTCCGAACCTGCAGATGCCTTCAAAAGAAGAAGGACCTTTTATTAAATTCAAAATAAAAAAAAAGTTAATTGAATTTCTACTTTAAGTTTGTGCCAGGATAACCCTGAAATAGTTAGCTGTTAGCTGATGTCAAGTTTCTTATTTTTCTTCTTCATTTTACTTTTTTATATGCTAGTAACAAAGCCAAGGTAGTGGAACAGTTGAAAAAGTGTTCAAATAAGCATACCTCTACTGTAGAGTAGAGTATGTAGAGTCGTAGAGTCCCTCATCTGACATTGTCTCTGTTCCGTTGCTGTGCCGGTTAAGAAGCTCACTGTTATTCCCAAACTACGTCGAAAATGATTGAAGATTGCACCTTTGCGCCAATGTCAACAACGAGGAAATCCGATGTTCTTATTAAAAAAAAATACAGTCGTCCCATCTTTTGTTCCCAGAATTGTGGGTTGTACCGAGTTTGTAAGAACAGCGTCTCATAATATGGTGAAAGGCCAGCGACGCTGATTGCTTTATTGGATGGAATCTTGTTTGAACAGCTGGTAGAGTGTGGGAGAGGAATATCAGATAGATATTCCGGTCAGTGACGGCGCTTCGAAAACCCCGTTTAAATCTAAGCTGTTGTGATTATTTTGCATCTGACTCATAGGGATTTTACGTTAGGGCTTATAAGAAGTCAACGTGCTTTTAGGCTTTCAAAAACCTGCACAGTTCTTTATTCGGTAAAATAACAGCTTTACTTCACATCACATCCTTTTACAGTAATTACTGTATGCTTCATAGCGGTCGGGCGGAATCTACCACCAACTTGGCCAAACTACGGATTCATTTCCGGTCGGAAAAAGCGGCCATTTTGTACAGACGAGGAAATCTTGGGCCCTTGCTCGAAGCATTTATTCAAATTGTAGATTAGAACTCCCTTGCTAATCACCTATATTAGAGCCTTGATGTGTTTAAGTGCAACCGTTGAGACAGGAAGAATCGCAAAGGACGCCACCAGTGTTCTGGGGGATCTTCGCTTTTGAACGTGTAACGGGGCCATCAAAATAAAGCAGAATACGATCTACAATTTAACAATAGTCTTAAACCCACTGAATCACCGAAGCTCCCCCCCCCCCCCCATCAGCAGCTGTCAAAAACGCTGCAGTGCATGCAACAAAGCATAGCTTACCATGAATGACCTCAGGATAGGAAACAATAATAAGACCAAAGATTTCGCTGGGATTCCAAAAATTTAATATTTATTGGACTTCTTGATCCAGACAATCGAATTTTGTAGATTTCCGAGTCTTCGTCAGATCCGTTTAACATTTTGCTATTTATCCATAATCAACCGCTTGAATATGTGCAAAAAAAATGTTACCGTTTTGGAGTTTTTTGACAACTTATGGCCAAACAACTAATCAGATCAGAAAGCCAAGTTCAGATATGGATTCAGCAAGCATGTTTACTCCAGTATCTCGTCTCTAATCGAATTCAGAAAGGTCTTTTAGAAAGTTTTTTTTTTACCAAATTCCTCGTACTTTAGCAGCATTCCCGGCGAACTGCACACAGAGCAAAAAAGCTAGTGACGTCGACAGTCGAAATTTCGATCCAAATTTCCGTTTTTTTTTGCAAATTTTGCCAGCTGATCCTTCAAGGAAATAAAGTTCAAAATCCGATTCAGCGTGTCTCCTTACCCAGATACCGAATCTCTAACTGACTTCAGGAACGACTTTGAGCTTCAACCAAATATCCAGTTTGGCCGAATTCCGGGTGAACCAGTCCGGCAAGAGAGCTAAGTTCAGACTTGGATTCAGCGGGCCTCTTACCCTTTTAACGACTATCTTATTAGCTTATAAAACATACGGTATTTTATTGTTTCCCTTAATTCGAGACCCCCTCATCTGCCTCTAAATATAGGGCTGCAGGGCCCATCTACGAACTTGGCCTGTACTTTGCCGGTGAATCCTCATACGAAGTTTGAACAACATATCTCAACCCCTTCGACTCTCCGACACGACAGACTGCCATGCTAAACCCAAAGAATGTGCACGCTAGGTGTAATTAGTCTTGTTAAAACAAAAAATATTGGCCACTGCACACGTGACCGGAGTACTATCCCTCCGGCGTCCATAGATTAAAAGAAGAGTATCGTCACCGACGCGCCTTTGGGATCCCAAAACGAATCAACTCCATTCGTGCTACTTCGTATTTGGCCAGAAACCAGGTTGTTTAGCTGTGCCAGAAACAGTGTCTACCAGATACAATTGCTTCTGTCTCAGGACCGAATATCTCCTTCTGAATATCTTCTTCTGGGGTTTAGGGGTACGAAATTAACCGAAATTATTTTTATTTCTGTAATAAATCTGGCACAAGTACTGGAAACCCGGCAAATTTTAAAAATATATCGTTTACATGCAATCATAATCCATATAAAAATAACGACGACTGCCACACCTTTCCGTCTCGCCTTCTTTGTAATTCAAATCAAACCTTAAATAAGTCTGAAATCTAGAAATAAAATGTAATACCTCCTATGCCCATCAAGTATAGCGGATAAACCGAAAAAAGGTAATGGCGTCTCGGTTTAAACGTTAAACGTGTTGGCGTTTCGCCTGCTATGCAGTCAAAGCCAAGTATTCAAATTTCGATCGGAGTTTGAAGTGCGTAGGCTAGTCTTTGAAACCCGTTAGTCGAAATATTGCTGGAATGGTATTAAAGGACACCTCGCACTATTTACAGTTATGTTCCAATAGTCTAAAACTAGGATCTGATTTCAACAACTTACACACGGCTTTGCCTGTTTGAAGCCTTTCTCCAGGGTCGTTGAATTCGAGCATAAACACGGACAAATTTAGATAACCGGTTTTCATGGCACTTGTAGCCTTTGGCTCAAGTGCCATATACAGATCGTAATTCCGTCTATCGGTCTTTCACACTTTTCGAGTTAGGGTACTTCCAGATTTGCTAGGGCGATGAAACTTGGAAGGTATATCAGGGACCCGACCAAACTAGCTCCGAAATAATCAGTTTCTATCCGACCATCTGGGGGGTGGAGGGCGGGGGAATCCGGAAAATTGAGTAGTGCGTAACTTTCGAACGGGTGATCGGATTGGAATGGAACTTAATAACTAAATAGATGAAATATCTCTGATATCCCATTTGAAGTCCGGACCGGGTTCGACAGCTATGGGCGAGCTCGGGGGGAAGACTGGAAATCTCGAGAAACGGTTAGAATGGAGGGATAGGAGGGAAACTTGCTGGGAAGAACAAGCATCTGCTCTAGTAAATCACTTACAAAATTGGACTGGATCCGGACATTTCCCCCCCCCCCCCCCGAAAAAAATTGCCCCCCCCCCCCCCCTTTGGGCCCGGAATTCCGGTGATGGTGGTTTTAGGGATTTCCACGACGAAACTTGGCAGGCATATCAAGGACCCGATCAAACTGACTTGGAGATAAGAATCTCCTCGATCCGAACATCGTGGGGGGAGTGGAGGGAGGGAATCCGGAATATTGAGTCATGCGCAACTTTGGAACGGGTGATTGGATTCCAGTGAAATTTTATACTTCAACAGAGGACATATATCTGGTGATCTTTTTCGTGTCTGGACCGGAACCGACAACTATTGGGGGAGGGGGAGCCGGAAAATACGTGACCCGCTTAGACTGGAGAGACCGGATGGAACGTTTTGGGAATATCAAACAGATGCTCTAGATAAATCATTTACAGAACCGGATTGGCTCCGGGCACTGTGGCGGGAGTTGGAGGGGGGGGGGAGGGTCCGGAATTTCGGTGATCGCGAGCTAAGTTACTTCCAGATGTGTTAGGACCATGAAACTTGGCTGGAATATTAGAGATTCGACAAGATTGGCTTAGAAATCGCCACTTCCCAAATCCGACCATTCCTTAAAGTACCAGACTTGACCGCAAATTAAGAAAAATAATTTTAAGCAAAATATACATTTGCATGATCCCCATGAGCCCATTATCATTTTTGCCCCAAGGATTTTGCTTACAAAGGAAGTTCTAACTCCCTTAAAGTGCACATCTTAGCCGCAAAGTCGAAAAGTAGTAGTAGTATCATTTGCTCCACAAGGGTTTTGCTTAAAAATTTATTTCTAGCACCCTTAAAGTGCGCACCGAAAAGGAAAAAAAACTACTTTTGACCAAACGATATATATTAATGATCCCCAATGGCCTGTTATCGTTTTTGCCTCAAGGGTTTTGCTAACAGATGAGTTTCTAGCGCCTTTACATTGCGCATCATTACAGCCAAGTTCTAAAATAAAATACTTTTTACCAAACGATACATTCTCGTGATTTTTGAGTCCATGATCATTCTTACCTCAAGGGTTCTGCTTATAGACGATAAGAACAAACCCACGAAAAGGCAAATTCTATATTTCATCCTCCGAACCAGCCTTGCAAGTGCCATGTGAGCTTCCAGCTCTTGTTATCGTGTATCAGCTTCTCTCAAATAATCGCCGGGCGCTTGATACAAATGTGTGAAAATTAGTGAGGCGCCGTTAAGGGGGGGGGGGAGAATATAAGGTATTTTATTCGGGTCTCTGGGCTTAATAACGGACGGAGCGAATATGGAATTAGGTTGCCTTGGCATTGTATGTGTGACGGGTCCTTTAAGTATTCCTTCAAACCAAGACTGACTGTGAATAACGTCTGATAGCACTAAGATAAGAGATATTCAGTCTAGCGACATTTCGAAATATACAAAAGGAACTCGCATTTTTTTATATTTACGTAAAAAATCTGGCACAACTGTTAGAAACTCAATATATTTCGAAATATCGCTAGGATAAATCTCAGCTGACTTAAATCGCATATCACAGTGTTTCGCACCCTTCAACATAGAATGGTATTTGTGTTTTGAAGTCAACCTTATAGACTGAAACCAGGACTGAAAGTCTGTTAAGTTTCCAATGTTCACTTTCAAACAACCCTAGCGTTGACTCACGAAGTCTGAGATATAGTTCCAAGGTTCTTCACATACCACAAACTTCACCACAAATTTTCAGGTCTTTCTAAAGCGTAACGCGTCAAAACCACTCGTAACTTTTCGCACGGTTCTGGTGTCGAGTTGACGTTGTCTTCTTTACTCTTAACGGCTTTTTGGGATGAGAGGGGTTTCGACTTATCTAAAAGAAAAGAGTTGTTGAAAGTAGCTTTGTTCACTAAGCAACTGTCGTTCCGCGCAAGGACGTACGGGTATGTGGACTTGTAGAGGTTTCACGGTTTTAAAGGGCTTGCAAACTTTCTGTTAGAGGACACCTGAACAATGAAACCATACTTGAACACACCATTTAGGAATGCATTTACAGACATGGCCACGGAGAGCATTCTTCTCCTGAGCGTGACGTTTTCAAAATAGGGATGTTCGTGTCTGGAGGTTTGCATATGCAGACTCCAAGACAAAAAGCGCAATTCATTCAAATCTTTTACAGCGCTGGCCGGATCGTATTGGAATTTCTTCTAGATATACTTTTGGGCTTAACTGGTTAATAAATATTCCAGAAGAAGGGTTGATTGGAGACATTCGTTCATTTCTAAAATTGTTCGGTACTGAAATAAGGACAGATGCAAAATGGAGCAAAAATCATAGCTTGGAAACACTATTTCGTATTTGGATTGGGTTTTCTGCAGGCAATGTTAACGGAAGTCATACAGATAGGGATGGTACTTGGTACTCTTCATTCAGGTGCCCTTTAAAAACTTCAGACTATTTGTAGGTGTACGGTTGATGAAAAGTTTTCATGAAATTACTTGATTTGGAAGACAAATACGTGTTATCTTTTACACTTGACTACAGATGAATGGAACAGAGGAGTTACTGAAGAGCATCAGTTCAGGTATACACTGTAAAATGTTTCTGCGAGTAAGGATTAAAGTTAACTGCCGTATTTGCTGCTGGGATAATCTTACCCCTACCAGTGGCGCCATTTGGGGGGGGGGGGGGGGAGGGGGGCCTTGGCCCCCCACCCTGAATTTGAAAGGGGCCCAAAATCCGAGTTTTTTTTGTCTATATTCCTTTTTGTTTGATATGCTGAAGTAAAGGCATTTACCAAATCGTGAGTTTCACACTGCAGAGCACAGCTAGTAATCTGGTTTTGAACCGAAATCTTTGGATTTTAGCAGAAAAAGGCTGATTTTTATTTTTTTTTGGCTGCGGCGCTCAGTTTCAATATTATTTGGTGTTTGACAGATATTTTAAGATGCTAATCCCATATTCGAACTCAAGAGATCACTCAGACCTACTTCTCGAGATCGCGACAAATCTCGATAGGGTTTCGATCGAAAGCCTCAGAGGGTCTAAAGTCGCTCTGTCATATGGGTAGGCCTCAAACTTCAGGTCACATTGTTTTATTTTTGTGAAGGGTCTTTGAACAATGCGTGATTCTTGCATATGGTCATTATGGCATATTTTAAAACTGCATTAATTTTACTCTAAAAAAGCAATTAAATCTTGCGTTTGAGTAAAAACAAAAATCTAGGATGGGGGCTCCAAAAGGATGTTTGCCCCCCCCCCCCCCCCTGAGGTTTACTGAAATGGCGCCACTGACCCCTACTGGGATAAGAATAATCCGAATTAGCAGTAATCTTATCTCAGTCGAGACAATATTAATCCCAGTAGCAAATGCTGCAAGATTTTTTTTACAGTGTAGTGCTGAAGTTCAGCATCTTCATGAAAACCATTCTTTAATATAAACGGCTGTCCCTGGGGCCGGTGTCATATGGTTGAGTTGTTGATTTTCTTCTGCGGCTAGTTGCGTTTCTTACTCCTATCTATATCTGGTCAGAAGCGAAATACTACCATGATGTTGCTTACCTTCGCTTAAGTCCTCAGGAACCATCTTGTGAGCGAAGCAAACAAAAATGGCTCCCAGGACAGGAGGCACTCCAGCCAAAATGAAAGGGACCACGTAGGAACCCAGCCTCTCGCACAGCGCACCTGAAAAGAAAGAACTGACATACGCATCGTGGTGCCACCTGTATACGCAAGTGAATTTAACTTTTAGGTCCGAAACGAGCGCCATCATCGACGCTATCAAGAAAATCAAGGACCCGCATTGTCAGAAGTTTCATAACAGAAACACGACGATGCGCGGTTTCAACAGACAATGCGTAACAGATAACACTTCGGATATTATCTGTTATGTTTCAAAATGTTATGCATAATAAGCGTTACCATCAGAAAGAGCCGAAAAACCGCCAAAAAGTATCTGCTGAGTTTTCCGACCTCATGACGATAAGGGATAAAGTCAGTAGAGGATTTTTTGGCTCTTCCTAACAAAGCTTGTTATGCAACATTTCATGCATAACGTTTTCAAACACAAAAGATAACATCCGAAGTGTTGTCTGTGACGCATTATCTGTTGAAACCGCGCATCCTCGTGTTATCTGTTCTGAAACTTCTGACAGTGCGGTTTTTGTTTTCCCGTCGGTCCTAACAAGGGATCCCATAATATTTTTACTTTATTATCTTCTTCCGAAGGGTATTAGTAGAGAGATTTGATAGAGTTGTAGTTATAGTCATTATCCTTATCGTTACAGTAGTCATTCACCAAAGATAGCGTTGGCCTCGGACCATGGTGGCTTTCTGGGGCAAAAAATCGGTAGTTCTTTGAGCGTTGAGTTTCGGCGCGCCAGAACGTTTTACAGATATCTTTCCACGCAAACAATTAGAAAGAAAAAATACTCGAGCGGACAGAGGCCCTGTCGCTGTTCATCCAATAATAATGTGAAGCGGAGCATTATTTAAATTACCTTGACATGATCGTGTGAATACGCTCAAAGCTGCATCGGTTTATAGCCCAAAAAATCCTCCAATCAGACTCTTTATGATACTTGTATGGCTTTATGATACCAAGAGAATCGGTAGTGGATACTCTTTTATTCTGATCTTTTAACCACGAACTCCTTGAAACCGTTCACTTTTATTTTTTTTCACAGACAAGGCGCGGAGGGCGCCTTGTCTGTCAAGCCCCTCCCCTTGGTCGTCACCAAGGAGTTTTCTGTAAATATAGAAGAACATACTTTGAACTATGGGTTGTGACGCACCCTCACAAGCAAGCAGGGGCGTCACTACCCTTTTACCTTTGGGGGGGGGGCGCCCGGTTTGTGCAGACGGACTAAACAATTTGTCAACAAAACTTGCTGCTTCGCGGCAATGGCGTACATTTCCCACCAGCGTAGTATAGAACCGGTGAAAAAATAACGGTAATGCACCAATTTCATTTATTAAAGTTCACATATTTGGCTTTTCATTTTAGGTTTCGCTAAAAAGCGAAGCTTCCAACGACAGTACCCAGAACAAGTCAAAGTAAGCGCTGCAATCGAAATTTTTTAAACAAGCCTTTTTCCCGAAACAATTTTTCAATACCTACCATACAAGCTCTAGCTTTTAACGTGTTTCAAACCCCCAAGAATGTCAGTTCTAAAAGGCCAACTAAACGAAACACCGATCTTACAAACAGAGTTAGAATACTAAAAAATGCACCGCACGCGAAATTTTGTGTAAAACTAATTGTAATGCATCCGTTGAGGTTATTCCTTTAATGTAATCTCGTCTACCAAAGTTCACATATTCAGATTTTCATTTCAGCCGTCTCTAAAAAGCGAAGCTTCCAACGACTGTAGCCAGGACAAGGTGAAGTAAGTAAGCGCCGCAGGGGATTTTTTTTGTTCGGAAACATTTTGCTATACTTACTATACAAGTTCTAGCTTTTTACGTGTTTCAAACCCCCAAGAATGTCAATCCTAAATTCACAAATTCGCCTTTTCGTTTCGACTTTAGCTAAAAAGCGAAGCTTCGGGCGAGGTTGAAAAATTCTTATCATCAAATTCTTTTCGATCTTTGCATGAAACTAACAAATTCTTGAAATATACCCCACAAATAAAATCAGCCTGATTTTTACTTCAGTCGAGAGGTATGTTGGTACACAAGAGATCGTGTTAAAACTTGGGTTAAAACTATGCGCTACAGGTTGAAATTAATGATTTAACAACTGTCTTTTCCCGATCTTGGAAGCTCAAATCTGACCATCATACTTCTCATTCTGACAAAATCTGACTAGAAAATCACGACTAGAAATAGCCCTCCTCTTTATGTCAATCTGGCAAGCTTGAAACGTGCGACTGAGAATGCAATTCTTCGAGTCTCCAACGCTCGAGGCCACCGAACCACCGATGTCCAAGCTGGATGTCAACTTGGCAACCCTGAACTAGCCTTACTGACTTTCCCGGGCGTACTGCCAGCCCCCCATTTTGCTTTCCTGGGTGAGCGCGCAGTTTAGCTAAATTTTTGTGGTCGAGCGCTCTGCAAGCGCCAAGCTTATGGTGGATTTACACACTGCGTAAATCCGAGCGGAATTCCGCTCGGTCCTTTTCGAATGGTTTGCAAATTGTAATCGATCAAACGCAAACGATTATGCCCAGAATAAGTTGAACTAAGCGTCGCATGCGAAATTTTTTAAACCTGTACTTTTTCCGTAAAAGCTTGCGCCGACAAATGTTTGCAGAATTTGATTTCTTACGTACAAAAAGAACCCGATGTGCCGAAAGAATACCGACGCCCGGAAAAAGCATTCAAAATTCGATTTTTTCTGTGTTTTGCCCGACAGGACTGTAAAGATCCGTAAAGTAAACATAAGCCGAAGTGCCGACGAAACTTGAAACTTTCGGGATGAGCCCGATAAATGTTTACAGAACTTAATTTCTTATGTGTAAAAAGTACCAGATATGCCGACGAGAATACCGACGCCCGAAAAATCCATACAGCATTTGATTTCTTCTGTGTTTTGCCGGACTGGACTTTACAAAAGTTGATTTCTGACATGTAAAAACAAGCCGTTGTGCCGACGAAACTTGAGCTTCCCGGGTGCGCCCGACGATTTCTTACGCATAAATAGAACCCGATGTGCCGACGAGTCGACCGACGCCCAACAAAAGCATACAAATTTTATTTCTTCTGTATTCCTTACGTATACAAAGAACCCGATGTGCCGACGACAATTAGATATCTTCTGTGTTTTGCCAACAAATATTTGCAGGATTTTATTTCTTGCGTATAAAGTCGACGACTGTCCGACAAAAAAATACACATTTTATTTCTTCTGTATTCCTTATGTATAAAAAGAACCCGATATGCGGTACAGAATACCGAAACCCGACCAAAACCATACAGAATTTGATTTCTTCTGCGTTTTTTCCGACAAATGTTTGCAGGATTCTATTTCTTGCGTATAAAAAGAACTCGGTGTGCCGACGAGACAACCGATGCTTGACAAAAGCATTCAAAATTATATTTCTTCTATGTTTTGCCCGACAAATGTGTACTTTCTCAAAACCTTCGGCCGGGGGAAGCCCCCCCCCCCCCATAGTGACGCCCCTGCAAGCAAGCACCCGCCAGTAGAAGCTTCCAGCTCCTTTCTAATCGAGGTTTGCTTTACACACACGCACCCGCCATCAGAGGCGTTACTAGCCAAAATGCTTGGGGGGGGGGGGGGGGGGACGAGGCATTTACCGACTGGCTGGTAATTTCTACCGACTTTTTCTACAGAAAAGACGACTGTTTTCAGCAACAAAAATGACATTTTTGAAAAAAATCGACTGATTTTCGGAAAAACCGACTATTTTGACGAAAAATCGACCATTTTTCAGAAAAAACGACTTTTTTCGTGATAAAAAATCGACTGTTTTGACGAAAAATCGCGGCGCTTCGCGCCGATTCGTATTTTTTTACCGACTCGCCGGCAGCATTTGGGGGGGGGGCGTCCCCCCCCCTCCCCCCCCCAGTCGTGACGCCCCTGCTCGCCAGTTATAATAATCTTTACTCAACGATCACTGTCTTTAAGGCCCATTCACAACAGGTTTTAGCTAATACTCGGTACCAGCCAGTTCCCGAAATCGCTCTGAGACCGAGAATTAGCTGGGTTTCTGCCATTCGCAATTGATATTGGGGCCAGTTTCGGGTACCAGCTAGTCTCGCACCCAAGTTGAAATCAGTTGAACATTTCAGAGTACTAGCCAATCACATTACTTACGGGAATACGCAGGTATGTTCCGATTGGCTAATGCTGAACCACGTCAGACCGAAGGACAATGACCTAAATTCAATTTCTGTTTTGAAGACAGCAAGGAGTGGATGTGATTTTATCTATTGGGCTTGGTTCGAAACTAGCCAATCAGAATGTTTCTCAATATTCCCCAAAGTAATCTGATTGGCTAGTACCCTCAAAAGTTGAACTGATTTCAACTTAGGTACGAGACTAGCTGATATCCGAAACTGGCACCAGTATCAATTGCGAACGGCAGAAACCTAGCTAATTCTCGGTCTCAGAGCGATTTCCGGAACTGGCTGGTACCGAGTTTTAGCTAAAACCCGTTGTGAATGGGCCTTTAAGTAGAAAGTGGGAGGAAAGAGCATGAAAATAAGTTTGGCTACACCTTCCTCAAAACTAAAAATATATTACAAATAAAAAAAGCTCTTTCTAGTTAAAGATAATGGGGAATAAATAGATATAAACTACTGTAACAATGCTGCAAAAAAAAGGCACGAAGGAAGCATATGTGTCCTAAAACTCCTTAACGTACAACTGACCTGCAATAGGTGGGCCGATTGTTATGGGGATTGCCATGAGGCCTAGCATAAACCCAAGTGCTTGAGATGCTCCCTTCTGTCCGCAGATATCGAACGCGATGATTCCCTGTAACGCGACGAAGCACCCGTCAGCAAACCCGAGGCCAAGGCACATGATGACGAACATGTAGAATTCGGAACAGGTGGTAAGAAGCATGGTCAGCACACCAATTAGGAAGATGGCACACTGAAAATGAATCACAGGCGTAACAGTCGTTTTTTATCTCGTTCTTCGTCCACAATTTCTTTTGCGCAATTATAATGAATAATATAGACAATCTGGATTACCTATGTTGACATGGTTCAGGTTCATATGTTGTATTTTATTCCAACTTTAATTGCCTAGAACACCCTAATGTCTAGCACCGAGTTTGCCATAGTGTAAAAGTCTGTCCTGGATGTATTTTTATAAAATCTAGGAAGGTGTTTTATGAATTTGTCTTCTGAACTTTCTGAATACTCGATCTAATATTGCTTATATTAGATCAAGTATTCAGGATGGCGACGGCTATACACACTGGACCTATTGAAGGAGGATTAGTAGGCTCGACCTAATCTCAGTAATGCCTTGACCAGACGATTAGAGGGTGACTCCAGCGACCTCACGGATTTGCTTTCCAAAAAGCAAAATGAGAATCCGCCGAGCCCATGCACAAACCGAAAGTTGTTGTGCCTTTAAAACTTCTCGCTGACTTGCCCAGATCACGTTCCACTCACCTACTGGATTCTTTTCGGATTAGGTCGACCTTCAAATACTCTAGCTCCAGTTATTATACTAGAGGTACGTTTTCTTGAATGTATATTCGGTGTAGTTTGACGTACTTTTGTTTCAGTTATGAAAGTACAGTATGTGTACCGTTTTATTTGTCCATTATACTGTACTTTCATAACTGAATCAAAAGAACGTCAAACTACAGGAAACCACAACGAAAATACATAAAAAAACGCACCTTAGGTCGAGTACGAACAGCTGCTAAGACGCCAAATACTTAACCTATAATTACTTGACCCGTAAAAGCGCAATTGTATATAGCTATGGTTGACGAGAGAACAAATATCCGGTTTTTTGTTAATACCGTCAGGAACGTTTTTCGAACAATACAAATTGATTGATTGATTGATTGACCTATCAATGCACCCTTTAGCAGGTCAAGTGCTAACAGGTACCACCACATTCTATACTCGACCTCCCATTATTATAATAGATCGCGTACGAATATCTGCTAGGGCATCAAGTACTCGACCTACCAACTATCCTTCTATACATCGAGTAACAGCAGCTGTCACTGCCCTGAGTAGGTGACCTTATATTAGTAATATTAGGTCCAGTGCGATTACCTGCTCGGACGTCAGATACTCGACCCATCTATCCTCCTTTTCAGATCGAGTACTAATAACTGCCACTGCTAGGAATACTCGACATACTTAACCATTAATTTGGTCGAGTACTATAAGTCGCTAGGGGCTTGATTACTCGACCTTACAACTTTACGGATTTCATTTGTTAAGGTCGAAGACAGATAGCTACTACGGTAGAAAGTACTCGACCTATTACTTTCTGGCTCCAAGTTCCATACGGTAAGTACTATTAGCGTCTCAAGACACGAGTAGTCGATCCGTCTAATACTTATCGCGGCTGAAGGTTCGATTCTCGACTGGTGGCGTACTAATAGCTCCATGACCCTTGTTACTCGACTGGTCGAGTATTATTAGCTTTTGCGTAGTGGAGCACTCGACCGGTCGAGTATTATTAGCATTTGGGGTATCGATTCCAGGTCTGGGAACGATAGATACTGGCATGCGCGATATATGCGCCACATTATTAAATCAGTCGCCACGACGCTGAACATTTGCACTGGGACGATCCACCTGAAATTGGTGGCGAGTGGGCTAGCTAAATGACGGAGCATGCTTCCAAGAAATTGTATTACAGATCTTGATGAATAAAATAGAACGCTGACGCTATAGCAGTAAGATATCCCAAAAGTAATCGTACTGCTGCCGTAACCCTCACTGTAAGAGTTAAACTTTGTGTAGATAGCTTCTGAGCGAAAAGTGAATTTTGAGTTCACATCCAGCGAATTTTGTCCTGCACAAAGCTGGCAGAGGCGTACCTCAAAATTCCCGGCCCGAGGCCGGCCGCCTTTGGCGGGAATTTTGAGCCGGCCTTGCCGGGTTCGCCGTCTCGGGGAACCGCTGGCAAAGTGTAATCATATGTACACCTTTCAGAAGAGTTAGTCAATGGGTCCTTTTCCTTGCCACGATATAATGCTTGCTATGAATAAATCCCCTTTATACGCACGTAAGGAAAATATAATATAATAATAATGTTGCGTCGAAAGAGGAGAAAGCTGCCATCATATATACCTCGGTGTCTGAGAAAACTGCCGGAGTAGGTGTACGATACACAATACATTGCCACGATTTGCCATATAATATAATGGTATAATACCATTAGCATTAGTGCATATGCACTAAAGATCAGATAAAGGAATACAGTCGAACACTTGACGACAGACTTGGTATGCACACCCAAAATTCGAGGAAAGATAAGGTTGTTTGTTTTAAACTTTGGGTGTACGTCGAAAGCAAGCTTATCAGTGTACTTATATAGCGTGAGCATTGTACAGAGAGCATAGACAGTCTAGATTTTTTGTGAATGCAAGAAGACAATGAGCAAGATACTAGTATGCCATCACGAGGTCTGCTTTGCGGATTCATTCGAGAAGACGATGGCACAGGTGAATGTGGAGACGAAGTGCGAACCACACGAATTCCCGGCGACGACGGCAATGAGAGCAGTGAAGTTCGTGGATTCCGAGACAAAATTGTGCACGACGAACGCATCCCTATGCGAATAATGAGCCAAGCAGAGATACGAGACAGGACGACGACATGGGAAGCTGCAGGATCTGATGACAGTCGAGGATCTAGAGAGCCGCAAGCTGGAAGAGGCAGAAGAGCATCTGGAGGAGTATACGCCGACGGTACAAACTACGATGGAGAAAGTACTTTCGATGGCTCTAACATATCTCAGAGCCAACGCATGGATGAAGGGGGATTTCAAGATTATGCAGATGGACAAGAGCATCAGACCGACACTGAGGGAGAAAATGCGGCTAATGACGTTCGCAAGATCAATCGACGAAGTTACTGGTGCATACTTCGAGGCAGCGACAGCGAGCTCGATGCCGCTCTCCATCTCATTCGAGAGCGTCTTGAGTCGTTGGTCGCAGCAACCAGGAAGCGGAGAGGCATCGACAACGGAATCTTCCACGTCCTCGTCGATCACTCCGACAAAGAGGAAGACGTCAGAAACCAGCATGCCGGACAGGCAGAGGAAGAAATCCTATCCCTGGTATCTCAAAAATGCAAATCAAGACACGTCCACGTCATGCACACCTGTGCGGTCTCAAGCAAGCCTGGCGCCCATTGTACGTGCCGCTTCGGGCGATTCATCTCAAGCCACTTCAAACATCTCCAAGCTAGTGCTTGCGAACGCCTCGGGAGTCCATCAGCAGCGGCAGTTTATCTCTGCTCGGGGGGAGGACGGCTCATTAACTACGTTTTCATCACCGAACACAATCAAGTTGTCGACTCATCAAATATACGTGAGCATCAAAAACTCATCTGGACAGGTGTTAAGCAATGCTCAGGTGCTCTGTACCGCCGACTCTGCAATTATGCGACAACTGGAGGATCTGCAGGTGCAGATGAACGTAATGCTAAGAGAGGAAGCAGAGTGCTTGGGCGGCTTAATAGAGGCGAAACAACAAAGAAGTTAAAGGAAGAGCATGGAGATGTCATCATGTCGGCGATTGTCAAACACCAGCTGACATATACATCACAAATCGGCCGCTATGTTTCCAGCGAGATATACTGTGGACAAAACTACATCAGCCTGTGTACGAAGCAATTGGCATTGGTGAAGGAACAGTGGGCGGAATTATCAGTGGATGAGCTGATAGAAATACGAAAGTTCGACGATTCGAAATACATGCCATTGGGGAGTCGTCTAAATGGTTGAAAACTCTCTTGGCCTTAATTAACAAGAGCTGTAAGCTCATATGGCACTTGCATGTGTCAAGATGATTTGATTGATCAAGAGTAAGTTTCGACTTTGCGGTTGAGATGCGCGCTATAAGGGAGCTGGAACTTCATTTGTAAGCAAAACCCTTGAGGCAAAACTGCTAATGGGCTGATGGGCATCACGAAAATGCATATATTGCTTAAAAGTATTTTTTTTACTTTGCGGTCAAGATTGGTACTTTAAGGAATAATCGGATTTGGGAAGTAGCAATTTCTAAGCAAATGTTGTTGAGTCTCCAATATTCCAGCGAAGTTTCATCGTCCTAGCACATCTGGAAGTACCTTAACGCGCATCACCGGAATCCCAGACCCCCCTCCCCCTCCTCCAACTCCACCCACAATAACCGGAGCCAATCCTGTTCTGTAAATGATTAATCCAGAGCATCTGTTTGTCATTCCCACGAAGTTCGATCCAGATCACACCAGTCTAAGCGGGTCAAGTATTTTCCGCCCTCCCCCCGATAGTTGCCGGATTCGGTCCGGAAATGAAAAAGGTCACAAGAGAAAAATGTCCTCTGTTTAATTATTAAATTTCACTCGAATCCGATCACCCGTTCCAAAGTTACGCATGACTCAATATTCCGGATTCCCCTCCCTCAACTCCCCCCCCCCCAAGATTATCATATCGAGGATTTTTTTTTTTTATTCCAAGTCAGTTTGACCGGGTCCCTGATATGCCTTCCAAGTTTCGTCGTGAAAATCCCCCAAAAACGGAATTCCGGGATACCCCTCCTCCCCCCCCCCCTTAAGTGTCCGGATCCAGTCAAATTATGTAAAAGATTTATATGGACCAGATGTTTGTTCTTCCCAGCAAGTTTCACTCCGATACCATCATTCTAACCGTTTCTCGAGATTTCCGGTCCACCCCCCCACCCCACCCCACCCAGCTCCCCCGCGGTGCACGTCGCCAATCCGATTCAGCAAATGACTTACCTAGAGCATCTGTTTGTTCTTCCCACAAAGTTCCATCCCGATCCCTCCATTCTAAACGGGGCACGTATTTCCCCCCCCCCCCCCCAATAGTTGCCGGATCCGGTCCGGATATGAAAAAAATCATCGGAGAAATGTCCTCTGTTGAATTCTTAAATTTCACTCGAATCCGATCAACCATTCCAAAATTACGCATGACTGAAAATTTCGGATTCCCCTCCCTCCACTCCCCCCACCATTATCTGATCGACAAAATTTTTATTTTGAAGTCAGTTTGATTGGGTCCCTGATATGCCTGCCAAGTTGCATCGTGAAAATCCCCAAAACCACCATCACCGGAATTCCGGGACCCCCCCCCCCCCCCCATAAGTGTCCGGATCAAGTACAATGGCCTAAAGGACTTACCTAGAGCAGATGCTTGTTCTTCCCAGCAAGTTTCACTCCGATCCCTCCATTCTAACCGTTTCTTGAAATTTCCGGTCTCCCCCCCCCCAACTCCCCCCTGGCTACCGAATCCGGTCAAGACTTTAAACGGGACATTACAGATATATATTCTGTTCAGTTATGAAGTTTCATTACAATCCGATCATCCGTTCGAAAGTTACACACTTCTCAATTTCCCGGATTCCCCTGCGGATTCCCCTCCCTCCACTCCCCCACCATTATCTGATCGACAATATTCTTATTTTGAAGTCAGTTTGATTGGGTCCCTGATATGCCTGCCAAGTTTCATCGTGAAAATCCAAAAAACCACCATCACCGGAATTCCGGCCCCCCCCCCCCCCCATAAGTGTCCGGATCCAGTACAATGGTCTAAAGGACTTATCTAGAGCAGATGCTTGTTCTTCCCAGCAAGTTTCACTCCGATCCCTCCATTCGAACCGTTTCTTGAAATTTCCGGTCTCCCCCCCCCCCCAACTCCCCCCTGGCTACCGAATCCGGTCAAGACTTTAAACGGGACATTACAGATATATATTCTCTTCAGTTATGAAGTTTCATTACAATCCGATCATCCGTTCGAAAGTTACACACTTCTCAGTTTCCCGGATTCCCCTGCCCTCCACCCCCCCCCCCCCCAAAATGGTCGGATCAGAAAACTGATTATTCCTAATTTTGTTTGGTCGGGTCTCTGATATGCCTGCCAAGTTTCATGGTCCTAGCACAACTGGAAGTACCCTAACTCGAAAAAGTGTGACAAAATGCCCTAAATTTTCAAGTTTCCAGCGCCCCGCACTCCCCCCCATATGGTCGGATCGGGAAACTGATTATTTCCAGGTTAGTTTGGTCGGGTCCGTGATATTCCTGCCAAGTTTCATTGTCCTAGCTCATCTGGAAGTACCCTCACTCGAAAAAGTGTGACAAAACGCCCTAAATTTTCAAGTTTCCAGCGCCCCAACTCCCCCGCATATGGTCGGATCGGGAAACTTATTATTTCCAGGTTACTTTGGTCAGGTCCCTGATATTCCTGCCAAGTTTCATTGTCCTAGCTCATCTGGAAGTACCCTAACTCGAAAAAGTGTGACAAAATGCCCTAAATTTTCAAGTTTCGAGCGCCCCCACTCCCCCGCATATGGTCGGATCGGGAAACTGATTATTTCCAGGTTCGTTTGGTCGGGTCCCTGATATTCCTGCCAAGTTTCATTGTCCTAGCTCATCTAGAAGTACCCTAACTCAGAAAAAAGTGACAAAATGCCCTAAATTTGCAAGTTTCCAGCGCCCCGCACTCCCCCCCATATGGTCGGATCGGGAAACTGATTATTTCCAGGTTAGTTTGGTCGGGTCCCTGATATGCCTGCCAAGTTTCATTGTCCTAGCACATCTGGAAGTACCCTAACTCGGATATGTGGGACAAAAAAACTCGGACCGACCGACAGACCGACAGACCGACAGACCGACAGACCGACAGACCGACAGACGGAATTGTGATCGGTATATGGCACTTGAGCCAGAGGCTGCAAGTGCCATAAAAACAAAGCTGCCAGATTAAGAGTGAACGCGAATATAACAAATGAGCTGGTAGCCAGAGCTGCTACCGGTCATCTTCTGCGTCACTAGTAATTGACAGCCAGATGCTTGCGATCGTTTGCAACCTCTTACCTGTTGAAGGAAAAGTCGGTTGGCCCTCGGAAGGTCTGCGATTTTTCCGAAAATGAGTCTTCCAATTCCTGAGGTCAGACCGATACAGAGTACGAGCCATTTCCCGTCTGCCTCTGGCGTCACCTGTTTTGCAAATGCTACCTGTAAGATCGAAAGTTAGAGGAGGGTATTTTTCTTCATTCTATATGATTCGGATTTTCATACAGTAGAGGCAGGTCCGTATCCTGAAATTTATTTGGGGGAGGGGGCTGCCCACGGGTTGGACTAAAAGGTGCAAAAAAGACATAGATCAGGGGTTAAAGCCTACAAAAAACGACTATTTTTGTATGTCCCCTGTTTCCTCACACTGTGAGCGTGTTCCACCCGTCTAGCAATAGTAACTATTAGTTACTATTTTCGTTCGAGCCTCGTAAAAAGTTAATACGCTGACCGTTCCAACCTTCTCGAAATAGTAACTAACATTCACTATTTGCTTACCATGCTCGGGAGTGGTAACTAGGCATCTCTGTAACGTGATTGGTCAGATTCGCCCGTGACATACCTGTACGGTACTCTAATGCCGTCGCCGGAAAATTTACCAAAGAGAGACAATAAACCTTGGAAAAAAGAAAATATAACCGTGTTTTTCAACTCAACCGCTCGCCAGTCAATGAATAAAATATTTCGTTTGCTTGTCTCAGGGTGCGGACAGAAAATTACGGTCTGGGGTTGCGGACTGGAAAGTTGGGTTGTTTTCAACCTATCAGAAAAAGCCAACCAGGAAAGCCTGATTTTCTGCCCGCGTGTTGTCGAAACAGACGGCTACGAATTTGCATCGAGACTTGCTGTGGAAAACGCAATACTCTTGATGACTAACTCAGCGTTCCGATGAAGAATCGCCGTATATCTACCGGAAGAGAGGGAAGCGTCACCACAGCTGTCCCCAACAAACGCCGTTTATTGGTTGAGACAGGATTTGAGCCATCGTTATGGTCGCGATTTTTTTTTGGCCCTAGTCAGATAGAGTATTCGTTCGGAGACAGTCTTGCGACGGATCAGCCACTAGTCACTACCGTTACTACAAAACCACAAGCGGCACTGTGCCTTTGAGATATTACCGCCGTCCAGGATTATAAAACCATTGCAGCTTATAAAATTATACTAGTAGGATATTCCTTCAGCCCAAGCTGACCGCGAATCATATTTGACGGTGCAAACAGAGCGACAAGCGACACTTCGAAAGAGCTTGTGCAAAAAGCAAACCACGTCCTGAGTCGGCTTCATGTTTTTACAGCTCTAAGCTCTCTTGCAGTAAATCCAAGAAAAACGAATTTTATGGTGTTTAGTCGAACTGGTGTGCCTGAACTTTTTGATAATGTGCTATATAATGGTGTCAGCATAACACAGGTGTTTGTTTGTAAATATCTCGGATTTATATTGATTGCAATTTGTCTTGGAAGAAGCATGGTGAAATAGTCTCGGCAAAAGCAGCTAGAGGATTGGGAGTGATGAGGAGGCTGAAAAAAGTGTTCCCGGTAGCAGTTGTCAAACTGTTATAAAGTTAAATATTCTTTGAGCCCAAGCTGACTTTGAAACATTTATTCAAACAATGTTTACAACGGGTACGTCAGCTATGATTCTTCATCAGCGATATTTCGGCCCTTTTTGGCAAGGGTCCTCGTCAGGCTGTCAATCCTCTGGTTCAACTTCGGGGAAGGAAAAAAAACCTGTAATCTACACAGTTTTTTTTTTTACAGGTTTTTTTCCTTCCCCGAAGTTGAACCAGAGGATTGACAGCCTGACGAGGACCCTTGCCAAAAAGAGCCGAAATATCGCTGATGAAGAATCATAGCTGACGTACCCGTTGTAAACATTGTTTGAATAAATGTTATAAAGTGCTATTGTGCATCCTTACATCACGTACGGTTGTTCTGTTTGGGCAAGTAATTTCTTGGTGAATTATAAAAGAACCCAAATAATACAAAACAAAGCGCTGCGTCTCATAGGAGAACTTCAAAATTGTCAGACTACTGCGGAGTGTTTTAGAAAGAATGGGATTTTGAACGTAGGTGAGCTTCGTGATTACCAGCTAGCGATTTTTGTTTTTCAAAGTGTAAATAAGGTAAGCCCTGAGTACTTTTATGATTTTTTTAACACTAACTCCTTTTATCACCCTTATTTTACCCGACATTCGGAGGATTTAGCTCACGAGAGAAGAACTACAACAAGAGCAGGATTGGTTCTCAGGAACATAGGTGTGAGCGTCTGGAATGACCTTCCAGAATCGGTCAGAGTGGCTGTAAGTCTGGCATCATTCAAGAGAATGGTTAAATCCCATTCTTTGAAAAGGAAAGAAGTGTGATAAGAGGAAAGGGTATTTATTTATTCTTATTTATTTATTTTTTACCCCACCTCAAGGGGGGGGGGGGTAATGAAGGAATCATGTAGCGGATTCATGGTGGTTAGAATTGCGGCCACAATCAGGATTCTTTTGTCTTAAAAGTGGCTGTTTAATTTATATGTTTTTTGATGAAAAAAAAAAAAAATGTCTGTCTGAAAACAGAGCAAAATAACACTAGGGAGTAGCGCCAAGAACTATGCTTTCCATACTTTGCAAACGGTTCATACTCGTAGCGCCGCCCATTTACTCGTAGCGCCGCCCATTTAATGCTTGCGGCATTTAAAGCGAGACAAACTTGCGGGTTCAAAAATTTCTAGTAAAGCAAAGGTGTGGTCTGCACGCACCAAGGAAGCAACGGAGGATGTTTCATTTTTTTGCTCTGTTCAGAATACGAATTTATCGGAGCCAGCAATGGTGAACGACTGAATGAGTTTCAGTAGGGATGTTATCTATCGCTAGTGGTGCTAGTATCGCTGCTATTCGAGTGTGTGTCAATTTTGTCAAGTCTTGGCGCTACTCATTAGTGTTGTTTTGCTCTGGTGCAAAACGGGTAGGACAGCTACATTTTTTTAGAGCTATATTTCGGCCCGTCTTGGCAAGGGTCCTCTTCAGGCTTAAGCCGCTCAAGCTGGAAAACGAACTTGCGGAAAAACAATTAAAGATTCTCCCTTGAATATCTTATTTTGTGAACTTCTTCTCTGAAAATTGGTTGGGGTTAAAGCTGGTGCTGTGATTTTATTCTGGACACGGCTGCAGTTTTTGATGTTCGACTGGGTCGTCGAAAGGGTAGAGATTCTTCTGCATTTTGGTTCTGGAGTCACCTTTCTCTTCTTCTTTTTTCCATCTAAAATGGATACTTGTCGGCGGCATGTATGGGCGATTTGAAGTTCCGTACTTCGGTGAAAGATACTCCTTCAGCCCAAGCTGACTGCGAATCGTATTTGACGATGCAAAATGGATAAGTCAGCTACATTTAATTAGAGCTATATTTCGGCCCTTCTTAGCAAGGGTCCTTTTCAGGCTCAAGCCGCTCAAGCTTGTTTGCTAATTGTTTTTCTGCAAGTTCATTTTCCAGCTTGAGCGGCGGCAAAACGGATAAGACGATGCAAAACGGATACGCAAAGTCAGCTACATTTTATTAGAGCTATACTTTCGGCCCTTCTTGGCAAGGGCCCTCTTCAGGCTCAAGCTTGTTTGCTAACTGTTTTTCCACAAGTTCATTCTCCAGCTTGAGCGGCTGCAAAACCGATAAGACGATGCAAAACGGATAGGCTAAGTCAGCTATATTTTATTAGAGCTATATCTCGGCCCTTCTTGGCAAGGGCCCTCTTCGGACTGAAGCCGCTCAAGCTTGTTTGCTAATTATTTTTCCACAAGTTCATTTTCCCGCTTGAGCGGCTGCAAAACGGATAGGCTAAGTCAGCAACATTTTATTAGAGCTATATTTCGGCCCTTCTTGGCAAGGGCCCTCTTCGGACTCAAGCTGCTCAAGCTTGTTTGCTAATTCTTTTTCCACAAGTTCATTTTCCCGCTTGAGCGGCTGCAAAACGGATAGGCTAAGTCAGCAACATTTTATTAGAGCTATATTTCGGCCCTTCTTGGCAAGGGCCCTCTTCGGACTCGAGCTGCTCAAGCTTGTTTGCAAATTCTTTTTCCACAAGTTCATTTTCCCGCTTGAGCGGCTGCAAAACGGATAGGCTAAGTCAGCTACATTTTACTAGAGCTCTATTTCAACACTTCTTGGCAATCGTAGGTTTTTTCGTCTACTGCCTATATGTAGTGTGTCTGCTGAACTAGTGGGAAGGCGTTGCTGTACTGTCCGGGAAATAATGCGGAAGGCTCGGTCGAGCTTCTTCCTGCGCATCCAGAAATCAGAGAATAGCCTTATTAGACTGGCAGCTGATCCATTGTTCACGTCTCTACCAGTAGTTGCTACACTGTAAAAAGCTTCTCCGCATAAAGATTAAAGTTAACTGCAGTATTTGCTACTCGGATTCATCTTATCTCTATTTGGTATTAATCTTATCTGCGTAGAGATAAGGATAATCCGAGTAGCAAATACTGCAGTTAACTTTAATCTTAATAGGGAAAAACTTTTACAGTGTAGTCTTATGGATTAGTTAAGCACTAGGATCGTCTGTGTGTTGTTTTGTTTGCTTAGAGTAGCATGTGGTTGTTTTTGTTTGTGGCGTAAGCTGAAATAAAATTGATTGATTGATTGAATGGCCCCCTTCAGGCTCAAGCCGCTCAAGCTTGTTTGCTAATTGTTTGCCCAGAAGTTCATTTTCCAGCTTAAGCGGCTTGAGACTGAAGAGGACCCTTGCCAAGAAGGGCCGAAATATTGCTCTAACAAAGTGAAGCTGACTTATCAGTTTTACATCTTCAAATGTATTAATTGTATGTCCACTAGATGGACTTATACGTGTGAGTATGTTCAATTTGGCGTGCCCTAGCTGCAGGACTTCGAGCTAAAACAATCGTAAAAATAAATGTGCATGGCTCTTGACACACTGTCAGAAGTTTCATAACAGATAACACGAGGATGCGCAGTTTCAACAAATAATGCGTAACAGATAACACTTCTTATGTTATCTTTTGTGTTTCAAGATCTTATGCATAATAAGCGTTACCATCAGGATGAACCGAAAAACCACCAAAAAGCATCTGCTGAGTTTTCCGACATCATGACGATAAAGTCAGTAGATGCTTTTTTGGCTCTTCCTAACAAAGCTTGTTAGTATAACATTTCATGCATAAGGTTTTCAAACACAACAGATAACATCCGAAGTGTTATCTGTTACGCATTATCTGTTAAAACCGCGCATCCTCGTGTTATCTATTATGAAACTTCTGACAGTGCATTACTAAGATGGATAGTTAGATTGATTTTGATAACCAGGCTATCTAAAAGCTACACAGAAATACACAAATGCATATGTCTGACAAAGGAAATCTAACATACATACATGTAAAGCATATTGACAAGGAGCTGAGAGCTCCAGGAACCAGGAATCGAGATACACCCTAAGGCCTCAATACCTAATTTAACTGGGTTGTAGAGTGAGAGTCATCAATACAAATAAATCTAATATTTAGTTTTAATTTCTAATTACAATTATATCGTTTACTGAGGTATTACTGAAATAGGAAGTGTTTCACTTTTATCATTGCAAAACCAGAATGATAAGTTGATCACTTACCAGATGAACGTAGGGTACGAAATAGCCCATGAGAGCCAGAGGGACACCAATTATCCAGATGATATATCTTCTATTCTTCCAAATGTCCCTGTTGAATACTTCTTTCTTCTCTGGTTCCAGCTGACTTCCGTTGTCTGGAACTTGGTAGAAGATCGAGCTTAAAATAAGGAACGCAATGGCACCAGCAAGAACCTGCAGAATTTGGGGAGAATTATGGATTTAACAAAAAAGAACTGTCGATGCAAACTAAACTGTCTGATAAAAATTATAGCGAAGCTTCTTCGGCATCAAGTTGACCCCGATGAAAAATTTGTAGCCTGCGTAGTTGTAAGAAAAAGTTGCACTATGTAGTAGCAAAGAATACTATCATTTAATGTGCCTCAGACTAGTCCAATCTTATGTAGTAATATCCAGTAGCATCCTGTCTTGCCATAGTAGCATCCAGTCTTGCTAATAGTAGCATGCAGTAGTATGCAGTAACACGGTAGCCTTGAAGTAGAAGCATGTAGTGGCATCAGTTAGTACTGCATGCTACTTTTTCGTACTACTATTTTGAGATAAGTTTTTCATCGGGACAGGAAAAATGAGTGTTAGCAAATTCCGAAAACTGTTAGCAATGACATTTTGTCCGGAACCCGCCACCCCGCACCGTACAACAGAACCGTCAATGCCAGATGAGTCAAGGTTCTTTCCTAGGATACCTCCTAGAGCAAGAATAAGCAGGTCTTTAAGCTATTTGTAACTCTCAAACTACGGTAGCGGTAAATTCCGGGCGCAGTCAAATGGTTACGATACGTTGGTGCGGATTCCGGTATACTGGCGTGTGACCGTGGCCGGATCATCGATGGCTGCAAGTTCCCGTCCTACCGAAAACGCAAATTGTCAGAAGTGAAAGGTTTCGTCATCACTTTGACTTCTTTCGGCATGGGCAACCCGGCCGGAGACCAAATCTAGAATTTATTTCGAAGACGCGTTGAGGTCAGCAAGCCCGAAAGTCTCAGGTTCTCAGTTCCAAGATCCCAACCACCGCAGGTAGCAAATCCAAGCAGGAAGGGTACATTCTGGGATCGTAAGGGATAACCTAACTGTCAGAAGTTTCATAACAGACAACACCCAACACTTGGGATTTTATCTGTTGTGTTTGAAAACGTTATGCATAGATTGTTATGCATAAGAAGCATTGCCAGGAAGAGCCAATAAACAGCCGAAAAAGCATCTGCTCACTTTTTTGTTTGTTGATGAAGTCGGACAGTTCAGCAGATGCGTTTTTGGCAGTTTTTCAGCTCTTCCTGGCAATGCTTGTTATGCATAACATTTCATGAATAACGTTTTCAAACACAACATATACCATCCCAAGTGTTGTCTGTTACGCGCTGTCTGTTGAAACCGTGCATCCTTGTGTTATCTGTTATGAAATTTCTGACAGTGTAAGAAAGGAGTATAATATATGATTTATATAGGCTATACAAGCTTTTGTGGTAGTGTTATTGTTTCCGTCAAACTTCAGGCAGGACGGAAAACTCCGACCAAGCTCTGACAACGAGTGAAAGACCACACTGATGGCATAGCCTAACGGAGCCTTTTTTGGATTATTTTTGGTTTCACTGACCTGTAGCGTGATCACTAGTCCGACGTTCTGCAAAAGCCATTCCAGGGCGAATGGGAGGCAGATAGTGAAGATGGAGCTGCCCGTCGTGACAAGTCCGTTCACCAATCCGAGACGTCGGTTAAAATGGTGCCCCAGTACAACCAAGGATGGGTTGTAGATTAGACTGGAACCAATGCCAAACATGACCCCATAAGTGATGTAAAGGGTTGACACCTGCAGGCAAAATCTTTCAGTACTTTAGCACTTTCATTGTTTAGCGGGGGCTATTCGATCAGCCGCAGTGTATCCCAGAGGCCTGTAGAATTTGTTGAATTGGTTAGCTTCCCAGTTGAAAGTAAAGTAGGTTTCGGAAACCCCTTCTTTTCCTCAGAAAGAGTACCATGTGTTAGGGGCAAGGTTCTCGTTTCGCGCAGAATTAAGATGTTTTCTTCCATTTCCGCAGAGCAACTGAGACTTCATTTTAAGTGGATTACTCAGTACAACCACTAAAGTTAATGGTTTAACCGAATATAAATTGGTAATAGCAATAAAATGCATTAGAGGCCACTGGCCTCGAAATCAAATTAATTCACCTTGTCAGTTCCTGAGTTTAGCAGATTAGCTATCAAGTAAACCAGAAATCATGTGGACTTGGTAGTGGTTGAAGTAGTGGGTAGTGGTACGGGTGGTTCCCAAAATCACCACGATCTTTTTGCCCAGTCTTACATAATGCACACGCTCAAAATGCGATCAAAATGTTTCCGATCAAAATGCCCACGGCTCAAACTGCCAACTGTTCAGAATCAGAGGCGTTACTAGCCAAAATGCTTGGGGGGGACGAGGCATTTACCGACTGGCTGGTAATTTTTACCGACTTTTTCTACAGAAAAACGACTGTTTTCGGCAACAAAAATGACATTTTTGAAAAAAATCGACTGATTTTCGGAAAAACCAACTATTTTGACGAAAAATCGACCATTTTTCAGAAAAAACGACTTTTTTCATGATAAAAAATCGACTGTTTTGACGAAAAATCGCGGCGCTTGGCACCGATTCGTATATTTTTACCGACTCGCCGGCAGCATTGGGGGGGGGGCGTCCCCCCCCCCCCCCAGTCGTGACGCCCCTGTTCAGAATGCCCACGACTCAAAATGCCCAAAAGTGAGGTTAAGGACCCCGAAATCGAAATCGTTCCAAAATGCCGACGGCTCAAAAAACCTACAGGTCAAAGTGACCACGGTGAGACTGAAACTGTCCTGGTCGGCTCTAACTGTCCACAGGGGGGGGGGGGCCAAAATGATCCTGGGACATCGGACAACGAGATTATAAGGGACAGGATAACCAGGAACAAGATATTGAAAAAATGTATTTTATTATATGTTGATCAGTTCAGAACTGCTTGCGTGAAAGTACAGAAGAAATGTCATCTAAAGTTGTTCCAACACAGAAAGCGAAACGAAGGTAAAAATTGTTCCTTAATTAAAAATAATAGTTTTCAGAGCGCTGTTTGTGATTCAGTTTTTCTTTCTTTTTTAATTATGGCATCTTATTTTAACTGAGATTTTACCAGTTTACCATACAATTATCGCCATCCTGATACTCGGTCTACTCCTTCCGTTTCTCACTCACCCCGAGTTCCAGTTTACTACCGACTGAACACCTCAAATAATTTGATCGTGTGGCAATCCAAACCGTGGGCATTGTGATCGCGGGCATTTTTATTGTTAGCCTCCCGTACGATTAGTTGGCTTTCTTGTTTGTTTTTAGTAACAGAAGGTCAACAGGTCACACGAATCTACAAAGTTCAGGAGGGGTTACCCAATCTCTCGTCGTCTGTGTATACATACTTTTTCCCCGCACCAGCCGTAACCGTAGGTAAATTAGACGATTCATCTCAACACTTCTAAATATGCTGATTTTAATATTCTAACACGTACACTGTAAAAAGTCCCTCCGTGTAAAGATTAAAGTTAACTGCAGTATTTGCTACTCAGATTCATCTTATCTCTGTTTGGTATTAATCTTGTCTGCATAAGGATAAGACTAATCCGAGTAGCAAATACTGCGGTTAACTTTAATCTTTATACGGAAAAACTTTTTACAGTGTAGCAACCGATTCCGCCTGGTGCCAGCCTGCACCGGGCACTTGGTGTACACCAAATTGAGGGTCGGAAACCCCTCGATAGTTCACCTACCACTCCAGATCTTACCTGGTCTAGAGTGTAAGCTGAGAGAAGCATCCCCGTCGAAGAGAGGATACCTCCGAATAGGGCCGTGCTCCGAGGTCCAACTTTGTCAATCAGGATACCTGCTAGTGGTGATGTTAGAAATGTCATTCCAATGGCTAGAGAACCGACGAAAGCTGAAAGACAATCCATTGCACTGGCACGATATCGCAGTGATTCACTAGTTAAAGCATCCTTACCAATAACAGCGTCTATTCTTCTTTTGTCTCCACTCCCGCTCTATAGTCACCGAATTCTCATTTTGACAGAATTTCTGTTCTACCCGGGATCGAAATGATTATTTCTTTTCACCGTGCACTAAGTAAAATATTTAGGCCTGACCAGGATCGAATCCGATTAAGTATGAGACTCTAGAAGTAAATGACGTCAAAAGATTTTAAAAATGGACATTCGTTTATTTTCTCAGTTTCACTTTATGAGGTTATGAAAAACAAAAAGTGCAAAACAATTTTGACCATTCGAGACGCCATTTAACGCCGTGTACTGTCATTGACTTCTTCAACAGAAATTTCAGCCAGGAAACAGAAACTAACAAGTTTCGTTCAGATGGTAGTCGCGCAACATAAGTGGTGTCAAAAATATTTGCAAACAATTCATCAAAAATCTGCCACAGAAGAACGTCATAGTTTTCAGAGCGACCGTGAGCCCTCGACTTGATTAGCTGTCGTGAGCTGAGTGCCTAAGGGGCGAGTATAAATCAGCTAAAAAAAAATGGCATGTGTGCTTTAACTGACACTATCACTGCCACGATCAACAATGCCGACCGTCAGTCTATACATTTTTCAAATAGTTTTGGAAGGGAAAGTGAAACAGCCGCTGATTACGCTCAAACGTAAGCTCCGTCTAATCGAGGTCTTTTTTCGGAAGAAAAGCTGGCCAACTGTTCTCCCGTCAGAAAGAAAAAATCAAACACGGTTTGATCCAAAACCATGTATAGAATCACCTGTCATACAGGTGCAGCGGGAACAAGGAATCCAGGCAATAAACACCTCGAATGCTGGGTTCACATCCTGCTCAGTGATTTTGTAGTTTTTTTTGGACACAGATGACTACGAGCAAACCGAAAGACTAAAAAAACAAGAGCTGGAAGCTCATGTGGCACTTGCAAGGCTGGGTCAGAGGATGAAAGTAGGAGTTCGTCAATTCGTGGCTTTACTGTGATCATTTGTAAGCAGAACCCTTCAGATAAGAATGATCATGGGTCCTTGAAAATGACGAGAATGTATCGTTCGTAAAAACTATTTTTTTTTTGCGTTCGGCTCTGATAATGCGCACTTTAAGGGCACTAGAGATTCATATGTAAGGAACATTCTTGAAGAACAAATGATGGTAAGCTCATCGGGATCATGAAAATGTATATTTTGCTCAAAATTACTGTTTGTACTTTAAGGAATTCACTAGTAAGCAAAACCCTTGAGGCAAATGATCATGGGCCCTCGGGGACCATGAATATATATCGTTTGGTCAAAAGTGTTTTATTTTGCTCTTCGGTTAAGATACGAACTTTAAGGGGGCTACAATTTTTGAGCAAAACCCTCAAGGCAAAAATGATCATGAGCTCATTGGGATCATGAAAATGTATATTTTGATTAAAAGTATTTTTGTACTTTGCGGTTAGGATTAGTATTTTACGGGATGGTCGGATCTGAGAAGTGACAATTTCTAAGTCAACATTGTCAAGTCTCTAATGTCCAAGCCAAGTTTCATCGTCCTAGCACATCTGGAAGTACCTTAATTCGCGATCAACAGAATTCCCCCCCCCCCAACTTCCCCCACAGTGCCCGAACCCAGTCCAGTTATGTCACTGATTTATCTAGGGATTGTGCTTGTCGTTCCAACCAAGTTTCATCCTGGTCGCTCCACTCTGATCGTGTCACAAGATTTCCGGTTCTCCCCTCCACCCCCCCCCCCCCAACCAACATTCATCGGTTCAGGTCAAATCATCATCGAATATCAAGTTTAATACCTCAAGATTACTGATCACCCTCGATGGTCAGGTGACTATTTCTAAGCCAATCATGCCAAGCCCCTAATGTTCAAGCCAAGTTTCATCGTCCTAGCAAACTTGGAAGTTCCTTAACTCGCCTTAAATCACCGGAATTTCGGACTCCCCCCCTCCCTCTAACTTTCCCCACAATGGTCAAATCATGGCCGGTTCTGTCACAGATGTATCTAGGGCTTGTGCTTGTTCTTCCCACCAAGTTTCATCCCAATCACTCCACTCTAAGCGTGTCACAAGATTTCGGTCCTCCCTCGACTCCCCCCACATTCATCGGATCCGGTCCGGATTCGAAATGGGACATACGCGACAAAGTCTTTCCAAATATCAAGTTTCATTAAGGCCAGATCACCCGTTCCTAAGTTATACATTCCTCAAGATTCCGAATTCCCCTTCCCTCCACTCCCCCTACGGTGGTGGGATCGGGGAAGTGACTATTTCCAAGTTAGTTTCGTCTGCTCTGGTCCCTGATATGCCTGTCAAGGTTCACCGTCCTAGCCCTTCTGGAAGTACCCTAACCTCGATAACAATGGACCGACCGACCGAAAAGTGATCGGTATATGGCCTTGAGCGAAGCTGCAAGTGCCATAAAAATTAAAGAGATGGGCTGGGGACTGACTGCACGTACTAGCGAGTGCTGGTGACAAAGGGATTAATACTCTTAGGTAAGCTCTGTGCGTTGCTCTTCCGCCTTACTTGCGATGGTCGATTAAGCGAATTAATTCCGAAAACTGATTCTGGAAGTGAAGTAGTGGCATAAATAACCCAGGAACCTACTTTCTGAGGCGAGTAACTTATAAAATGTGTGCATAGGGTATAATTTTCTAGGTTTGTACAACACAGAGCGCCAATCTTCGCTGAACCCTGGCAACACAGTAACCACCATCCCAGGTTTGGGGAGGGAGGGGGGGGGGGATTTGTCTACACACGCCTGTGTGTGCCGAACGGAATATAGAAATAGGGAGGGCCGCAGACGTTTTAGCTTTGCGTCAAATTTTGTTTTTACATTTGTATATAAATACATTTTAACATGTTTAAATAACCTGCGACTGGTCACTGCTTTCCATTTGTCAATTAGAGCCTCTGCCATAGGAGGAATTGACTCAACCGGAAGAAATGCAGAATCTCGGGAACAAGAACGGATGAAAAGGCTATTGAAAAGACTGGATATATATTATAAGTATGACGCGACCCGAAGGATAAGGTTGTTTCTCCGTAACTAACTACGTAGCTTTCATAACTTCAAGACATAATTTTCGGAACTCTAAATGTCTGAAACATGGGAGTTTTCAAGGAAAAATCACTGAATCGGTGTGATTGAATCTCTATTGTTCAATCCAAACCAACTAGCTAGAAAAATAAAATCATGCAAAAAAAACTGAACGACGACTACAGTCAGTCCTGGACTATTAGATCAGCAGCTTAAAGGACCCCTCTTGCTTATTCTGCCTTTTGCAATATACCTAGCTCCCTTGTGGAATTATAAGCTTCTAAAATTCGCACCTTTCTCTATTCTTTCATTTTGTGCCTACGAACTTTTAGCGCTTTTTCGGCTGTGCCGAGTTTTGTCCGTCAGACAACGCAAAGTTTGCTGGAATCTTAAATGCCTGCTAACAACTCTTTCACATATAATAATATGATAATCTTCTCTTTTTGACTTCTTTGATTTGCTTAGTTTTACAACTTTTTAACCACGGCGCGATCAGTTTTCAAACGTTTTGCACTCAGCCGCCGCATCGGAGAGCAGGAAGGCTGAATAGAGTCGACAAGCTCCAACAAGAAAATCGCTGATTTCAGATGGAAAGTAATGGTGTCTTCGAAAATCGTTTTTTCTAGTCTGTTTCGTAGGGAAAAGATCATTTCTAGTAAGAGTTGTGCTTTAAATAGGCCAATATGTACTGACTATATGTTCTGTCATCAGAACTTCTTCGTCAGTAATGCTTGAATCGACCAGACAATCCACATTTTCAAGTCATTTCAACAAAATCTTTACGTTCCATTTTGAAAGTATCAAGTAGTGCAAGAAACTTAACCGAAAGTTCGCGGACAGGGGCGGCAAGTGCTTGGGTGGGGGGATGAGAACTTCCGACTGGCTAATTCCTGGCAAGGCTCAAGGATCATACCGATTAGAAACAACAGACAGGGACACTGTAAAAAGTTGCTCCGAATAAGGATTAAAGTTAACTGCAGTATTTGCTACTGGGATTAATTTTATCTCTACTGGGATACGATTAATCCGAAATAGAGATAATCTTATCTCATTAGAGACAAGCCCAGTAGCAAATACTGCAAGATTTTTTGTAGCACCCCAGACAAAAGATGCTACGAATTTCAAGAAACACTTCTCGCACAATTCAGCTACTTTTCCACGCGGTAGAAGTAGAAGTAGCTCAAACCCCTAAATCCCAAAACTAAAGCCCCATCCGAATGACAGCGCACACTTCCACTAACAGAGAATACACTGTAAAAAAAATCTTGCAGTATTTGTTACTGGGATTAATCTCGTCTCTAAAAAGATAGTCTTATCTCTAATTCGGATTATTCTTATCTCAGTAGAGATTAGAGTAATCCCGGTAGCAAATACTGCAGTTCCTTACTCGGAGAAACTTTTTAAAGTGTACTGAATGAAAGAGGCCCCGAACAAAGAATTCTGAACTCTGAACGAAAGGCACCGCTGATGAAAAATTTTGGACAAATTTATGACCAGAGCATCTTCCTGGGATCCCAAATCAAAGTAAGGGCAAGCTTCGATATGTCCGTCTGTCTGTTGGAACGATAGGATTCCGAGCAGAGTGAGATGTTATGACAGAAACACATACATGGACTCCAACCGGCTGAGGTCGATTCCTTAGATGGGCTGGTACCTCAGCATTTAAGATTGTTAGGAGGGGCTTAATTTGTCGTCAGAAAGTATATTCCAATCAATTCGATAAAAACAGCTGAATTGTATGTATAGTGCGATATTACTTCTATTCAGTTTGTCCACGTTTGGGAGTCAGAAGCTGATTTTCATACAAAAACGTGCCGACAATAATGTCGGAATACTTGTTGTGCTGCTCGTGAAATAGACCTGAGCTTTTGTCTGCGCTGAGAGGTTTCGAGGGAGGTTTTTGGGATCCCAAAACGTAAGTGGCGGGATACCTATGACATAGCAAAAGTTGTCCATCAGTCCGTCTGTGCCCGCTATAACTCTCGAAGGGAATGAGATATTTTGATGAAACTTGGTGAGGACTCTTTGGGCAAGTAAGGTCAAGTTCGTAGATGGGCTCTGTAGCCCTGTATTTAGGGGTGGGGGAGGGGGTTTAAATTAAGGGGCAAATGAAATATTTTTAAAAAGATAATGTGATAGTCGATTATGAGGTAAGAAGACATGCTGAACACGATGGTGAAAACCATTTTGTCATCAGACCAGTAGTTCGCCCGGAATCCGGCCAAAACCGAAGAGTCTGTTAAAAATAAAAAATTTTATTTGAAGTTGATTAGATGTTCGATTTAGGGGTAGGAAGACATGCTGAACACGATGGTGAAAACCATTTTCTCGCCGGGCTAGTAGTTCGCCCGGAATTCGGCCAAAACCGGAAAGTTTGTTAAAAGTAAAAGTTTTATTTGAAGTTGATTAGATGTTCGATTTAGGGAGTAGGAGACATGCTGAACACTTATGTGATAAGTATTTTCTACTCGGACAACTTGTTCACCCGGAGTCAGGCCCACATCGGAAATGTTAAAAGCAAAAGTTTTATTTGAAGTTGATTAGACGACAGATTTAAGGGCAAGAAGAGACGCAGAGTCTGTATATGACAATCTTTTTTTTTACCGGGTTCGTTCGGAATCCGATAGAAACCAGATTATTTTGAGAAGTTAAAGTTTTACTTGAAGTTGATTAGATGATCTTTATACGGATAAGGAAATACGCTGAATTCGTTTCTGAACTTTTTTTTTCTGTACAAGTATGATAGTTCGTTCGGAATTCTGCCGAAACCGGAAATTTGGCAGAAGTAAAGCAGGAAGTTTCGATCAGTATCGCCAAAACAGATATTGCTTATAGAGATATGTCTGAACTTGAGTTTTATACAAAACCGGTCGGCGCAAAGATCGTAACTGTCTGCATCAAGTATTCAACTTTTGGGATCCCATCGGAACCTTTAGTCTTGTTGTCTGTGGTATGTAGTTTCGCCTTACAGCTTTTGGGGATTTTTCTCTTTTTTTCAAATGAAAACATGGGAGGTTACCCCCAACAAAACGTATAATCGCTTTTTATCTTAGTTGGTCTTTCCTTGAATGAAGAATATTGTTAATAAGATTTTGGGTTTTAGCTTGATGAACAGATACTGTGATGAGACAATTAGAAGAAAACATCATTACTTACAAGCTTTCGCCGAGGGATCTTCTACTCCATGCTTTGCAAACTCCTCACGGAACCAGACATACAAAATTCCGAAACAGTTGTGGATCCCGAAAATTATTCCATTTGTCAGAAAGCTGGAAACCACAATAAACCATGCCTTAGCCCCTCCATCTTTTGCTAAAGAAGATTCCCCCTCGTCGACCATCTTAGTTCCTACTGTCACTCCGATGGACTTCCAAAACACTGTCTGTCGACTGCGGAATAAGCGAAGGCGAACTTGGTTAACGCAATTTGCTGCCCCAAGGCTTGGCAAATGATCCAGTACATATTGTCCAGGTAGTCGACCCGCGATACGTTTTGTTATTTTATTTTCACTTTCTTGATTACGACCGGATATTTTTTGTCATGACAGATGACAAAAGCGTGTCGTTAACTTGGGAAGTATAGCAGAAACGTAACGAACTGTTAACCGCAGAATTAAAACGTTTTCGCCAATTATAGTTCGCCCGAATTTATTAGTTGCTGTTGCTAAATATGGTAGCAATTGAGTTCACAAGTTCTTGAAGTTCCACGCATTTGTTGTCCACGCTTGCCAATAACAACTTTAGCCTCTGTAACTTCTTCCAAATCTTCGGAAACAGAGTCAAACAGAAAAACTTTCTACGCCCGGTCCGAACTCATGACGTACGTCAACGGAATTGCTTGCTAAATTCTCTGAAAATTTGAGACTGTTCCATAAACCATACGACGGAAGTGCGAAAATCGGACAAGACTTCCGGAGATTTTCCGGGTCCGTGTATCCAAGGCGTTAGAAACGAATCGAGTGCCATGTGAGAACTTTCATCCTTTGTCACTCAAGTTCTCAAGTTCGTATTGTCGAACGAATTGGTAGAGGCTGAAACTGAGACGCCAGAAAACAAGCTACTGAACGTCAATTCTGTTTGTCTTCGACAGAAATCTTTTTTCTTATTAAAAGTCTACCTGACCATACCTTGGAAAGTAGACAGGAAAAGGCCAAGATGCGGACGCGTCGCTTCCTTGAAAAACGCCAAACTGTGAGCTTCTGGCAAGCCCTCGAAGGAATGCTAGTTTTGTGATCTTCACGTCTATATGCTGATGATTCTGGGACTGTGTATTCCTCAGGGATGTCATTGGAGGGACGGGGGGGGGGGGGGGGGGGGGTCCATGGCACCCCTAGATTTCAAAACATTCCTATTTGGTGGTATTTTCGGCAGCTAAATAAAAGACAAAGCAATAACTTTACTTAAGGAAACTACTATAAATTTACCCCAAATTAGTAGTTAAATGTTGGGGTAGTTAAAAACCTGGGATTGGAGCCCAAAATTGATCTTTGCCCCCCCCCCCCCCCAGGTTTAGTGAAATGGGGCCACTCATAGCTCCATCAATGGATGACGTCCCCCCCCCCCCCCCCCCCCCCCAGGTTTAATAAAATGGGGCCACTCATAGCTCTATCAATGGGTGACGATCGCATAGCAGACGAGAGGGTTCAGTAGCGCATCGGACTTTGAAAACTGTGCGCAACATCCTTTACTGTAAAAGGAACAGTCTGCGCCAACAGTCTAAACGGTAATAGCAATGGCTCGAGCTGGAAGGGCACTAGTTGCTACACTTTTCTCACTACAAGTTTCTCTGAGAAAGGGTTGAAGTTAACTGCAGCATTTGCTACTGGGATTAATCTTATCTCAGTAGAGACAATATTAATAACAGTAGCAAATACTGCAAGATTGTTTGTTAAATGTGTACTTTGTAGACGCGAAAGCCTTTTTGCTGCATTTGTACTATTGATATAATTCTTTATTTATCAGCGGGTTTTTTTGTGCAAACGTTGTTCTTTCTCATGTTTGTCCGGTTGAAACAACCCATGCAGCGGAGGAACTCGGGGATACGCTGACAGCTTGCCGATTCTTCACTTCCATCGGCTCCTTCTCAGGTGAAGTTTTGGCCAACGTATTTTTTTCTTCATGAGATGCGTCAGAGTTGACGAAAACTCGATGTAGTGATCGCACTTTCCGTATCAAGTTTCACTCTCAGACTTGTGTGCCCGCAGTCCTGCCAAAAACGCGCCGTGTCATGTAAACGTCACCAGTTAGCGTAGTTAAGTTCCACACTGATGATCACTGTTGGTTACTTGCCGAAACTGATAATGATAATAGTTTCACGCATCAAATATTTCATCTGATCCTGCCAGTGTGAAGGGCGGATCCCTCCTCGGACAAACCACAGATCTGCACTCTTTACCTTTGGCTGCAAAACCCAAACTCCAAACTTCTGCTTAAAAAAGTGTCCTTTCCGACTTCTAGAATCTAAAAAAATATCCTCGTCGAAAATCAGTGGAACGCGCTATTTCACAGCATTTTGACTTTCTCAATCAAGATCTTGCACAGAAGTAGTGTTTTCTGTGAAACCGAAAATGAGACGCGGATTTCGCATTTCGAGAAGGCACCAAAGGTACCAAACTAAAGGCGTATTCTCGCCGTTCCCCGAGGACTCCTCGGGGAATCGAAGGGAACGGCGAGAATAGATGGAGTCACTCCACGCGGACTCCGCGTACAGAAACAGCGAGAATACGGGGAATGCTTCTAAAATGGATTTTGTTCGAAAAATGAATATGCAGCTGAAAAAATTAGTCTAGGTCCACTTCATTCTTGGTTTTCTTTATTCTGATTCTTTTTAATTAATTTTACATAGCACCTACAACAGCAAAAATTGATTCCCCACCGAATTTGAAAGGGAGTCCTTTTTGTTGATGGTGATGATAATCTGAGCATTCCCCGTCCATGGGGACTCGCGAGAATACGGGGAGTGAGTCCCCGGGACAAACAAAAACGCGGGGACTCCTCAAGTGGAGTCCTCGGGGAACGGCGAGAATACGCCTTAAGTTTCAACTGAAAGCGATTTTCGCTTCACTCTTGTAATTTCACATCGATGTTTCAGGCCAAATGAAGCGGTACCGCAGGGCGGAGAGAAACCCTCCCAACAACAGAACGAGAGAAGATCAATTCGACTAGAAATTTTGACTGATCACCCCTAGGAAAAATGCAAAAGCGAGTGACTTCGCTCCTAAAGGTATACATATGTCTTATAATGTGTTGCTGTTTTAAAACAGCACACAATTCATCGTACAGTTTATCTCGGCGGAATGCCGATCGTAAAACTCAAGTCTGGGGATTAGTGGGGATACATAGCACATCTGTATCACGCAGCGATTGGTATACTCCTGGATCGACTAGTCTAATTCCAACAAAACAGTTTAATATTTGTCATCATAGAAAGCTGTGTCCAAAAAAAGCTCGACTAGCAAAAAAGGTGATATGCAACTACATACGCACGTGCGATCAAGGGGGGTAACGAGTCCTGAAAAATAAACAAGAAAAAGAAATCAACAAGTCGCAAATCATAAAGCTGAGGAAAATAAAAAAAACTATGCAAAGGACTCAATGCAAATTCACACACATTATTGCATAAGTGGTCTATAGGCACGACATCCTTTTCTTTGCTCAAATAGTTCCATAGTAAAAGAGTGTCGGATTATTCATTGCGGATTAGACACAACTGAGCATTTTATGCCCTGTCTTCATCAGACTAATCTTCGCGACAAAACGTCAGTAACGACTCTATGCGCAGGTTTAAGCTTGTCCGGCAAGGGACACAAGGCACCGAAAAGAGCAGCAGTGATGGGTATCCCGGATTTATCCTAAAGAGCTGTTTCCATAGGGGGATGAATTGGTGCAGATTTAAAACTTCGACTGTGGTACATCTGCCTTGGTACCGAATCACTTGGACTCCGCTGGTCGCTCTTCACCGGACTAGTAACAGTGCCGCCTTTAACACTTAAGTCTTTCGAGGACGAAACTGACACTTCCGACTCCTCTTCCGAGTTTCCTTCAGGAATGGTAGGGATGCTCACATCCCCCCTGCTGACTCCCCTCCTCCCACCTTTCCATGGACTGAGTCTTCCATATTGTCTTTTCGTCTCGACCGGCTTGGGTACCGCGGTGACTTTCTTCGTAGGCATGCCAACCCCAAGAAGTTCAGCTGCCGAAACTTTCGGCTTTCGTTGATTCTGAACTGAGATCATTCTCTTAAACTCGTCCAGTGGCGTCTGATTTGTCGGACTGACAGGTGATGTGCTGCTCCGACCGTTGGGAGTCGATGACCTGCTTCGACCGACGGAAGAGTAGGAGTTGGAGGGGGAAGTATTACCCGACCCTGAACTGTCTCCATAGCCTCTGGCCCGAGTGTTAACGAACGAGCTCCCATCGAGCTGGTTCAGGTCTGGGCGGTCGTAACCCTCACTCGATGCAAAGGACATGTCCAAAGAGCAAGAAGACGCTGTGGAAGGAGAGGGGGACGCTGTCACCCGTCTTGAGGAAAATGGCGAAGCGTTCTTATTTAGACTTGGTGGCGACCCGGGTCCGTTGTACGCCGGGGGCGGAGTGTAGGGGGGTAGAGATCTAAGTCCGACGGGGCTGAACAAGTTGGTATCGTCAGCAAAATGAACGCGTCTCGGAGAGGAGTGACTTTGCGGTACGAATACTGGGGTCGATGTCTTCGGCTCTCGGTGAGTTCGCGTTGGCAGGGAGTGGTATTTAGTGTCACGGCGCGAGAAGACCGCAGCGTCGTCAGCCTCTGAAAAAGTAATTAGATTGCCAAAAAATATAGCAATAAGCTAAGGGCAGCTGCACTTGCTTGCGGCTCTACATGTTACTGATATCTTGACAAATTACCCGGAAACACATACCTTTTTCTCAGACGCACGTGTGCGTTTGTCCTTTTTGATCGACTGTAACTAACAAAGCGTGAATAAGTGAAGTTTGGTATGATTTTCGCTTTATCGAAAAGAACATACATGAACGGTCATGAAGAGCTGTTCACACTTATTCACATGGGCCTTCCACTCAGGGGCGTCGCAAGTGCATTTTCGGTGGGGGGGGGGGGGGGGGGGGGGTGCAGAGCCAAAATTTTACCGAATCTTTCAAAAAATTTACCAAATCCTACAACTAAGAATTCGAGCTTTAAATTATGGAACAGAAACGATTACGTCGGAAGAGTAACAATAAAGGGCAGCATGAAAGACGATAAGCCAACTATTAGGCGGCGTTTTGGCGAAGCCCACATGGAGAATATATTGCCGGGCAAGATTGCAGTAGCATCTTCTACATATTATAGCCAATAGAGAATTAAATCGAGGGCCGCAGGCGAAAATTTTCGAAATCCATTTTTTCTGTAGGCTAAAATTGCTGCTCTTACAAATTCTACAATTTACCGTTGATTAAATACCAAGACTCTAAAAAGTTCCGGACACCGGATGGAGCGACGTTCCGGCAGCAGTAGCAACTGTAGTCTAGTGAATATACAACCCATAATCAGATAAAGTGGGCGCCGCAGGCGAAATTTTTCTTTGCTTTTTCCTGCCAAATTTAATTTTTCATCCAAATTCTAGCTTTTAATGTTTCGAAATCCCAATCCTAAAACTTGCTAAAAACCACCGTCAAATGACGCGCCCTTCCACAAAATGGAGAATATTACGAAAAGTGCTGCAGGCGGAATTTTCGAAATTTGTATGATTATATGTAATTTTTGGGATCCAAAATAAAAGTAAGGACTATCGATGATATCATAGATCATCCCTTTTGTCTGCGACAAGCGCTTCACTCGACCTCTTCTGACTTTCCAGGTTCGTGGTAGCTTCCGAATCCTGGCAATTATAACGAATAAATTACCGAATCCCAGTTATTATACCAAATAAGTTTAGACCGATAGCATGTTCGAGATACTGTATAACTACCGTATCCCGGTTATTATACCGAATTGTTTTGGTATCGAAAGGCTACCGAACAATATTCATATTCCGTATACTTTCGTCGAAACTGGAACAAAGTCAGGATTCGTGGTTAACTTCCAAATCCTGGAAATTATACTGAATAAATTACCGAATCCCAATCATGATACCGAATAATTTTGAACCAATAGCTTATTCGGGATCCTGTGTAACTACGGAATCTCCATTAATATACCGAATAGTTCCGGCATCGAAAAATTACCAATTGATTTCAGTAAATTCTCTCACCAAATTCGTGATAACTACCGGATACTGGCAATTATACCAAATCCCGATCATTATACCGAAGAGATTTGTACAGATGGCCTATTTAGGATTCTGTATAACTACCGAATCCCCGTAAATATATCGGAGAGTTCTGCTATCGAAAAAATACTGAACAATTTTACCGAATCTCAAAAAGGTGGGCCCCCGCACCCCCCCCCCCCCCCCCTTGCGACGCCCCTGCTTCCACTAGAACAATTTCTCGATGATCTTATCCATCCTTTTAAGTTTTCTCGGTTTTCAGCTAGATCACGTCCAGCTGCTAGAAAAATCAGATGGTTTGCTACACGCTTTACTTACAATTTGCCTATCTGAAACGGTTTAGCGATACAAAAAATGGGCCTCCAATACTGAAGTACTTTATTTTCTGATAAAAAAAGTTGTCCTTGAGGGCCACACAAGGCAGTGGAAAAGCATGATCATAAAAGAAGATTACTTTGCCCAGCGATGTATAGAGGAAGGCCCATGTGTTCTTCATCCTTGCTTGCTTGAACTGGCCCTAGCTTGTATGGATGTTTACTAGTACCGGTAGTCTGAAACCCGTATTGACGAAGACTCCTCCAGTTTCCGCGGTACACCACATAGTCTTTGTGGCGAAAAGACTCATGTCCTAAGATTTGATTTAGGTTAGTTCTTGAATGCAAAATAGGCAGCGCCCGAGTTCACCCCAAAACACGCATGCTACTATTGTTGGTAGAACTGAAAGGATCAGACCTCGCCCAGACCAGTGTCACAGGCTTCAATCCCAGAGTTCTAGTAAGTGAGCGACCCCTACTTCATGCAAACTGGCTAAGCAGCGCTGATACACTCTTCGAAACTGCCTCAAACAACTGAAATTCGTAAATACTAAACAATGAGACGGAAGCCTTGTATCTTGCATTGTTTAGGCGCGTACCATAAAAATACAACCCATTGTTCTGACGCAAAATATTTACATTTCCTCTGAACCAGGGACTCAAGCAGACTACCCTGTGACTAAAGGGCGCGTTCGTCGCACTTTCAGTCGTTTTTGTTTTATTACTCCATGTTCCCTCCAAAGGAGTGTTTGGTCTCTTCTGGCGAGTCCACACCGACGAGGAAGCATATCTATTATATTATATTTTACTTATTTTTGTTCTATCCATAGCCTTCTAAAGTAAAAAATAGAAAAAATGATAGAATACTTTATCGGCAAAAATAATACTTCATCAAAAAAAGTAGACCTATTAGAAAGGCTGTGGATGGAACAATAAAATGAAGTTAATTTTAAACCTTTAAAGGACCTGTCTTAACTATAATAGTAACACAACCTACTTTCATAATCACTCCATATATTTCTAAACCCGGAGACCCCGATTTCTTGCGGTACATTCTAACCCCTCTAACAAACCACGCTGAGTTTCTCACTAGCCGTGTTTTGCTGCCTTCGATGTGTATCACGCTGTCGACGGTTGTCTGCGAGAAGTTTTTCCATCAGAAAAAACGGATGTAAATTGTTTCCCTGTTTTCGCGACAAGTCAACGGGTCTTGGAAAAGGCTTAAAACAGCAAAAACCGTTGGTTATTTGTTGAGAGCACAGCCTAGTTTTAAAATATTCAAGTATTTTAAACTACTTTTAGTTGAAGAGTAAATAGTGCGAGGGGTCCTTTAACATAAAAACTATTCTAATGTATAACAAATAGAGTGAAGAATTACTTGAAAAGAAATCAAAGTTATTAGAAACAAGAGCAAGACACTGGTCTGTCTTACAGTAAGGGGAATGGTCACCAGTGCATCCAAAAACAGCTTATAGGAAAGTGTTTTTATTTTTTTTTGGCGTCCCAGACCGGGTAAGTCAAGCTCCTTTCCTTTCTCTCCTTATTTTTATTTTTGTCGAAGTTTTCGTTGTTGTTGATGTTTTGTTTTGAGGGTAATTCGTCCCTTACAGGTTCGCCTCTGGGCATTGAAGATTCTAGTTGTTTTTATAATAAACCCTTCTTTCGTTCGTTCGTTCACCAGAGACCACCAGACCACTCCGGCAACAAAGAACGCAGCCAGGAGGGAAGGATAGTGTTTCATATGAACAAAGTTAAGCTGCCAAGACACAGGAAAACCACATTCTTAGGCAAATGTAAAAATGTATTAAAATTCTTGATCAAGTACAAGAAAATATTCACAGTCAACAAGCATTTCCACAAAAGAGTAGAGCTGGTTTTCCCAAGTCTTGGTAACCCTCACTCAATCAAGCAGACACGCAAACAACAAAAGCCAAACGAGAAAATGGGAACCCTTGAGAAAACCAACTCGGGAACAGAACAAATCAGAACAAATAAACGGAAATCCGACATATTTAGAGACTATAAGCAGAACTATTCAAAAAACGGAATGCATGCAAATAAAGAATCACGCAGTTACTTAAAAAATGGGCAAGATAAGCCGTGAGACAAAAAGAGAGGTTTAGCTGAGATTATTTTTAGTATTTATGACAAGAGTTAAAAGCTAGGTCATAGCCTAGGTCTTTTGAGCACAGGTAGGTTGCATTGCTTGCGAGGAAAAGACAAAGTAACGCACTGATAGAAACAAAACACAGGAGAATGGCAAAACCTAGGCTACGCGCTCGATTCCCCACATTCCAGTTCAGAGCCACCACGCGGTTTAGTCCCACTAGTCGCCCTAATGATCATCACTTCAACAACGTTTAACTAAAACTCTCTACTATATGTCTTTAATTATAATCCTTCAGCAGAAATCGGTGCAAACGCCCCTGGCGGTGAAAGTCTGGCACTACCGTTCAATATAAAAAGGGGAATGTTCTCTGTACTATTCAGTAACGTATGGATGAACTATACTATCTATGGGTGATGGAGGCTGATAATGAGACGAGGGAGACAAACAGAGTCTAATCCGCTTGGAGCGCTGAACTATAAGGCAAATTTCATTAAGTTTCCTTCTTTCCTATTGACGCTGTATTCCCGGAGGCACTTGCACGGATTGTGTTCATAAAAACATCCTCAGCTAGAATTTTGATTCGTTGGTCAAGAAGCTTTAAGACTGGAACGCGAGTATTTCAAAGGTTGCAGAGCTAAGAGATTCATCTTAAAGGATAACAACGTAGTTCCTATTGTGATACAAAAGATAAATCCGATGGGACTACTGCTTTATGGGGGGAGGGGAGGATTCTTGAACTATGACCAAATTCTGCAAAGAAAATTCTGCAAGGATATGTTTGATATCAGAGGCGTCATTTCGCGGAAATCTAGGAGAGGTATTGACGTGATTCAAGATCATTAGCTCGGTCTGGTAAGACCTTATTCAAATCCACTTTCCGCGACTGTCTGTCATAACGATGTCAATCACTTTCTTCTTGAAGATTTATGTGAGGGGGTGGGGGGGGGGTCAAATGGCGCCTCCGGTTGATATGCAACTTGCAAGGTCTGTCGTCCCTTCAGAATTTGCTCGCTGGAAATAGGTATGCGATTCGAAAATAGTGAGCTTCGCAAAACGTCATGATTTAGCTGTAAGAGTAAATCAGGATTTTCAGGACCGTTAGGTCGGCCGTCTCGCCCACATTACTAATTAACCCCCAATCATTCCATCCATTCTCATTTTCACTTCCAAGCTTCAGTTTTATCCACCCTAACGGCACTACGCTCATTTTTTTACTTTCCATTTTTTTATTTATTTAATTTTTAAATCCCGCGTAGCTTCTTTATCATTTGTTCTTGCTTTAGATCGAACTAAAACAAGTGGCTACGTCTCCACCTCCAACTCAGTGACGTTAATACAAAACTTACCTAACAGTTTACCCTACTTTAACGTCACTTACACTTTCGTCTTAAACCTACTATCTTTTTATACTTTATCAACTCTAATTACTTTTTTTCAAATTCAAATTCAAATTCAAATCATTTAATGTAAACAAGATACAGTCTCTCATAGGCATAGCCCAAATATGGTATCTTTTAGTCAAACAGTTAATACAAGAAAGATTTGTCAACGAGAAACACAAAAAGAATAGGATAAAACGCACAAGTTACGAATTGTTAAAAGTACGAACAAAACTCGGCACAAAGCTTCGAGAATAACGCTGTGACCTGGAGTAAACCGGTGTCAGTTTTGGAACTTTCGCAGCCGCCTCTCTGGGGAGTCGGGATCTGAGGGGGACAAAGGGAGGCGGGAGGAAGTTCTTGTAGATGGGGTGGAGGAGGAGGGTTGAGCCAAATTTTAGGCACAGTTTCTCTCGACGGACAAAAAGGGGGTCAAGTTTGTATTCTTTTAGATAAAAAGAGTAAGGCAGTGGGGAACCTCCGTAGATGATTTGTAGAGACCTCTTCTGAACCCGTTCAATTTTATCACTTTCTTCTTTTGTAAGAGCGAAATGCCAAACAGGACATGCATATTCTACTAGTGGGCGGATGAACATGCAGAAAATTAATTTTAGTTTATCCTTAGGAACCCGGAATTTCTTTAGAGTCTTCAGCATTTGGATAGCACCATTTGCCTTTTTTACAATCAATCTTGTGTTTTCATGCCAAGTTAGATCAGAAGAGATCACTACCCCAAGCAGGGTAGTGCTGTTACTGAGGAGGTTTGGGTCTATAGGTGGTTCGAATTCAGGTAGGCTTTTCTTGAGAAATGAAAATGTCATTACTGAAGATTTATCTTTATTTACCACCATATTTAATTTTGCTGCTTCAGAGGTAACTTGTTCAATATAATTGAAAGTTTGACTTTTACACGCTCCAGATACTACCTCTGCTAGGGAAAGATCATCTACATACTTCCATCTTTCTTCATACTTCCTTTCTTTCTTCATACTTCCATCTTTCTTTCTTAATTTTTCTGTTAAACATTCTTGTAAAAACTCACTCCCTCTTTCAAAAAAACACTTCCTTCGTAAAACCCTTCCTTCCTCCTTTCCGTTTTGGGGTCTTCCAAGGCAGCTTGAGCTTTCGAACAGTCAGACAGGTACTTCCGCATTTCTCGCCAAAACCATGGGTTCCGGGAGAGACTAACCGAAATTGAGACCGAATCTAGCCAATAATGAACTTCTGAATTGTCAAAACTTTATCAAACCATCTCGAGGTCCGGGGGCTTAAACCTAGCATACACAAGTACGGCTGAAAGTAGAATTACATTCGCCTGAGCATTATTCCGTGTAGTAGTCAAACTCACAAGCACAAGTTTTACGATTACAATATCTGCTTATCGTTAGGTCTATGCAAGAGCCATCTAGTCTCCCGTTCCTAATTAGCCAGCATGAGCGCCATCTCACCCACTGCAGACAGCGAGTAAGAGGTGCATCAGATACACTTCAGATGTCCTGGTTTTGCCATTCTCGAAAGCCCTGCACACATGTACTGGGTTCGCACTGTCATCTTTTATCTTATACGGAAAATGAAATCTTTCAATACTCCGGACGAATTTCAGAACTCCTTCGTCCCGGAACATGTGCCCATGCTTTACTGTCACACCAGACATACGAACACAAACAAAAACATGCACAAATCACCAAATATCAGTGTTGTTACCTGAACTGAGGCAAGAAGGTTTTTCCGTTGAGAATAATGGAGGTCGAATGGGACGGAACAAGTTGTCAACTGGCACTAAATTCGTCTTCATAACAGGACTGGCCCGGACGCCCTGAATATGCTTTTTATCCACCATCACTTGAGGCCCGTACGAACGTCGCCCTGTCACATTGGGGTTCGCAGAAACCGTTTTGACGCCTTTCGTCTCTGTAGGAAAATAAAAAGTCACAGTTCTGAAAGAGGAGGACTTAGAGCGTGTTCCACCCTTCTAACAACAGTAACTATTAGTTACTATTTTGTTCCAACCTCGTGAAAGTTACTACGCTGACCGTTCCAACCTTCTCCAAATAGTAACTAATAGTAACTATTTGCTTACCATGCTCGGGAGCGTAGTAAGCGTGGTAACTACGCATCTCTGTAACATGATTGGTCGGATTCACCCGTGGCATGATATTCTGCTGGAAATAGAAAAATCGCTCCAGCCTTGACGGCAAAAAGCCAGAATTCGTGACGTCATGCGTAGTAACTAGGATAGGGTGAAACACGCTTTTAAAAAAGAAAGTCGGAGAGTTCAGTCTATGTTGTGGCACTAGGTGAGGACCTAGTAAGACTAGAGCAATGGCGTCTTTTAGTGCTATAGATCCATACTGAACTTAGGGTATAAAGACGCCGCAGATCAAATCATGTCAAGACAGTCTCACTCCGCTTGATTACTTATTAACTTATTTGCGTACAAATATCTATAAAACGAATTATACTCAAGAAAACTAAACGCTCAATGAAGTACCATATCAATCTACTGCCTCAAAACCCACCACAAAAATTAAATGAAAAAAAATAAATAAAAAATTAATTGCTAAAGGCAAGACACATAATTGTTTAGTATGGGCTAGGCCAGTTAAGCTTTGGGAAGAATTGCGCTTATCAGGTGCTTTTTTGGGATCCCAAAACGTAAGTGGAGGGATACCTATGACATCGCAAAAGGTTATCCGTCTGTCCGTGAACACGATAACTCTCGAAGGGAATGAGATATTTTGATGAAACTTGGCGTGAGGATTCTTTAGGTCAAGGGAAAGATCGAGTTCGTAGATGGGCTATGCAGCCCTACATTTAGGGGCGGGGGTTCAAAATTATTTTTAAACGGCTAATGAGATAGTCGATTAAGGGGTAAGAAGACATGCTGAACACGATTATGAAAACCATTTTCTCGCCGGTCAAGTAGTTCGCCCGGAATCCGGCTAAACCGGAATGTCTATTAAAAGTAAAAGTCTTATTTGATGTTGATTAGATGTTCGATTTAGGGGTAAGAAGACAAGATGAACACTTTTGTGAAAATCATTTTCTATCCGGACAAGTAGATCGCCCGGAATCCGGCCAAGTAGATCGCCCGGAATCCGGCCAAAACCGGAAAATTTGTTAAAACCAAGTTTTATTTGTAGCTGATTATATGTCCGATTTAAGGGTAAGAAGAGATGCTGAATTCGTATATGACAGTCATTTTTTACTCGGACATATAGATCACCCGGAATCCGTCTGAAACCGGAAAATTTGTTACAAGTTACATTTTTAGTTGAAGTTGATTAGATGTTCGATATAGGGGCAAGGAGATACGCTGAATTCGTTTCTGAGATTTACTTTTCGGCAGAGAAGTAGTTCCGGAATTCGGCCGAAACCGGACAATTGGCAGAAGTAAGGCAGGAGGTTTCGATCTGTCTCGTCAAGATAGATATGACTTTTAGTTTAGGGGTAAACACACATGCTGAACCCATATCTGAACTTGGTTTTTTGGTTTTTTCAGATGACTAGCTATTTGGCCTTAATCTGTTTCTGAATTTCAATAGTAAAAATGTTCAAGGAGTCTAGGAAAGACTGGATCTGGCGAAGACGAAGACCCAATTGTCTGGATCAAATATGGAATTTTTGGGATCCCATCGAAACCTTTTGTCTCGTTTTATTCGTCTAGTACCCTACTATAACTGCATCCACAAACCACCCAAGTTTTCTGTAATTTTTCCAAGGTACCTGGTTTCTACGCAGGAGGGTCTTCGGCGTTCGTTGATTCGAAAGTTAAGTAATATGAGCTGATACTGAACATAAAATTATCATGGGTTGATGCTGAATTTCGCTTCTTGGTGCCAGTGGGTTATTATTGTTAAAGGACCCTTGCACCATTACTCCTTACTTCCGGTATTTTACAATAGTTAAATAATTATAGAACAAGTCTCTACTTTCAGCAAATTACTTTTGGCTGTTCAAAGCTTTCATGCCCATTGATTCCTAGTAAAACAGGAATACATTTACATAACCGTTTTTTTCTGATGGATAAGCTCCTTGCAAACAACCGACGATACGTATCGAAGGTAGCAAAACACGGCAAGTGAGAAAATTAGTGAGGTCTCGTTCGGGTAGTGACAATGTACCGAATTAAGTTCGGTTCTCCAGGTTTAAGAATGGACGGATTGATTACGGAAGTAAGTTGCATTAGCATTATAAGTAGGACACATGTCCTTTAACAGAATCCACCCTGTTTTCAGTTCCCTTGTTTCTGGACACGGAAGCACAGCTATCCTAATCCAAATTTAATCACAATTTAAGCCCTATCCATTGCCAGGCTTTATCATGAGGTCATAAAGAGTCAATGGTGTCGCTATTTTTTATGAATAAAACTGAACTGAACTTATTCAATCATAGATGTTGACAAATCTGTCAAGAACAGCTTTCAGGTTCATCGTAAACGTTCTTCTAGATATTCTAAATTGTGCAATTATTCAATGAAAACATATCTGGGCTTTCTCTTAGGCTGTGATCAAACCGAGGGGATACGCAATCCCCAAATCCGTGTACACTAGGTGTCGGGAAGGCTGAAGGGTGCCAGGAATAAATGTACACGGTGACGAAGAGTGAGTATCTCCTCGGATGAAACAGTCATGGCCTAGATCCCTCTAAAAATCCAGCGAATCCGAAACGATAATCTCTCGTGGATGGCATATTAACCGGGGGGGGGGGGGGGGCGTACCTAGGCCGACTTTATCCCTTTGTCCTTCCCCGACTTGAGCCTGTAGAGCTTACCTGAAGCTCCATTCATTCTTTCTAGTCGCTTCAGCGTGCTTTCGTTCATTGTTCGCGCCGTCAGGGGTAGCCTCGTGTGTCCATTTTCAACCGTCGTAGTACCATCGCTGTTCACAGATGGCATTGCAGTAGCCGTTTGCTGTGTCGGCTCCGGAGGCGCGACACTGAGATAATTATTTGCCTGCTTATAACTATCAGCCCTATGGACGTTAGACGAACGCGTCGCGACCTCCCCATTGGCGTGTAAGTAACTGTTGGCCCTGAGTCTGAAGTTTGAAGCTAAGCTTACGTTTTCTTTGTAAGAAGACGGACTTAGCAATTGAGGGCTGGCAGATGACGCGTTTTGAACGAGGGCAACACTCCTTAGCTCACTGTCAGATCGAACAGCACTTCCCTCGCGAATAGCACGTGCTGGATTTTGGACCTTTAAGTCACTTTCAGACCTAACGGAAATCCCTTCCAAAACCGCCCGAGGTGGGTTATTGCTATTAGAGAACTTGGTACTAGAATCAGTTCTATTGGGAGACTTGGAGCGTCGATCTTTCACTGCGACTTTGGCGGGGGACATAGATCTCCTCTGCGACGCAGCACTGTCTGCGTTCACCACAGGCGACGACGATCTTCTTTCCCCGACATTTTCTAAAATCTGTACAACGGGAGGCGTATTCCCCTGTCCCACGCTGTCCATCATATGTACAACAGCCACAGTTCTCGCTTTCGCGGCACTCTGCTCTTTCACACATGTCCCGGGTTCGAAAGTTGTTTTCGCGCCCTTTCTCCGCTTCAAACTATCCGAACTGTAAACAACTCGCCCCTCCGCGTCAAGGGTCACGCGAGCCCCTCGTTTCCGCTCTAACGAGCTAGAGCGAGACGAAGAGCTGTCATTCTCAGCAGTAAAAGGCGTAGCAGGAATAATACTCGGCAGATCGGACAAGGACAACAGATCCGCATTGATCCTGTGCTCCACGTTCTGAACGGCTACCGTTTCTGAAACAGACTCAACTATCGCTTTCGTAAGAACGGTTGAGGATTCGTTAAAGTCTTGTAACTTAGGGAGCTTGACGCTAGGCGGGGAATCTGGTGAGTCAAAGTGTTGAAGGAACACGGCTTGGATTTGAGACTCGAGCTTTTCTTGCCGCTTTAAGCTGTTTTCGATAATACAGGGCTCGAGCTTTTCTTCGGTTTTCTCACTTTCGTCGTCGCTACCGGGAGGAGTGATCGCGCACATGCTCGGAATACGACTACTCCTCATACACGTTTTTTCTTGGAATTTGAACACTCTTTCGGATTCGGATTCTGAGGAGAAGTCAATCGGTTCGGGCGACTTCGAGTAGTCTACAGTGTCTGCGAACACTGATTTTTGTTCTTTATGTAACGTCATTTCTACCTGTTCCTGCATTGACAGGTCAATGACTGTTATTATACTGTCCCTATTTCGAAGCGTTGAGTTTCTTGGAGGGGGTGCTGGCGCTTCTTTCACAGGTGGCTCTCGGGCGATAACAGTACCAACCGAGCTGGTCGTAGTACTCGTACTTCCTTGGCCAAATAGGTCATATTCAGTCTCCGCGCCCAATCCTCTAAGTCCACTATCAAACTGAAACGAGGTATAGTAGCCTTCAGCATCACAGCTGTACACTGAACTTGTATCGTCCCGGATTTCAGGGGTAACAGTTCCTTCACTAGCCCGTGATGATACTGATGTATCAAGATTGGGCCCCGTCCAGTTGCTCTGAGATCGAAGATGTGGGGGTACTGCTTGAACCAAACGAGGCTCTAGCTTGCTCCCCGACGTGTTTGGGCAAGTCGAGCGACTGCTTGAGCTAAGCAAGGAGTCACAGTCGACGGACGTGGACGAGGTGCTTCTTTTTGGGAAGCGGGGGGCGGGGGAGATGCTGGCGGAGTCCAATGACGCTCGGGTGGAGGTGCTCCCGCTCCAGTTCCCTGAGGAGGAGCGACATCCTTCTTCTTTGGCAAGTTCTCGAAGGCGAACACCTGAAAAAAGGTTGGAATCTAAAGTTGATATTTCCGGTGCCGTCTGGAGGTTAGAGTGACAGACTCATGTCATTTTCATTCATTTTTTCTTTAATGTCACACATAGATAATCAAAAACTTCCGGCAGAGAGCAAAGCACGAATAGCACGGGAGTGACAGTTTAGTGCAGACATTTTATTTGTTAGTTTTTTATCTTGTGCATTTACTACATTATTGAAAGCTCAGTCTATTTTTTCCTTTTCTTTGTCTTGTACTGCGCTATTTCCCTCTTCTTAAGTGCGTAAATAAAATGCCATCATCATCATCATCATTTCCATTCCTTTGCCAATGTAGTAAGATCTTCTTGCTTTGGGCAGCGATCTAGGCTGCTGATAGGAATATCATGGATGTGCCGTACTTTTTAGCCAAAAATTATATCATACCATCTAATTATTTCCAAAATCTACCTTGCATTTTTGAGGATTCATCGCAGTACCCTTTTATTCCCCAGCGCATACATTCTTATAGTCCGTATTAACGATTTCAGCGCCCACTGAACACATCCCTCTAATCATCATACCTGACCGGTTTAACAACCCCTTTCTTTTGTGCCTGCGTCCGGTCACGCAGGGGTTAATTTAATTCTTTATGGTCTGGAATGTATACCCCCTGTTTTCCCATGGATTCAGAGCCTATTTGTCATAACTACACGGTACACCCAGGGAACCAAAAGCAGACAAAAGCAGAAGCACCGTGGACATTCTGACGGACTAGTTGGTGCTAAGTTTGACCCCAGCAACCGCTGCTAGAAGAGATTAAAATGTTGCACCTTCTGGAATCCAAAGCGTCCAAGAAGTCAGGACCCTCGTTATATCTTTAGTTCGGTCAACGTCACAGTGAAATAAAACTTACCGACGTTTCAAACTTCAAGGTTTATTTTTTATCAACCACTAAAATTTAGTAAACAAAACTGTAGCATTAAATACATGTCATTTAGGCGCAAAATTATTTCCGAGTTTAAACCGGAGAAAAACAATGATGATTTCAGGGAGGTTTTTCAGTAGTAGTTTCAGTAGGTTATTTCACTTTAGACTGAGCCATGAATTCCCAACTCGAACAAGGACCCATGATATGTTTTTTCGTATAGGGCACAAGGGCTTTCCACTAGCATGACTTCTCGGCGATGTCTCAGAGCTTGGTCACACTTGGCTCATTTCCTGGGTTTTTGGGTTGCAAAAGTAGAAAAAAGAAAAAGAACAAGATACAACCGAGGGGTTGCTCACTCACAAAATGGTTGTACAGTGGTGCCCAGCCGGTGCCGGTGCCCAGCCGGTGCCCAGCGGTGCCGGTGCCCAGCGAGGGTGTACAGTGGTGCCCAGCGAGTGAGCAACCCCTCGGATACAACTAATTCTGAATGTTGACGTTTTAAATTCAGGAGGTCAATCAGAGCAAAACAGCGTGTATAATTATGTTACAGGAACCCTAATTGATCCCTAATTGCAGTAAGATGGCAGTAAAGGCCATCAAATCTCACGTCCCCTAGGGATTTTCAGTTGTTTGTCGGATAGGCTGGTTTTCGAGCACAGTGTGACCAAGCTCTCACATCCCCTTATAAGTTCCCTCGGTTTCGAACAGATGACGCGCAGCTACGACTAAAATCAGACGGTGCTAGCGTGCTCCACTTTTGCACATGCATATAAAAAGATGTGGTCTTATCGGAAAGGGAACAGAATTACTGAATTCCATACAACATTCCGAAATTAGCTGCTAGTAAGACAAAAAAAGTTTTATTTTTGGTTGATGTTGTTTTTGAATTACGATCGCTTTTAAGTAAGGAATCTGAAGAAAAGCTGAAGGGCTTAAAGATGTGAAGAAAAATTATAAAAAATCTTAAAATTAAGGAAAAATAAGGATAGAGCAAACGTGTTGAATATTATATACAAATGAAAGGTAGAGATAGAGGATAGCACTTAGCGCTAATTAGATAGGTCGCTCATGATCAGTTATATGTTTAAAGAATAAATAATAAAAATAATAATAAATGAAGTACTGATTCTACCTTACCAAAAGAGTGCCCTACACCACCATAAGGTCAGTGGAATAAAAAAGACCGTAGAAACGACAAGTAGCGAAGTCCCATGTGAACAACTAGGCTATGAACAATCTATTATGGACCTCTATGTGGTAAGCTAGGGAGTGTGCCCGTCGACTAGGTCATAAACAGCCAGGCCAAGCTCTATGTTTGAAAGTACAGCGTAAACCTTTCATTTTATAACACCACAGCTCGTGATTTATAAAGCTAGGCATCTTCATACACACAGTGATTCGGAGGTTACAATGAATAAGGAGGAATAAGTTTTGTTTGGGGAGGGTTCGCACACCAGCCTAACAAACCCCACACCCCAACTTAACCTATAGTGCGTAGTGTGCCTTTATAAATCACGAGCTGTGGTGTTATAAAATAAAAGGTTTATTCAAATAAATAATAATAATAATAATAGAGACCGAGGGCCCCTAGGCAGTTAACAGAATCAGGGCCCCTTTTCGATAATTTAGCAAAACAAACTTTCCTTGAATTTTATTTACTTATTTAATATACTTTGACATTAGAAATGAACAAGCAGACTTATCAATGAAACAGACAAGCACCAACTAATCTTATTTACACAAATTAAGACTCCGATCTACGCCCAGGGCCCCTTCCGAGCTTGTGGACGTTTAGAAATAAAGAGCTCCCGATCAGGCCCGGCCATTGAGATCCAGGCCCACGTTTAGGTAATTCAGCCTCGCCTTTTCCCGCCATTTTGCCTCGAGTCAAACTGGCTCATTATGTTGTAGCCTATTTTGAACTTGAACTAGCAAAAGACAAACTTTACTTTTATCTTTTGTATTTATTTAAAGTACTTTGGCTTTAGGAAAGAGACAAGCAGACTCAGAAACGAAATATACAAGTAGGCTACCCACAATACTTTTTACACAATACAATTAACATTTCGGTCCTTGGCGGGTCCCCTAACGAGCTAGGCCTCTAGGCGATGTTCACAACTGAAATTAGCTCGTCAACGGTCGGTACCAAAAGCAAAATTTTACTCTGCATGTCGATAGTACATTGGTCCAAGATAATCGCTGCAATTAGTCAAAAATAAAAAGTTTAACGATTTCACGGCCGGAAAATAGGTAACATCAAACATAATCAAAATTAGTAACCACCAGAGGTTGCAAAAGGTGGGTCAAGACCTATTTCGTGACTAAGCGGAGCAAAAAAAAAAGACAAGTCTATCTATTGCCTGCCAATTAAAGTAGTAGACACGTTTCTATCAAGTTGTAGTGACTTCCTTGCTGGGTTTGGCTAGCGAACTGTGCACACAGCTTACAGTCACAGATAGGCTAATTTTTGAATCGAGAGTTTCCTACGAAGAACATAGTCTAGGGATAATACGGATCTCTGCAAGATGAAATTTTCCGAGATTTTTCGGACCTCCAAAGTAATTTTAAAAGACAGAACCGAAAGACGTACCCCCTCTAAAAAAAATGACACATTCGAACTCTTTGTTTATTTCTCGTAGGTCAGTACCGGCCGGTTGGATCAACTATGACAGGACTGTTCTTTACAAAAATCACCCTTGTTTGTCTTTAAAGAAATCATGAGGAACTATTCCAAGTCTTTTACTCTCGGTCTTACTGATTTCCCTATCCCTTAGACCACTTTTTCCACTGTTTTCTAATGTCGTGCGCCGAAGTACAGATCCAGCGTGCCAGTCTCACGAGAATGTCTCGGTTCATCTAAGTTCTCGTATTTCTCCGAGACAAATGGCCTACCCAGGGCTAGTTAAGAAGAACCAAGCCAGATAAACCCTTGAATTAAGTCTAGCAAAGCCCACCGGTATAGGCTATGAATCCTTATGCCGAAAGAATTTGTGTCAATAAGGCTAAAGGCTGTTGAAAACCGCCGCGCCAAGACGGCGTCTTTTCGGTCTGTTTCCACTAAACAAAAGAACTTACAGTAGTCAAAGCCAACCATATAATTCTGCCTGTGTAGCAGCTATTACCATGCGGAAAACGTGCTTTACACATTTTGTATACCCGACCCAGAGTATTATCTTAGTCTGCAAATCAAGTTTCACCGGCATCTTGATACAAAACACGAAAAAGCAGCGTTCCAAAAGCAATTCTGCTGCTTGAAACGAGTTGAAAAGGGCCTGACTTGTTTCAGACGATCAATCTGAAGTAATGGTCTTGATGTGGGTTGTAAGTACTTGTAAGCAAACATATCAAGTCGTGAATCGTTGGCAGACCAGAAATCTCATCTTCAATTGCTGTGTGAAGATGGCCCAGAAGGAGCAATTTAGTACCGAGCTGTAATTTTATGCTAAGCTAAGATGTTTGGATGCTTGGTGATATTCATGACCACTATTTCACCAGCACTTTCTCCCCTATTGTATACTATTAATAAAATAGAAGCATTGCGAATTATATATTCTGAAAAATCTTGCTCCAAACATATAAAAGCCAAACCGACAAACTTGGCATGGATTCACATTCGGATGAACATCCAACATTCGTGTATACAGAATTCGATGCAATGTGAATATTGGTTCTGTCTCTTTTAATGGGTTTTGGGTTAACTCAATTACTTGATACTACTCACTACCCTTATGGCTATGCAGAAGCGGACGACATGTACAGGTGTGCTTATGGTGGCCAATGTCACCAAGTATCCACACATCCTTTATTTCGTCTGAAAGAGCGTCTTAAATTTGTTCCAGCTCACCGTCTCCAGTTATCCACTTGTATTTAAAATTTATTTAGTAATTTTTTTTAACTGAGGTTTGGCGTCGAAACCCCTTGGTGGGAAAACAATAAACACTTTCGTTCTCGTGATTTACGCTAAATAACTGATTTTTTAAGGCCTCAAGATTCGTTGTTCTTTATCGGGTTGGAATCATTAGACCACCCGCCTGGTTGAAGTTCGTGGGCTTAAACAATCTGCCGACGCCTATGGCCTCGGTTATGACGGTAAATCAAATCAAATAAAACTCACAAAGCCGAAAAATATCTCTCAAGAATGACTTCGACTTTCGCGAGCCTGAAGAAGCAAGGAGCAAGACCAATTGGTTCGGTGGAATCCCAATGTGTAATATTTATTCGACTTCATGTTCCGATAATCGAGTCTTGAAATTTCTGAATAATCGAGTCTAGAAGATTTCTGGTCTTCAACTCCGGATGTTATGAAGATGTTATTATACTTATTGTATCCCTAATCAACCTCTGACCCAGGTCCATCAGGTAATTATTCAATTCTAGCCCGGATTGCGACCGGATAGTCGTTACGGTTTTTTTCCGGAATTTTTAGTTTAGCCTACATCACATTTCACTAATACGATTTATCCGGTAGAAAACCAAGCAAATTCATGGATTAAAAATTCAAGTTTCAGATCCAGGTAGGGTCGTTGGAACCGACGGCGAAGAAGGAGATCTGTGCCTATAAGATTCTGAACTCGTCAAGTAAGTCATGTTTTATGCTGCAAAAATCCCTCACTTTACACTTTTATTACCCTTTTGAAATCAAAGGCCACGTCAGACTAGTTCCTTTTTACAGTTCACTCAGGCATAGCTTAGCGAGAGATTGGGTGAAACAACATCACGCACCAAATATGTTAATAGTCAATTATCCGACAAAACTTTACCAAAAAACGACGCCGCTCCGTATCGTTAAACAATTTCAGATTAGCCTCGATGACCTCTAAAAAATTGCCAGATACCAATTATGCTCGTCTTTCACAGGATAACTTTTACGTCTCCCACCCAAGGGGATTCAGACTCTCGCAAGGCAATCCTCTGACATTCCGCTCATGCTAGCTACCCACCTCTCTAAGGGCGATTCTGGCAGTTGTAAAGGTGCAACTGAGGCGCAGCTACTTTCCGTTTGTTCTTGCGTTCGGCGGATTCTCGCTTTGCTTTTCGGAAAGCGAATCCAAGAGATCGCCAGAATCGCCTTCTACTCTCTCTAATACCATGTCGACATATACCGCAAAGTTTGCGAGGGGTTGCCCACTTTCCATTTTGGTATACACCAAGTGTCTGTTGCCGGCTCCAGTCGGCACGGTTGCCACATGTTAGATTTATCAAATCAGCATAATTAAAAGCGTAGAAAGGTGAACCGACTAATTTATCGCTTGCACCGGTGGTGCGGTTGATGGGTGGCGGCTGGTGCACGGAAAGGATGGATACACATTGCAGGAAAATTCGTAACCCCTTGGGAGTTTGTTGCGTCGTCTGTCTGTAACGTCTCAGGCCCAGGGGCGTCACGACCGGGGGGAAAGGGGGGAGGTCACCCCCCCCCCCAATGTTGTCGGTCAGTCTGTAAGAAATAACCGAGTCTGCGCGAAGCGCCGCGATTTTTCGCCGAAACAGTTGATTTTTTTCATTAAAACAGTCGATTTTCGTCAAAACGGTCGTTTTTTCTGAAAATCAGTCGATATTTTCTAAACAGGTCGGTTTTTTTCTTGAAAACAGTCGTTTTCTCTGCAAAAACAGTCGGTGAAAATTACCAGCCAATCGGTAAATTCCTTGCCCCCCCCCACACATTTTGGCTAGTAACGCCCCTGCTCCTGACCCCCCCCCCCCCCCCGTATGTGTAGACTGATAAATAATGAACTAGATACATCGTAGATTAATGGATGCAACGCTTCATTTAGTGGTAGGCTAAGTACCATCGCCAACCAGTTAGTGCCCCCCCCCCCCCCTTACACACACAAGAACGTCCCGTAAGCTGACACTAAAAATCTCATCTACGGAATCTTGAAGTGTCTCACGAAGACGCTATTTGTTTTCTGATTATTTCCTCCCTTTTCTTTACTTTCGTCCCTTTCCCGCAAAACAAATTACTACGGAAGAACGGAACAATCCCAGAACTCTCTGTAGGCTACGGGTATTCGTACTCAGTCACGTATGAAGTTCATATCCCCTCCAAACTGACAGTCTAACCAGTCTCCTCGCGGCACGGTTAGGGTCACTAAAAAATGTACGGAATTTTTCACTCAGAAGAAATAGGATAAAAAGCCTTCTTAGCACCCGTTGGGCTCTTCAAGTTCGAATTATTCACGCGGAAACGATCATAATGTGTCATATGGTGCCAATCAATTATTTCAACGGAAATGTTTAGCAGGTTTGATCAATGCCAATTTTATGGCTAATTTGACGTGCATGTGAAAAATGTTTAGGGAAACGACCAACAATACGAGTCAGGAGGCTAAAGATTAAGTGGCAAACCGAAGGGAAAGTCGAATCAAAACAGCAAAGTGGATTTCCTATACCAAATATCGTGTTACAAAGAATACCCCGTAATTTGCAATCACCTACCAACAACGGCACTAGTTTCTCAGCAAAGGTGACCTTAGACTTTAGTACGAACTTTTTGGTTGATTGGACGTCCCCCTTCCACTTAGCTATGCGACAGGTTTCAAGATTTTGGCTCCACCGAAAACTGCAGTGCTGTCTTGCTAGTTATAGGCTCTTGCAGTTCGAGCTGCAATAGCTTTTTGGGATCCCAAAACGTAAGTGACGGGATACCTATGACATCGCAAAAGTTGTCCGTCTGTCCCTCTGTGCGCGCTATAACTCTCGTAGGGAATGAGATGTTTTGATGAAACTTGGTGTGAGGATTCTTTGGGTCAAGAGTAAGGTCAAGTTCGTAGATGGGCTCTGTAGCCCTACATTTATGGATGGGGGAGGGGTTTAAATTAAGGGTCAAATGAAATAGTTTTAAACAGATAATCTGATAGTCGATTGTGGGGTAAGAAGACATGCTGAACATGACGGTGAAAAACATTTTGTCATCGGACAATAGTTCGGCCGGAATCCGGCCAAAACCGGAAAGTTTGTAAAAAGTAAAAGTTTTATTTGAAGTTGATTAGATGCTCAATTTAGGGGTAGGAAGACATGCTGAACACGATGGTCAAAACCATTTTCTCGCCGGGTAAGTAGCCTAGTTCGCCCGGAATTCGGCCAAAACCGGAAAGTTTGTTAAAAGTAAAAGTTTTATTTGAAGTTGATTAGATGTTCGATTTAGGGGTAAGAAGACATGCTGAACACTAATGTGAAAAGTATGTCCTACCCGTACAACTGGTTCGTCCGGAATCAGGCCAAAACTGGAAAATTTGTTAAAAGCATATGTTATATTTGAAGTTGATTAGATGACAGATTTAGGGGTAAGAAGAGACGATTAATCTGTATATGACAATCTTTTTTTTTTACCGGGTCATATTAAGATTAAAGCTTTACTTGAAGTTGATTAGATGTTCTTTATACGGATAAGGAGATACGCTTAATTCGTTTCTGAACTTTCTTTTTTTTCTGGACAAGTATGGTAGTTCGTTCAGAATTCGGCCGAAACCGGAAATTTGGCACAAGTAAATCAGGAAGTTTCGATCAGTATCGTCAAAATAGATATGGCATATAGAGGTATATCTGAACTTGAGTTTTATACAAAACCGGTCGGCAGAAAGATCGTAACTGTCTGCATCAAATATTACATTTTTGGGATCCCATCGGAACCTTTGGTCTTGTTCCTCATGCATTTTCTTCTACGCAAAATCACGTTCGAAAACATGTCCGATCCAGTTACCGATAAAATAGATGTCTTTGGACAAATTCATGCTACGGTCACGCAGTCTCTCTAACACGCCGACCGTGGTTGACCCCCCCCCCCCCCGTTAACGTATGCCCAAATTTACCGAAACTTACATACATGCTAAGAGGCTTTGCTGTTTTATTTAAATAAGTACACAAATAGAAGTTATTAACCAAAGTTGACTGCGTTGGCTACGTTAGCTGATTTTACTCTAGCGACATTTCGGCCCTTCTTGGCAAGATCCTTTTACAGGCTCAACCTCAAAAACTGAATCAAGACGATGAAGGCCCAAAGTATCGCTCGTATAAAATCAACTGACGTATCCGTCTAACGAAGTCAACATAATAAATAATACAAGGATGCGCAAGCCACCGAAACTTGTATACATGCTATACAGCGTTTGATTAGACGCTGGCAGAAGTGTGGTGCTGGGATTTTACGGGTTCATAACGGTTGTTTCGAGTTCTAGATCCCAGTACTCACTGTGCTTTAAAAGGGTCTATTTTGAGATCGAGTAATGGCCTAGAAAGACAGGCCATGCTCTGCAGCAGACACGACTCTCACGCTCCCACGACGTCCCGTGGAGGAAACAGAAGTCACGGCTGTATTACATAAGTGACTTCCCTGCTATCCCGCGTCTAATACATTACCATCTGAATACCATTCGAATTTTTCATTCTATTCTCACTTAGCTGAGACTTTTGACACTGAAAATGGAATCACCATAAAACAGAATTCTTTACTACCACAACCAAAATGGGGTTGCGAAGTTGCAATAAAGAGAACTGCAGACTGCGACTAAAAAACGAAACTATCTTTACAGAACAATGGATCTTCCCCGCTTCGCAGAGTCATATAATTACAATTTATAGCTTCTTTCTTTCGTGTTGTGTCTATTGCAGGGCGGCGTAAACTTGTGCGTGTCTTAGGTGAGGGATATGACACTTTTTCCCTTAGGGTATATCCTTCCGGTAACCCGGATTCTTTGGTGGTAGGCTATTGAGGAGTTTTCGCTGTTAATATCAGGCGGACATTCGTGACAAGGTTCAACGAGTTCTCAACTGTCCTTGATGACATACTTGTTTTCTAGAATAGCCTAAAGGTTTCGGTTCACAGGCTCAGCCCGAAGGTCCGTTTCAAAATGCTTTTGTGTAATAAAATCCGCCTGAGATGGCAAATATCAATAGGTATCGTGCCAAATAACAAAGTTAGGTTTGTCAAATTGGTTCTTTTCGAAGATCGTGGGTTTCATTCGACTGAAATTCTTACTTTCTTTTGAGGCCGGGTTCGAAATCGTTATTTCTTGAAAACTACCGCAAAACTACTTTGGCAGTCTCTGCCAACATTTGTTTGATCAAGTTTCTTCGTTTCTTCTTAGGAGCGGGTGAACTACCCATCCAATTAAATGCTCTGGGTAAAAATGTTACCTCTATGGCTGGTGTACGCCTACTCTTGCGGTGCGGACCAACCGGTTTTTCCGGGTGGATTTCCATGTAAATTGATGATGGTGCCGAAAATCTTGGAAGGAGTCCGCGACCGCCCGACCCTAAACCTCTGTTGCACCCTTAGCAAAAGAGACCCGCTTGAACGTAAGGAGAACCCCCGGCTTAAGCCAAGAGACTAGCAATTTCAAGGGATGAGACGCAAACGGAGACATGAGTTGCGTTTTTGCAGATACCATGGTATCTGATACCACGGTCTAGAGTAGTTTTTGCAGTTATCGTGGTATCTGATACCACGGTCAAAAGGCGTTTTTGCAGTTATCGTAGTATCTGGCCAGTTATCGTTGTATCTGATAATCGGATACACGGTTCGACCGTGGTAACTGATCGTGGTAAATGAAAAAGTCCTCTCACTTTCATCAATTTATGTCAAACTGGGGGAAAGAAGTTTGGCACCTAGTGATGTGACTGAATATCAGTTTTCTTTTGGGATGACTTCGAAAACCGCAACTTGGGCAATTGTCGTTTTTGCAGAGCAACCGTATTTCAGATACCACGTTAACTGCAAAAACGACTAATTGCAAATCCAGTTACCGTGGTAACAGATACCATGGTATCTGCTGCAAAAACGCAACTATGATTATCCTAGCTCAGAGTAAGTTACGAACCTGGTATATGGGCAACCTTTGGTCTCTTCGGCATTCTTCTCAACGACGCTCCCAGCGTTCCAAACTCCCTCTCTCCGATCATCTCATAAAGACTGTCCGACATCGGCTTATCGCTGGGATCGTCCTTCTGGTCCGTCACGAAGGTCTGGAGGGGCCCAAGTCTCCTCCGGATTGAGTCCAACCGGCCATCAGCACTCAGGGCCCTCTGGAAGTGGCACTCCAGGTTGATGTCAGACTCGCTCGCGTGCGATATTCGATCAGTGTTCAGGGTGGTATCAGTATCGTCGGTGAGTGATGTATCGGCAAGATAATTCTGAGAGAGAGACAGGGGTTTGGATTTCGGTTCGGGTCGACTTGGCTTCTTGAGGCCGAGACGCTCTTTGATCCGTGCAGTGATAGAGGCTCGCAGTGGTGTATTTCTGAAAAGATATACAGTTAGGTTTCATTGCGTTGGATAATAAAAGGCGACTGGCTGGCGGTTGGAGCAGATAACCAGCATTTAAACCAGTCCTAAATTGTCAACGAAACGTCTTTTGGAATGGCGAATAACCTTTTCTTTGACGACACTCCTAAGGGGTACAAGAAATTAGAGCCCAAACAGACCGACCGTTCAGTAACATGATCTTCGACTACAAAGCGGGGATGCATCGCACCGGAAAATTCAACATTTGGGGTGTCATGTAACATCTAATATATCGTGGTCCATGAAGATACAATCCAACCAGAATGACTAGGCTAATGTTTACCTGTAGTATAACACAAATGACCCACAAGTTTTCACAGGATATAGCTAGGCCAAAGAAAATACTCAAATAATCGTAGTCTGAATGAGAGGCATAGACAGGTCCTCCAACTTCCTGCAAGTCGAGACGCTGGATGAACAGGAAAAACGGGTAAAAACTGGTCGAACTTTTTCTTTTCTTTTCTGGATGTTCCTTTTTCTAAGTTTTAGTTGAAGAAAGAGAGTTCCTGAGTCTGGATTCAAGTTATAAGATACCGGGACAGCTGTAGTACAATGGCCCGCATGCCGCCGCCGAAATCGCAGATTTACGTCTTTTCACGTTTTATCCAGGTTTTGCGCTTCTCAACCTACGTCACTTTACACTCATTAATTGCCTACTAAAACAACCGAAACGAAGAAAAACAAATGGGTGTGTCAACTTCAGGGCAAAAATCAGAGTACAAAATGGAGATGCTTCGAGAAAAGCTGGTACAGATATGTATTCTTCTTTAAGATCTCTGACCCTATAACAGCCTCACGATCAAAACCAGATAAAGGGACATGAATGATCGTGCTAACCCCATAGAAACCCTATCAAAGAAACTCGACTTCTCTCATGAGGGCGGAACTCGTTCAACAAAACCAAACACAGGAAGTGATTCCGGACTCGACCCCTCTTGTCGGAAGTACGACACCACAAAATGGACCATCTGCTTTTCTAAATCGGATCACTAGAAGAGAATTCGAAGAAACCCTCGACTATCGAGGGGTTGGCTACTCGAGACTTCAAGTGTACAGCCATCCCATTTCTACAAAGGAACTGCACGGGGGTGGGGGTGGCCTCCTAAGGCTCCGTGAGTTTCACGAACAAGCTTGAGAGGACAGGTAGGCCTGTTTATTATACGATATACTTGACAATAATTTAAAAAGTAGGCTATAAACACCATAGGTATTAATTATCCTTCGCCGTCATCTACTCACCTTCTTCACCACAAATTATTCTGTGTTTATTGTATGTGTTTTTTTCTGCGTTTTTCAAGTTGTCAATCTACCATGTCATTTGGAGTTCGATGCAGTTTTATGTGATGTTTTATTCACTTTTTACTAATTAATAATACAAGCTGAATACATATCTGAGGTTTATTTTCGCGCCTGACAAGAAGTTCGCTCGTAATCCTGTGAAATCTGTAATTGGCGAGAAGTTAAGTTCCGTCTGATGTCGGTTGGAGTACTTGGGGAGGTCGATGTAGGCTATAAACACCATAGGTATTAATTATCCTTCGCCGTCATCTACTCACCTTCTTCACCACAAATTATTCTGTGTTTATTATGTGTTTTTTCTGCGTTTTTCAAGTTGTCAATCTACCACGTCATTTGGAGTCCGTTGCAGTTGTATGTGATGTTTTATTCACTTTTTACTAATTAATGGTTAATACATGCTAAATACATATCTTAGCTTTATTTTCGCGCCTGACAAGAAGTTCGCCCGTAATCCTGTGAAATCTGTAATTGGCGAGAAGTTAAGTTCCGTCTGATATCGGTTTGAGTACTTGGAGAGGTCGATGTAGGGGTAAGAGAACATGCTGGAGATTAGATTATATTTTTTTTTACGCTAAGATAGTATTTTACACAAAGGACTTTAACCCTGACAAATAAACCAGAAATAATTTCTGAAGTTGGACGTCTTTGACTCCAATGTCGGAGTCTGGAAGCCATTTCTACCTTTCAATTCACTGCTTATATAACAACACATATATTTATGTGTATTATTTTATGTGTGTTATACATAACGACGAAGAACAAAAAGATCCGGTTTAGTCATAAACTGCTACAAAGGTTCTGAAAACAAACTAATAATTAGTATCCAGAAGTTTCGAGTGCGCAACGCATCTGGAAAGTGGGCACTCTCTAGTGCGGAACGCTAAGCCATAGAAAATCTCTGCGAATAGGAAGGGTGTCGGGCTTACTAAGCCTCTAGAGAATTAATTATCCTATCGACTGAAACACGATCATCATAAATTACATGAAATGCCAAACGGCAGAAACGATTCCAATATTTTTCTCACCTTCTCTTGGCTTATTTACGTCAGGTAGAATTTAAATAATTTACAACTGGCTATAATTAACCTTTCCAATACGCATGGGAAAATCGAAAGAAATCTCTATCGGCAGTGACGGATAAACGTTGGGAGAAGAGGCAATCCGGTTGACTGATGGATGTACTGAATCCATAGAGGTTGTATAAAATACTCTTTTTTTTTTCGCTTCGCTCTGTTTTGACTTAAGAAACTTGTACGGCTTTTACGCTGAAACATATCTATTAAAGTAAAAAGAATGTCGGAAGCTGACGGTCGACCAATTCCATATACCCACACTCTACTACCTTAAATTATCGACTAGTCAACTGTACACTTGTAGCGTAACTAAGTTCATTTAGTGAAAAAGAAAAGACTAGTGAAGGTTGCAAGCAAAGGCTACCACGATGAAGTTAATACTGCTACATTCAGATTCTCATTCCGATTTTACTATGTCTCCAAGCCTCTCCAGAGATTAGGGTAGATAGTACATTTAACTACTAATCGCGCCCAAATGTACTGCTAGTTAAAACACGCATGCTGCTTTTACTATCTCGTAGCGAAGTGGGGTCTTTGTCGGCACTTCTCTGCAAATAGCTGAAGTTGCAAGAGGGAGAGATAAAACTTGACAAACATAGGAAAATCCTCGCATGCTCCAAGAAGTCTGAGTTTGCACATCTAGTAACCGCATACTTGATGTGTGAAGGTGCGATAATCAGGCCGAAGATAGCGTAGAGGAAAAGTTTCCAAATATGAACTCAATCGTCAAGTTTCTAGCTAAGAATAGCCTGCTTTTGAAATAATAGTTCAAACAAGGAGCTCTTGCTCCTGTCTGTTTTTTTTTTAATTGTGGTAAGAGGAAGCAATTTCACCGCCTTTATTTAAATTTGATGGGACTGCCAGCGTGGGCAAGTAATTCTTCTCTGCAGAGAAAGTATCGACTGGTAAACCCAGCGGGAGTTATTGAGAAGCGTATTAGTGATTTTTCTACTGGATGTCAGAAGTCATTCCATCTTTGGTCATTTCTGTTTGTTCCGAGTTAGCAGTTATCGAAGTATGTTTTTCCTTTCCGTTGTTTCTCTTTCGTTTTTCTTGTTTTTTACTCCGTATTTTCTGGGCCTCGCCCAGTTTTGTTCAGTGATGGGTTATAAATAAAACGATGATGATGATGATGAATACCCACACATGCGTAGGTTGGTAGCTACCCTAATTCCAACTACCGTACTCCTGAACACTGCAAATCGCGCAAAATCGAATTTAAAACGTAAAAAATATGTCTGAGAAGTAGCATTATGCAGACATATCAATTCGAATAGCCTTCACTTCCTGAAGGTAGCAGATTAAGTGTTCGTAGGCTACCTCGATCCTGGCGAAGAGTTCATTTGAACCTTTGTTTTACTCAGGTCGTATTTTATTGACACAAAAGAATCTCTTATGTTCACTGGTGTAGACATATTCTAAGTATCTGTGTTACTGCTAGTTCTCAGTTTGCGAATTTTCACAACTCATGGCAACTAGTTAAAGTCCGTTTCAAAACCTGGACCTAATCTTAATTCAATCTTCAACGTCTGCATAACACAAAGCAAATCTTGTGAGTCACTATTAACACCAGACAAGATTCTAAGCACGAAATATTCTTCTCCTAAACAACAACATTTGAGAGCAAGAACAGAAATAAAAATTAAAAGAGAAATTTAAACTACTAATAAGGATGAGCTTATTACATACTGATACTCACAAATCTCAGATACGACATTCCTAACCATTCCCAGATGATTCAATATACGCGTGGAAGGAATTTAAAAATCCAGGCATCGCCGAACTGCACACAGGTACTAGTCAGCAAAGGGGTTAGGTACATGCAAGTAACAACCTAAAGGCAACACTAGACGTAGATAGGATAGGCGACATAAACTTTGATGCAAGATTTTCTTTTCTTTCAACGGTAGGCTACGGCTGTTTTTAGACGTTACCGATACACAACGCTAACATCCTACGCTTGTTCGCTATTTGCTTTACAGAAAGTTGAAACGACAAACCGGAACAACACACAACTTTCCCCTGTGAACTATGAAGGAGAAACAACAATGATGTTGACTCCCTTCCATTGTATCGACAACAGGAACACTTCCCCAGATAAATACGCATACGTACGCCAGATTTATTGGGACCTGGCTAATGGACAGCGTTACCATTAGCATCTGAACATGTGTGGCCAGTCGTGTGAGAAAGCCGGTGGTGCGCCAGAAATGCATAATTAATGGAGTAATTAAAATCTTGAACATGCAGGCTGTCAATATGCCGCCCATGATGACGGTGGGCTTGATTAACCGCCGAGGCATAGGCGTTTCAACGGCAATATTTCAAGAGTTAGTTTGCTAATAGCGAGTCAAGTGCCAGTCGGTTAGTCGATTATGGGCTTGTTACAAGGGCTTTATAACACTTTTCTTTTTATAGGAACAGATCCAAAAACAGAAGGTTTCTGCCAGCTCCTTTGTTTGAAGTACAATAGGCCTAGATTGGCATTTTTAAAGGTAACATATCGTCTGTTCTTATTCATGTCCCGGCTTTTTGCGCTATATCTAGTCTTAACTATTTTCAAGTTTAGTAACATCAGGAACGTTATAATGGGATTTATACTTTAACATCTCTTCATCCAACCCATCATCTACAAGATATTATTCATGATTTTTGTTTGGCCCAGTTAGTAATTCAGTCTAAACTGTCGTGCCAAATGTTGATTTTTAGTTGTGTTGCTTTTCGTTTTTTCCTTTTACTCCTCTGTCGCCTGGTGCATTTCGTGGGTCATAAACTAAATATATATATAAGAAGAAACAAACGTTCAGATTGTGATCTATAGTATTGCCTAAAATATGATTTTTGATAAATGAATTTTTCCGTGTGTCTGCATTATTTATTTATTATTATAGTATTTTTTAGGGTTTTTGGCTTTGTTACTGTTTTGACTGTTTGTACAAAGTGATGTGACTTAGTTTATTACAAATGTTTAGTTTGTAGTTGAGAAATGCCTCAAGATTTCACGCATTAAACTCATCATTGGCAGAGCTATGCAGAATTCGGGAAAGTTTTACAACCCAAAAAGATACCACCTCTCTTTTCAACAAACATGGAGAAATCACTCGAAAATGTGGTATTTGATAGTGCAAAACGGATACGTCAGCTGAATTTTATTGGAGCTATATTTTGGCCTTCTTGACAAGGGTCCTTTTCAGGCTCAAAGCCGCTCAAGTTGGAAATACGAACTTGAGGTAATTTTTTTTTTTTTATTTAAAATTTTTTTTCCCTAAAGCTCATATTTCCAACTTGAGCGGCTTTGAGCCTGAAGAGGACCCTTGCCAAGAAGGGCCGAAATATAGCTCCAATAAAATTAAGCTGACGTATCCGTTTCGCACTATCAAACATGATTCGCAGTCAGCTTGGGCAGAAGGAATATTTATCCTCCGAGAATGTGGTAGGGTATAATATTCCTTTAAACAAGCAACGCCTATGCAACCCTTTGGCTACCCTCTACACTAGTAGCCAGGGAGATAAAAACCCTTCGAGACACGCAAAATGACACCACTTATCTGGTGAAGGAGAGAGTCCTTTGGAAGCTGGGGTAGAGCCGACAGACCCCGGAAATAGCTCGTCGCCAGTCGGTGGAATTAAAGGCAAGCAGGCAAACCGCCCCCCCCCCCCAAAAAAAAAAATGCACTACCTATCATCCTTTGACATTACTGGGTCGTTCAGATCAATAAACTCAGAAAAGGGATGATTATTTGGCAATTCTCGGTTCGCAGAATTCACAGGAGGAAACTGACCTACGAGTAAATCCCTACTTATCCTCTACATAATCTATCAGTAGTTGCGTACATCTCGAAAAGACATAAGTATGGATGTCCGTCTCGCTATCCTTGCGTCTTGCTGTACGATATGTCTGCTATTCTTACGTTTGCTGAGGCTGGGTTACCTTCCAATTCAATTCGCCATATTCCGGTTCAGTGCTTCCAAGCGGACTAGTTTCTGTTATTCCCCCTATGTCTCACAATCATCACTTATGACAGGCATAGTAAGACAGATCCACAGGTAGATGAGTAGAAAATCCGCAATCTGCTTCGAAGGTAATGCAAGTTTTGCATATGTCTCAGTACTCGAAACTGAAAGTTACCCACTACCTTATGGATTTGATTTTTGCCCGAAGTTGAACCAGAGGATTGACAGCCTGACGAGGACCCTTGCCAAAAAGGGCCGAACTATCGCTGATGAAGAATCGTAGCTGACGTACCCGTTGTAAACATTGTTTGAATAAAAGTCAACGGGTCTCGGAAGAGGCTTAAAACAGCCGAAACCATGGGTTATTTGTTGAAAGCACAGCCTAGTTATGAAGTATTCAACTATTTTAAGATACTGTAAGTTGAATAGTAAATAGTGCGAGAGGTCCTTTAACTACGCTTCCAATAACACACTGTAAAACTTCCGTTAAACTATCCCAAATTTAATCACAATACTTTAGTACGGCTCTGCCTTGCAGGACTCGCAACTTTAAAAACGAATACCAAGATTTAATTCAGGATAAATAATTTCAGGGATTAATAATCACAATCACATATATGGTATGACTAAACCCTAATTGGTTTTACCACGTAGACTTTAAGGTAACCAGCCGAGCAATCGTGACTAATCAAACTTCTTTGAGGCCGAGCCGCAAAACATTCAGTCATTAAAGCAGGCATTCCCTTTCCAGCGTGGGAGCTAACTATCAACTTCCTCCATTAGTTACTGACCAGTCAGTTGTACTATTTTTACTAAACTCATTTTCCACGGCATTTTTGTGACCTACGGAAACAGAAGTGTGTGTCACACACTCGACCAAAAACCCCACAAGTAAAAAATAAAATTCAAACCAGGCAAAATCTCAATCAGACGGTGATGCGGCCAGTGTCCAAGCACGAAAGGAATTTATTTGCCTTTTAAATTATTTGTTACAATAATGTAAACTCTATACGGCCGACCCGATGCACTTCGTTATGTGCGGGGAAATCGGCAGATTCTGATTGGCCTATTCCAAGCTGAAGCAGGAGCTATTTCAACAAGGATTAAAGGACCTGTCTTACCTATAATACTAATGCAACCTACTTCCATAATCACACCATATATTTCTGAATCCGGAGACCCCATTTTCGACCCCTTTCTCACTTGCCGTGTTTTGCTACCTTCGATGTGTGTCGCGCTGTCGACGGTTGTCTGCGAGAAGTTTTTCCATCAGAAAAACCGGTTATATTAATTTGCTTCCTTGTTTTCGCTACAAGTCAACGGGTCTCGGAAGAGCTTAAATCTCCCAAAACCATGGGTTATTTGTTGAAAGCACAATATAGTTTAAAGTATTCGAATATTTTAAAATACTGTCAGTTGAAGAGTAAACAGTGCGAGGGGTCCTTTAATAGTTCTCGGAAAGTGATTCCAGAGAGTTAGTGGAAAGCTGAGATACCCACGCATGTATCAATATGCTGATAGCCCGTGGCCCGTGGAAAGTTGAATGTTTCCGCGGGAAATGTTTGTGGTAAAAACACGGCAAGCGCCACTAAAGAACGGAAAAAAATATGGCAAGCGCCATTAAGGATGACTTCGTTGGAACATATGAGAATCGAAAGAATGTGCAGTTATTCTAAAAGGTCTGGAATTCAAAATTTTTCCGGCGATTCAGCTTTCCATGCATCCAACGGAAGAGTGGAAAGCAGTCTCAGGAATTCCGACAGTTTTCACGATGTGCCTTGCTCGCTGTAAAGTGATTCGGCTCGCGACAAGCATCCTTAAAGGAACTTTCTTACCTATAAAACTAACGCAACCTACTCCCATAATCACTCCATGTATTTCTAAACACGGAGACCCCAATTTCTCACGTTACATTCTAATCCCTCTAACAGAACCACGCTGGTTTTCTCACTTGCCGTGTTTTGCTACCTTCGATGTGTATCACGCTGTCGACGGTTGTCTGCGAGAAGTTTTTCCATCAGAAAAACTGATTATGTAAACTGTTTCCCTGTTTCCGCTACAAGTCAACGGGTCTTGGAAATGGCTTAAAACGGTCAAAACCGTGGGTTATTTGTTGAAAGCACAGCATAATTTTAAAGTATTCAAATATTTTGAAATACTATAAGTTGAAGAGTAAATAGTGCGAGGGGTCCTTGAACTTGAGAGGCATTCGCGCCTTAAAAGCTTACGAGGCACACCCCACAAAACTTACCTCAGAATCACTGGCCGTGTGTCTTCCTTTTCGTCAACCGGACTATGAACCGCCTGAGTAATTTCTCCCGTGCCGTCGCCAGCTATTGTGTTTCGTCTTGTCTTATCCTTTCGCTTCTTCCGTCGGCGAGTCGCGGTTTCAGCGTCAGCGTCATATTCGACATGGCTGAGAGATCGGCGGTGTGCCGCCATCCGGTCGAAGTTTTTGCCAGTGATGTCCAACCGAACAGTTTCATCGGCAAACGCGCGAGCGGCCGCACGTGCACGTTGCTCCGGAGACGGCAACCTGCAAACAGAGAGGATTCAAAACTGTAAACAGACACCGCCTCTCCCCCTCCCCTCCATGTTCGAGACTGGGGAGTTAGGAACTAGGCTTTCACCAGCTTTATCCTATTAAAGCACAACTATTGCTAGAAGATTATCTTTCATGACAGAATGGCCCAGGAATATTATTTTTCGAAAAGACCAATACTTGCCCCGTAAAATTGGCGATTTTCATAATGGCACTACAGAATTTACGCTCTCAAAAGCGGAGATGCGACGCAAAGTATTTAAAAACAGTTCTTTTTGTGGTTAAAAAGTGGGAAAAGCCAAGCGAAAGAAAAGGATTCTGAAAAACAAGATATATCTGTTGGCCTATCATGACTTTCAAAATGAAAAAAAAAGCTAAAGCTAAAAAGCGATAAAACGTCATAGGTGCAATAGAAACAATGACGAAGGGCTGGGATTTCCGAAGCTTATAATTCCATAGGGGAGCCCGGGATAATATAAAAGGCAATGAGTACGAAGGGTCCTTTAAGGTTGAAATATCAAATCCTTAGTGTATCTCCGAGGCAGATAGGGCAAAATGAATAACACAGGATCTTTAGTGCGTGGTTACGAGCTAGCCCACCGAAAGGTCTAGGCGAAAAACCTCTGGCGAACCTCTAGCCCCGCCAAAACTCTGGAACGCACCTCCGACACTTCTCGCACTTGTCTCGGGGTTTCTCCAGGTACCAGTTTTGTCTGGGCATCCACGGTTACTAGGCCACTAGTTCGAATAAAAATACCACAGCAACGGCAGGAACTCGGGAGCTCACACCTATCTTAACTTAACTTAAAGCCCCGTTCAACAAGCATGCCTCGCCAAGCACGGATGCCTATGTACCTGCCTAGCACCACCGTTCACACCAATGCATAGGCCCAGATTTTGGGCCAGGCACGGCGTTGTAGGCTCCTAGGTATGCTTGTGAACGCGACTTAAGAATCGGTATGGAATTTCGACCATGTCATTCAAGAAGCAGCAGTCGTCTTAGGCTAGTCATCAGGCCTCGTTACACAGAAGCAGGTGCTTAAACAACACTTCAAAAGCTAGGCCTCATCAACTACAAATACCACTTAATGTTTCACTACAATAAGAGCACAGTCACGATCAGCCACTACACCAATCACAATCTCTAAGCCGGATTGCTTAAACAGGAAAAAGAATGCTGAGTCACAACCAACCACGCCGACGCTTCAAAAATGAGCCTCCATTCATCAAGACCAAACCCTATGCCAAAATCCAAGTCAAAGGCTAAATTACACCGTCACCTTTAGGTGCGCATGACCGATTACTTCAGCTTAGCCGATGGATCTTGGATATCTCAACGAAGGCGCTTACCGGACTGCGCCCTGCTGGGCCTTTGAAAGAAAAGCCCAGTCCTAGTGCTGTCTTCCATGCAAATACGCCTATTACATCATGGTAATGACTGTATTTTCTCTGTCAGTGCCTGTGGTTTAAGTTCAAAATATTTTCCTCGACCGCAGTGCTTGCTCGCCAGCGCCCGCTGGCGTTCTACGGCGAAGAACAATAACCCTTCAATAATTAGCAAACGGAGTACTTGCGGATTCTGAGCACAATCGAATTGCAGGCTACCCCGGATGTTTAATAATGGCATAACCGGAAAATTATAGACTTCAAACGACGCATTAGGATGACTGAAGACCATCAAATTACTGTCAGGCTTTTGCCCGGAAGGAGAATACAGCTATACTCTTGGAATCCCTATTCTGCTACAGTTGGCTACAGACAACACCAAATTTCGACCCACGGCAAGCTATCTCAGCCTAGCTTGGGAAGTCGAACTCCGCTTGCTATATCTTCATACTAGCCTACTCATTTTTCTGAAAGTACGTGCTCCTGTTTACCAAAATAGTAGCCAGTAGTCTACACTGTAAAAAGTTCCTCCGAGTAAGGATTAAGGTTAACTGCAGTATTTGCTACTGGGATTAACCTTATCTCTACTGAGATAAGATTGATCCGAATTAGAGATAAGATTATCTTTTTAGAGACAAGAGTAATCCCAGTAGCAAATACTGCAAGATTTTTTTTTGACAGTGTTTTAGTCAAATCGACGTCTTGACAAGTACAGTTGTCAAAGTAGGGCCTTTAAAGACTGGAAAGAACAACCAGAGGAGACCGTTTAAGATAGAAAATGCAGGTATCTTCAAACTATCGATTGTTTCGACAACATTTTATTTCAGCATATATGCAGACCCATTTTCGCCAACATAAAACCAATTTAACTGAATTGTCACTCTTTTACAATCATTACGTTTTCTAGATCCCCATGTTTATAATGTAATACAGTGACGAATCTTAAATGACACCACTTTTGGTGATAAGATTGCCCGACCCCCCACCTAGGGGTAGTTCTTTACTTCATCTTGACACCCAGGTGTCGACCGGTGACCAATCGTGCCCGATTAGACTGGCCGGACAGCTTACTTGGACAAAGGCTTTTTGAATTCTTGTGCGTCTGATGTTGACCCAGTGCCCGGCAATCAGTAACTGTTTGATTCCCGCGAGACGTCTGAATCAGAAGGGTTCCAACAGGCCAAGAAGAAATATTAGGCAACATGATTTTGCCTCTGTAAGGTCACCTGAACACTTTTGCTTCGTAAAAATCCAGGCTTACGCCAATGCTGCTAGAAACTTCAATACAACTGTACCAAATTCCCGTCTATATACGATTCAGCCGGTTATTTTGCTGAATTCCTGCAACTGAGGGGTTCCTTATCACAAAACAGGTGTACATGACAAGAGTATAAAAGCATGGACCTTACAGTTCAAGTTCAAGTGTACCTCTCGCCAGGGGCGTAGCGAGGGGGGGGGGTGAGTCACCCCCCCCCCCCCAATGTTGCACGAATCGTCAGCACACGGGCTAGTTTATGGAATTTGTTTTGTATATTTACATACTGTTACGTTTTCCATACGTGTTTCTGCAATGCAGTTCTGTTCACGCATACTCTAAAGGTCGGGAGATTCAAGAAAAAGTTCGTTATAGAAGTTTCACGTCTGACCTCAGATTTTGCATTGCCGCACATCCGGCCTCCGGGAACAGCGACGCTATGCATTCAGTGAAATACAACTATGTTGTTGCTATGCCACACGAAACCTCGCTCGCATTCAGTTATGTTTGTAGTAGCACTGGTAGCCAGGGTTGCCACATGTCGCACGATAATGTGAATTGTCACTCTATCTTGTTTTTGTCACTCTTGTCCTACGTAGGACATAAAAATCACTCTGTCAGAAAATGGCCAAATGTGTCATTTTTGCAGCAGAGATTCTGACCAGAAGTAACTATTTCAAGTTTTTTTCATGGAAGTAATATTAAGATGTGCCATTTTTACAGAGGCGATTCCGACCAAAAGTGAACATTTCATGAAATAGATTTCACTCCCAATTCACTCTCTGTTTTGGGCCAAAAGTTACTCTCTAATATTTTTGATGTGGCAACCCAGCTGGTAGCAGACGTACCAGTAAAAAAGTTATTGCAAAGAGTATTTGAATAATCTTTGAGTTATTGTGTCGAGTGACTGTGCGAGTATTAAGCGAGACGGACATACTTTATTTTACACTAGGGTAAATTCTGACACGACTAGAACGAACCAGAAATGGGATAAAAGACACGCGTTGTGTGGCATCGAAAAAACTTTGCCTTTGTATAATTGCCTCTAGAATTTCTGTTGTTATATTAGAATAGTCCAGTCTTCATCCTTTCAGAGAAGCTAAGACCTTCTTAGCATCTCGGCTATCTATTGAACTATTATTGTTCCATTAGAGTCGTCTTGAAAAAAACAACAACTGGTATGGCCGTCGCTGTGAAATGTATCTTTCATTTCTGGTTGCGGCAGGGTTCTCTTATAACATACGGCCTGGTTCGCGGTATTAAAGGACCCCTCTTGCTTTTCACTGTTTTCACACACCCAGTGACGACGTGCGTGGTCTATTAACATCTGAAATCTGCTTCTTAACAAAATCTATGTTTGTAACTTTATTTGAATTTTTTGCTTTTCAGATCTAGCCGAGATTTTAAGGGTTTGCCAGACAATAACTTGTGCGCATTAGAGCGCCGTTGTTGTCAGGCGTGGCAAAACAGGATTTTTCTCCCATTTCTATACATTTAACACACAAATTTAAATTTGTTGCGTAAAAAATCCAACATTTTCTAACGAAGCCTGGCCAGAGTCGACAAGCGCTAACAAGAGAATCCCTAATTTCGAAAGGAAAGTATGAGTATTTTTAAAAAACACTATTTCCGGGCCATTTTATCGTGAAAAAGCCATTTCTAGTAAGAGCTGTGCTTTAAAGTTAGTAATTTGGTTATCGAAATTAAAGCGAGTGATCATTTCAAATTAAGTACGACGGACACCAAATGTGCCATAATGATAGAATCTACTTTTAACCTTGAAAGAAAATACGGAATTAAAAATGAGGAAACATTGACACACACGTTCAAGTCAAATTTATCCTAGTCAACTACGAGTGATTTTAGTGCAGTTCCTGGAATTCCCTGGGATCTATGAGTATGGTACGGACCCAAAAGGGGGTTCTGGGGGGCGCAGCCCCCAGGCACCACACTTCACGACACCCCACTGTCGGCACAACGTAGGCACCACACTTCACGACACCCCACTGTCGGCACAACGCCGCTTCTCACCCCCCCCCAACACAGAAGAGCTAGCTACGCCCCTGCCTCTCGCGTCAGCCATTGTCTCATACTCACCCTGCTTTTCCTTCCAGCTAAGCTTTTTTACTTGTTCCCTTTGGTTATATTTGTGTTGAAATTTTACTTTTTGGCTTCTGGCTAATCTTCAACGGCCTTTCGCTCATTTAACCATTTTGAAACATACAAGTCAATAATGTAGTCTAGGCTGTGAGCGCGTGAGATAATGACACGAAATTTAAAGCAAGTTGAACATTCCAACTAGATATTTCAAGACAAGGGTAAACCGAGCTAGTTGCACTTAGTTCCGGCTAAAAAAGAAGAAATAAGTGCTTCCGCTTCAAATAAGGTTGTCCTGCAAAAAAAGCCGATTAGTCTGATACTACCGAAGCCGCAATTATTAAAAGGTTAGAACTATTCTAGCCCACCGCACTTTCCCAAGCATATGGTCTACTTTAAACAAACAATATCACCTTGCGTGAGTACTGCGCTAATAGCTACGCTAACATTCCAACTAGACATTCCAAGACAAGGGTAAATCGAGATAGTTGCACTGAGTTCCGGCTAAAAAAAACGGAAGAAGAAGTAAACGCTTCCGCTTCAAATAAGGTTGTCCTGCAAAAAAAGCCGATTAGTCTGATAGTACCGAAGCCGCAATTATTAAAAGGTGAGAACTATTCTAGCCCACCGCACTTTCCCAAGCATATGGTCTACTTTAAACACAACATTATCACCTTGCGTGAGTACTGCGCTAATGGGCGGCTCTACCGGTCTATTGCATTTCCCTCAACCTGTAGGATCCACGGAAGAGCAACCAAACGAGCCGGAATTGCAGAAAATCTGCGAAACCAAGCTTAATCATGAAAGTGTGTTAACTGAATACAACAGCACATTACACCAAGCCCATGACAACTGAGGAATTTCGCAATCTCTCCTACTACAGGAGCGTTTTCGCGAACTGAAAGCAAAGTCGGAATCACTTTCCAATGGTTTTCGAGCTACTTCAGAAAGTCGCCGAACTAGCCCGGTTTTCGCGCTTTGGAAACGGAAGCAGCTCTCCCGGAAAGTGATTCCACGAAGTTCGTGGAAAGCTCCGCGGAAAGTTGAATGTTTCGGCGGGAATTTCAAAGGTGTGGAGAAAATACAGTGCAAGTGTCACTAATAAATACAAGAAATGGCAATCGTAATTAAGGTGACTTCGATGGAATATATGAGAATCAAAGAATTGTCAAGTGAACCATATTTATTCGGAAAAGTTTGTAATTCAACATTTTCTCGGCGATATCTGCTTTCCATGCATTTTCGCGATCAGTCCAGCGGGAAAATGGAAAGTTATTCAGGAATCGCTTTTCCACAGTTTTCGCGATGCGCTTCGGTCGTCGGAAAGTGACTCCGAGATCTCGCGAAAACCCTCATTGCCTGAAGAGCCGACGGACTTACCAAACGAGGGGTCGCAGACTTGGGGCAACAGGAACCTGACAAATCAGACCCTCGCTATGACCTTGCACGAACTGTCCATCCAGCAAAGTAACCTCTCATTAGGCCTACTGGATCATTTCAATAACCAGAACTAGGTCTATAGACAAAGCGAAGATGGCCGCTAGTGCTGCGCCTACCATGGCGCATTAAAATTACTGTTCAAGTAAACACCTGAGATATCGAGAGTAGGAAAATAAACAGTTTAAGTACTGACGTGGTTCTAGAGGATAACACAACTTTTGGCAAGAAACTAGGCACTTAAGAGAAAACAAGCACTTCTCGGGAAGGAATTCAGTCTCGGCCTTTTCCTTGGACAGAAACGTCATTTTAAAGGAAACAATTCTTGTTTTACTCATTTAATCACTGTACGTGTTCGACATTCAAACATACTTATCTGAGGCATAGCTGAAGAGCATACTTAAATGCCCATGTTCAGTAACTTTATTCTACGATAACGAGGCACCATCAAACAGACAGATCAGACCTTGCACAGTGACGATCGTCTTTTTCGTCTTTTCGCTACGTTTCTTAACTCATTCTTCCATAGCGAACCTGTTCGCACGAGACGCCTCATTCACCGTACAGTCTGGATGGTAGGCTATGGATGTGTGAGCGTGCAAATCTATCACTGAGAAGTCTACTGAGAGTATCTGAAAGGGGGGGGGGGAGCAGTGAGCGAATTTAGACAAGCTAGCTGGATTTTCTTCCGGAGTTTCGGACTGAAACACGGCAAGGCCGTGTTCATGTATGGGATATGACTGATAGCCCTTCAAAAAGCCTTTAACGAATTCGAAATTTGTCCAGTGTCGTGCCTGTTGCCTGGCTAGGAAGTACGTCCGTTCGTCCCGAAAGCAAACTACAACAACTGAAATAACCACATATAGAATGAATAGTCCCATCTCTCATTGGCTGGCTTCTTTCTCGCTGACTCCGTCACATCCAGTCTAACTTCCGTTTTTTTTTTAGGAAGAATCGGACATAGGTTCTTCCAAAAACCTGGGGCCTAGGTCTCCAAGATCCTAACAGAAGCCGAGGGACAGCCCTCATTTCTGTTTACCCACGACTGTACAGCATTGCACAGAATATTTGGCCTCTTATGGAAGACTGTAGAGGATAAAAGTGTAATTTCTTTTTTCAACCCCGAATGCTACCAAACTATTCCCGTAAGTGGTTCTTCTTGCGGTTTTCTATTGTCTGAACAAAGATTCCTTCGCTGAAAACCAACTTCTAATCCAATAACAAAAAACATCCATCACCGATATTACTATTTTTCACGCGGTCAAGAACCACTCCTTTTCAGATTCCATTATGCAAATAACCATATCATTGCTCTACAAAAATCCTTCAGAGAACAACAAGAAAAGATGACAACTCCATAATCACCATCCGATACTGATTATGTCGGCTCTCTTGGCAATGAGCTTACGAACATCGCTTGCCTTCTGATCCTACAAACAAGATGACATTTTGATCGACAGTTGGTGAATTTCATCTTCATTCAAAAGTCAAGTTCCGCCATCCATAAACCTCTGAAACAATCGTCAGATCTTTGGGATCCCGAGGAAGGCGGGGTTCTTCGCCCGTAACGGCGATACGATCTTCAGCCTACACGAATACAAAGACGATGGAGTTATGATGTTATGAAGGAAGGCCTACAACTTGATAACTAGTCGCAGAATGAAAACAAAATATGGTAGGCCAGTCAGCCCCGATATACATGTGAGCAAGCTGTCAGTCCAATATTCAACAACAAGGAAAGCTAACTACTTCGGATGGGTTAGCAGTAACGATGGAATGAGGAGATAAACTACTGGATGAACAATGTTCTCCTAGCAAGACATGGAGCTCGTTACATAATGTGACTTATGATGATGATGATAGATTTATTACCAATTTGTGTGACAAAAAAATCGTCTTAAATGGAGTTAGGAAAGAAGAAAAAGGAACTAAAAAAAACCCAGCTAGATCTGTGTTTTTATGTGTTTATTTCTTTTCTTTCATTTACTCCGCTTTTTCGAAATGGCGGGTTACAAATAAATTACTTACTTAGATCTAAATTAGCTAAATACATACACACAAGAACTTAATTACAGCATAGCAAGATATAAACTGTGGCTAATGTCCAAGCCTGCCGCAAACCGATCACGCCGGTCTTTTATCTGCTGATTTGGATCTGTAAGACCGTATTTTATGTGGAGCTTACTAATGATTTTCATGAAAATCCCCTCTGAGGAGTACTTTTGTCTTTCATGTCACTACTCTAGAAATATTAGGCTATACTTGTGTACTTCCAACTTGGTCTTCAAGTGCAAACGAATGTTTCGAATACAGTATCTCATTAACATGATTTTTACCATCAGAAAGGAACTTTTGAAATGTGAAGTATTGTTTTCGCAAGATTCGCTTGTCAATGTCCATGGAACGATAAACACCGCAAATTCCGTAGGAAACATATTCCGGGAATCGCTTTCTATTTTATTTTTATTTCCGCCGGAACAAACTTGGAAAGATAAAAATCCAGAACAAACAGCCTGTGCACAACGGATTACATCCTTTAATTTAAGCGAAAATTCTTCAGTTTTTTCTGCCTGCAGTCCGTTTCATCATGTTTCCTTTTGGATCTTTTGCCAGAACATTTTTCTTTCCCGGAGCCTTTCGACTAACCTTCTGGAAATATCCAGGGCCAGGGGAAAGACCAACAACTTTCACCAGTCGCTCGAAAACCGATCGAAATGGCCTCGGCTTTGCTTTTCAGCTCGTACAAACCCTTCTGTAACTAGGACAATATTTAGGCTTACTGTTTAAGCCTTATTCTAGCCTACTACGAAGGACAAAAGCGGACAACTTCAAATTTTACTTGGTGAACCAAAATATATTGACTTCGCAAAAATGTTATTTTCCTATACTATTTCAATGTTTTTCGTCTTTTATTATTCTTTGTGGCTAATCTTTAAGAAGTTTCCATTTACGGAAAAACAAAATACTAACTCGGAATTTTGCATTTACAGACAAAGGAAATATTCACCACGAAAAACTTCACACAAGAAAAACTGACACAAAATCAGAAAAAAAGATAAGAGTAATAAAAATCAGGAGATAATAAAATACATCAACAATAAATTTTAGTTAAGCAAATAGGATATGAAACTGTCCGCTTTTGCCCCTTCGTAGCCTAGATGGACAGGAAGACAAAACAAGCTGTCAAGTGTTCGGGTCGCTGGCGGATGCGGATGTCATAACGACAAGGCGAAGGTGTGGACGGTGAAAGTGAGACCCCGGATGTTCTCAATCCTTTGGGACCCAAAAGAAACCGCACAGGAAAGAGGGACACAGAAATTAGACGTTGTGTTGACACATCGTAATGGACTTCTATCTTTCATGTTTCATACAACTGCTTGCTAGTCAGCATAACCCGGCCATAAGAACTGAGGGGTTAACCACTCCCCGGCACTTGCTGTACACCCTTTACCACAAACTCTAATGATGCCGACACCGGTGTCGGTCACAAAACGCTTCTAAACATGCTGATCTTAATATTCTAACACGTGGTACCCGGTGCGGACACTGACCTGGCACGCGGCACCGGGTTGTATGGTACACTAAAAAACCGAGAGTTTGAAACCCCTCGGTACGAATCCTAATCCGATATTCACCTTCTATTTGACAAGGACCTACCCTCTCCCCTGGTTCCCTTTCACGAAAAAAAAAATCAGAAACTATAGTCTGCTTTGAACTGCTGAACTGGAATAAGATTAATACATAAAAACAACAACTCCCTCTTTACACATGGACTGAATCACATACCCTAAAGGTTACTCACTCCCGAAATGGCTGTACAGTCATTAAGCGCCCCGTACCCTGCCGGCAACCATGGCGCCCGCGGGGACTTGCACAGTGGCAGATAGTCCTTCAGCCCAAGCTGATTGCGAATCATATTTTACGGTGCAAAATGGATAAGTCAGCTACATTTTATTAGAGCTATATTCCGGAGAAGAAGTTCATCAAATCAGATATTTAAGGAAGAGTCTTTACTGTTTTTCCACAAGTTCATTTTCCAGTTTCAGTTCAGTTTCATTGGACTATATTTAAAGACACAAAAATTACACAATTTACATTCCTGCCAGGAAAGCACAAATGTAGTGCTTGGCTAGGGCAGGGAAATAACCGATATTAATTTAAACACCAAACAGAATCAACTAACTGAATATTCTATTTAAAGAAAAGGGAGGAGAGGAAAAAAATAACCCATGGTTTCAACTTTAAATAAAAGGAGAGGAAAATTAAGGGAAAGAAGGAACGAGAAAGAATGAAAAGACAAGAAAAAGAAAAAACGGGGGGGGGGGGTCTAAAGGAGGATAACACTAAACAATCTTCAAACAGCTTGAGCGGCTTGAGCCTGAACAGGACCCTTGCAAAGAAGGGCCGAAATATAGCTCTAACAAAATGTAGCTGACTTATCCGTTTTGCACCGTCAAATATGTACACTGGTGCCAAACAAGAGAGTAGCCCCTCGCACGTAGCATGGTTCACCCGCTGCGCTTACCTGTGCAAGATGGTATCACACGACTGGGCAGGCAGAATCTTTTTGTTCAGCTGGCCATCCGGTGTGACGGTTGAAAATACCTCATCATCCGACTGCCATTCACGAAGCTGATGGAAACTTGCCGGCTGGAAAGAACAGTGTTTGGTTCAGCAAACTGTTTGTGTGGGATTATCCCCGAAAACAAAAGGGGATCAGACAAGTCGGTTAATCGCGACTGCGGAAACTATACCACTAGGCTTGCACAGGTTGAAGTGGAGACAAAAGTAGCCAAACTCAACGAAAACAGCCATATTGAATGTTTGGCACTACAAGAATCTGATAGGCTCCAAGCCCTTCGGATACACTCAGTCTGTCAAAACAGTTGCGGTTGAGGACAGGGATTGCCATGGGTGGCGATTTATCACAAATTTTGTTTTGTTTTTCTGTTTGTACCACGAACTGTCTCAATTTTGGCAATTTTCGCATAAAAAATGCTACACAAAACCACCAAATCCCCCCCCCCTAATCACAAAATTTCGAAGAACCTTATCTTTCTAGGCTAAGTCTGCTTTTGGGGTATGGAAAGTATCAAACTGTGAAGATCTTTCCCCGTTTCCCCCGATCTTTCCCCATCTTTTTCAGAAAGTACAGACATCTGTGATCTAGGGTAACCATAGGGTTCTCACATTCTCGAAGTAAATCAATCAAGGACAGACATACGCCAAAAGAAACTCGATTCTCATCTCTCTTCTTAATTAAAACAGAAACGAATTGGGTCTGTTGACAGTTTTAATATCTCCGCACTAATTTCAGCAGAACAGTATGACGAATCGGCTAAAACCTCGGGGAATTAAATGACCATTTGAAAATGTAATTGGGGTATATTGTTGTAGTTTACGAAAGATAGGACACAAGGCCGTATCCAGTTAGGGGGTTGAACCCCCCCCCCCCCCTCCGAAACGTACAAAAATAATCATTTTTATAGGCTTTTCCGTCTGATCTGTGTCTTTTTTGCACTTTTTAGTCCGACCCGTAGGCAACCCCCCCCCCCCCCCGAAAAAAAATCCTGGATACGGGCCTGATAGGACATGTCATCGCGAATAAGGCAGAGAAGAACCAGTAGCTCTTTCCGGAATTCAAACATATTTTCCGCCTTTATAATAGCATTGTTAGCTTTATAAAAAATAATACACCCCTTTAGCTTTAGTTTTGAGGGTTATGACGTCATCAGTTTCAGAGCGAGAGTAGACACAGTCTGGGTTTGCCCCCGTATAGTTCTGCGTGCCACATGAGTTTTACAGTATAAAGAAGAGTCAAATCGTGACGGTACAAACAAGTACCAATGTCGTTAGGACCAATTGAATATGATCTTTCTTCGCTTACAGTATCAAACAAGAGCTGTAAGCTCATATGGCACTTGCATGGGTTAAGATGATTTGATTGATCAAAAGTAAGTTTCGACTTTGCGGCTGAGATGCGCACTCTAAGGGAGCTGGAACTTCATCTGTAAGCAAAACCCTTGAGGCAAAAATACTAATGGGCTGATGGGCATCATGAAAATGCATATATTGCTTAAAAGTATTTTTTTTTACTTTGCGGTCAAGATTGGTACTTTAAGGAATAATTGGATTTGGGAAGTAGCAATTTCTAAGCACATGTTGTTGAATCTCCAATATTCCAGCGAAGCTTCTTAGTCCTAGCACATCTGGAAATACCTTAACGCGCGATCACCGGAATCCCAGACCCCCCCCCCCCCCCTCCAACTCCACCCAAAATACCCGGAGCCAATCCGGTTCTGTAATTGATCAATCCAGAGCATCTGTTTGTCATTCCCACGAAGTTCGATCCAGATCACACCAATCTAAGCGGGTCAAGTATTTTCCGCCCTCCCCCCAATAATTGCCGGATTCGGTCCGGAAATGAAAAAGATCACCAGAGAAAAATGTCCTCTGGTTAATTATTACATTTCACTCGAATCCGATCACCCGTTCCAAAGTTACGCCTGACTCGATATTCCGGATTCCCCTCCCTCAACTTCCCCCTCCAAGATTATCATATAGAGGATTTTTTTTTATTCCAAGTCAGTTTGACCGGGTCCCTGATATGCCTTCCAAGTTTCGTCATGAAAATCCAAAAAAAAACGGAATTCCCGGACCCCCCCCCCCCCCTCAAGTGTCCGGATCCAGTCAAATTATGTAAAAGATTTACATGGATCAGATGTTTGTTCTTCCCAGCAAGTTTCAATCGGATACCATCATTCTAACCGTTTCTCGAGATTTCCGGTCCCCCCCCCCGCTCCCCACGGTGCCCGTAGCCAATCCGATTGATAAATATTCTTTGAGCTCAAGCTGACTTTGAAACATTTATTCAAACAATGTTTACAACGGGTACCCGTTGTAAACATTGTTTGAATCAATCCGATTCACTAAATGATTTACCTAGAGCATCTGTTTGTTCTTCCCACAAAGTTCCATCCCGATCCCTCCATTCTAAACGGGTCACGTATCCCCCCCCCCCCCAATAGTTGCCGGATCCGGTCCGGATATGAAAAAGATCATCGGAGAAATGTCCTCTGTTCAATTCTTAAATTTCACTCGAATCCGATCACCCATTCCAAAGTTACGCATGACTGAAAATTTCGGATTCCCTCTCTCCACTCCTCCCACCATTATCAGATCGACAAAATTTTAATTTTGAAGTCAGTTTGATCGGGTCCCTGATATGCCTGCCAAGTTTCATCGTGGAAATCCCCAAAACCACCATCACCGGAATTCCGGGAAACCCCTCCCCCCCCCTATAAGTGTCCGGATCCAGCACAATGGTCTAAAGCAGTGGTTCCCAAACGGTGGTACGCGTACCCCAAGGGGTACGCGAGACCCTTGCAAGGGGTACGCGAACGAACCAAAATTTATTTAGTCTGTAACTTCAAAATCTCGTCTCACTCATTTATGATCGCCGAAAGCCTAATATTACCAGCAGAGTATCAACATCCAAAATGTATCTTAAGGGGCAAGGTATTTTTACTGACCGAAAGGTCATTTTTTCCAACTATTCTTTTTTTAAATAACTACTTTTACGAAAAATCGCGGCGCTTCGCGCAGACTCTTTTCTTTTTAATCGTCTGGCCGACCTTTTTGGGAGGAGGGGTGTTGTCAACCTGTGCGTGACGCCTCTGATTACAAGCCCTAGTGAAAGTCAGTGAAATAATGTTGATTCCAAAACAGCTAGTCTACTGCCGTAGAATCTGTTCCTTCGTCAAACAATATTATTTCAAGAAGAATCGAAGACATTTCAAGTGATATTGTCATTCAGGTTGCGAATTGAGAAAACGAAAAAGTTTGCGATGTAGCTTGATGAAAGCAAGGAGAACATCAAAACCAAACACAGAAAAGCCGAGATTTGACACAAATTTTAGACACAAAGCAGTCTCTAGTGATTGCCTCATTGATTTTGTATATATTTCTACACATGTATGCCTTATCATCTATGATAATAAATATCGAATTTTTCACGTTCTGAAAAAGGGGGTACGCAATCTTTATGAACCTTGATTAGGGGTACGCGGTACGGAAAAGGTTGGGAACCACTGGTCTAAAGGATTTATCTAGAGCAGATGCTTGTTCTTCCCAGCAAGTTTCACTCGGATCCCTGCATTCTAACCGTTTCTTGAAATTTCCGGTCACCCCCCCCCCCCCCAACTCCCCCCTGGCTACCGAATCCGGTCAAGACTTTAAACGGGACATTACAGATATATATTCTGTTCAGTTATGAAGTTTCATTACAATCCGATCATCCGTTCGAAAGTTACACACTTCTCAATTTCCCGGATTCCCCTGCGGATTCCCCTCCCTCCACTCCCCCACCATTATCTGATCGACAATATTTTTATTTTGAAGTCAGTTTGATTGGGTCGGAAAACTGATTATTTCTAAGTTTGTTTGGTCGGGTCTCTGATACGCCTGCCAAGTTTCATGGTCCTAGCACAACTGGAAGTACCCTAACTCGAAAAAGTGTGACAAAATGCCCTAAATTTTAAGTTTCTAGCGCCCCCACTCCCCCGCATATGGTCGGATCGGGAAACTGATTATTTCCAGGTTAGTTTAGTCGGGTCCCTGATATTCCTGCCAAGTTTCATTGTCCTAGCTCATCTGGAAGTACCCTAACTCGGAAAAGTGTGACAAAATGCCCTAAATTTTCAGTTTCCAGCGCCCCGCACTCCTCCGCATATGGTCGGATCGGGAAACTGACCCCCCCCCCCCCCGAAACATACAAAAATCATCATTTTTACAGGCTTTTCCCTCTGATCTATGTCTTTTTTGTACCTTTTTGTCCCACCCGCAGGCAACCCCCCCCCCCGAAAGGCGAAACCCCCGCCGAAAAAAATTCCTGGATACGGGCCTGGTAGTCAGTAGTAACTGTTTATTTTGACGGCCATTCAAATTGCCAAAAATAACAATAAAAAAAAATATTTATTATAAAAAAAGAAAAAGAACAAACCCTGGCAGGCAAAAAAGAAAGGGAGGGTTGTTGAAAGTGCTCCCTGTGCGACATCCCAGACAGATGAACCTTCCAAAAAATTTTAATTCTAAGAAAAGATGTTCCTCCCAACCTCCGAAACCAAGTCATGGACCTTTCTCAATGAGAGCCGTCCAACTATTACCTACTCCCTCACAGTCATACGGTAACGCAAAAAGGTTTAATAATCTCGAGCGCTCATGTGTGGTCCTCGAAAATTGCTTACTTAGCTGTTTCAGGTTACGGTGTTTTATCACAGAAAATGGGAGGTAAAACAAAGCCAAGGAATTCCGATGATAAAACGGCACTACAACTACAAGAACTACCTCCTCTCTGTGGTCCGGAATTATACCGAAATTACCGAAATATTACCGAAAATTATATTTCAATTGCAACAGCTGGCAATCACTAAAGGTACGCGCATGCCCAGACTGGTAAGATTCGCATCACTTTGCCAATTTTTTCATTTGTGTCTTAACAATAACTGTGTATAAGCAAATTTTGGATAGGCTATAGAAGAGAATTTTCGCTCGCGTTTAAAGTTCGCTCCAAGAAAAGCAGAATATTTTTACTCGACCGGAATTTTCGAGAGGAAGCATTCACTTAACGCGTCCGGAATACGGAGCGAAGGACGGAAATCGCATCCGATTGCAAAAACTGTACTGTGTGTGCACTTATACTTAACTCTAGTTCGCGAAATTCGCGATGTCAAAGTTAACTGCATAACACCACCTGAAAGGAGTCAGATCAGCGAGGTACAGGCGAGGTAGCTTGTCCTCTGAGCGATGCTCTTCGGGTAACTATACGTGTCTCCTGTTCTTACGAACAGTGCGTTCTCTTCTACTTTATTTCTAAGTAGAAGACTTTATTTTAAACCATTCTACTTTATAATTCTGTAGTCTCCTTTAGTAAAGGAGAAAAGATACTGCATTCGAAATTCTGCATGCGGCGCACAGTTAACAATTTGGTTTCGTGTAAAAGATACAAGATCAAAGGTTTCGACGGGATCCCAAAAAAGATGATCCAGGCAATTGGGTCTTGTAGATATCCGGACCTCGTTAGACTCCTTGAACATTTTTACCATTAAATTTAGAAACAGATTAAGGCCAATGGCTAATCATCAGAGAAAACCAAGTTCAGATACGGATTCAACATAGGATATGCTTTTATCCCTATACGTCATATCTGCTTTAAAGAAACTGATCAAAACTTCCTTCCTTACTTCTGCCGAATTGTCGGTTTCGGCCGGATTCCAGGCGAACTCCTTGTCCGGCAAAAACTAAAAGCTAAAAAAATAATTTAGTATATCCCTTTACCCCTTCAATGAACCTCTAATGAACTTCAGATAAACTCTAACTTTTAAAAAAATTCCGGTTTGGGCACAAAGCTCCAAAACGGATTCAGCACGTCTCCTTACCACTCCATCAAACCTCTAATCAACTTCAGATAAAACCTTTAATTATAACAAATTTTCCGGTTTCAGCCGGATTTCGGGCGAAACATATGTCCGGGTAGAAAATGGCCATTTAACAAGTTTTCCGGTTTTGGCCGGATTGCGGGCGAACTGCTTGTCCGGCAAGAAAGTCATCTTCATATACGTGTTTAGCTTGTCTGCTTACCCCTAAATCGAATATCTTATTGGCTGTCTAAAAATATTTGTTCACCCCATACTTTGAACCCCCACACCTAAATGTAGGGCTTCAAAGCCCATCTACGGACTCGACCTTTCCCTTGACCCAAAGAATCGTCAAACCAAGTTTCATCAAAATATCTCATTCCCTTCCAGAGCTATCGTGCTGACAGACGGAGAACTTTTACGAAGTCACAGTACTTACGTTTTGGGAATTTTTAGCAGGAAAGAGGTCGACTTTCACAATATTTACCTGTGATGCAGAGCTGAAAACAATCTGGTTTTCTACTAAAATCTCGGTATTCTAGCAGAAAACAGGCTCATTTTTGAAATTTTTGCCTATGGTGCGAAGTTTGAATAAAATTTCCGTATTTTCGCAGAAAAGAGGCTAATTTTTTAACTGTCCCTGAAAGGTGAGGTCTAAATAAGCTGAGCAAGCATTGAGAGAAGGTGAAACGCAGACTGATTGTTTCAGCTGCCTACTCCTGTGTTATGAATGTCTTCAGATATTAAAACTAGTTTGTTTACTTTAAATTCAGAACAAATCTACTTTTATCCACTTTATTATGAGGGTCACTACTTTATTTTGGAAAGGGTCGAATAGAAGCCGCGCTGCCGACTTGCAATCTGAAATGACCACACCAGACGGCGACATGTGACAAGAGGACCCACGATGGAATTCGGAGTCGCCTGCTTTAATCGCTATGTAGTTTCGCGACTGCAAGCGATTTTTAACCGAAAAATAACAGAGAACATCATTAACCATCATGGGAAAATGAGAAGAGGTGATCATTTACCAAACCGGTCTTCTCATTATATTCAGTTGTCAAAGTCAGTACATATCGGTTTTCAGTTCCGACTGAGTAATACAAGGTCTTGTTGATATCCGATCCCCAAGGAAACCTTCTTAAGACCTCAGGATTGGAGTATCGCTTTCCCAATTTTGTTTCAAGCACGAAGGGGTCAGTAATGCAAAACAAAACCGATATTGGATAAATAGTTAGCCGCTCGAAATCGGTATGACAAACAGAGTCTAGACATAAAAGAACAGAATGTGCCTGCTCACAAACTTCATCCAGGCTTTATGGCATATCCTATCAGTCAATCTACATGTCTAACTACCCATAGACGCCGTGTGCCACAACTTATGTGGATGTTAGGCTGTGTTCACGCTGTAACCCAATCCGGGATTATTCTAATGGAACAAGGACGACAAAATTGGTAGCAGGTGCGGAAATAAGCCACCGTATGATCGAAGGATGCGGCAACAATTAGCCAAATTAGTTATGCCGCATTTTGTGGTCATCGCACCGAAAACAAATCGAAGCAGCTGCTGGACATATAAAGTGGCACACACTCCAAGATTTTAAGAGAGATTAACACAGACGGCGTTGGGCCCGGTGATACTTCCTATCTTTGTTTCAATTAAGAAGAACAGTTTTCTGGTACAGAGCTGACACTGACTCGAATCAGGTTCCATAGATAGCTGTTCTTCCCTTTAAGCGGGAAAATCCGGCTCAACCCAAGCCGACTAAATTTTTCGTGTAACCAACCGAATAATTTGCGACTATTGTGGACAGCTAGAAGAACCGAGAGAAGAACTCAACTTACCCGTCGAACTTCGATGTCGAGGTTCTTTTTGCGTCTCAGCAACCTTGATGCTCCTCGGACTGTCTCCCTAAATTCTTGGTCTTCTTCTTCGAAATCGAACGAATTCAACCAGTCCTCTGGGAGGATAATAGGCGCACAGGCGGATGAGTACAATTCCTGAACCGCAGTAGGCCGACTTTCGGCCGTAAAAAGCTGCAGCTTCGACACGCCATTTTTTTCTTCTGGTAACAGGCGAGAAGATTTGAAGTGAACCTTTTTATGAGTTTCGCTGAAGGTTTCAAGATCACCCTCCGCTGAAAAAAAATAGTGGATGTTTATAGAGAGGGATACGGGAAGTGAAAGACGAGCGACGGTGATGGGTGTTTCTTTTTTGTTGAAAATGAGAATTTTAGGCCGAGCCCAGTCCTGTCTAAGAAAACGCACCTGTTTTTTCAGTTGTGTTGGCTGATCTGAAGAAGGGAACTTGAGTGACGCATGATATGGACTTGCCGCAAAAAAGCAAATTGACTGATGTGGGGAAGCCTAAAGCACACTCCTAGCTGAGTCAAGATGCATGTTCTTACCAACCAGCCAACAAATCTAATGAAATAAAAGCTCCAGGCAACTCTGCTAGGTTCCGAATTACTTCTTACCAATCGAAGGGACTGCTTTACCGACATTAAGCCTACAAATAACCTACAATTAGGGCGAAAAACGACTATTAAACCATTTATACATTGCGCTCAACAAGTTCCAGGAAACTCGACATGGAAAAGTCTACCACAAAGGCCTGATCTTTGGATAGGCTATATCAAACATTAGGTAGGCTATACGCCTACCTCGTAACCCTTAAAAGTTAGGAATAGCCTATGCCTAACGCCGGTCAGGCTACGCCAAATGCAGGGTCTCCCTAGCCCACACAAAGTGATTACCGTACGTAGTAATTATTTTGAATTTTATTCTATTTCACTCTATTCAGGCAATTCAAAATTCACGGGTGTACCGCCCGAACGGTTAATATATCCTATCCAAAAATCAGGCATTCGTGGTAGACTGAAATGCGACAGTTTGGCACGGCGACAATTGGGACCCCGACAATTCTCAACGATGACAATTCGTCACAGCGATAGCTCAACACAACGACACTAGACGATAGTGGTAAGTATCCACATCCCCCTCTCACCACACAATCTTGAAAAATCCGATTCATAAATATTCCTTGAGCCCAAGCCGACTTTGAAACATATATTCAAATAATGTACAGGGCTACAACGGATACGTCAGCTACGATGCTTCCTCAGCGATATTTCGGCCCTCCTTGGCAAGCGTCCTCGTCAGGCTGCCAATCTTCAGGTCCAGCGTCACAGGTTTCTTTCCTTCCCCGCCGCTGGACCTGAAGATTGACAGCCTGACGAGGAACCTTGCCAAGAAGGGCCGAAATATCGCTGATGAAGCATCGTAGCTGACGTATCCGTTGTATACATTATTTGAATATAAATCCGATTCTTGATTCACATTAAACGGAAGTGGGGTTTTTGGGAAGTTGGAGGATGGTTTGCCGGAAGTGCAACCGAAGTATCCGAAAATTTATTTATCCCTAGCACATCATCTTAGAGGGATAACTAGCTGATCAAAAAAAACCGAAAATCTCATTTTTCTATTTTTTAGTGGAAAATCTTCAGTCGAGGGTGACGAGAACAAGCTGGTGACGACTCCACGGCATGCCGATAAAAAACCATCAGGCCGCCTATAAAGAATGTACGAAGACTTCAGGCAAACATAAAAAAATACGACATCTACACCTTTCCTCTTGATTTCAATTCAATTTCTTTTTTCACTTTGCTTTAATTCTCCGGCCTACTGCGGCAAGTTGTCTTGCTTGGCACGTGTCAGCTTGTTCCTGTGGATGTGGCGAGTTCTCACTACCCAATTATCACTCTGAGAGCTCTCCCGTGGTGGCTTGCATATTTATACTAGGAAATTCAAACACGGCTGAGAAGGAACATAAGATGATTACGCCTAGGCTACTATTACAAACTAGCTCAGTAGAACTTCTGCAGGCCTACCACCATAGCAGCAGCTCAGGTAGGTAGATAGTACAGAGACGGTAGGCCCTAACTGAAAACGGGCAAGGGAAAACGGATGTCCAGTATATTTTTTCCGACTCTCTATGTTAAAGGCTATTTTTTACTTTCACATCAGCACATAAGTTGTCGGTTATTACAGTGTAACGGTTTTCTGCTTCAAATAATATATCATCGATTTTTAGCCATTTTAATTCAGCCTTCAATCCATTATCTTACTATCTTTTTGCTTAGCAAATTATTAGTGTCCAACTTCTTTATCTTTTTTTCCTTTTTAGCGTAGGCTACTCAACTTTCCAACAGGGAAATCTAATATTTTTCGACTACCGTTGCTCCCTACCAGTAGCCTATCGTGTGCGATCGATCAATTTCACCGAAATCTCCCTCTACACAAAAATGTGAAATCAAATTGACAAGGGCCGTATCTCTTTCCCAAGGTAATTTATGTGGTCGGTCTGCAGGGTTCCCACCGATTACAACGGTGGAGTCTGGTCCATAAACTATCGCGTACAGGCGGGCACGCACTTTAGCTCTCGCAGCACAGCGCCACATCCACTTGAGATTCCACGTACGGGACCCAGACATTAGCTGCGTTTTTTAATGTCATCCAGTTAAGCGACCTGCAGGATTTCCCACTATAAGCCGTTTTCTTCGTTCAGTTAACCGGTCTAGTCCTTATAAGCTATTTTTTCGTCTCCGTTTGCAGGTCCGTTAACCGACTTGTGGACTGAAGATGGAGCTCCGCTCAACCGACATAGGCGTATTCTCGCCGTTCCCCGAGGACTCCTTTTGAGGAGTCCCTGCGTTTTTCTTTTTCTAAGGGACTCACTCCTCCCCACGGACGAGGAATGCTCCGATTATCATCCCTATCCTCAAAAAGGACTCCTTTTCAGATTCAGAGGGTAATCAATTTTTGCTGATGTTTGCAGTGTAAAATCAACTGAAAATAAAGTGGATCAAGACTAATTTCGTCAACTGCATATTTTGTTTCGAACAAAATCCATTCTGGAAGCATTCCCCATGTTCTCGTTGTTTTCCATACGCGGAGTCCGTGTGGAGTGACTCCCTCTATTCTCGCCGTTCCCCTTGATTCATCCTCGGGGAAAGGCGAGAATACGACTTTAGCCTACTTTCGTTCTCAGGCAGGAAACCCGAATCTTTCACATAATGCTGGAGAATGCGAAATAAGCCGTTTTTGTGATCACAAAACATAAGTGGAGGGATGCCCATGACTTCGTAAAAGTTGTACGTTTGTTCGTCCGTCCGTAAGCATGATATCTCTCGAAGGGAATTAGATATTTTGATGAAACTTGGTGCGAAGATTCTTTGGGTCAAGGGACAGGTCGAGTTCGTAGACTGGCTCTTTAGTACTAGATCTTGGGGTGGGGGTTTAAATTAAAGAGCAAACAAAATATTTTTCAACAGATATTGAGATAGCCGATTTAGGGGAAGAAGACATGCTGAACGCGTATGTCAACATTATTTTTTCGCCGGACAAATAGTTTGCCCGGAATTGGCCAAAGCCGGAAAGTTTGCTGGAAATAAAAATTGGATTTGACCTGATTAGATGTTCGATTTAGAGGTAAGAAGACATGCTGAATCCGTATATGACATTATTTTTTTGCCCGGGCGTACGGTTCGTCCGGAACCCGGATGAAACCGGAAAATTTTAAAAGTTTATCTGTAGTTGATTACAGGTTCGATGTATATTGGTAAAGAGGCATGCTGAATTCATATATAAAAATTATTTTCTCGCCGGACAAAAAGTTGCCTAAAATCCGACCAAAACCGAAAAAAATTGTTAAAAGTAAAAGTCTTATCTGAAGTTGATTAGAGGTTCAATGAAGGGGTAAGGAGACCTGCTGAATTCATTTTGAGTTTTATTTTTTGCCGAACAATTAGTTTCCCCGGAGTCCGGCCGAAACCGGAAATTTTGAAGAGTACCGTAGGAAGTTTTGATCAATTCAGTCAAGGCAGATTTGACGTATAGGGGTAAACACATGCTGAATCCTTATCTGAACTTGGTTTTCTCAAATTATTAGCCATTGACCTCAATCTGTTTCTAAATTTTAATCGTAAAAATGTTTAAGGTGTTTGGCGAAGACCTGATATCTACAAGAGTCAATTGTCTGGATCAAATATTAAATTTTTTGAGATCCCATCAAAAACTTTGGTCTTGTTTTACACAGCCGGGCGAACGGGATGGGATGCCGAAAGAACGGCTTATAGCGGTAAATAGGTCGGTTAACTGGATGACGGAGAATTTTCAAAAAGCGCAGCTACTATTTTCCTAAACCACTTTAGGTCTACACAAAGCAAAGCATGATACAGGTGCTTCCGATCGAATTAATGCCCAATATTTAAAGGCAGAAGAAAACATAAACTGCATGTATGGATTCAGCATTTCTACTCATTCCTACGTTAATATTTATATAATTTTGTTTCGTTTACATCCCCCCTCCGCACCTACAATAATGGGCTATGGAAGCTATGGCCTCATCTGCAAAACTGACCTGTACTTGGTCCAAGGATTCTTACAGAGAGTATACCAAATCCCGGACGAGAGTTATCGTACACAGATGGACAATATTTACCAAGTCATACCGTCCGTTGAGATGCCAGTGAGCAAATGTAACATCCACGACTACCAACCAAACTACAAACAGCGAGAGACTCTACAGGAGGTCACCGCAATATCGCTGGAAGAGCGATTTAAGGTAAATTACGGTAAAAACAAATAATATGTATTTTATATACCCCATGCGCCTGAAAGTTGCGGCTAGGCCTAGCATTTCCCCTCATCAAGTTCTTGCCTTGGCCTAACAGCCAAGCGGGTCAAATGCTACCAGATACCTCCCAATAACTACCACCGTTACACCCATGATTTTATATAATGGGACATAGACGAAAATGGTTTTATGTTCCTTTGTGAGAATCCACACAAAAGAACCAAACAGCCTATTCAACCTCTAGCTTTGCTGGGAAACTACACAAATGCGCAATATCTTAAACAAACTCCAACCGTCAGGGGTAGTGAGGGGAGGAAATGTAAGATAGATAGCAAAGTGACCGAAAGCTAGATAAGCTATCGCTGCTTCAAACTGGCTACAGCCACAAACAACACACACGATTTTTTGTGTAGCTTTTCTTCTGCTTCCCTCACAGTGGAGTGCACCAATGCGAGCGGCTACGTCTCCACCTCGACTCAGTGACGTTACCAAGAGCCAGAAGCTGATACGGCACTTGCAAGGCTGAGTCAGAGGATGAAAGTAGAAATTTGCCAATTCGTGGGTTTGTTGTGATCATTTGTAAGCAAGACCTTTGAGATAAGAATGATCTTGTGCCCTTGGAAATCATGAGAATGTATCGTTTGCTAAAAGTATTTTATTTTTGCACTTGGGTGTGTTGATGCGCACTTTAAGGGCTCCAGAAATTGATGATCCTAAAGCGCTCGGGGCAAAAAGATCATGAGCCCTCTAGGATCATGCCATATATCGTTTGGTCAATAGTAATTTTTGGACTTTCCGGTTAAGATGCATAGTTTAAGGATGCTAGAAATTCATTTTGAACGCAAAAACCTTGCGGCACAAAGTCCATGGGCCCTCGGGGAACACGAAATGCATCATTGGTCAAAAGTCTTTTTTTTTACTTAGCGGTTAAGATGCGCCTTTAACGGAGCTAGAAATTCATTTCAAAGCAAAACCCTTCAGGCAAAGTGATCATGGGCTTATGGAGATCATGAAAGTGTATATTTTGCGTAAAAGTAAATTTTCTTACTTAGCGGTTGAGATGAGTACTTTAAGGGATGGTCGGATATGGGAATTGACAATTTGTAAGCCAATTTTGTGAAGTCTCTAATGTTTAAGTCCAGTTTCATCATCCTCGCACACCTGGAAGTACCTTAACTCGTGATCACCGGAATTCCGAATCCCCTCCCCTGCACCTCCCCCACAGTGCCCGAATCCGGTCCGTTTCTGTCATTGATGTAGCCTATCCACGGCTCGTGCTTGTTCTTATCACCATGTTTCATCCCGATCACAACACTCTAAGCGTGTCACAGGACTCCCGGGTATCCCCTCCCCTCCAACCAAATTAATCGGATCCGGTCCGGGACTTGATTTGGGTTATTTGAGACACGAGTACTTTCCATATATCAAGTTTGTGAAGTATCTAATGTCCAGGCCAATTTCCATTGTCCTAGCAAATCTGGAAGTACCTTAAAACGCGATCACCGGAATTTCCGACCCAACACCCTCCAACTCCCCCAAAAGTGCCCGAATCCGGTCCGGTTCTGCCACTGATGTATCCAAGGCTTGTGCTTGTTCTTCTCACCAAGTTTCATCCCAATCGCCCCACTCTAAGCCTGTCACACGATTTCGGGCTCCCCCTCCGAATCCCCCCCCCCACATTCATCGGATCTGGTCCAGACTTGAAATGGGATATCTGAGACACGAGGTATTTCAAAGTATAAAGTTCCGATCACCCGTTCGAAAGTTATAGGTACTTCTTTCAGATTCCGGATTCCCCATCCCTCCATTCCCCCACGGTGGTCGGATCGGGGAAGTGACTATTTCTAAGTTAGTTTGGTCGGGTGCTGATACGCCTGCCAAGTTTCATCGTCCTAGCACTTCGGGAAGTACCCTAACTCAAGAACAGTGGACCGACAGACCGACCAACCGACCGAAAAATGATCGGTATAACTATTAATAAAACACTGACACTCCTTACCGAACGTCACTTAGGCCTCCACTAATCTAGGCTATACTCAAGCTTAACTAACTCGAATCAATAAATATCGAACCTCTTTCACTATTTTTCTCTATTTCATCTTCATTGTCCATTATTTTGACCACGAGCTTTTACTGATGTTTTAAACTCTCTACTTATCGATCGATCTATAGGCTACCGTAGGCTAAATTCAGAGGATTTCCGTGGAACAGTGAACCTTTGTATTTACTCGGCCTAACATTGGCTCGTGTTTAGTTTGCATGGCAGCCGGGCCCTCGTTGCAACCCAACTGCTGCCCTTTAACGCCAACAATATTTCCATGGCTAACTGTCCTGTTTTAAACCGTATGTCATGTAAACGGTAATTCAGTATTGCCTGAGTTCAGGTCCGTATCAAGGATTTTATTTCGAGGGGGGGGGGTTCCCGCGGGTTGGATCAAAATGTACAACAAAGACACAGGTGAGAGCTTAAAGCCCATAAAAAAAAAACTATTTTTGCATGTTTGGGGGGGGGGGGTTGAACCCCCTACCCCCCCCCCCCCCCCGTGGATACGGCTCTCCTGAATATTTTTTTGTGTTGCCTATACCATATTGATTGTCCCATCCCTACATGCCCCCCACACTCGAAAAGAAAATCGGCGGCCTATAGTCGTAAACCCATCGCCCACCTACTGGCCCAATCGAAATCTTATAATAGGGCGGAGAAAACAAAACCAATAGACCTGAACTTCCATGAATTTATGGTTATCCTTCGGTCTTAAAGATTTTTCATCCGTGTTTCTAGACTAGCTCCGACTGAATCCAAAAGAATACCATGAGATGAAACACGGGCTTAAAGCATGAACCACGAACAATGAGCCAAACTTCTCAGTACCACCACTTGAACACGATTTTATAAAAATGACGAAAACCTAATCCCCCCTTGCAGGCTTCGCGTATGCAGACAATAGAAATGTACAGGGTCGAATATCACAAAGCCATACACATAATGACACTTAATATATGCTGATATATCTGCTTACTAGGCCAAGAATTTAATGTTCCTCGCCCAGAGAGGGAAGAGGGCTAAGCAATAGTATATAAATGTCACTTTTTTCGCATAGAAAGAATTTTGTAAAAAAGGACTGGAATCATGACAAAATAAACTTGAAAAAAAAATTAGTTTAGAAGTCTAGGGCTAAAATGCAGAACAGTCAAGGGCTCTAATGCAATGGCCTTACGGAGAGAACCAAAACCTTTATTTTGAAGACGGGGAAAGGGGCCGTCAAGATCGAAAACATAGTGAATAGCGAATTGAAAGACAAAAATTATCCTCTGGTGGGATTTGAACCCGCGACCTTCGGCTATGCTAGAGTTTTTGTCTTTCACATTGTCAGCAGTTTCATGAGAGGTAACACAAGGATGCACAATTTCAACAGACAATTTCACAGTTTCAATAGACAATTTTCCTCTATCATGACGACAAACAAAAAAGTCAGCAGATCCTATTTTGGCAGTTTTTCTACTCTTCCTGGCAATGCTTGTTATGCGTAACATTTCATGAATAACGTTTGCCGCGACAACAAATTACATCCCAAGCGTTGTCTGCTGAAACCGCGCATCCTTGTGTTATCTAATTTGAAACTTTTGACAGTGAAATGTCAACAATTCGTCTCATCGCTTAGTCTGCGAGAAGCAGCAGCTTAGTATACACTCAGCTGAACATTAACCTTTTAAGGACCCACGCTAGCAATTATGCTTACCGTCACTTTCTCTAGTCCCTTCCATGTATTCCCCACCACTTTAATCTCCCTTCCGGATGATTCACTCTTATTATGTTCTTACTTAAATAAGGTTTCCGAAGAGGCAAGAATCTGTTAAATAGTCATTTGTGTTTTAAAACAAATTATCAATTTCCCCTGATCAATCCTAATAGTCTACAGTCCCATTCCCCGTAGGTTCGAATGCCATTTTGCAACATTCTTCTCGGTAGGCTCTCTGACGGCATTTGAACAAATTTCTTGTACCCAAGCTTGGATCACGTTGTCTTTTCCCACACCCCTTTATTCCTGGTTCGATGGTGATTAGCTTAGCCTAACTGCCTCAAATTAGAAAGGGGGAAGCAGTGTGGAAGCTAGGCAAACCCATGTGTTAGTTCAAGAGGTCTAATACTGATTCAAAGGTAGGAAGCAATCTTAGAATATTAAGAATAACAATAGGCCTTTCTTAAAACCCGAAATATCTCAAGGTAACCGTTTCGTGGTCTACAAATCTCACAACTAGTCAACCGGTTCAAACACTTGGAATAAATTTGGAAAATGTGTTCTTTGGAAAATGTGTTCCCAAAGAGAAATCAGTTTCGCGATCAAATCTAAAATCCGCTTTCGGCAAACTAAGTTCTAAGCTAATGTCAGATAATGTCAAAATAATGTAGGTTAAACGAGTAATGTTCTACCTTCAATCCAATAAGGCAGTAATTTAAGGTTGGGTTACAGGTTGAAGTACTCGGCCCGAAATTTGAGGATTTGCTTATGACTGGTTGAGTGGGTCAATACGAATATCACAGTCAGCATCAGTGGACAGTGGTAAGGTAAGCTCACACTTCCGATTTCTGCGATCTAAACAACTGATGAAATTAGCCTAGGCTAGGCTAAAACAGCTGTAAACCAACTACTGTACCGACGCTACTATAGTTGCCTAATTGAAGCTCTAGAAGTCCCAATTGTGACAAGGACCTAATTTATGACTGAAATGCCTTATAGCTACACACAAAATCGTTATAAGAAGATTCTTGAAAATGAATGAATGAACAAGGCAAAAATAAAAAAATAAAAGTTTCTTTCTACTTACGGACTGGAACATTTTTGGGGTTGTATTCCCTGACTAGAGTATCCAAAAGGTCAATCCTTTTTTTCAAAGCCACACTTTTTACATTCACATTTTCAAACTCCTTGTAAATTTCACCAAAAACATCATTTGCAAGGTTCACTAAAGACGCTAACTGCCGCAAAGCTTGGCACAACGTATTATTCGAAACATTTTCCAACACACCATCACGATTCTCCACTCTTTTCCTACTTAAACAAACCGGATCCACAATACGGACAATGAATGGCATTGCCCCTCCGTTAACGTAACTCTCATCCTCTCTCCGCAAAAGCTGAATGAGTACTGATCAAAAGGAAGCGTGATCAGGTATTTAAATTTGAAATTCCTCAACACCTCTCCTCGGAGTCACTGGCTCTGGCTAGCGCCATCTAGCAAAGATAAGGTTAAACTACGCCATGAAGCTAGTCGCCAGTGGATGATGAATGGCAAGGTGGGGTGAATTAAAAAAGGTAGGCATATGGAAGTGGGACAGGAGTTGGGGGAAAGACCTTTTGCTTTTTCTTGCGTTTACTAGACTGAATAGTGACTGCAAATGAAGGTTATTCTCCGACGCCAAACAGGAGAACGTCCAACCGACCAGCTGAAAGCAAAACGAAAGACTTGCCTGGGTACCAAGTTTCAGGCTTTTGTTTCAGGTGTTAGTCTAGCACAAATAACACTACACATCACTTCATCGAAATGCAGCAGAGCTCTGGTGTCAGGTTTTAAATCTTCTGGACACCTGGAAGCCGAAAAAAGAACATTTTTCAATGACTGACATTCCGAACACCGACAAGCACTATACACAAGGTTGGGAATCCGATTCCCACTGGTTTACACTTTCCACTGGGCTGATCGTAAAAACACGTGGAAAGTTGAAATCACCGAGAAATTAACGAATTCCAAACGTTTAAAATAAAGGAATCGACGTTTGGTTCATTGGAGAGTTCTTCTATTCCCATATGTTCGAAACTAAATCCGTAAAGTTTAACTGAGAAAGCCAACTTATTTATGCAGCGTTTACAAGTACAGGAAAACTTGAACAGAATCCAATCTTGGTGACTGGATTATGTTTACACGCAGAGGGAAAAACTTAATTCTTCAAACCAGAAAATCTGACAAAAATAAATTCACTAGCCAATAAAAAATAGTTTGAGAGCATTTATGACATCAGTACTGATGACTGCTGCTCTCAAAACTAGCTAGACTTTTTTTTTGTCTTTCCACCAGCGCCGCCGACGAGATTCCTTTCAAATAGACCGGAATTCCTTTTATCATGAAAGGATTCTCGTCCCGCTAGACTTTTTTTTTTAGTCGTCTTCACGAACGGAATCCTTTCGAGTCGACCGGAATTCCTTTCTACTCGACGGGATTTCTTGTCCACGTAAACGCTACATTAGTATCATTGAACTGAACACACTGCATTATTTGGCTTGTGTTAAGGGATTTTATTTCACTATTTGTTCTAGTATCATGTTCAGAATATCTACGGCCCTCCTCACAACGCAAAATTCTATTATGACCCAAAATTTGAATCTCAACATTAAGGCGGCTTTTCAGTTGCCAGTGGTCAGCTCGTGGAAGGTAGCTAACTGCGTGAACACTTATTTTTCGTAAATCGTTTTCGGCAAGCATACAATACAGGCGCATAGAGGTAACACAAATCCGACAGGGAAATTCCACTATATAACAAGAGCTGTAAGCTCATATGGCACTTGCATGTGTCAAGATGATCTGATTGATCAAAAGTAAGTTTCGATTTTGCGGTTGAGATGCGCGCTCTAAGGGAGCTGGAACTTCATTTGTAAGCAAAACCCTTGAGGCAAAACTGCTAATGGGCTGATGGGCATCACGAAAATGCATATATTGCTTAAAAGCATTTTTTTTACTTTGCGGTCACGATTGGTACTTAATCGGATTTGGGAAGTAGCAATTTCTAAGCAAATGTTGTTGAGTCTCCAATATTCCAGCGAAGTTTCATCGTCCTAGCACATCTGGAAGTACCTTAAAGCGCGATCACCGGAATCCCAGACCCCCCTCCCCCTCCTCCAACTCCACCCACAATAACCGTAGCCAATCCGGTTCTGTAAATGATTAATCCAGAGCATCTGTTTGTCATTCCCACGAAGTTCGATCCAGATCACACCAAGCGGGTCAAGTATTTTCCGCCCTCCCCCCAATAATTGCCGGATTCGGTCCAGAAATGAAAAAGGTCACAAGAGAAAAATGTCCTCTGTTTAATTATTAAATTTCACTCGAATCCGATCACCCGTTCCAAAGTTACGCATGACTCAATTTTCCGGATTCCCCTCCCTCAACTCCCCCCCCAAGATTATCATATCGAGGATTTTTTTTTTATTCCAAGTCAGTTTGACCGGGTCCCTGATATGCCTTCCAAGTTTCGTCGTGAAAATCCCCCAAAAAACGGAATTCCGGGATACCCCCCCCCCTCCCCCCCCCTCAAGTGTCCGGATCCAGTCAAATTATGTAAAAGATTTACATGGACCAGATGTTTGTTCTTCCCAGCAAGTTTCACTCCGATACCATCATTCTAACCGTTTCTCGAGATTTCCGGTCCACCCCCCCCCCCCCCCCAGCTCCCCCGCGGTACACGTAGCCAATCCGATTCAGCAAATGACTTACCTAGAGCATCTGTTTGTTCTTCCCACAAAGTTCCATCCCGATCTCTCCATTCTAAACGGGTCACGTATTTCCGCCCCCCCCCCAATAGTTGCCGGATCCGGTCCGGATATGAAAAAAAATCATCGGAGAAATGTCCTCTGTTGAATTCTTAAATTTCACTCGAATCCGATCACCCATTCCAAAATTACGCATGACTGAAAATTTCGGATTCCCCTCCCTCCACTCCCCCCACCATTATCTGATCTACAGAACTTTTATTTTGAAGTCAGTTTGATTGGGTCCCTGATATGCCTGCCAAGTTTCATCGTGAAAATCCCCAAAACCAACATCACCGGAATTCCGCGACCCCCCCCCACCCCCATAAGTGTCCGGATCCAATACAATGGTCTCAAGGACTTATCTAGAGCAGATGCTTGTTCTTCCCAGCAAGTTTCACTCCGATCCCTCCATTCCAACCGTTTCTTGAAATTTCCGGTCTCCCCCCCCCAACTCCCCCCTGGCTACCGAATCCGGTCAAGACTTTAAACGGGACATTACAGATATATATTCTGTTCAGTTATGAAGTTTCATTACAATCCGATCATCCGTTCGAAAGTTACACACTTCTCAATTTCCCGGATTCCCCTCCCTCCACTCCCCTACCATTATCTGATCGACAAAATTTTTATTTTGAAGTCAGTTTGATTGGGTCCCTGATATGCCTGCCAAGTTTCATCGTGAAAATCCCCAAAACCACCATCACCGGAATTCCGGGACCCCCCCCCCCCATAAGTGTCCGGATCCAGTACAATGGTCTAAAGGACTTATCTAGAGCAGATGCTTGTTCTTCCCAGCAAGTTTCACTCCGATCCCTCCATTCTAACCGTTTCTTGAAATTTCCGGTCTCCCCCCCCCCCCAACTCCCCCCTGGCTACCGAATTCGGTCAAGACTTTAAACGGGACATTACAGATATATATTCTCTTCAGTTATGAAGTTTCATTACAATCCGATAATCCGAAAGTTACACACTTCTCAGTTTCCCGGATTCCCCTGCCCTCCACCCCCCCCCCCCAAAATGGTCGGATCAGAAAAATGATTATTCCTAATTTTGTTTGGTCGGGTCTCTGATATGCCTGCCAAGTTTCATGGTCCTAGCATAACTGGAAGTACCCTAACTCGAAAAAGTGTGACAAAATGCCCTAAATTTTAAAGTTTTCCAGCGCCCCCACTTCCCCGCATATGGTCGGATCGGGAAACTGATTATTTCCAGGTTAGTTTGGTCGGGTCCCTGATATTCCTGCCAAGTTTCATTGTCCTAGCTCATCTGGAAGTACCCTCACTCGAAAAAGTGTGACAAAATGCCCTAAATTTTCAAGTTTCCAGCGCCCCAACTCCCCCGCATATGGTCGGATCGGGAAACTTATTATTTCCAGGTTACTTTGGTCAGGTCCCTGATATTCCTGCCAAGTTTCATTGTCCTAGCTCATCTAGAAGTACCCTAACTCAGAAAAAAGTGACAAAATGCCCTAAATTTTCAAGTTTCCAGCGCCCCGCACTCCCCCCATATGGTCGGATCGGGAAACTGATTATTTCCAGGCTAGTTTGGTCGGGTCCCTGATACGCCTGCCAAGTTTCATTGTCCTAGCACATCTGGAAGTACCCTAACTCGGATATGTGGGACAAAAAACTCGGACCGACCGACAGACGGAATTGTGATCGGTATATGGCACTTGAGCCAGAGGCTGCAAGTGCCATAAAAATCGATTATTCGTGAATAGAGGAGCAACGAAGTAACGCATTTTTGTCAGGTCTTCGAGCCTGTTTAAGTAATGGTTAACTAGATTGTCCTATCTCTGACCTTTTCAGTTAAACTTTAATGACGCTTGCCTTGTTTTTCGACGATTTCAAAATTTCTGTTTTAGCGTTCGGCTATCCGCAGAGCTTTCCACTAATATTCTGGAATAGCTTTCCAAGAAAGCTGATTCGGTTTCCAAATCGCGAAAACCCATTCGGAATAACCGGCAACTTGCCGAAGCAGCTCAAAAACCACCGGAAACTGATTCTGACTATGCTTTCCAGCTCGCGAAAACCCTCCTATGGACTACAGTTCGAAGTCTAGTACCTTTTTGATTATCCCTGTCAATCAAAGGATTCGCAACATCTAATACAGATACCTATATTCCTTCAGCCCAAGCTGACTGCGAATCATATTTGACGGTGCAAAACGGATAAGTCAGCTACATTTTATTAGAGCTATATTTCGGCCCTTCTTGGCAAGGGTCCTCTTCAGGCTCAAGCTGGAAAATGAACTTGTGGAAAAGCCTGAAGAGGAACCTTGTCAAGAAGGGCCGAACTATAGCTCTAATAAAATGTAGCTGACTTATCCGTTTTGCACCGTCAAATATAATGCAGATATGCCATCAATGGACAAGATGGAGCAATCAAACATCTGAAACATTAGACTTTATTCGATCTCGACTATAATGACATAACAGCTAAATATCCTCTCCTATCACTGGTACCGCAAAAATCAACCATTCAAGCAGTTAACAAAACAACTTTCAGTGAACGAAGAAAATGCCGATTTAAAAACGAGGGTAGAGAGAGCTTAGAATGAAACGAATCAATTTGATGGAAAAAGAAAAGTCAGATTCTCTGACACTTCGATAGCAGAGGGCCATGTTTGCACCCTCACGTTCAAGACTTGAGGTGGCGCTAAAGCAGCATTTGGCCGGCGCGCCCAACAGGGGGGGGGGGGGGGGGCAAAAACCTTCGTTTGCTTTTAGTATCTTTCAGCTCTTAGTCCAATTCCCTCTGCGATAATTAACATTTTTATGTCGCATAGTACAGAATCATCCTCATTTACAGTTTAGAAAAGTTTGATACTCCAGAAATCAGTAACATATATTTCTGCGTATGGGAACAAATACCAACTTTCAACCAACTTTTTACAGAATAGTCTAGATTCGTGTTGAGGGGAGAGTCGAAAAGAAGTCGAAGTATATGCTTCTTCGCCAGTAGAATAGGGTTTAATCAGGACCTCTAAATTCTAGAAGAAAATTACATATTATGTTCTTCTGTACATTCATTTGTTTTATGTTTAATTTATATATATATGGTTTATATTTATTTTTTCGTAACGACGAGAAACTAATCTTCAGCTGCGTCAGACTATGGTTCTTTGAATAAGCGATTTGCTGATTGAGGAGAAAAAATACCGATTTCTGGATCCACCCACCGACGCCCGGTTTCAGGGGTTTTAACACCAATGACCTCCTGCACTTGGCATGCATATTCTAACGTTTGCCAAGACCTTTGTCTGATCGTCTACTTGTTAGAGCCTGGAAGTTCCGTAACCTACAGGTTTTATCCGTCCTTTGAACCGGACTAAGTTGTGGCTCGCCCAGTCCAAAGACCTACAAAACCAAATGTTAACGTTCCATTATTTACCAACTGGTTCCTTAACGGTCGAGTTAAAAACCTACAGAAAATTTTTATTCAGCCAGATATGATTCACAACTGGGAAGGCTATGAAAGCTGGTTCAAGTAGAGCCAGGAATGGAACGCAACCAAGGAAAACAGACAAGCAGGTCATTTCCTTGTGGCTTTCTGTAGGTCCGCTAAAGATTGCTACTCTTCGGTTTAAGCAGACGATCCCATGTTAAAGGACTCATTTATAGCTCCTTTCCTCAATAACTTTGGACAACTTTATTAAAGATATTCCCGACGAAGTTTTGTCTGCCTCTTTTGATTAAAAGCCAATGCGAATAGCGAAATCCTAAGGCGTATCTCACAAAGAGACCGAAACCTGGTAGAGGCGTTGCACGAGTTGGCGTCTACAACTGCTCCTCGCCCTGCAGTTCCTCGCTTAACTGATACTAACGCCAACTCTTCGGTCTTGTCGTAAACTAAGCAAGAAGATGCCATTACGTATAAAGCCCTCTAACAGAGACGCTACAAACGAAATTTCGTCGGGAATAACTTTTCTTTTTTCAAAGTGATGCTCGAAAGCGACGAGGAAAAGTCGGGAAGCTGCAAATACGGACTTGAACGAGAATCCGGGTAGAATTCCAGTAAAAACTTAACAATTAACATCCAACACGCGCTAACTACTCGCATCCAAACAAACAATTTCAGAGACTTCACGAAACAAACTGAGGACAGCTCTACAATGTCTCACTACACATCGGTTTTACAGTCTCTACACAGGAGAACTACAAAGTAGTGGAGATCGCGTCATCACCACAATACTCGCTTTTAGCGTAGTCGTCAAACTGCTTCCTCACTATACAACACAAACTCACGACCTTTGGAACTGCAGTTCCAAATCCTTTCTTCTTGTCGTCAGCACTAAAAGATTTCACGACTGGGGAATCACGACACGAATCGATCATGGCGAGAAAGCAATTTGACAAGATACGATTTGCAGTAAGTGATACTAGCGCGGTTTCTAACCTGAAAATTTTTTTTTCTGAACCCAGCTAGTAGGCTATTCGGTCCAAAAAGAGCTAGCACTTGGCCGAGAAGAGAGAGAAAATTCTGATCTTCTTGGTGCTGGCTCACAATCATCGAATTCACTTCACTGGATGCTCTATTGTGCTCGGCATCCTGATTCCTTAATCGTAACTGCAGCTGATTCCATGGATATGGTGGTTAGAGGAAGATTTGCACTAGGTTAGTCGCCACCGTCAGACCCACTCAGAAATACTCTTGATGACTAACTCTTCTTACCGATGCAAAATCGCCCTGTACCTAGCGGAAGAGCCGAAAGCGGTATCACAGCTGCTCCCAAGCATCGCCTGATTGGATAACACAGGATTGAGTTGTTGAGTTTGAGTCGTTGGTGCTACGTTTTCTCGTTCTTCCCGAGAATCACTGGCGTGTATTGGACTTAGTCATATAGAGTACAGCGTGACGTAGCGGTTGATTTGGTTTCTAGCTACATCACCACCCGATAAGTTGAAAGTGAAACAGCAGCTGAAAAGCGCTCGAAAATATACTCTATCTGAAGGAGGAGTTAAATACTTTCTTCCGTACTGCCACTGAACGTCTGAATATCAAAGTTTCACTACAGCTGGTACCACTTTCTGTCTCTATACTTCACCATCAGCTGACCTGCGGCATTACCGAATGCTTCTGCTTCGTTCATCATTCTTTGCGTCCTTTCTTCGAGAAGGCCGAGCTTTTCTCCGCGCTCGACGAGCTGCTGGCGCGTTTTTGCCACCTCGGCAGCTATTCCGGTGGCGCGTGAATTTAGCGCATCCATGTTTGCGCTCGGGCCGACGTGCTTCGCGACGCCGCGGAAAGCCTTGCCACTAGCCTCTCCAACTGAAAAAATATGCAAGAATTACAGGGGACTACACGAGCGTTTACGTTTACTCGATGAGAGTAATTATTTGCCCGATTTTGAGACTCAAACAATCAATCAATCAAGTTTATTATCCAAATAGCTTACAGCTAGAAGTGGAATACAATATTTACGAAATACACAGACCCGGAGCCAATTAACTAATACACTTACAAGATATGACCAGAAAATAAATGATGGGATGAAAATACCTAAAAAATTGGACAGAAGAATTCGCAGGATATGGAGAAAACTGATTGCCAGTATTCCTCTCGGACCGACGCACAGAAGACGGGAGGGGAGGGAATAAATGGGACATCTGGGGACAATCCATTATCTTTGCTCCAAAGTTTTAAAGAGTATTTCTGCGGTCAGTTAATTTCGGAACGTCCAGTTTAATGAGAGCCTCTGCATATGAAATATTATGATCACCTAGAATGATTCTCACTGCTCTCTTTTGGACATTTTCCAGGCGATCAGAGAGCTCTGCAGAAAGAGAAGAATGCCAAACCGGCGAAGCATATTCCAAATGAGGACGGATGTAAGTTTTAAAATAACAGAGGAGGCATTTAGTATCCAAACCTACAGATTTAAGACAAGCAGTAGACAAGTAACAAGTAGTAGTAGTAGTATAGTCCCAACACGCAACAAAGACAGAAAGACGCTGCTTCCCAGAGACTAGTAAGACCACCCACATACTCGACTGGTAGTTATCTGAAATCCTTTGTACTTTCTCCCCAACATTTTAATTCTAGTTAATTTAAAGGATCATGAAAGGTTTACTTATATAACTGGGGTATTGTGTTATTAGCGTGAAAAGGTGAATGACGATCCAATACAGCATTTACAGTACAAGCCATTAAGGAATTAAAGTACATTATTTCGTTGTTGTTGTTTGAAGGTTGACCTTATTAGAGCTTCAGCTCATAGCTCGTGCCACTCGGTATAAGTAAACTTGTGTAAGTATCTTACAATACTTTAATCCTTCCATTCATATACGGATCAGAGAAATATTTAGCCAATAGGCTTCGTCAATACTTTCAAAGAGTTAGGGGCAAGTACATTATTATTATAATAGCCTACTTATGAGCGGTACAGATTTTTTTTTTTATGGAACAAAACTGAATCCTAGAAACCGCAGAAACTGAAAAAGAAGGACCAAACACTGAACAAGAGAACAGATCAAATCCTCATACTTAGTAGAAAAGAAGCACACTTTTACAGAAACAAGAGCTGAAAGCTCATATGGCACTTGTAAAAACAGTTACCGATATTCCTTTCATCAGAAGACGTGCTTGACCTAGTAAATCTGGAATGGTTAATCCACTCATTGACAACTGTTTCAGAATAGAAGTTTTTTCGTACTCTGGTTCCGATTCGCGTATAGCTCAATCGAAGGTAGAAGCAAATACTCTAGCTGCAATAATTCTGTGCCCGAACTAGATCTGACCAAAGTAGTTGGAAGGGTTTTCACAAAATTTCCAACGGCCTCCTTCGAGCTCCGCACATCGTTATCGGAATTGGCCCGGACTTGAAACGGGAGATCTGAGACATTAGCTCGCCACTTGTCAAGTTCTACTCACATCCGATCACCCATTCGGAAGTTCCCTACACCCCCCACGTATAAGTATTTCCAAGTCAATGTGTTCCGGTCCCTGATATGATTGCGAAGTTTCCTCGTCATAGATAATCTGGAAGTACCCCAAGCCTTGGTCACAGGCATTCCGAGATACCCACTCCAGCTCCAACGAAAATGCCCCGGTCCTGTCCTGTTCTGTCAATAATGTATCTAGGGTTTATGCTTATTGTCTCAACCAAGTTCCATCTCGATTCATCGGCTCTAAGTGTATTACGAGATTTACGGTACCCTCCTGCGGCTTTCACCGCCAGTTATCGGATCCGGTCCAGACTTGAAACTGAAAATCTGAGACGATTGTTCTTAAGCCTTGTCAAGTTTCATTCACGTACGATCACCCGTTCTAGAGTTCTGAATTTCACTAAATTCCGGATTCTCCATCCCTCCAGTTCCTCCATGATGAACGAGTCGGGGAAGGGACTATTCCCAAGTCAATCTGGTCGGGTCCCTGATATGCCTGCCAAGTTTCATCGTACTAGCTTATGTGGATGCGTTTTATGAGATTTCCAGTGTCCCCCTCCAGCCCCCTCACTTATCAGATCTGGTCCGGATTTAAAACTGAACATCTGAGACATTTGTTCTTGACACTTGTCAAGTTACATGCATGTCCGATTGCCCGTTCCGAAGTTATGCATGTTACAAGTTTCCGGATTCCCCATCCCTCCACTTCCCCCACGATGGACGGATCGGGGAAGTAATTATTTATGAGTTAATCTGGTCGGGTCCCTGGTATTTCTGCCAAATTTCATCGTCCTAGCTTATGTGGAAGCGTTTCACGAGATTTCGGGTGCCCCCCTCCCCCTTATCGGATCCCGTACGGATTAGAAAATGATCATCGGAGACACTTGTTCTTGACACTTCTCAAGTTTCATGCATGTCCGATTACCCGTTCTGAAGTTATCCAGCGGCTGCTGTAGTCTAGCCAATACTGCCCACGATCACATAAAGTGAGCGCCGCAGGCGAGATTTTAAAAAAATTAACTTTTAAATCCCAATCCTAAAACTGGCTTAAAACCCAGTCATGTGACAGGGCCTTCTACAAAATAGAGAATATTAGGAAAAGCGCCGCAGCCAGAATTTTCGAACCATATATGATTAGATCTTCTTTTTGGGATCCAAAATAAAAGTAAGAACCATCGATGAAATCACAGATCAGTCCTTTTGTCTGCGACCAGTGCTTCACTCAACCTCTTCCGAGTTTCGTGGTAACTCCCAAATCCTGGCAATTATACCGAATAAATTACCGATTCCCAGTTATTATACCGAATAAGCTTAGACCGATAGCATGTTCGGGATTCTGTATAGCTATCGTATCCCGGCTATTATACCGAATCGTTTTGGTATCGAAAAACTACCGAATAATATTCGTATTCGGTATAAGTTCGTCGAAACTGGAACTAAAGTCGGGATAACTACGAATCCTAAAAGTTATACCGAATTTCCATAAATATACCGAATAGTTCTGCTATCGAAAATTACCAAATAATTTCAGTAAATTCTCTCACCGAATTCGAGACAACTACCGAATACTGGCAATTATGCCGAACTCCCGATCATTCTACCGAATAGGTTTGTACCGACAGCCTATTTGGGATTCTGTGTAACTACCGCATCCCCGTAAATATACCGAATAGTTATGCGATCCACAAAATACCGACTTTATTTAATGTCCTATAATTGTACATTTGTGGTGGGTTTACACACTGCGTAAAATCCAAGCTTATTTTGAAATCCGAGCGGGCCTCGGCCCAAAATTTTACCGAATCTCGAAAAGGTGTGTGGGGGTGCTGCACCCCCCCCCCTTACGACGCCCCTAGATGCAGATGATCATTAATGAGAACCAGAGCAAAATGACACTAGGGTGTAGTGCCAAGACCTATTCTTTCCATGCTTCGTAAACGGGCAATAGTCGTAGCGCAGTCCAGTAGGCTGGTGGCATTTAAACCGTGACAAACTTGCGGGTTTAGAAATTTCTGTTAAAGCTAAGATGCGTTTTGCGCACGTCGTGGAAACAGGGGAGGTTGTATTTTTTTTTTTTGCTTTGTTCAGAATATGAAATTATTGGAGCCAGCGCTGGTGAACGACTGATTGAGTTTCAGCAGGGACGTTCTCTATCGCCAGTGATGCTAGTGTCGCTGCTATTCCGAGTGTGTGTCACTTCTTTTGAGTCCTGGCGCTACTCCCTAGTGTTATTTCGCTCTGATGAGAACTAAACCGCGTGGTGGATCCAAGATCGGAATATGGAGAATTACACGAGATTGAGGTAGACATCTAGTATAGTATTTAAATATTCTTTGAGCCCAAGCTGACTTTGAAACATTTATTCAAACAATGTTTACAACGGTTACGTCAGCTACGATTCTTCATCAGCGATATTTCGGCCCTTTTTGGCAAGGGTCCTCGTCAGGCTGTCAATCCTCTGGTTCAACTTCGGGGAAGGAAACAAACCTGTAATCTGTGTTTTTTTTATCATAGGTGTTTGGGTCTGAATAAAAGATTTATTCTTGGCACTACTCCCCAGTGTTAGTTGCTATGGGGTGGACTAGACTTCTAGGGTAAGTGAGGCTAGGCCAAACAAACCCTAGCTAAAACTAGAGTTTTGCACGGGGTATCCAGAAATCAGGTGCTTGTGGCAGATTGGCCAAAATTTATGCAAAATCTACTGAATGTAGTCTTGTCAGTATAAGAGACTATAGTATAAGAGATTTGGCTTTTCAGTACAGTAGAGGTATGCTTATTTGAATGTTCGTTGAGTTTGAACTTTGACATTTTCATGCATTCGCTGTGACTAAAGCTAATTACAAGTTAGCCAAAATAAGTAGTTAAGGGCCTCTGAAAACACCTGAATATTTGTGCGCCTTTCATGCGTCTGTGCCCGATGAAAAATCTATCTCAAAATAGTACTATGAAGTAGTACAAAAAAGTTGCACGAGTACTAACGATGCTACTACATGCTTCTACTTCAAGGCTACCGTGTTACTGCATACTACTATTTGGTACTATTAGCAAGACTGGATGTTACTATGGCAAGACAGGATGCTACTGAATACTACTATATAAGATTGGACCAGTCTGAGGCACATTAAATGATAGTATTCCTTGCTATTACATAGTATTACATGCAACGATTTCGTACTACTACCATACTAGGCTACTACGCAGGCTACAAATTTTTCATCGGGTGTCTACTTACATAGCTCCTCCCTGTCAAGGTTCCTCACACCCCCTCCGAACAATCCCTTCAAGAATCCCTCTTTGGGTGGCTCCGGCATATCTCGCTGGCTGTAAAGCTCGCATACCATCTCCGGCAAGTGAGCTCTGAAAGGAAATACGTTAGATGGCAGCAGCTGAAAAATACAACTGGAAACAAAATCGATAACTTTCACAGGCAATATTAAATCCAGCAGGATATATTCCAGGAACAATCTGATGTTTGATTACTCCCGCCTACTAGATAAAGAAAGAAAAACAAGAGCTGGAAGCTCATATGGCACTTGCAAGGCTTGTTCAGAGGATGAAACATAAAATTTGTCTTTTCGTCGGTTTATTCTGATCATTTGTAAGCAAAAGGCTTGAGATTAGAATGATCATGGACCCTTGGAAATCAGGAGAATGTATCGTTAGGTAAAAAGCATTTTTTACACTTTAAAGGCGCTAGAAATTCATCTGTAAGCAAAACCCTTGAGACAAAAACGATAATAGGCCCTTGGGAATCATTAATATATATCGTTTGGTCAGAAGTATTTTTTTCACTTTTCGGTGAAGATGCGCACGTTAAGATTGCTAGAGATAAATTTTTTAAGCTAAACCCTCGTGGCACAGATGATCATGGGCCGAAATGTATCGTTTGCTCTAAATTACTCTTTGACTTTGCAGTTAAGATGCGCACTTTAAGGGAGCTAGAAATTCATTTGTAAGCAAAACCCTTGAGGCAAAATGATCATGGGCTCATCCGGATCATGAAAACGTATAGTTTGCTTGAAAGTATTTTTTTTTTTACTTTGCGATTAAGATTAGTGCTTTAAGAATGGTCGGATTTTGGAAGTGACGACTTTTAAGCCAATCTTGTCGAATCTGTAATGTTCCAGCCAAGTTTCATCGTCCTAGCACATCTGGAAGTACCTTAACTTGCGATCACTGGAATTCTGCCCCCCCCCCCCTCTAGCTTCCCCCACAGTGCCCGGATCCAGTCCGGTTATTTAAATGATTTATTTAGAGCATTTTTTTGTTATTCCCACCAAGTTCCATCCCGATCTCACAAGTCTAAGCGGCTCACGTATTTTCCGGTCCCCCCCCCCAAATAGTTGTCGGATCTCTTCCGGCCATGAAAAAGAACATCAGAGACATGTCGTGTGTTCAATTATAGAATTATGTGTAAACGATCCATCTAGAGCAGATGCTTTTTATTCCCACCAAGTTTCACTCCGATCCCTCCATTTTAACCGCTTCTCTAGATTTCCGGTCTCCCCCCCCCCCCCTCAACTCCTCCACAGCTGTCGAATCAAGTCCGGGAATCGAATGGGACATCACAGATATGTCATCTGTTCCGATATTAAGTTTCATTCGAATCCGATCACACGTTCAAAAGTTACGCCCTACTCAATTTTCCGGATTCCCCGTCCCTCCACCCTCCCCCAGATGGTCGGATTGGGAAACTGATTATTTCCAAGTTAGTTTGGTCAGGTCCCTCATATGCCTGCCAGGTTTCATCGTCCTAGCACATCTGGAAGTGCCCTAGCTCGCCATCGTGGGACAGACCGACAGACGGAACTGAGATCTGTATACGGCACTTGAGCCAGAGGCTGCAAGTGCCATAAAAACAGGATCGTCTTGGTCAACAACGAATCCAAAATCATAGGCAAATTCACAGGCGTAAATTGGAGGAGGCCTAAGCCATCGCTTGTTTCCTAACACTCCACGTTATCCAACCAGAGATATTCTATCCATTACAGAAGGTCATTACAGGATCTATTATCAAGGAGAGAATATACACTGTAAAAAGTTTTTTCTCTGATAAAGGATTCAAATTAACTGCAGTATTTGCTACTGGGATTAAACTCATCTCAGTAGAGATAAGATTAATCCGAATTAGATACCAGATTCCCAGTAGCAAATACTGCAAGATTTTTTTTTACAGTGTAGGCAAAAGACGGGTTTGTGTTTTGTTTGGGAGTTTCACAGGTCTAGTATCACGAGGTAGCCAGGCTTATATAAAACGCTTTTTCAAGCCCTTAATTCATCCTATCGGGCGGACCGTGTTCTGAAGAGGAACACTGTCGTTTAACGAACACAGCAAGCTGCGACGACACAGTAAGCTACTCAAGGAATGCTAACGGATAGGAATAGGAATGCTAATGTAGGATCCTAAGTTAGGCTACAAGTGATAGAGGTCGCCGTTTTCAAGTTTTTTTCGATCTAAAAACATTAGTGACAGGATATGTAAGACTTAGCAAAGATTGTCCGTCCGTCTGTTACTACAATCACTTTCGAGATTTCAAATTAAGGCGTATGAAACAAACGAGGAAGTCGACTTCGGAGTAAGTTGATATACTGAATCCGTATTTATGCTTTATTTCTCGCCGGAAAAATAGTTGATCCGAAATCCGGCGAAACCGGGAAATTCGTGAGAAGTGAAAGTTTTGTCTGAAACTGCTCGAGGTTGAAATACCGGTAAGAAAAAGACATGCTGGCTTGGCATTTTTGCTTCATTTTTAACACCGCGTACCGATATTTGGCCGGAAACCGAGAACAATCAGAATTCCGCTAGTGCTTATAAATTTTGTATCGTGAGTCAGTGTCGAAAAGGGAGTTAGCACAAATGCTGAGTCGATCCATCTCCTTCATTTTCACGCCTGGTCGATACTCCTCCTGAAGGGATCAGGTAAAAAAAAAATCGGTAGGTTCGTGTTGTGTGTTTTATCGGGTGCTGGGAGTTTCGATCTACAGGTGGGAAGACATGGAAAATCGATATCCTAGCTTCGTTTTCCTACAAGGATATGTCGGCCGGTCTCTCTGGAATCCGGCGGAACTGAGAAACTAGATGGTTCTAATTATGCCTATTTCCGGCTACTTTGCACGGGTATAGGAATAATAAGACTGAATCCATCTATCTGATTCGTTTTCCTACTTCGGCAAATGGTCTAACATAAACCGGACATTTCGAAAAGAACATAATCTACGTGTTGTATATAAAGAACATGCTAGACCGGTCCACGAGTTTTCAATTAGCACTGATATTCTGGTCGTAATCTGGCCTACAACGGAAAACTAAAGAGAAGGGAGAAATGAAAGACAGAGAAGAACTGATTAGAGACGGGTTGACAGAGAGCGGCTACGGGACCTGGCGAATACTGGAAAGCTTTAAGACCTGGTTGTCTCTATAATAATAATAATTTATTATTAACCCACAAATCGTACAAGCCGAAACAGTGGAGTACAAAAGAAAATAAGAAGACATCTTTCTGATGATTGTATCTTAGACTTAAACAAGAGCTACGAGCTCATATGGCTCGCTCTTCTTACGAGTAGGCGGTACAAGAAAGTATATGAGAACGTCACAAGATACACCCGCCATCCAAAAATGCGGTTCGGAAACAGAAATACCTATTTAGTTTCACTCAGTTCTGAAAACAACACATCTAAACAAAATCTACTCAAGAGTCAAACATACGAATAAGCCCATGAGAGGACGACAGCTACGCGCTATGTAGCAGACCAATGAACATGTCCCACCGAAACCTTTAATCTTTTCAAACGTGCAAGGCCGAAAAAAGGCTCATGTGTACGTCTCTTACCCGAAACTAGTCAACCGAGAAACGAAGAGGGGGTACTCACATGAAATCTGCTGACAGGGTAAATTTCTCAATTTCGGAGGGTGAGCAAAGGAAGACACCATGACCCTGCTCCCCAAAGCGGAAGGTCCGAGCGATCCTATAACGAAAACACCGTTAATGAACATATCATTAATGAAGCTAATGATGTTAAAGCATTAATGAACCTAACTTCCCTTTCCTGATAGTTTTGTACAAGAGGGATGCGTCGTGTACCAGGTGGAAAAATGGCTCAAAACGGGGTCAGCTGGGATATTGCTCAGCGTATTTCGGGTCTTCTTGGCATGGGTCCTCTTCAAGCTGTAGCTGGAAGAAGCCTGAAGAGAGCCTTTGCCAAGAAGGGCCGAAATGTCGCTGAAGAATATGAGCTGACTTCCCATGTTGAGTAATTTTTTATATATGATTCCCAGTCAGCTCAGTATGAAAGAGTATTTAGCAGTTAGAAAACTTACTAAATACTCAACAATCCGCCCAAAATGTTCAATTTCCTAGCGTTATGGAGCTCGGCAGCTATAGTAAAACAATCCTTGCAATCAGAGGCATCACTAGCCAAAATGTTTGGGGGGGGGGGGCGAGGGATTTACCGACTGGCTGGTAATTTTTACCGACTGTTTCTGCAGAAAAAACGACTGTTTTCAACAACAAAAAATGACAGTTTGAAAAAAATCGACTGATTTTCCGAAAAGTCCACTGATTTTCAGAAAAAATCGACTATTTTGACGAAAAATCGACCAATTTTCAGAAAAACCGACAGTTTTCATGACAAAAATCAACTGTTTTGACGAAAAATCGCGGCGCTTCGCGCCGACTCGGTTAGTTTTTAACGACAGCATTGGGGGGGGGGGGGGCGTCCCCCTCCCCCCTCCCGAGACGCCCCTGCTTGCAATTATCCTAAGAGAATTACTGTAGCTGACACGATCATCTAGGTCAGAGCAACAGTAGAACAGCTAGAGTTACCAGCGCTCACTAGGTGGCACTGGGTATGTTTTTAGCAACCTGTCCTAAACCCACCACGAGGTGATGAACATAAGCTGTTAGTGGGTTTTCTTAAGGGACAGTGAGTTCTAACAGTGTTTGGCTTGTTTGTATGCTGAGGAAAATACCAATGAGTATTCCCCACTATTCATCACGCTTGTGTGCTCCCATAAATCCCATATTCTCGTTATTATGGCTCAAATGGTCCCTTATATGTTGCCAGATATTTAAACATTTATTTATTTTATTTACTTATTTTTATAACCTGCTGAAAGACAGAAAAGCGGAGTACAAACAATGAAAAGGAACAAAAAATTGAACAAAACACTAAACAACACTAAAATGGGGAAATTCCACTATATGAAAATCGATTATTCGTGACAAGCGCAGCAACTTCAACCCTCTTTAGAGTTTAAACGAAAAGGGCTGGGATAGGACAATCTAGTAACCCATCACAGTAAAATTGGCCCACACACACTACAATTGGCTTTAAGACCCGCTGAAAATGCGTTACTTCGTTGTTCCGCTATCACGAATAATCGATTTTCTAGTAGTCGAATTTCCGTGTGATTTGTGGTACCTCTATGCGCTTGTATTTTTTTTGTATGCCTTACGAGGATATTTTTTCTTCAGGCACTAATCAGGTAATCTTCACCAATCTCGTCCACTGAAAAGCCACGTTCGTGTTGAGATTAAAATTTCCCGCGTCACGGTAGAGTATTTGTTGTGGGGACAGCCGCAAATGTTCCGAACAGAGTTCGCAAACCACTACAATAGTCTGGTAGAAGCCGGCCATAGGAACAGTGATTCCGCCCTAAGGCAAATTCATCAACCAGTTTAACCAGTTAAATTATATTAGAAAAAAACTGTTTCTGGTTTATTGGCCACGGTACAAGTCCCTTGTGTAAAGTGCCATCTATGTCTTATTAGATTGTCCTGACTTGGCCCTTTTCAGTTAAACTTATATAACCGAATTAGATTGCCTAGGCATCTCCGTAAAATGAAAAGTCTTAAGCTGGAGCAAGCCATAAGCTTACGGGAGGCAAGCCCCTGATTTTCGACTGCATTCTTTTATACTGAACTTGATTTGACTAACCGTGACTTCTATATTTCCATAAGAAAGCTTGAGGATTCCTAAATCTTTACCAAAACTCCGGATTCCTTATTAAAACTCTCAAGCCTCGTCTCACAGAATTCCCAAAAGATCCCTCACTGTATTCGGAGCTTAAATGCAACAAACACTGACAGCGAGCATATAGGGAACGAGTTCGCCCAGGTTGATCGAAATGAATTTACTCAATCCCTTTACTGACCGGAGGCGGGAAATAGCTTGAAACGAGGTGAAACGCCTTTCAGAACTCTCAAGAGCTGGAAGGATATCGAGGGAAAGCCCACTATATTTTACTGGATCGTCTAAAAGAGGGAGCGGTACGGAAGGGTGTCTTGCCGGCGGAACGAGTACTCAAAGGAGAAGCGCGTGCTAAAAAAAGGAACGGCATACTAAAAAGAGGAACGCTGCAACCGGTGGCAAGATACTATAAAGAGGAACGACGGCGCGTCCCCTTCTTTCTTTTAAGCGATCGGCTGGGTCCAGATCATCTTATGCCTAGACCTTAGTCGGCATGGAGATAGGACTCGCAGGCTTTACAACATTACTTGACCTCTAAGGGTTAAATAGTTTATTAAACCAATGATTGGTTACTCTGCTGGGATGATCAGTTTATGTCATGCACGGTTGTATTTACCTGCCCCCCTCTCTACAATATTCGATTGTTTGGATCAAGAAGTCCAATAAATATCACATTTTGGGATCCCATCGAAACCTATGGTCCTGTTTTAGCCGATCGGCTGGGCTCGAGTTGGGATCGAGAACTCGTGCCTAACCGTACGACTAATATAAAGAAGGGAGGGACGGTGCATCTTTCCGCTTTTACTAGCTTGCCTGCTGGAATAGAGTTCTTCTTTTTAATAGGCTACACCGTTAGGATCCCAAAAAGTGAGTAAGGCCATCCCTATGGCTTCTTTAAGTTTGCCCGTCCGTCCATCTGTTAGCAAGAAAACTCCCGAAGGGATTGAGACATTCTGTTCAAAATTGGTGTGAAGATTCTTTGGGTCAAAGTACAGGTCAACTTCACAGATGGGCCCAGTGGTTCTATACTGGGGGTGGGGTTTCAAATTAAGTGTCGATTTTTTAAAGCTAATAAGATCGATTTAGGGGTAAGAGGTATAATATTCAAGCTATTTTCTAGCCGGACAAGGAATTCGTCCGGAAGTCCGCCGAAAACGGAAAACTGGTGAAAGTTCAGTTGTATTTGAACTTAGTTAGAGGTTGGTCGTGAAAAAAAATGCTGGATCCACACAGAAGTTTCGTACGGAATAGGGCAAAACCGGAAACTTCGTGAAGTAAAAGTTTTGTCTGAAGTCAGTTAGACTTTCGAAATAGCTGGAAACACACGTTGGATAACTAAATTTCACTTGCTTTCCTGCTGGACCGATATTCGGCCGGAATCAGTCAAAACCGGAATTCTGGTAGTGATCAAATGGTCTAGAGCATCGGTAATGGAGTAAAATGACATTAGGATTAATGAGAATTCTAATGTAGGCTACACCGATGTTTCGGAAAGAAAAAAAATCCTCCAATAAAACTTATAAGGCTGCGGATATGTAGATAACGAACTCTTGGTTTAAAATCTTCAACTAGTTTTTTACTAGCACTGATATTACTGTCGTGACCAGCGCTAGGGCGGAAATTAAAAACAAAAAGGAATTACCTAACGAGTTGTTGGCTAGTGTCAAATATAATGTGGGTAAAATATAACTAGAAATCTACCAGACCCGATCAGTCTCGATGAAAAAGATGAACAAATATTCCCATCGAAACCTTCGGTTTTGGTTAACGCGCATTCCTCTTTTTAGGACTCGTTTCTGGTACTATGCCCTTCCGTTCCATTCCCTCTTTTAGAAAAAACAAGTAACAAGTGAACGAGGAGAAATGAATAGTTAAAGTTACAAGTTATGAAAGCCCTGTCCAGCAAAGCCTTTCTGTCCTGCGATAACATGTCGGGATGGCTATTCTCGTTTTTGCAAACTTTACTTTAATATTACTTTCCTATCTCTCATTTCTCGCTCCTTCATCTTCCAAAAAAATAGTGGAATTCCTAGTCCCGCGCAGATTACCAAAAAGCACAGTAGGCAACTGACTATGCAACTGGCCCCATACATTTTAGGGGCCCCACGGCAACGGATCGAAATACGATCGATATTACCTTCAAAGAAAATTACAGAAAAGATTTCTTAAACTTTTCTGCGCAACTTACGTTCATGGAATGTAAAGTAGTGATAATCATTTCTATCTAGCGGTCAGCGTGCACACTAGTTGTAGGTCCTTACCAAGGAGGCTCCGTATTGGACTGCCTATAAGAATCCTCAACAGGGTTTAACCCGGAACGGTAGATTACAGCTTTCCGGATTAAGGCCGGTGCCATGACATTTACTTAACCTTAGTCCGGCGCTGTCACACTGTATCAAGCGGGGGGAGTGCCCTGATTCGGATTACCTTTCCCAAAAATTGGTGATTTTTGGTGGACTGGACCAGTGTCAAATCCTAGCTGGGTCTCGATCAGATCAGTTATCTGGACATCAATCCAAAGATGTCAGGGAAAGTAGGTTTCCCGTGAGACCCGAATTCCCCTATTCGTTCCATCAGCATAATGAATCATCTTTGAATAGTTAGCAATGAAATATTTGTGAGTTAAGAGTAACTTGTAAAGATTTAATCCTTGTAAAAATATACCCGTCATTTTTATTTCTTCTTGTTCGAGATCTGAGGTTATGTAGAACAAAGATGTCTGAAGCCTGAAATCTTGTCTCGTGTTGATGGTAGGAAATAGCAGAGGGCGGGTTCCTAGGAAGCAAAAGTTAAAGTTTGGATTAGGATTAGAAAGCCCATGACTGGATCGCTTTTAAACTCAGAAAGTTGAGAGCAGCCGAGATGGATAGTAAAAGTCATTCTTACTGCTCTGTATCTTCATTGACAATCATCTGCTGAGCCCATATGGATACTATCGGGTCCATGATGCTATTTCGTGATGTCGTCTGGAACCTGAAAAAAGACGCGATTGAAGATTGACGCGATATGCCCGATCCAATTCTCGCTGTAGTACAAAACAAATTAGCATACATGGAACGACACCAAGCGCCAATTCACGATTAAGGTCTAGCACATCCTGTCATCTTACGCATGTTTAATAATAGGGTGCACGACACCTCACGAACATCACACTAACACAACCGCCCAGAATCAAAGAACACAGCCTTTTGTTTGCTGTCGACAAAGTTTCTTCTCTTCTCTTTTATTTCTTTTTTTTTCTGCGTACTGAGCAATGCCTAATTACTAGGCTTTGCGTAATAGAGCATTCATTTCATAGCTATAAGAAGTATTGAGAGCCATCTTTCTAACAAATTCACGGCGCCTGTCCTGTTAGCATTCCGATGACGGAAACTCCACCACTAAAAAAGCTATATAGCAAGTAGCATACATGTAATTTCGAACAACCATCGCTCCCAGACGAAAGGATAACGAAGGACCGAACAAAAAAATACGACCAACTGTAACTAAAATGTAATGTAATAATATATAATAATAAAATGTAACTAAAAGTTTTCTTATCCTCCCACGCGAAAAACGAGGGAGGCAGGAAGGTTTTTTTTCTGAATTTCTTCTTTCTTAAAACAGAGCCTTGTTATGGAACACAGATGTGTGGCCAGTAAGATGCACCCCACTTGTACCACGACAGAGATCTCTAGTTCGAGCTACTCTTGAAAAGAAATAAAGCCGATCTAGCGATTGCATAACTAAGCTTAAACTAACGCAATAAATAACTATCGTTTCGACATTATCTTGTATATATCTAAGACATGTTCCCAAATCGCTATCTGTTTTCGACATTACCTTGAATCTAAACAACGGAATCCCAGTCAGCTTGGGCTGAAGGAGTCTTTATTTAGTAATAAAAAAGAGGTTAAGCTTCTCTGCCTACAAAACACATGAACTACTGTTGAACAGCACTGCACTATACACTGTTACAACAAGGATACACTAAAAGGATTTACATAAGCAGTATAACTGAACGGCGTACCAGCAAGATGTTGCTTGAACGAGAGTAAATTTGGCCTCAAATCACATCGTGACTGTCTATTTCTCAAGCTCTCTAACCGGAAAGCTGTTGTCGTTTGAAGCCTATACCCTTCCCATTTCATCCGTATGGACCTTTCACTGGGTCAGTTAACTAAGTGAACTAACATATAGAACACATCTGGTGTGTTTTTGAACTCCATCGCTTACGCCGACGACATGGTTCTAATGGCGCCGTCGGCGAACGCATTAAATCTCCTGTTGAAGATTTGCGCAAATTATGCAGCGACGCAATTATTTTCAATTGCAATTCCAATTAGGCAATTGCAATTCGTGCAATTACATGATTTTTATCCCGAAACATTTTAAATCCCTAATATTTCCGGCTATTCGACTTGGTGATTTTGTTTTGAAGAGAGTGCACAAAGTGAAGTACTTAGGTTATTTTTTAGACGATGACCTGTATGACGATCAGCAATTTCGAGTCAGTATCGGAGTCTTTGCGCGCGTGCGAGCCACTTAATTCGTAATTTTAAACTTTGTACTGTGTTGGTGAGAATTCATTTATTTAAGACGTATTGCACGCAACTATACTGTCTCCCACTTTTTGATAACTATCTTGAGACGACGATGCATAAACTAAAAGTTTGTTTTAACAATGCATTCCGTCAACTCTTTTCATACAATCGACGTTACTCTGCTAGTCAAATGTTTTTAGAAAATGAAATTGAATCTTTTGATGTTATGAGATGGAAAGCGATAGTTAGTTTTGTTGCAAGGTTAAAAGTCCCCGAAAATCCACTTTTAAAGGCAATTCGTGAGAATGAAGAATGCCGTTCCGGCCATTTTTACCGCCTTTTCTGTCGACTGTGCTATTGCCCCCAGCCACCGACTGGATGACATGATTGTATATATTTAATAAAGAATAGTCCTGTGTTAGTGTAGTTTTATTATGTGATGTGTAATATCAAAAATTAAATAAACTGATTGGTGATTGATAAGGGAAACAGGTCTCTATTTCTCTTTCAGCTTGTGTTGGAAACCCGGCTCGAAAGCAGAAGAGAGAAAATATTATCTTTTTAGAGAGCCCTAAAGCAAAAAACGAAAAGATAGAATCTAAAATCGTGCATTAAACCCTGTTTTATCGGGCGAAAACGAGGCGTGGTGTAGAAACATGTACCGTTTGTTATTATCTCCATTTGTGGACATCCCTCAATGGGAACGCTGCCGACACGCAAATCTGTCCCCTAGTTTGAAATTAAGCCGCTTTTGTACTGACGCATAGAGCCTTTCACCCTAACAGCGTATACCACCCTACTTACCATAGTTACTACGCATGACGTCAAATTTTGGCTTATTTACGTCATGGCTGGAACGCATTTAAAATTTGTCGGTAAAATATCACTCCACGGGGTAATCCGCCCATCACGTTACAGAGATCCGTAGTTACCACGCACGCTTACTACGCTCCAGAGCATGGTTGTAAGCAGCTAGTTACTATTAGTTACAATTTCGAAAAGGTTGGAACGGTCAACGTAGTAACTGTTCGTGACACTGGAACGGAATTAGTAACTAATAGATACTATTGTTAGAAGGGTGGAACACGCTCGTATCAACACGAAGGAACACGCTCGTACGCTCTACACAACCTCTACGTCACGAACAGAACCAAGTTCTATTCTTGCCTTGCGTCATACATCAGATTCTTCAGTGAAAAATGGAAGTTTTTGAAGAGAAACTGGAGAGTAATCTACTAATGACGAAGAAAAACCTATTAATGATGACTAAAAACTTACTAATTGATGAAAGGAATTTGGCAGAGGAAACCGAGAAAGGAAAACGTAAATACGCATCCAGCGTGACATGTTCTCGCGTAGGTGTGAAAGATACGCTACGCAACGAAAGATAAACGCATACGCGACGCATCGCAACGACGCGTTCATGCGAAAGCGGCTTTAAAGCACAATGCGAACACTTTAGATTACCTAAGGTCAACCAGAGGAAGAAACTCGACGTCCAGCATCGGTCGTAAAGTTGGTAAGCTGTGAACAAGAATTCTTCCAGAGGAGGCAAAAGCAGCAATTACACAGCCATCTGAAAGAAATACTAATTGAAAGAGTTCCGCCTTTTATTTTTATGGAAGATAATAAACTGCGAGGGGAAATAACGTCCGAAGACGGCTAAATTTAGGAGGACAAAAATACACATAAGGCATCTTTCCGCGACGTAGTTGTGGGCCACACACTTCTGAGTGTTTATCGCGGAAACACGATTGTGTGCCACACAGTCGAGCCACAAGTTAAAACTCGCGGAAACGCCGTTTTGTCTATTTTTTTGTCGGTAATTTCAAATATCTGAAAATAAAAATAAAATTCATGTGAAATCTCAATAAATAGACTCCTGGCTTATTTCCTTACCATTCTGTTACAAAAAGCATTCTCAGTTTGAAGTCTATATGCTTAAAAAAGTAGTTACTTTCATTGTTTAGACACTATTTTGCTGCTTAATTTGAATTTCCCGCCAGAATCGAGCCACAAAATCGACAATCACCTCGCCAGTTGTTTGTCGAATTTGAGCCACAAAGCGAGCCACGAAAATCCTGTTGGTCGCGGAAACACACTTGTGGGCCGCACCGCGGAAACACTCTTTTCAAGCCACAGTCGACCCACAAACTGTTTGTGGGAGCACGGAAAAACGCCTATGGGAACATTCGGGAAGCAAAGTTTAAGAAGTAACCTTAAAGCACAACTCTTACTAGAAATGATATTTTCCGTTTGAAATGAATCAGAAAAAACGTTTTTAGAAATACCATTACTTTCCACCTAAAACTAGCGAATCTCTTGTTAGCGCTTGTCTACTATATCCAGCCGTCCTGCTCTCCGACGCGGCGGCTGGGCGCAAAACATTTGAAAACTGAACGTGCCTTAGTTAAAAAGTAGGAAAACTAAGCAAATAAAAGAAGTAATAAACAGAAGATTATCACATACTAAAGTGTGAAAGAGTTGTTATCGGACGTTCAAGATGCCGGCAAACTTTTCGTTGGGTGAAGGGAAAACTCGACAAGGCTGAAAAAGCGCTAAAAATTCGTAGTTACGAAACGAAACAATGGAGAAAGATGGGGATTTTAGAAGCTTATAATTCCATATGGGAGCTAAGTATATTATAAAAGGCAAAATAAGCAAGAGGGGTCCTTTAAATGGCTCGATAAAACTGGAAGCTATTATACAGGATTAAGAGTACATCTCTCACTGGAATTCCCCATTAGTGATTAGCACAATGGTTCTCTCCACTGGTACTGCCTAAACTGCATACAACAGGGACTGTCAGAAGTTTCATAACAGATAACACGAGGATGCGCGGTTTCAACTGATAATGCGCAACAGATAACACTTAGGATGTATTCAAAGAACTTTGTATTTTCGGTAGTTCTTCCTAACACTGTTATCTGTTGTGTTTGAAAACGTTATGCATGAAATGTTAGGCATAACAAGCTTTGTGAAGAAGAGCCAAAAAAGCGTCTACTGACATTATTCCTTATCGTCATGATGTCGGAAAACTCAGCAGATACTTTTTGGCAAAATATTCTTTGAGCAAAAGCTGACTTTGAAACATTGTTTAAATAAATACTTTTTGGCGGTTTTTCGGTTCATCACGATGGTTAAGCTTATTATGCATAACAATTTGAAACACAACAGATAACATCCGAAGTGTTATCTGTTATGAAACTTCTGACAGTGTAGCAAGCCAATCCTCACCCCTGTCTACCATTCCTAGTTACTGTCACTTGCTACGGCAGGGCTTGAGAACTCCAATGGTTCTGTTTCCATGACACGATGGGTGTAGCAAGATCCAGCTGAGTTTAAATATCTTCTTACAGTTTAGTTATTGTGACTAAAGCAGCGATCACGATAGCGTTTCATGATGGCGGTATGTTAGTTTTATTGGTCCTGAGTCCAGCTTTCGTTTAGGAAGAGCGTTTCCTGATTTCGTTTAAGCGTATTCGTGTTCAAAACAGGCTGTAACAACTACCGAAAACACAAAGCTCTTTGAACATATCGCCCTCCCCCCACACCGGACCAGAAACTCAAAAATGTCCAATCGTTATCAGATCAGTGATTAACTAATAACTGCGGGAAGACGAGCTGAAACATATAGCCAAATGTTGATAGCGACTGGAGAACTTCATCTGGGATTGACTAACAAGAGCTGTAAGCTCATATGGCACTTGCATGTGTCAAGATGATTTGATTGATCAAGAGTAAGTTTCGACTTTGCGGTTGAGATGCGCGCTATAAGGGAGCTGGAACTTCATTTGTAAGCAAAACCCTTGAGGCAAAACTGCTAATGGGCTGATGGGCATCACGAAAATGCATATATTGCTTAAAAGTATTTTTTTTACTTTGCGGTCAAGATTGGTACTTTAAGGAATAATCGGATTTGGGAAGTAGCAATTTCTAAGCAAATGTTGTTGAGTCTCCAATATTCCAGCGAAGTTTCATCGTCCTAGCACATCTGGAAGTACCTTAACGCGCGATCACCGGAATCCCAGACCCCCCTCCCCCTCCTCCAACTCCACCCACAATAACCGGAGCCAATCCTGTTCTGTAAATGATTAATCCAGAGCCTCTGTTTGTCATTCCCACGAAGTTCGATCCAGATCACACCAGTCTAAGCGGGTCAAGTATTTACCGCCCTCCCCCCGATAATTGCCGGATTCGGTCCGGAAATGAAAAAGGTCACAAGAGAAAAATGTCCTCTGTTTAATTATTAAATTTCACTCGAATCCGATCACCCGTTCCAAAGTTACGCATGACTCAATATTCCGGATTCCCCTCCCTCAACTCCCCCCCCCCCAAGATTATCATATCGAGGATTTTTTTTTATTCCAAGTCAGTTTGACCGGGTCCCTGATATGCCTTCCAAGTTTCGTCGTGAAAATCCCCCAAAAACGGAATTCCGGGATACCCCTCCTCCCCCCCCCCTCAAGTGTCCGGATCCAGTCAAATTATGTAAAAGATTTATATGGACCAGATGTTTGTTCTTCCCAGCAAGTTTCACTCCGATACCATCATTCTAACCGTTTCTCGAGATTTCCGGTCCACCCCCCCCCCCCACCCCACCCAGCTCCCCCGCGGTGCACGTAGCCAATCCGATTCAGCAAATGACTTACCTAGAGCATCTGTTTGTTCTTCCCACAAAGTTCCATCCCGATCCCTCCATTCTAAACGGGGCACGTATTTCCCCCCCCCCCCCCCCCAATAGTTGCCGGATCCGGTCCGGATATGAAAAAAATCATCGGAGAAATGTCCTCTGTTGAATTCTTAAATTTCACTCGAATCCGATCAACCATTCTAAAATTACGCATGACTGAAAATTTCGGATTCCCCTCCCTCCACTCCCCCCACCATTATCTGATCGACAAAATTTTTATTTTGAAGTCAGTTTGATTGGGTCCCTGATATGCCTGCCAAGTTTCATCGTGAAAGTCCCCAAAACCACCATCACCGGAATTCCGGGACCCCCCCCCCCCATAAGTGTCCGGATCAAGTACAATGGCCTAAAGGACTTATCTAGAGCAGATGCTTGTTCTTCCCAGCAAGTTTCACTCCGATCCCTCCATTCTAACCGTTTCTTGAAATTTCCGGTCTCCCCCCCCCCCCAACTCCCCCCTGGCTACCGAATCCGGTCAAGACTTTAAACGGGACATTACAGATATATATTCTGTTCAGTTATGAAGTTTCATTACAATCCGATCATCCGTTTGAAAGTTACACACTTCTCAATTTCCCGGATTCCCCTGCGGATTCCCCTCCCTCCACTCCCCCACCATTATCTGATCAACAATATTTTTATTTTGAAGTCAGTTTGATTGGGTCCCTGATATGCCTGCCAAGTTTCATCGTGAAAATCCAAAAAACCACCATCACCGGAATTCCGCCCCCCCCCCCCATAAGTGTCCGGATCCAGTACAATGGTCTAAAGGACTTATCTAGAGCAGATGCTTGTTCTTCCCAGCAAGTTTCACTCCGATCCCTCCATTCTAACCGTTTCTTGAAATTTCCGGTCTCCCCCCCCCCCAACTCCCCCCTGGCTACCGAATCCGGTCAAGACTTTAAACGGGACATTACAGATATATATTCTCTTCAGTTATGAAGTTTCATTACAATCCGATCATCCGTTCGAAAGTTACACACTTCTCAGTTTCCCGGATTCCCCTGCCCTCCACCCCCCCCCCCCCAAAAAATGGTCGGATCAGAAAACTGATTATTCCTAATTTTGTTTGGTCGGGTCTCTGATATGCCTGCCAAGTTTTATGGTCCTAGCACAACTGGAAGTACCCTAACTCGAAAAAGTGTGACAAAATGCCCTAAATTTTCAAGTTTCCAGCGCCCCGCACTCCCCCCCATATGGTCGGATCGGGAAACTGATTATTTCCAGGTTACTTTGGTCGGGTCCGTGATATTCCTGCCAAGTTTCATTGTCCTAGCTCATCTGGAAGTACCCTCACTCGAAAAAGTGTGACAAAATGCCCTAAATTTTCAAGTTTCCAGCGCCCCAACTCCCCCGCATATGGTCGGATCGGGAAACTTATTATTTCCAGGTTACTTTGGTCAGGTCCCTGATATTCCTGCCAAGTTTCATTGTCCTAGCTCATCTGGAAGTACCCTAACTCGAAAAAGTGTGACAAAATGCCCTAAATTTTCAAGTTTCGAGCGCCCCCACTCCCCCGCATATGGTCGGATCGGGAAACTGATTATTTCCAGGTTCGTTTGGTCGGGTCCCTGATATTCCTGCCAAGTTTCATTGTCCTAGCTCATCTAGAAGTACCCTAACTCAGAAAAAAGTGACAAAATGCCCTAAATTTGCAAGTTTCCAGCGCCCCGCACTCCCCCCCATATGGTCGGATCGGGAAACTGATTATTTCCAGGTTAGTTTGGTCGGGTCCCTGATATGCCTGCCAAGTTTCATTGTCCTAGCACATCTGGAAGTACCCTAACTCGGATATGTGGGACAAAAAAACTCGGACCGACCGACAGACCGACAGACCGACAGACCGACAGACGGAATTGTGATCGGTATATGGCACTTGAGCCAGAGGCTGCAAGTGCCATAAAAACAGGAAACCCCTTTACCGTCTTTCCCCCTGCACCACATTTCCCGTTTTTAATCGAGCAAGTTGACATCCTTTTGACATAATAAATTATTGAGTTGTAGGTTAGATGTTCTTTCCGTGTACTCCTTAATTTTTTTTTTTAATTTATCTTTACAATTTCTTCATGCCAAGCTCACTTTGTAGGTTGACAAACAAAATCATCGTCATCATCTTCATGCATACGGTTATGAATAACAAGCTTTGTTAGGAAGAGCCAAAAAGCCTCTACTGACTTTATTCCTTATCGTAATGTTGTCGGAAAACTCAGCAGATACTTTTTGGCGGTACATAACATTTTGAAACGGAACAGATAGCATCCTAAGTGTTATCTGTTACGCATTATCTGTTGAAACCGCGCATCCTCGTGTTATCTGTTATGAAACTTCTGACAGTGTGGCTCCCTACATGCCATAAAGGCTGTCCTGGATAATCGGCTGAGATTTAGTCCAGACCGGATTATTTCAAACCTAGGAAATTTGGTTTTTTTTTTTTAATTTGCTCATTGTTTGACGGTATTTTCTGTGGTTTCGAACATTCATAGTGACAGTAGGGATGGTTAAAAGACGTGCTCCGCTTTAAGTAAATGAATTCATCTCACCTTTAAAAGGTACAACATCAGATCTAATAATGAAGCATTGCTCATTGGTGCAGAGGTTCGCTCGACCGACGCACGTGTGAGATGGCAGTGCCAGCACGCGGGCTTGTTTCTGTGACACCAAGACACAGTAACTCGAATCCGCACCATTAGAGTCTTGTGAGTTTGACGGTGAGCTTTGTGAAATCACAGAATTCCTTGTGGGTGTCCCTGAAAAAAAAAGATTGTCCCTGAGGCCAAGCGGACAGGTTATCTTGCCTGGAGTGTCCGAAAGAGAAGAGCTTTTAAGCCAGATATTGCCTGTCGGTAAAAAATAACCGAGTCGGCGCGAAGCGCCGCATTTTTTCGTCAAAACAGTTGATTTTTTCAGGAAAACAGTCGTTTTTTCTGAAAATTGGTCGATTTTTCGTCAAAATAGTCGTTTTTTAAAAATCAGTGGATTTTTCTGAAAATCAGTCGATTTTTAAAAAAAAATGTCATTTTTGTTGTTGAAAACAGTCGTTTTTTCTGCAGAAAAAGTCGTTAAAAATTACCAGCCAGTCGGTAAATGCCTCGTCCCCCCCCCCCAAACATTAGTAACGCCTCTGTCCACGGTTAGTGCTTGTTTGTCTGCTTTACCTCCCTATCTTATTTGACCAATTACTCCTCATCCGTGGCATGCTGACGTTCCTATAATTCCTCGAAAAGCTCCATCCCGGTCGTCGGGCAATTTCGTCAAAAAAGAGATGGTAAAATATTTTGGTTGCCTTGACAGCAGTTCGACTTGGACAAGCAACATTCTTCGAATAAGTTAGGCAACTTCCGCCACAGTTTAGTAATTAAGACACTATTTCGACCCTCTTCGGGGGCTTTGGCTACCAGGCTGAAGAGGATCATCTTAGAAGTGGACTACCGGCTTAGAAGTTGTTCCAGTTAAGGCACAGAGAGCCATTCACGAAGACTTCTAATAAACTGAGACGTCTTCCACAGGCTAACGATCTACTCCCAAGTTTCATTTCCAAGAGCTCACCCTAATAGAAACTTAAGAAAGTTTCGACTTCCGAAACTGCGTACAGAGCAAATTCGGAAGTTACGATCACAATCACAGAACTTTGGAACTGAACCTACAAATTTCGCTAAAACACACACGCGTCTTCTCCTACCAGAAAATTGCGGATGCGGTGAATGGAAAGCGTACGGTAGTTCATACATCAGTAATCTAAACTTTATCCTAACTGAACCTACAAATTTCGCTAAAACACACATGTGTCTTCTTCTACCAGAAAGTTGCGGATGCGGTGAATGGAAAGCGTACGGTAGTTCCCGCATCAGTAATTTAAACTTTATCCTAACTAAGTCTGGACTCTCTAATAGGAAAAACGGTCTACTGCCAGGCGAGCAGAAACGTAATTAGCTCGATTTTTTGGTTCTCAGATAAACTTTATCCTAACTGAACCTACAAATTTCGCTAAAACACACACACGTCTTCTCCCACCAGTAAGTTGCGGATGCGGTGAATGGAAAGCGTACGGTAGTTCCCACATCAGTAATCTAAACTTTATCCTAGCTATGTCTGAACTTTCTACTAGGAAAAACGGTCTACTGACAGGCGAGCGGAAACCTAATTAGCTCGATTTTTTTGTTCTTGGATAAACCAAAATCTGACGGCTAGGTGCCATTCCTGGTCATAAAATAATGTGAAAAAGATCTGCCGTATATGCGATTTTTCCGGAAAAATCGGTCGTCTGATAAGAATCTTAAGAGGACATATCTGAATGAAACATTCAAATTAATCAATGGAAATTATGAGCAAGATTCAGCATTAACCGTCATCATCGGGGGCACGCGTACAAGCTTGCAAAATCAAGATTCCACAAGGACGTTTTTAAGTGGGGTTTTGGCAACAGAATTGTTGATCCTTGGAACAGCCTTACCGAAGATGTGGTTAATGCTGAATCAATCAATAGTTTCAAGTACATTGTTGATGGGATTTTTAAAGTTTAACTGAAAAGCTCACTTATTTGTATACGTTTGTTTTGAATACACTGAATTATTTTGATTCATGTAAGGGATTTTTGTTTTTTACGTCGCGTAGTCTAGTAGTGACGTTTGGAATCTCCACTGGTTGCACGACAAAGAACTTTACGGCGAGTCGCGGAAAATTTGAATGTCTACAAAAGCGTATGTTTCAATGGCTAACAAAGCGAAGATTTTGAAATGTTCGATTCATCAGACGAATCTGATGAGCACTGTGGCTCAAACATATATGGGCGAACGCCAAGTTCTTCCTGGTCACTTTCACTTCCCATGTTTCTTTCATCTGCTTGAAGAATGCAAGTCCGCCATGACTTGTTACGGCAATTGGCTGCCGCTGTAGTTGCTAAACACTTCCAACATAGAGCTACGTCCGTATAGAGGTACAACAGTTACGGAAGAGAAATTACGTCAGCTAAAATTCAAGAATCGTGGATAAAAAAGTAACGAAGTAACGCGTTCTTGTCGGTTCTTCTAGCTTAATTAAGTAAATATATGATGGGTATTCAGTTAACGTTTAATTCAGATCAGTTCGACTACTCATAATTTCTTAGAGTTATTTAGAGGCGAAAGCCTTTTCTCTTGCTTTGTATTATTATATAACTGAAAACCACGATCTTGCTCAACTCAGTTGGATCTGGCAGAGATAAAAAGGTGCAGGTTTCTTTGCTGGACGGTGTGAACCCATTTTTTTTCAGGTACCTGAAAATTTCGGGATCGACTAAAAAGAGCATGGCGCAGGAGGCGCGAGTAATAAAAAGAGATTAGCAAGTATTAGAAGTAGACAAGTAAGCGAGAGTTCGTAACTCCAGAGCCTAAAAGAATGCACGTTAGAACGTTGTTCCTGCCCCTCACTCTGAAGCTGAAAGGGCACATTTAGTTTTCATACCTCTTTTTAGTAGTCGTGCCTCCTAAAATATGTCGTGCCGTGCCGTGCCTCTTTTTGTCGATCCCGAAAATTTCCTTTTGGAAAATTTCTACTGTCAACATGGCCAAAGGTTGGCTCCACTGCACGGTATGGGTTTACACTTGAGTGGAATAAGAATGAGCAATATTCGTACAATTATGGCGGGCTTCAAGCGAATGTTTTTTGTTATTTTTTATCATTATTATTTAATTTTTAATTCAGCTTTCGCCATAAACTAACAAACAAATAACACAAAAACAACACGGTTTATTCTCTATAAAATAATGTTGAGTCTTTCCGATGGCTAGGGATCAACGTTTGTAAATCGCTTACTCCATTCCGGTTACGGGTGCTGAAGGATATTAAAGAGAAGCTAAAATTAGGGTATGTGAAAATTGTTGCTAACAGAGGAAGGTACAACAGAAAAGCTTTGGCTAAGCTATATTCTTGTTTTTATGATCATTCTGTTTTGTTTGCAGCCGGCCTTTATATTCTGTTAGGCCCAGGTGAAATCAGTGATATACGAGTTATTTATTTTCGGTACTGTAAGTTTACTGTATCTACCTCGTAGATACAGCAACAGAAAGATCATGAGAGTTTTTGGTGCTCTTGATATTATTAGTTGTTTTATAAAACATCAGGAGAACATTTTTGCCACGTTGGGTGTTAACCATCCGCTCATCCGGGTAGCGACTGCTTTTGAGTTGTTTGATTTTTTTTTGTTTGTTGTTGTTTTGTAATTTACGTTCCTTTTCTTTTTTCTTAAGTTACTCCGCTTCTTTTCTTGTATAGTGGGTTACAAATAAATTATTATTCTTATTATTATTATTACACTGTGGTACAACATCACTGTGTCTCCAGCAGATACCTCCAACTGGTAGCCTGGTAGGTTATGGAAAATGGGGTTTGCTGCCAGGAGAATAAGACAGTTCTTCCACCTCATAACCTTACAACCAAGGACGCCCGAAGAACATCTTAGAAATAACCTATGTATACCATCACAATGCTTCTGCCATACTTGTAGCTGGAAGTGTCGCAAAGTAAACTAGTAATAATAATGACAATAGCCTAATAATTTATTTTTAACCAACGGATCGTACAAGACGAAAATAGTGGAGTACAAATGATAAAGCAGGTGTGTAATCCATATAATCCTAGGACCGTATCAGTTATATTACGCTAGAAGATTAGCGGTTGACTACAGTCCACTTCCCTACTGAAGTCATGTATCCCGAGAGGTTGATATTAAGTCATATCTACATCTAACTTTCTGTGTCACGATTGTCATAATATAACCTGTGGTAATCACGACGATATGCATGGTTGATAGTTAATTATTGACCGTATGTTCGAAAAATACCTCTACCTCATTTGATATCGAAATCACCTGATCTACGGCCATTTAAAAATATGTATATAAATTACCGCCTCTATATTTTTTTCCCATATCAACATCGATGTTGGAAAAAATTACTCGGGCGTCTTAAGGAAGATTAAAGCTCATGAGCGGGCGACACACTACTGCAATCGACAGGGAAACACACTGACCAGAACAGGACAATTAAAGTAAACATTTGTGTTCCGGCAATGAATTTCGAACCCCGACAAGATAAATGATGGCCTTAGAAAAATGAGGGAGTTTGATTTTTGTTCAAACAAGGGCAATCGAAGGTGACAATATAAACGTATATATAATAACCGGAAAACCGGAAATGAACCGGAAGATTCTGAAGAACATTATGCCGTTGGTAAGCTACCAAGGTCAAATGCCTGGTCGATTTACGATCTCGTCCGTGTTCCTCACCTCTGTTTAGGAGTCCGAAGAAATGAAGGGGACGGAATACAAGTTAGGAATTTGGAGGAAAAGAAGAGAGCACTAAAGTCGAATATAGTCACTTCCCCGATCTGACTATCGGTGTGGTGAGTAGAGGGAGGGGGAATCCGGAATCTTGAGGTATGTATTTGGAACGGGTGATTGGATGTTAGTGAAACTTGATATTTGGAAAGACCTCGTGTCTCGGATGTCCCACTTCAACACCGGACCGGATCTGCTGAATGTGGGGGGGGGATCGGAGGGGGGAACCCCAAATCTTATGACACGCTCAGAGTGGAGCGATCGGGATGAAACTTTGTGGAAAGAACAATCACAAGCCCTAGATACATCAGTGATTAAACATGACCGGATTTGGGCCCTGTGGGGGGGGAGTTGGAGGGGGGTCGGAATTCCGGTGATCGCGAGTTCAGGTACTTCCGGAGTTGCCAGGACGATAAGACTTGGCTTGAACATTAGAGACTTGACAAAATTGGCTTAGGAATTGTCACTTTCCCGATCCGACCTTCCCTAAAAGTACTCATCTTAACAAAAGAGTACAAAAAAAATCTTTTAAGATAAATATACATTATCATTCCCATGAGCCCAAGGTTGCTTAGAAATTAATTTCTAGCTCCGTTATAGTGCGCATCATAACTGCAAAGTTCACCGAACGATACACTTCACGATCTCCGAGGGCCCATGATCTTCGTGCCACAAGGGGTTTGCCTAAAAATGAATTTCTATAGCACCCTTAAATAATAATAATATGTTTTGACCCGCTACAAAAAAATCAAAGCGGAGTAGCAATAAAAGAAACAAAATAAAGACTTTACAAAACAAAAAGAACAAGAAACTAAAGCAAACGAGAATGGCCACTGTGGGCGGGCAGATACTTATAAGCTGACTTTTTGAAGTGCGCATCTTTAATAAAAGAGTAAAAAAAATATGTTTTGCCAAACGATACATTCTCATGATTTTCAAGGGCTCATGCTCACTCTTATCTCAAGGAGTTGCTTACAGACTTTCACAACAAACCAACGAATTGGCAAATTCGTACTTTCATCCTCCGACCCAGCCTTGTAGGTGCCATATGATCTTCTAGCTCTTGTTTCATTTGATGATATTATGTGTTGCCACCACCACAGTAGAGGTACCCTATGGTGGAGGGCACCTCTCGGCGTGGGTTGAGCTTGTTTTGTTTGTTTTTTTGTTACTGTTTTTTTTACTCGTTTTTCTCCTAATGTTTTGAATGCTTTCACGGATTTTTGGTAGAATTGTAAAAAGAAAAGGAACAATTTTTTTGTTTTAATTCGTTGTTAAGTAATAAACAAGTAAAGATGTTCCAAGTAACACTGATAAGAATTTTCAAGTATTGAAAGATCAGGTGTCACTGAGAGGAGGAGGAAAAAAAGAGAGAAAAAAAAGAATGCCTCTTTATCTTAAACAGCCTGCTGCAACCCATTTGGGCAGTTCGCGTGGCGTGTCGGCAAAAGCTCATCTCAAATTTCGTCATACAGAGTTTACCTGAAGGAACCAACCCCGAGTTTCTTCGTTGCGAGGACTCAAAACATAGCCTTCGGAATTCGGGAACAGTTCGAAACTGCTAGGAAGTCTAGTTAAAAAGGGAAAAGGATTTCTACTGTATTTTGTAATTTAACAAGAGCTGAAAGCTCATATGACACATGTAAGAATAGGCAAAATGTTGGCGGGAGTTTTTTACTTGGGAGTAATATACAGAGTCGAATATCATTTTATTTTCGGTGCTCCACTCCACTCCCCCTAGTTATCGGATCCGATACGCATTTGAGACTGATCATGTGAGACACTTGTTCTTGTCACTTGTCAATTTTTTCATGTTACTAGTTTCCGGATTCCCCATCCCTACACTCTCCCCACAATGGCCGAATTGGGTAAATGATTATTTCCAAGTTAATCTGATGGGGTCCCTGATATGCCTGCCAATTTTCATCGTACTAGCTTATGTGGAAGCGTTTCACAAGATTTCCGGTTCCCCCTCCAGGTCCCCCGCCCCAGTTATCGGATCCGGTCCGATTTGAAACTTAACATATGCGACACTTTTTCGTGACACTTGTCAAGTTTCATGCATGTCCGATTATCCGTTCCAAACTTATGTATGTTCCTAGTTTCTCAACTCCCCATCCCTCCGCTCCCCCACGATGTCCGGATCAGGGAAGTGATTGTTTAGGACTGTACAACTATTCAAACTGAAAGAACTGGAAGTTTCTATTTTGGAGTCCAAGTCTGGAACAGTATCTAAATATAATTAGGCTACTTTGACCTCATTTGGCCCAGAGTACAAAATGGAGACAGAAGTAGCTTACTTTCTTGGGAGAAGGCAGAGCACAATCAGATAACAGTTTAGTTTAGCATTTGTTCTGACCACTTGTCGGTCTTATTTTAATCCATGAACTGTAGCTGTTCCTGCATTCGGCTCTAAACGCAAGCAAGAACGACGGTTTGGGCTAGTGGTCGAGGCTTCTACCAAAGAGGACGTCGGATCAATACCACATCGGGACATTGACCTTTTGCTCCCCTTGTTCCTAGTTTCCGGACTCCCGGATCCGGGGAAGTCGGATCGGGGATCTGGACTTGAAGTGTGACATCTGAGGCAGGAGGTGTTTCCAAATATCAAGTTTCATTAAGATCCGATTCCCCGTTCAAAAGTTAAAAATAGTCAATATTCTAGACTCCCCCTCCCTCCACTCCCCCCACGGTGGTTGAATCGGGGAAGTGACTATTTCCAAGTTAGTTTGTAGGGTCCTTAATATGCCTGCCAAGTTTCATTGTCCTAGTACTTCTGGAAGTAGTACTAGGAGGTAGAACTTTTGGAAGTAGTACTCAAAATCTCCTGGTGCAAGTTAAATGTCGCACAAACCGGTATTCGAATTCCTTTGTACCGTATTTCACTGAGAAGATTAACAAAAAACAAGTGAATTCTAAGTGATTTGTTTTCTTCTATGTAATAATTGTATATATTCAAGTATTTTAACACATGAAATGTAATGGTCGACGTATTTAGTGCCACGTCGGCGCTACGAGTTGGATCAATAAAATATCTATCTATCTATTTATCTATCTATCTGTACCCTAACTCGAGATGAGTGGCCTGACCGACAGACCGAAAAGTGATCGGTATATGACACTTGAGCGGAGCTGCAAGTGCCATAAAAAGCATTCAACAGAATCCTGAACTGTTTGAATAGCTTGAAAACAGCATACGTATTCGTTCACTCCAAGCTGAATGCAAATCCTACACAATCCTACAACAGGTTCATTTTTAGAGAGTCAGCTGAGAACAAATCTCAGCTGACATATCCGTTTAGCGCAGTCGTTGAAGCTGATGATCACATCAGACAAATATAAATCACCCGTTATTTCATAAAATAACCAAATGAAGAACATTTTTTGGAAAATTTGGACAACTTGAAATTTTTAAGAGAGCAATCACCAAAACTGATCACTTTGGTGATATATAACCATGCATTTATCACCAAACTTCTGGTGATAAATCAAAGACCGTAGAAACACTGACTTTACGCAAATGATCAAAGGGAGGGGGGGGGGGGCAAGAGGAAGAAGCAAAAGTGTTCCGGTCAGCTTTCCTTTATGGTATCCAATACAAACATCCCTCGGCAAGGAGAAAGTTATTTATCTTACTTGTTTTTCCTTCATCCCTCCAAGACTCCCACGGGGGAGGTACGAGGCTCCCTGTGGCATCGAGAAATGCGACACTCTGAACACTTCCTTTTAACCGGAAAATGGTTCCTAGAAGATTAATGTGTTTGTTAGGCGAACGTCAATAGAACCTTAGTACCAAAACGTCTTTTATCCGAGCCAAACTGCGTCGGTTTGAAAGGGAGGGGGTAAACATAGCAAAGCCTTAATCGACTGATCGAACATTTTCTGTAGGTGTGGTTCTATAGAGGGACAGCCTAAGCAAACAAGAGAAAAACAAGACGAATAAGTGATATTCGACTTCAAGGTGAGAAAGGAAACGCCACCGAAATGATATCGATGGTCCATTGGTTAAGGTGCTGGATTTCGGGGCTCGGACAGGAAGAACACGGGTGTGGATTTCACGCCAAATTTGTTTGGTAACATCATAACTTGTGCCCCAGTCATACTAACTGATTTGCATGGTATTTGGTTATTGGCTCTAGTATTGCTTTGTACGACCACAAGCAACAGAAAACTAATTACAACCCACACAGTAACAGCAACGCATGTTCCTGTTACTGGTGTTCCAGTATAGCTGAAGAGCACGGTTACGTGTCGAAATCGCCAAACAAAAACAGCGACTGCAAAAATTCCGACGATCAAAACCCCAAAAGTAAAATCTGCGCGATGCAAAACAGTACCAGAACAAAATCCGCGACGGCTAAAATCGCAAAAGTCAATCCATCTATCTATCTCAAAAAATCTCTTCGTATCGAAACGACTAGAGCGTGCCTCTGTATGTCAACCTTGCCAGCTCGAAACATACTGACTGAGAGTGTAATTCCTGAAGTCTCAAGCGCTCGTGGAGGCCCCCGAACCGCCGATATCCACGCTGGATATCACCCTGTTTCTTGGTGACTCTGAACTAGCCTTACTGACTTTACCGGGCGCAGTGCCAGCCTCCCATTTAAGTTTCCTTTAGTGAGCGCCCTTTTTGGCTCAATTTTTTTGGTCACTTAGCTCATTTATTCTGACAGAGCGCTCTGCGAGCGCCCCGTTTAGCATTTTCTTTCTTCGAGCGGGGTACCATCCTCCTCCTCCCAAAGCGACGCCCCTGCACTGTCAGAAGTTTCATAACAGATGACACGAGGATGCGCGGTTTCAACAGATAATGCGTAACAGATAACACATTTTCCGACATCACGACGATAAGGAATAAAGTCAGTACATGGTTTGGCTCTTCCTAACAAAGCTTGTTATGCATAACATTTCACGCATAACTTTTCAAACACAACAGATAACATGCGAAGTGTTATCTGTTACGGATTATCTGTTAAAACCGCGCATCCTCGTGTTACCTGTTATGAAACTTCTGACAGTGTGCTGGTCAGTACCGGTAACTAGAAAGCACTACAGTTATAGAGGCATGCTTAAATGCTTCACTGCCTTTATAAGTTTCTTGCTTACAAACAGTCAAGACAAAAAATAAAGAGCTTGGTATCACCTAACAATCGACTGTTTCAGCTTTCTTTTGGCATATTGGAATTCTACATTATAGATTTGTTGTTGACTTTTTAATATGCTTCTGCTTCCACCCTGGAACACTGTTTGGCATGAACGCCACCTACTTGGTGAAATTACGCGCCGCCTAGCAGAAGACGCAACATTTGAAAGAAGAACTAAAAGGAAGTTAAGAACAAATATTTCAAAATAAAGCTCTTTTTGTTGATGGTGGCTCGGGAGGTAGGTGTGTTTGCCCCCTTTGTGGAGAGGTTGGGGTTGGGCTGGACCATTTTCTGAATAGTTGGCAAACTTGTGAATTTGAGGGATAAATTTTTTCGAAGGGGTGTACCGCTGCTCTCTGGTATTTTGGGACAACTTCGAGAGATTCAATTATTGCGTTATGTTGTTTTACAAAGAAAGGCGTGGAGGCGCGGAAGGCAAGGACTTTAACCTGTTGAGTGGTATTGTTTTTCTTTTTTGTTTATTTTTGTGTTTGTAGTTGTGTATATGGCCACTGGCTTTTAAATACATGTATATATATGTATATATACTAATACGATAAAATGGAAATGGAATAAAAGTTGCGGCAAGTAGTTTACAGTAAAAGTTGCATGGATTGCCACCCTTTTTCGTCAACCGTTCACTATTAGGCGAAGTTCAAATAAACATGCCTCTACTTTGAGATGTGATGAAATAAACGCGGTTTACATTAACCCAAACTGGGAGAAAAATCCACTTACCTGAAGGGGAGACCATAAGAGGTTGGGTGAGCCGGGGATCCCCGGGGGCTGGAAAGTTGATAACGACGGCCAAAACAGACCCTTGACTTGTTCCAGCCCAGAGCGTAGGGTGAGGGATAATGTCTAAAAATACAAAGAGCATTCAACCAATTGTATAGAATCTAAGCTGAGAGGACGGAACAGGGTCATCTGAAATTCATCACCTCCTGCCCTCTTGAAAGAAGGACGACGAAAGGACAACATATCCAACTTCTCCTGCGTTAAAAGAAAAGAAACACAGGGAATCAGGAATGCGCTATTCTAACGATCCCAAACCAGCCAGGCTTACAGGCAGGACGGAGCTTTCTCACCCGTAACCAAAAGGAAACAAAGAGTGACTTCCGGTTATGCGGATAGGCCTCGATGCAGAACAATCCAGGAATAGCACGAGACCGCTCTCCCTTACAAATGACGGAACTTCGGAAGTAATGTTTGAGGGGACTAGCTATTAACTGCCACGACCAAGTCGGCTTGCCCCCCCCCCCCAAACAAAGCACTATTTAACCTTATACTACTCCCTTATTTCCTTCTCAGGAGCAAGCGACATCACCAGTCAACCTACTTTCGAATTCTCTTTCACAGGTGTTTTCATTCTTTTGCTCTCTAGCAGAGGCGTTACTAGCCAAAATGTTTTTTTTTTTTGGGGGGGGGGGGCAAGGCATTTACTGATTGGCTGGTAATTTTTACCGACTGTTTTTGCAGAAAAAATACTGTTTTCAAGAAAAAAATTACAGTTTTGAAAAAAAATCGACTGATTTTCAAAAAAACGACTGTTTTTACAAAAAATCAACTGGTTTTCAGAAAAATAGACTGTTTCCATGAAAAAAATCAACTATTTTGACAAAAAATCGCGTAGCTTCGCGCCGACTCGGTAATTTTTTACCGACTGGCAGATACGATTGGGGAGGGGGGAGGGTGCGTCCCCCCCCCCAAGTCATGACGCCCCTGCTCTCTAGTCCCATATCATCTCCCCACTGACAGTCTTTTTATAATTAAGCCCACCTCTCAAGTCGTTTACTGTACAGGCGCAATTACGGACTAAACAAACCGAACAGGGACAAAAGAGTTAACGAATGGAGGAGCTGATATGTGTTTTTTCATTGGGGGATTAGAACTGGGAAGCTGGAATGATAAGCTTACAGCAGAGCTTTAAGTGCCAATTACTTTTTAGTTGCACTTTTTTGGTGTGATGGAACAGATCTGGAAATGCGAAAATATAGGCTTGTAGCCCATTCTTCAGGTCAAATTATGAGAGAAATGTTGTTTCCAAATACATTTTGAAAGAAGTATTGACACATGCATTTTGCATCATGTTGAATCCGTGCTTACTTGCCGGAGATTTTAGTTCGCCTGGAATCCAGGCTTGTAGCCCATTCTTCAGGTCAAATTATGAGAAAAATGTTGTTTCCGAACGTATTTTAAGTGTTGACACATGCATTTTTGGTGGGATGAAATAGATCTGGAAATGAGAAAATATACGCTAGTAGCCCATTCTTCAGGTCAAATTATGAGAGAAACGTTGTTTCCGAATGTACTTGAGTGTTGACACATACATTTTGCAGTATGTTGAATCCATGCTTACTTGCCGGAGATTATAGTTCGCCTGGAATCCAGGCTTTTAGCCCATCCTTCAGGTCAAATTATGAGAAAAATATTGTTTCCGAACGTATTTTAAGTTTTGACACATGTATTTTGCAGCATGTTGAGCTTACTAGCCGGAGATTATAGTTCGCCTGGAATCAAGCCATACCAGAAACTTCGTAAAGATTTTTTTTTTCTGATGTCCATCAGGCGTTCTATTTAGGGATTAGGAGACGTGCTGAATCCATTGTTGTGGTTTATGTGCTAGCCGGTATTTAAATGTTGTATTTCACCCAGGGATTCAGGTAAAGCAGGAAATTCGGTTGAAGTAAATGTTTTTCTGAGGTCGGCTTAAAGGTTCAGTTTAGGAGTAGAAATAACAATAACCAGCAATTTATTTTCTCACCGTACAAGCAATTTGCCCGGAATCCGGGAAAAACTGGAAATTTAACTGAAGTGAGATTTTATTCCGAGGTCGATTAGCGCTTTGGCTTTAAGTAAGAATGCTTTTCCGAATCCATATCGGATCCTAGTTTTCTCAGCTTAATCAGGGAGATAAAGGGGCGTAAAATTACAATAAAACTGCTTGGAAGGTTGGTTTACTGGCAAAAGACTTGGTGAGTCTGAAAATACTATTTATTCTCGCCTAGGATTGAGAGACTGGTCGGAAGTTTGCGAAAACCTAATTATTTGATATTATTTTTGGTGAAAACTATTTGATCGCTAAGAGGTTTCTCAGGATCATTTTGCAAGTTTACTGGGTTCTGAAATCTGTTGTCTGCCGACCGACCGATTGTCTAAGTCAAGGCTAGAATAAATCCCCCCCTGGGGATTCCATCGAAACATTTAGTCTTGTTTTGTGCTACCGCAACGAAGATACCCTTTGGAAGACCAAGTTGTTGTGTGTCTCCATACAGCATCTCTCGCCAGTTAGCTTGTTTTGTAAGTAAATTTTTAAACTGAACAGCAATCTAGCGCAGAAGTTCTGCCCCCCCCCCCCCAAGTCCCGGTCAGTCACGAATAGGCACTATAGGGAATCAGGGGCGTCACTAGCGTTTTACCTTTGGGGGGGGGGGGGGTACGTTCAGTTTGTGCCGACGGACTAAAATTTTGTTTGTTTGACAATAGTGATATAGATTGTCTGGGAAGTTGACTGCCAAGAAATTAAAAACCAAAAGGATAGGGAAAATATCAGAAAAATTCGATAGTAATTTAAGCTGCATGGCAATGCAGACTTTTGTTTTAGTTCAAAGAATGAAAAATAATGAGAAAGGGAGTACTGAAAGAAATAATTTGAGAAACGTGTTAGAATTCAAGAACAGCCAACAGAAAAAGAGAAACGATAAGAAAAAAAGTAGATGGAATCATTTTTGCCCTTAATTTGTACAAGAGAGGGGAATAAGGTTACTCAGTCAAGCAGAAGCGTGGCAAAAAAAAGAAAACCGAATCAATTTACGAGAGTTTAGGAAAGAAAAAATCGGCGAGTGAGTCGATGCCGGAGGCATCAGAAGGCACGCGTACTTGCACCATTCCCTCTTTCAGTCACTGACTCCTGCTATAACTACAGTAATACCCACTTCAATCTTACTATCTTCTTTTCTTCACAGACGATAAACTTACCTTGCTTTCGGGCAAAGGTATCAGCAAATGTGACAGATGTAATGGCTTCAAGTCCAGGCACATCTAAACTTGACATACTGGAACTCCTGGACCGCGAAAATGTGTTGTCTAGCTTGTCTAAAATTAAATAGGATTAGAGACAATAGGCAAGGACTCCGTGTCCAAATAAACAATACTGGAATGTAGAAGATGTACCACTGACTAAAATATTGGGTATGAAAGGTTACATTGTGTGAGGAAGAAACTGATAAGAGATTAGCTAAGCCTTTTGAATATGCCGAGAAGAGTAAGGCAGTAACCACCGGTAAAAAATTCAATCAATCAATCCAAACAGCATAAAGCTAGGAGAATGAATAAATTATTTACGAAATACACAGACACGAAACGAATTAACTAATGTACTTGCAAGATATAAACAGTAATAAACCATGGGATGAAACTATGTAAAAATTGGGCAGAAAAATTAGCCGGATATGGGGAATACTGATTGCCAGTGTTCCTTTCGGACAGACGCACGGAAGACAGAAAGGGGAGGGGAGAAAATAGGAATTGAGTAACAGCAAGTGATTTGTCGAGGCTCAGAACCCGCCCCCCTTGCAATTAAAAAATCACGACTTTCAGTCACATAGTTACCCACGAACAGGACAAAGCGGGTTCCTGAAATGCAACATTCTTGCCAAATTCCCAAAGAAGGCGGCTTTCCGATACGAAGAAGTCACTGTCGGCAGTCACTGTGGTTATAGAGCATGTTCCACCCTTCTGACAATAATAACTATTAATTACTACTTTCGTTCGAGCCTCGTGAAAAGTTACTACGCTAACCGTTTCAGCCTTATCTTTAAATAGTAACTAACAGATTATCCCGTTATTTATCCCGATTATCCCGTGGCACGATATTTTGCTGCAAATAGAACAAGACCAAAGGTTTCGATGGTATCCCAAAATTCAATATCTGATCCAGACAATTGGGTCTTGTCTATGCGAGATCCAGTCTTCGCCAGACTCCTTGAACATTTTCACTATTAAAATTCAGAAACAGATTAAGGCCAAAAAGCTAATCATCTGAGAAAACCAAATTCAGATATGGATTCAGCATGTTTGTGTTTACCCCTATAAGTCATATCTGTTTTGACGAAAACTTCCTGCCTTACTACTGCGAATTTCCAGGTTTCGCCGAATTCCGGAACTACCTGTCCGGCAAAAAAAAGAAGCTAAAATCGAAGTCAGCGTATCTTCTTTCCCCTATATCGAACATCTTATCAACTTCAAATTAAAATATAGCTTAAAACAAATTTTCCGGTTCCAGCCGGAAATGACTGTCATACACGGATTCAGCATCTCTTCTTACCCCTAAATCGGATATCTAATCAACTACAAAATCTTTTAACAATTTTCCGGTTTTGGCCGGATTCCGGACGAGCTACTTGCCCGGCGAGAAAATGATTTTCACCATCGTGTTCAGCATGTCTTCCTACCTTAACCGAACATATAATCAACTTCAAATAAAACTTTTACTTTTAACAAACTTTCCGGGTTTGGCCGGATTCCGGGCGAACTGCTAGTCCGGCGAGAAAATGGTTTCCACCATCGTGTTCAGCATGTCTTCTTACCCCATAATAGACTGTCCCATTAGCTGTTTAAAAATATTTTGCTTGCCCTTAATTTAAACCCCCTCCCCCACCCCTAAATATAGGGCTACAAAGCCCATCTACGAACTCGACCTTACTCTTGACCCAAACAATCCTCACACCAAGTTTCATCAAAATATCTCATTCCCTTCGAGAGTTATCGTGCTTACAGACGGACGGAGACGGACGGACGGACAACTTTTGCGATGTCATAGGTATCCCTCCACTTACGTTTTGGGATCCCAAAACTGCGTTCCAGCCTCGACGTCAAGAAGGCGCAGGGTGGAACACGCTCATAATTACTAGCGCGGCAGGCGTAGCGGAATTCGCCTTGTCTGGCAATCTATCTTAAGCAGAAGATAAAAGAAGCACACGAGCTACAATCGACCACACTACGTTCAGGCACCTGCTCTGGGCTTTGCCTGGGCCGCAGCAAAGTTTCCCACTTTCTCAAGCGGACGCACTAACTTCTTTTTTAAAGCGGAAGCCAACGCGGCAGGCACACTGTCAGAAGTTTCATAACAGATAACACGAGGATGCGCGGTTTCAACAGATATGCGTAATAGATAACACTTCGGATTTTATCTGTTGTGTTTCAAAATGTCACGCATAATAACCGTTCAGCTGCAACATTACAAGAAATTAATTGGGGTCCATCCTACAACTCCCACGCTAGCCCTTAAGGGGGAGTTAGGGCTCTGTTCTTTGCAGAAAGATAGAGCTGTCCAGGTTATTAGGTTTTGGATAAAACTTCTTCAACTACCAGATGAGAGGCTGTGAAGGCAGCGTATTTGGAACTATTAAAGCAGGGAAAGAAGAGATCCTGGCCATTTCAAGTGAAAGCCCTACTTGATAAAGCAGGGCTGTCTTATGCTTGGAATGAGGGTCTCGGTCCTACAACTGATCAAGATAAACTTTGTCGCAGTTTTGCGCGAGTTCAGGAGGATCAGGAAATTCAACTTTGGCATGAACAGACTGTTAATTCAGAGACTCTGAGATTATAGGAATATTAAAGAGTCGGTTGGTTTTGAATTTTATTTTAAGTTAAGTTTACCGGCTGAAAACCTGCGTTTGTGGTTCCAGATCCGAGCGAACAGTCTCCCTCTTAAGAGTAGGGTTAAATTATTTGAAAGAAATTCCCGAAACCCGAAGTCATGTTATACTTGCTCGTTATGTGGTTTGGAAGAGGAGAATCTGTCCCACTTCCTGTCAAGATGCAAGGGGCTCTCGGATTTGAGAGTAAGATTTTTTGGTGAAGATGGGTTGCTCTTTTCTGGTATCCTAAAGTCATCTTCACGGTCAGCGATAATGGCAGTTACAGGTTTTGTCAAAGAAGCGTTAAAGAGATGTAAATAGTTCTTGGTGGTGGGAGTTTAAAGCGTTTTACATGTGAGTTTATATAATCGCTCTCTCGAAGTGTTTAAAAATGTATGATTTTGTGTATGGCCTAACGGCTAAAATTAAAGTATCTATCTATCTATCTAATAAGCGTTACCATCGGGAGGAGCCGAAAAACCACCCAAAAAGTATCTGCTGAGTTTTCCAGCATCATGACGACAAACAAAAAAGTCACCAGATGCTTTTTTGTCTTTTCCTGGCAATGCTTGTTATGCATAACAGTCAATGCATAACGTTTCCAAACACAATAGATAACATCCCAAGTGTTGTCTAAGGTAAGGTACGGTACAATTTTAATAGCAAATATGAATAAACCTGGAGTTTCTCAAAAGCATCAGACATCCCAGTGGCATAAAAAACGACGCTTCACTAATTCTGATGGGTTTGTAAATACTACTAATACAATTCTAGCCTAAGGCACTGTAAAGAAAAAACAAACAAACAACTATCACACATCAACTCTAAAATTTAAGGACAACGCAAGAATTTACGACAACAGACATATGACTAAAGAAAAAATGAAAAATAAAAAAGGTCTGCGACATGGGTCAGATCTTCCTCCGAGCACAAACGAAAATGAATCAATTAAATCAGACAGAAGAAATATAATTGCTAGATAACATAAATCTTTTTAGAGCTCTTTTAAAAACTTTCCTGTCTTCGGACACTCTAACAGCCCCCCCCCCCGATGCTGTCGGCCAGTCGGTAAAAAATAACCGAGTCGGCGCGAAGTCTGTTACGCATTGTCTGTTGAAACCGCGCATCCTTCTGTGTTGTGAACTTCTGAGAGTGTAGTTTCTTTACATGCAGAAATTTGTTTCTGTAAGCGTAGAACCGGCATTATTTATTAGAAATAAGAAAGCAGGAACTGCACTCAAGAAATACCCACTGCAAGCATTAAGGGGATCGCAGGCGTTTCACACACGACCACCCAAATTTTCCCCAGAAAGTCGTTTGTCAGTCACAAAAACAAGCGAGTCGGCTAAACAGCCGACTAGCCAAATGGCCGGACAACCAGCCATCTAGTGTCCACCGGGGTGAGAGCAATCGCTTTCGGTACAAAATTTATATATAAATTAAGTTTCTATTCACAGTTTCCCAGTAGCCTAATAGCTGACGTAACAGTCTCATCTAAAGAACATGTGGGCTATGTTTGCGATACGTGTGGCTGGTGACAGACCATCGGCCCTGCAGAATATGTTTATGTTAAAATAAATGTTAAAACTGGGAACAAAAGTGGCGTTGGCGTGGTCAAATTCTTTATTTTTCAAAAACAGCCCAAAGGGGATGACATGCCGAAATTTTGTTTTCTCGTCAAAGTAAAATGTTAAAATGTAAAACATAACAGTGGTTAGATAGAGAATTCAATTACACCAAATGTTCGTTTGCCATAACAACATGGCGAGCCTCGTGTCAACTGCCAACCGCGTGAAGCCACATTTAAAGCCAGGTAGACTACGGGTTTAGATTTAAAGGTTTCGCTTAGCATTCGAGACCTACATTGTCTAATCCTGCTTCCGCGAAGCATGCGACTGATATAAGATCGAAGTGGCATGCAAGAACCCAGGCAGAGCAGTCGTGAGTACACTGAAAACAGAGAAAGCAGACTGTACACAAATGCATCCAAGATTCTCTGCTACCCCAACGAGCCCTTCCCGCTCAAAGAATTTGCTCCCAAAAACAAGATTGTCACAGCTGAAACTAAGCGTCAAAAAAAAGTTAGCGAATTGAATCTTTGAGAAAATTACAGAATAGGTAAACTTATAAAGTTCGGGACATGCTTGAAAGAAGAGGGTCATGCACTGAGCTACCTTGGGAGCGGGACCGTCGCAAAGTTTCAGCTCTCTTAACCACCTGAGGGACACACGTGTCAGCAGTGCCTGGGCCGGCGTGACGATTTGGTGCCTAAGGGAGGCACAACACAGGTGAGTGCGGTTAGTACTAGGACGCCACAAGGAAATTACGAGAAATTAAGGTTGCGTTCCACAAACTTAACAATTGTTAACAATCGTTTACTTTGGGGCGGAGCTAACTGCAGCTCTAACGATCGTTACCTTTTCCCAGTTCTACAATTGTTAACTATTTTGTAACCATGCTCACCGACCATCGTTACAAAATAGTTAACAATCTTTAAGCTCTGGAACGGAAATTGTAGGTAGGCAGAGCTTAAATTTCGAAATCAGAAACATGGAATGAAAAATGTTAACAACTGTTAACAATTTGCTAACGATCGTTAAGTTCCTGAACGCAACCTAACAATCTTTACGTCATGCCTGCTCATCAGGCGAGACATAAAGAGTATACTTTCTTGTTTACTGCCTGCTGTTCATAGCTGCAGCTCACGTGGTCAGAGTGAATTCCTCCCCCATTCTTGAAATTTCTGAGCTTCGATAAGACATCCGTGTTTCAGTTTCTTTTTCAAAAATCGTATTGGAACTTTATGATGGGAACTTCTGTGCCAGTTCTCGAGACTGGTAGTCACGAAGCTACGGAAGGAGATCGCAACTGTGTTTTGTTTAATTTAGACTATATCGAGCAATGGGTTTCGGCCTGCCTTGGCAACCACAACCAATGAACAGCTACAGAAAAATAATTTACACCCCTCCACCTATTCACGGAGATAAGACTTACTAAATCGTTTCGCCAACCCGGAGAATACACCACCTGCCTCTTCCTCCACATCACGCAGGTCAACGACGGACGGACGTGCATACGACTTTCCCGTCTTTCTGGGCGGGGCAACCGGCTTGCCTCCCGTTTCGATGGCTGGCAAGTCCTGCTGCCGAAGTGGATCCGTTTTCGTCCGACGGAACGGCTTCGGTTTCTCACCAGTATCAAGGGATTTTAAATGCGAATCAAGCTGGTGGTTGGACTGACTCGTGCTTACTTTGAACACGCTTGGTGACACGTCCGTCGGCGTCGCTGGCCTGGATAAGGACTCTCGCGTCTCCGTCGAGGCTGAAGAGCTCCAAAGTTCCTTCAACTTCAGATCCATCTTTGTCAGTTTCCTCTTTAGGTCGAAACTTTTTGAGCTTGGCTTCTTTCGCTCTTCCTGTTCCTGCTTCTCGGGAAGTTCGATTTGTTCGAAGTCGCTCGAATGCTCCATGTTTTCAATATCGTCACGATTCATTACCCCTTCGAGGGTAATGTCGTTCACGCTCGGTTTGCTACTGATGGGCTAAGGAACGAAATGATTCATGTTAGTTTGGTGCTAAGGAAACAAAGATTCCTTCCCCGCGGAGGTATCCCAGCAAGGACTACTGAAGTTCAGTGATCCGCTTAGAAACGGTTGTGAGCATTAAAGAGACCGAAGAATCCAAATGTTGTGGCTTTGAGGGCCACATCATATTTTGTTATCATTCCCAACCAAGGTGTTAACACATACGCCATCTAGGCAGGCAATAAGTTCAGGTTATTGCTGATAGATGACGCATGTCTCTAATAGTCTTTGTTACCTAGAAGAAAACGATCCATCATTATGATCATCACATGATCACCTTTGGTAGCCATGACAATATCTTAACTTAACATCTTGTTGAGACAAGGAGACTTTTTGTACATACTACTGAGAAGTATACATCTGTTTTATCGAGAGAGAAAGAGAAGCGTGCGTCTGAGCCCTAGGCTACCTACGGCATCCCTACCCCTCGTTTGTTGATTGATTTTGAGAGTGGAATTTAAGATCAGGCCCACCGGTCTTCAGATTTCCACGTTTTCCACCAGGTCCCAGTGACCCTATTCAAGACCTAGCCTTATCCACCACCCTTGAGACCACATCACCAAACTGACTCAACTATACACAGTCAGAAGTTTCATAAGAGATTGCGCCTAACACTTTCGAGAATAACACCTTTTCACTTAGAAAAAAAGTGTTATGACCAATTAAGTTTATACTATTCAATAGGTAAAAATTCTACACTGTCAGAAGTTACATAACGACAACAGATGGATGCGCGGTTTCAACAGATAACACTTTGGGATGCTATCTGTTATGTTTCTTTCGTTCCCGTTAGTATTTTTGCAAATTGAAGGTGTTGTTGGAGATCTAGGCACGAAATAGTGTAAACTTAATTGGTCATAACACTTTACTTCTAAGTGAAAAGGTGTTATTCTTGAAAGTGTTATGCGCAATCTGTTATGAAACTTCTGACAGTGTAGACAGTGAGCTTTTTAGACCCAAATAGCAAATCACTGACAATGTTCACATCCGATGTAGCTCACCTCCTAGGGCAGTACCAGTAGTTCCCCTTCCCGGGTCAGGTGGGGTTTGGGAGCTCATCCGTGGCTGACGCCTCCGAATTATATAATTGTTGGGACACTGTGCGATGGAGAATTCAAATAACAAGAAGTAACTCAGGAAGAGTAACGATGTAATGATTGTATGTTCTCTCTGTAGTATGATAAAATAATCTTTAGGGACCATCCGTGTCTAAATAAAATCTACTCTATTCTATTCTAAGTAATAAGTGATTTATTCCTGACCCGCCATTTTCAAAAGCGGAGTACGTAAAATAAAAGAAAGAAATTATATAAACACAACAAAAACAATATACAGTTTTTCATTCTCCGGCCAGAAAAATTGTAGAATGTCGTGAGCTGGCTGGGCGCAGTTGCCATGATTTTTGGCAGAGCCGACGAAATTTCCAAAAGTGTGACGCTGGCATCTTTAACTTGGAACTGCTCCGTTGGCATGTGGCTATGGCATAGCTTTGGCAAATAAAGCAGGTGCTTTGCATACTTAAAATGGCACTCTCTCATCTTTTGCAACTCCTTCTTCTGTAGAGCAGGCGCGACATCTCTACCATAGCGCGTTCAGAAGCGTATAGCATAAGAGGTATTTGGCGAAGTTGCGAAGTGTTCATCATCGTGAAAGTGAAAATGGTGTGGCTTACGCTTTGCTTTAGCTACGCTTTACCAGAGCCTCGACTTCGATCACCAGCAGGGTTGCCACATCAAAAATACTCAGAGAGAGACTTTTGGCCCAAAACAGAGTGAACTGGGAGTGAAATTTTTGTTCAGGAAATGTTCACTTTTGGTCGGAATCTCCTCTGTAAAAATGACACATCTTAATTTTACTTTCATGAAAAAACTTGAAATAGTCACTTCTAGTCGGAATCCCTGCTGCAAAAATGAAACATTTGGCCATTTTCTGAAATAGAGTGATTTTTATGTCCTAAGTAGGACACGAGTGACAATTCACACTATCGTGCGACATGTGGCAACCCTGATCACCAGGCCACTCCGTCGGCTTATGAGCCGACCGCTCTGTCTGCCAGAGCATCGCTTGACCCTTGTTTTGCACATAATGCGTCCATTGCCCATACGCCCTGCCGTACTCAAGTATTAAAAAGGCACAGACGTACAGTGAGGAAGCAGAAGTCGGAAATGCAGCGTTTTAACGCTGTAACGCACATAGTGCGAACCTGGGGTAGGTCGATCAATCGGAGCACCAAATCAAGGAGTAGAAACGAAGTGAAACTTTCAAAATTTATGGCCTGCAACCAAACAATAGTGAAATTTTTGGTGAAGATGACTGCTATACTAACTGAACCGTCAAAACTGTTGTTAGGTACTTCACCCGACACGCCATTTCAGCCTTTTGAGAATCTCATTTCGCGGAATAAAGTTCTAACTGAATTTCGGGGCTGAAAATGAAATCTTGGCACGAGACAGAATTCCCCATAAAAAGGAAACAAAAGCTTTTTCCCGGAAATTCGCGTTACTCCTATACTCGCTCATTTCTCGGAAACCCATTTACAAGTTTATAAGAAAATATTGGACGGGAAGTACGTTGAAATGAAGATTCCAAACCTGCCAGGTCACATTCCAGGTCGTAAACATTCTAGGTCGTTAAAAGTGAACAGCCAATAGCTCGCTTCATCGCCTGTCTATGACACAGCACATAGGCCCGCAGGCCAGGACTGTCGGACGAAAAATTCCGCCCCGAAAAGTGTCCAACCAAAGGTAGAAGGATAAGATTCCGAAGCTTACACCCCCTGATGGCAAACGGTAAGAGTTCGTATGGGTCGTCTTCGGGCAAAATAAAATCAAACAACGCTATGTTTCAGGTGTAACGGTAAAATACCTGACCAACTCACACGGTGTCAGACATGGTCAACGAAGATGATTTGGTATATTTTTAATTTCACTGCGAAGCTTCTTCTACTTTGTATGTAAACAGCCAATATTCAGGATTACATTGCGTCCTCAGTTTTTTATCATGCTTGAGATCATTGGTAAAAATCTACAACTTTTCGAGGATAGCATAGCTCGAGGCATAGCTACAAAAAAAATCCTCAGTGCCTCTAGCGCTAGTGGGTGGCTTTCTATTCCTCCGACATAGCGAATAACTCTCTCCGTCAGTCACCTAGTAAATCGATAGCAATCAACAGATGGGAGGATGGGGAAAGTGACGAAAGCAAATAATGTGACAAGCTATTGACAGAAACCTTAGAAAACAATTCGCCACTGACTTTGATTGAACAAAAATATAATGGGAACAAGAAGTCCTAAGAAGGGAAGGAGAAGCAGAAAACATCAGATTCCGCGACGATAGAACAACGGGAAAAACCGAGAGACATACTGAAGACAGACTGAAGTGTACAGTGGAAGTGTACAGACTGAAGTGTACAGACTAAAGTGTACAGACTAAAGTGTACAGACAAAAGTGGACAACCATTAAGTATGCAGCAGATGTATGTAGTGACCGACTAAAAACGGGAACCGAACGGACGATCATGGTGTAGGCGGAATGAGTATTAGAAAGAGGAACACTTACTTAAAAGGGAACGGCATACCAAAATGGGAACGCTGCACCAGGAGGCAAACTACTAAAAAAGGAACGATGCACCGTGCCCTTCGTTATTTTAGTTGCTCGCTTAGTCACGGGCTCTAGAGCAAGCCCTGGACACGCACTATGATGGGTAGGATCCCTGTTCTTCCACCCATAGGTTACGTATCTTTAATGCAGCGAAGATACAAACTTCAATGGCTGCTAGAAAAGGAGTCCTGCCTGCCGACTCGTAACTATACGCGGGCATGCTCGAGAACTCGTGTCCAACTGATTACTAAAAGAAGGGACAAAACTGCTAGAACCGGGGTCCTGCCCCTCATTATGCGCGGGCATATGCTAGAACTCCGTGACCAAGTGAGCGACCAATGACGGGGACCGTGCATCGTTCCTCTTTACAGTAGCTTGCATTCTGGTGCATGTTGCCCTCTTTAGTATGGCGTTTTCAGCACGCGGTCCTCTTTTTAGTACTCATTCCGCCTGCACATGCCCTTCTGTTCCGTTCCCTTTCTAGACGATCCCACATATTTATCGCACAACTTAACTGGGCAAAATGACATTTGGAATCGTGCTGCTTTTAGAAGTAGCGCCATGAACTAGACGGCCGACCGACTAGTGATAAAGACCAGATGCCGCCAAATTCTTTTAGATTTCTAGACTGAAGACATCCCTGCACAACAGTGGCATTCAGCTTATAGATCCAAAACAGCGAGCGACATCTACTTAAACATTCAGTATGGCGTCAAGCAAAGGAGCACTAAATTTATTTGGAGCAGACTGCAGCTATGGGAGTAAAGCTATGAACAAAAATTCCGTTTTTCCTCCCTGTTTCTACTGACAAGAATTGAACAAAGAAAGTACCCCTGTCAACTTACGATACGGAAAGGGAGTAACTTGCACTACAAATCGAAAAGATTGATCGACAATCACGGAAGAATGCCTTGCTCTTCCAACACACCTTCAACAATTCCTTACAACTGAAATCCATTCAAGAACATCATACGGCTGCGAAGGGACGGACTTCCCTACATTTTTCTCTTCAACCTACACTAGTATATTCTGTGTGGGACAAACATGTGCTTGTCACTTGAAATTCATCCACGTAGTAAGACCCCTTGAACCTACTACTCAACTTTCCAATCCTATTCAGAGAAAGATTCAAGAACCCTTGGAGGAGCTCAAGCATAATCGATGTCAATCTCCTGAACAGGGAACTTCAAAACGGCTGAAGCCTATGGGAAGAGGAGTGGACGTGTATGAGATAACAATCCAAACTATCCTGGAACACGGAACAGTTCCTATCAACTCTTTCCGAATGCAATGTGAGCAATTATCTCTAGAATGGGGAGGGGCCAGTCGTAGCGCTTTGCAGGAAAGACGATGGAGTATTCTCGTTTAAGAGATCTTGAGACACCTAATTAAACGCGCTACTCCCCCAGTGCTATAAAAGAAATTTGGGATGCTCTAAACGCACCAAGAAATGGGAACAATAACTTACATGTTCAGAAGTTGGAGACTTGCATCGATCCTCGGAAGTAGGGTCAGTGGGTCTCTTCGGAGATCGTGGAAGACGATTGTAAGGGTCCGCAGAGCTGTACAATTCTGACGTCGTCATGTTTAACAACACTGTCTTTTGGATATAGTCAATAACAACCAAACCCCCTTCGTGGCCATAGGCTAGCCTAGAATAAAATGCGAGTAAAACCTAATTCGAGGGGAAGTTGCTCCATTGTAACTTCAATCCCTGTTTACTGTTTATAACTGTTTGTTTATTTTGACATTTTTGAAAATTTGTTTGAAAGTTGTTTGGCTTTCGATGGTTGTTTATAGTAGTTGAGATTTATATATACATTGTTCGTAATGCGCGGGAAGCCGAAGAAACAGTCGGATAAATGAATGTTGCCTCGTATCGGGCGGATATTGGACGAGTTACTCACAAGAAAGAGCAAAAAGACAACTAAAAGCTGTCAAACTGAATGAAAAAGAAATGTTATGTCTTATTACAAGTACTCAACCTACGTCTCTTCCACCTGCAATGATTATGCACATGCTTGTAGCTTGATTTCTTCTTAGTGACCCGTACGGTATCCCAGCGCTAACAGATGGCCGGCACTATGATGGGATGGGTCGAAAGTCCTTCAAATTTTTAAGACAACAAACATTCAAGGCAGTGTTCCTTATGCTGGAGACTCTTTCGTTAGTGGATTTTTCTTGTCAGTGTGTTAAGTCTTCATTCTTATTTTCTTCTTCTTCTTTTTTTCTCTCCTTCTTTTTCTTTTTTTGATTTCTTTGGTTTGTTTCCCTTAAGAGTAATAAGCCCCGCCCACTGCCAGGCCTTATGTTAGGCCTTATGGTGGTGCCACAAAGAGTTAATGGTGATTTTATTTTGTGTGAATAAACTAAAGTGAAACTGTGTCTTGTTTAATACTTGGCAAAATTTAAAATTTGATTGCTATTTCCCAAAAACGGGACATTTAAAGCCGACACTGTCAGAAGTTTCATAACAGATAACACAAGGATTCGCGGTTTCAACAGACTTGAGATGTAATCTGTTTTGTTTGAAAACGTTATGGATGAATTGTTATGCATAACAAGCATTGCCAGGAAGAGTACAAAAAACGCCAAAAAGCATCTGTTGAATTATCCGATCTCATGATGACGAACAAAAAAAGTAAGCAGATGCTTTTCGGCATTTTTCGATTCTTCGGCAATGATGACGAACTGACGAACTGTCTGTTGAAACTGCGCATCCTTATGTTATTTGTTATGAAATATCTGACAGTGTAGAGACCTAGAATATTTCGTCATTTTTGTCTCAACATAAGTAAAAGTCTATAGCATAAGTCTAGTCATGATCTTTCTGGACAGTCGTTCATGCGTCATAGCACTGTCAATCCCCTCGCTTGTTTACTGGTAGCCACTGACTCTTGTATCTCCTTAGAGATCTGAGTGTCTCAAGATATTATGTTTCTGCCTCTTTATTTAATTTGATACCATCAACATTTTCTTTCCACGAAAGTATAGGCTACCATAAACACTTGAAAACCACCGCAATACATTCAGTTCCTTGAGGTTGCTATACTTGCTAGCGGCTAGGCCCTTTACTTGCACCTGGATGCGAATCAGCGACGCCGGGATTCTTAATATCCTCCCCTGAGGTAGGACAAGAATGTGTCTTGCCTGAAGTCTTGGCTGGTAGTGACGTTGACACACAACAAGGATAGCGTTGTGTTAAGAAGAAGCTAAACACTGAATCAGGACTAGTATTTCCTCGTTTTAGTACGGGCTTTAATTATTTTATTTTTTTTTCAGTTCAGAATCTTCGGTGATCTGATGCGAAAACAGACGAGGTCTTAACATGTGTGGGAATTCTGTTTGAATCGTCGCCCCTGCGTACAGTCGAGGTATGCTTATTTGGACACTTCTCTAACTGTTTTACTACCCTGGCTTTGTTACTTGCTTATAAAACAGTCGAATGGAAAGGAAAAATGACAAACTTGATATCAGCTAATAGCCAACCCCGATGAAAAATTTGTAGCCTGCGTAGTTGTATGGTAGTTGCACGAAAAAGTTGCATGTAATACTATGTAATTTCAAAGAATACTATCATTTAACGTGCCTCAGACTGGTCAAATATTAAGTAGTAGTATCCAGTAGCATCCTGTCTTGCCATAGTAGCATCCGGTGTTGATAATAGTAGCATGCAGTAACACGGTAGCCTTGAAGTAGAAGCATGTAGTAGCATCAGTTAGTACTGCATGCTACTTTTTCGTACAACTTCGTACTACTATTATGAGATAACTTTTCTATCGGGACTATTTCAGGCTTATCACTTTCAGGCTACACTTTGAGTAGAAATATTCAATTAATTTTTTCCCCCCTGGCAAAGTATTCGAATTGTGGAAGGAACATGTTCAAAAAGTGATAAAAACGTGAATGGGAAAAATATTTTTGGCAAGTATTTTACAGTAAAAAATGCCTGATTTGGGTTTTAGCTTTTTCTTCGACGACTGTTCACTGATAAGCAACATTCCCATAAGCATACCTCTACTGTAATGGGTTCATTTCATTTCATTTTTCATTTCATTGTGAAATGAATTTTGTTGAAATAGACGGTACACACTGAAAGAGGGACACCGTCAAACGACGAAAATTCATCTGAAAAGCCTTTCAGGCAGCCGCTGCAAGCAGCTAAGTGGTTGTGAAGCTAAGCAATGGTTGATAATCACTTACAGGCCATATGCGGAGTTAACTGACAGGGACGTCAGTGGTCTCGTCGGCTCTCCGTCAACCCCTGGGATAGGAGACGTGACAAGTTCTGGCTGAAATCCAGGAGGTTTCCGCATCTGTCCGGAACGAACCCGTAAAAGACAGGTCTAAAGAAGAAAAGAAGTTTAGCTCGCAAATCAGAAAGCGACGGATACCAAATCGGGTTTCTTATTTCATCGTATTTTCAACTGTTTCTAAATGTGGAAGACAAAACGTGACACCCTTTTTCCCACTACGTATGTCAAATGGGGTCTTCAAAATTTCATAGCTTTATGGCCTTTGTTGCCTCTACGCTCAAAAGCAGTTTTTGATTTCCTTTGCAGTTGGGACGACAACTCTTTTTTCCCGTCCAAATGCGCTTTTTCGCACACGGTTTGTACGAGTATCTTGTTGTTCTGCCGCTTGGTGAGCTGTTGCCCCCAAAAGTGCACCGTAACCTACACTGCTTATAGGCCTACTACTGGCCCGTAGCTGGTTAAAGGTAAAGCAATCCCAGATCCGATGAATACACAAAGTTGATTAAAAAACAATATGAAATAAACACAAATTTCATGGGCGTTCTGATCTAATTTAAGAGCAAAAAAGGCTATATCCTCACTTGGTAACTACAGACCAATTTCGTCTCGGTGATGTTTTGACTGCTGACGGAGGAATTTTTAGCCACACAAAATGATAGTTTGTTTTTTTATTCTGTTCATAATTATCTTATAATACAAGCTGGTAGTCTTGGAATATGTTCTTTACGACTTATTTAATTTGAAATATATTGTTTATTCTTGCCTAAGAACTAGCTCTTTAACTCATTTTGGGAATTATTAACTATTATATCGTTTACACTCATTTTAATGAAAACTAGTGTGGCAGAAAATAATCATAACGCTTTCAAGTCCTGGACAAAAGAGTTGCAACCGCACCCGTCTATCAGACACTGAAATGACTGGCTATCAGACAGAGCCAGGGGATAAGTTTAAGATTGCTTAAGTTTGTTATGCAATATTTCTGGTACTATAGCTCACCTGTTTTTGCATGCTTCATCGACTCGTCGAAAGCATTTGACCGTGTGAACCCTGAGAAGCTTATTAGGATCCTTCTAGAAAGAGGAGTTCCAATGCAGTATGTGAAGCTCCTAGGTTTTTGGTTTCAAAACCAAGAGTTTTGTGTTAGATAGGATAACAAATTATGCTCTACTTTTACCCTTATGGTCTGAGGCAGGGTGGTATTTCGTCACCATTCCTTTACGCAGTGTATGTTGATGGTTTGTTTGCACGTCTCAACAAAAACCGGATTGGTTGCTTTATGGCTGGTAAGAGCTACAACTATTTTTGGTTTGCTGACGATCTTGTCATCCTGTCTAAGACTGTATTTGATCTAAACAAGCTGCTTTTGTGTTTGTGATCTGTTTTGAGTAGAATATGATATTATTTTAATACCCGTAAAACATTTGCTATGCCATTTATCCTGCCCCGGTGTAAAGTGTTACCAAGTGATGTGTTGCTTAGTGATAGGGTAATTGCTTATGTTGATGAATTTCGTCATTTAGGTTTTTACATTAGAAAGGATCTAAATGATGATTCTCATATTACTGCTCTAGCTAAAAGCTACTCGAAAAGAGCTAATGCCCCAGTATGGAAGTTTGGTGCAGTAGACGAGCCTGTAAAGGTCCGCCTTTTCAAGACTTACTGTTACCAATTTTTTGTTCCTCTGCCCATGCTCGGTCTTTGTCAGCTTTGCAAGTTGTCTACATCACGGGTTTTCGGAAATTTTTCCGTTTGGCTAGGCGATGCAGTGTCAGTGGTGCAATGGTTCAAAAAAGAGTTGCTACCCTGAAGATGCGCCGCAAAGGTAATGTTGCTAAGTTTTGCCGATTGAAAGATTGTGAAAATGAATTTGGTGGCTTTTGCTGCCCTACCCATTTTCTATACGCTACCCTAAGGAAGGGTATCCTCCTGAATATCTTTTGCATGGGGTAGATTTCTTTTGTATTTTTGTTCAGTGTCTATTTTAGTGTATGTTTGTTTGTTGTTGATATGGTCTTATGGACTGAAATAAAACAGTAATAATGAATAAATAACCCCTTCTCCACAATCTCACCTTTAAGAGAAACGTTAGGCTACTTACCTGCCGCGAGCTGTTGCATTCATCACCCTGTCCTCTTCCATTGTGCTTCTTTACAAATTCGAACTCAGGAGTGCTTTGGGGCTGATCTGCCTCCCAGCTATCACAGACTATTGGAACCTCAATCACCTGTAAAAAAAACAACTTTTAGTTCTCCTTTCCAGTTTTCAACCAAGCGGCTCAAATCTATGTCCGGAAACGTTACTACGGAAACGGGAAGAGTCTCAGTGGAAGAAGAGTTTTGGGAAAGCGCGGCGAACAATGTACCGTAGTCATTGTTTGTCTTCTTGCAGGATGTACTATATATACATATTTTATTTGTAGTCGTAAGCCAAATACACAAGAGGTGTATTCTCGCCGTTCCCCGAGGACTCCACTTGAGGAGTCCCCGCGTTTTTGTTTGTCCAGGGGACACACTCCCCGTATTCACGCGAGTCCCCACGGACGGGGAATGCTCCGATTATCCTCACCATCATCGAAAAGGACTCCCTTTCAGATTCGGAGGGGAATCAATTATTGCTGGTGTTCGTGCAGTGTACACTGTCAGAAGTTACATAACAGATTGCGCATAACACTTTCAAGAATAACACTTTTTCACTTAGAAATAAAGTGTTATGACCAATTAAGTTTATCCTATTTCGTGCCCAGATCTCCAACAACACCTTCAATAGGTAAAAATGCTACACTGTCAGAAGTTACATAACGAAAATAGCAGGATGCGCGGTTTCAACAGATAACACTTTGGGATGTTATATGTTATGTTTCTTTCGTTCCCGTTAGTATTTTTACCAACTGAAGGTATTGTTGGAGATCTAGGCACGAAAAAGTGTAAATTTGATTGGTCATAACACTTTATTTCTAAGTGAAAAGGTGTTATCCTTGAAAGTGTTATGCGCAATCTGTTATGAAACTTCTGATAGTGTAAAATTGATTAAAAACAATCAGAATAAACAAAACCAAAAATAAAATGGATCCAGGCTAACTTCGTCAACTGCATGTTTTTATTTCGAACAAAATCTATTTTGGAAGCATTCCCCGTGTTCTCGCTGTTTCTGTACGCGGAGTCCGCGTGGAGTGACTCCCACTATTCTCGCCGTTCCCTTCGGTTCCCGGAGGAGTCCTCGGGGAACGGAGAGAATACGCCTAAGGTGGTAGCGGAGTAAAGAGAACAACGAAAAACAACACAAGACAAATAACAGTATAAACAGACAAAATTTAGACATAATTTCTAACTGGGCCTGAAAAATTAATGAAAAACATCATGTAGGCTACTCGATGACCAGGATGACGAGATGTACAGAGTAGTGACGCTGACGTTTTCTCTAGTGAACGAATGAAATCTTTGACGCCGAACTTCTGAAATAATTTGTGGTTGAGGCAGGAACGAAGAAGGTCCATCAAAATTTACAATGATTATAATAACACGTCTTCAAAGCTTTAATGTCTTTTTGTCGCAGAATGTGATAAACACCAGAACAATACAAGATGTAAGGAGTGCAGAAAGCGCTATAAATTCGCGAAGTGCCTTCCGGTTGTAGCGACCTTTGTTTGGACATAAACGACCATATGCAATACGAATCAAATGCACTGAGCACAGTCAAATATTTTTGTCTTGCAACAAGATGGAGAAATGGAAGAGTATAAATTAAGATATTATGTTTTTTACGAATATTAAAAGTAGAAGTGGAGCCTAGTGGCTGAGTCCTGTTTTATTGGTGGTCCGGGTTATGGTTATGTGGTCGATGTCAAAGAGCTAGTTTATCAATCAGCCGTTTATTTATATCAAATTATCCACTGGATAGCATAGATAGCATACACTAGACGACAAAAGAAACAATGATGATGGTGATGATCAAATTTTATTTACGCACTAGCAAGAAAAGGGTCAAGAAGACTTAAAAAGACTAGTTAAATACAACTGATTTATCAAATTGGTTAAAATATACTACGCTAGATATACGACAAAACACTGAATAATATTGTCAAATTTCCATAATATCGCGAGGCCTATCGCTTATTTATTCAACAAAATAAGTTTTTTTTGTGTGTGTGTGGGGGGGGGGGGGTTAACATTTGTCTGTGTATCGCGACAGAAATTCCCTTATACTGTCCTTTACTTCCTAGAATAGCCATAAGCCATTGGTGCTTAAACTTGTGAAAAGCGACCATCGAGCGTTGGTGAAATTTGGTGAATTTTAGCAGACTCGGCTTGTGCCTCGGACTGTGTTTGCAGCTTTTTCAGTCCAGCAGCTTTCCGAGTGTCAGCTTCTTTCGTCACAGCAGAGAATCTGACAGATAAAGAGCTCGGCTTAAGGCGCGCCGTGAACCGCTTCAAGCGCAAAGTAAAAAAGCAGTTACAGTTGCCAAACAAAATCATCATTAACATAACTAGAAAACTGATCCTGGGAACCGCTCCAGTAAAAATCCAACAGCCCTAGTTCCAAGCGGGACCATTTACTCCCCAACCAACCAATAGATTTTACTTCCTCCAATCTCCTCCCAGAAGGGATCAGGCAGTTACAACAATCTTTCCCATTGCACCTGTGGGAAGTAAACTACCGCATCGGAAGACGAAACCAAGAAAGTACATTTGCTGCCCCTTCGTCTATCTCCAGCTATCGACCGCCCTGAGGACATTACCGCTCCACAGAATGGCATACAAAGGCGCTGCTTACTTTAAACGGAGCAAAAAATCGTAAATCAGACAAGATCCAGCAGGGGCCCCTCCGGCTATATTTGGCTCGATTTCAGCCTGAGAAAGGACAATGTAACAAGCGGTGGAGGTGAGCAACCTGCACATATAGTCCGATTTTCAGTCGGATGCGATTTCCCTCATTCGCTCCGTATTTCGGAAGTTATGACATGTGTGCTTCAATCCGATGCGAGTAGAAAATGTTCTACTTTTATCGGAGCGAATTTCAAACTCGAGCGAAAATGTGTCTAGAATTTGTTGACAATTATTTTAAGACACAAATGGAATAACCGGCATGGTGACGCGAAACCCGCTTGCGAAATCTTATCGGACCCTTGTGTGGACGTAGCTATAGGCGAGAAAATCCAGTGCAAAAGTTTCGAAAGAACAGAGCACTGAAGGTTTATTCGTACCAAATGACATCTGACCTCCTTGTACCAAAATTCAGCGCTACAGACAGGAAAACAAATAGGAACAAGGACAGCACAAAGGAAATGTAGTGTTGCTGACGACACCAAACCTAGCTAGACTGAAAGGCATGAGAACTTATGAACTTCATGCATAAATGCCTCTAACAACTTGGCAGTACCGCGAAGACAAAACATGAGGATGATTCATGGAGCAGACTAACATTAAACAGCATGAAAGTGGAGTTAAAAACCTGAGTCTGTTTGCTAAGTGATCTGAGAAGTGTTGCTATAGGAGTAGGACCGTGAGTACCTCAGTTCAAACGACCTTTATAATGACATTCATAGTGGGATGTCGATCATGTCCGCGATTACCTAGGTCTCTTTCCTCTTTGCTTTGATGGATTTCCTGGCCTCCGATTTTGTAACGAACCTATTTGTAGCTCGATCTGTAGTGAACTACGGGAAATAAACGACTTTTTGAGCAACATTTGGCTATTCATATTTTTTTTTTTACCAGACGAAGAACTTGCCAACCTTCTTGATTTGATTTATTGTATAATTCAGGTACAAAATTTCGTGGTTGTCCAACCAAATTGTTTGACCTTTGTCAGGTAATATATACAACAATTGTTGAAATCAAATTCGTAATCAAAATAAAAGGTAAACCATTGAAGTCAACACCCGAAATAAAATTTCTAACAAAATAACTAAGACAAAACAACATTATTGTAAAAATCCACAAATTTCGGAATGAAGCTATTACAATATCTTTCCCGGTTACATGCGATCGGCATGAGCTTCGGGACTTTGGTGGATACTTGCCTTGGTGGCCTTGGGCGTTCAACCTCAAAATCAGGGGGTAAAAGGAATCGGAGAGTTGGGTGTTCAAGGAGTTTTAGACCAAAATTTTGACACAACTTCGGCCTCCTATTAGACAGCGCATCTAGTCCAAATAAAGAAAGAAGGCCAGAGTACGGGATTTTAGGGCCCCTGTGCACAATTCTTAGTGCACGTTTCTGAATATTCTCTATATGATAAGATTCATCCTTCGTAATACTATAGTGTCAAGCCGGACAAGCATACTCCACAAGAGGACGAACAAACGTACAATACAGACGCAACATCTTTTTTTCGGGGACCTTAAATTTAGTTAGTGTTTTTAACATAACAATAGACGCATTAGCTTTTCTAATCATGCTATCAGTGTGTTTTTTTTCCACGAAAGATCAGACGAAACAACCACTCCAAGGAGATTAATTTCCTCCGAGAGGAGGCCATCATCCAACTCAGGGTGGAAACTTTGTTCATCCGATAAAAAAGAAAAGGTCAAAACCGTTGTTTTTCCGCATTTACAACCATATTTGAATTTTTCGCTTCCGTTGCTACATCCTGGACTATTGTCATTGCCTTCTGTAGTTGTCTTTATATGTCTACAAGCTAGTTCCCTTGACAGATTTCCTGTATTCAAAACTTCAATTTGTCAAATCTTTATTTCACTTTCAGATTGTCCGGAAACCTTATCTAGATGGACAAAAAAATCCATCAGACCTGCCTAAATTTGTCAAGTCTTTGCTCAGAATCAGACATAAATTGCTTCTCATTCGTGTCACGTTTTGAGTCCGGGATATTGTTTTTTCGATTTTTTTTTCTCCTTTTTTTCGGTCTTGTCTCGCGGATAGCTTTCCGTCTACCTTTTTTCTTCCGTACAATAATAGTGTATCCCATAGCGAAATGACTCTTCTGGAGAGGAAATCGATTGACGGAAGCTTGTCATTTCCCCGATCCCTTATCAGTAATCTATCCTCTCCAGAAAACGAGGTAGCGAGATGACCCTGGATCAGAAAGATAAGTTTCATTGCTAGGTCGTTTTTTCCAGTTTTTTCGGATGTTGATGATGTCGATTTTTCTCGAGCTTGTCTTTTGGTAGGAAACAGGACGATGATGTTAGCCTCTACTTCCTGCTCGATATTTATGTTATCAGGGACGTCAGCACTTCTTCAGCCAAGCTGACTAATGACAACCATATTTGATGTCGCTTAACGATGGATAAGCTACTATCTGCTCCAGACATCTTTCGGCCCTTCTTGGCTAAGGACCTCGCAAGGCTGTAGCTAGACGAACATTCAATCAAAGTTCGACTTTTCCCTCCTTTTTTCGGTCTTGTATCGCGGATCTTTAGCTTTTCGTCTATGTTTTTTGTACAATGGTAGTGTATCCGATGGCGAAACGACTCTTCTGGAGAGGAAATCGATTGACGGAAGCTTGTCATTTCCCCGACCCCTTATCAGTAATCTATCCTCTCCAGAAAACGAGGTAGCGAGATGACCCTGGATCAGAAAGATAAGTTTCATTGCTAGGTCGTTTTTTCTAGTTGTTTGAGATGTTGATGATGTCGACTTTCTCGAGCTTGTCTTCTGGTAGGAACCAAGAGGAGTGATGTTAAGCTCTACTTCAGGGACGACAGCACTTCTTCAGTCAAGCTGAATAATGCCAACCATATTTAATGTCGCTAAACGGATAAGTGATGATGATGATGACGAGGCTTTATTTACGCACTTGAGAAGAGGAAAATAGTGCAGTACAGACAAATAAGAGGAAAAAATACACTGAGCTTTCAATAATGTAGTCGATGCAAAAAATAAACATTACAAAAAAGAAAAGGGACTAATCGGGTCTAAAAAATCTTCTTCCTGGATGGAATGCGGAGAAATGGCCAATGGCAATAGGTAAGCTATTATTTGCTCCAGCAGTGGCGCCATTTCAGTAAACCTCAGGGGGGGGAAACATCCATTTTTGGCCCCCATCCTTGATTTTTTTTTTTGCTCCAACGCAAAATTTAATTGCTTTTCAGGGCAAAATTAAAGCAGTTTAAAATACACCATAATGAACATATGCAAGAATCACGTCCAACAAAGACCCTTCACAAATAAAAATGTTCACTGGAGCATGCTGTGACCTGGAGTTTGAGGCCTAACCATATGACAGAATAAGCGACTTTAGACCCTCTGAGGCCTTCGATCGAAACCCTATCGAGATTTGTCGCGATCTGGAGAAGTAGATCTGGATTCATGAAATCTTTTGAGTTCGAATATGGGGTTAACATCTTAAAACGTCTAACAAACACCAAATTATATTGAAACTGAGCGCCGAAGGCCAAAAAAAAAGAATAGACTGTTTTCTGCTAAAATACAAAGATTTTGGTTCAAAACCAGACTACTAACTCTGCGGTGCAGTGTGAAATTTACGATTCGGTAAATGCCTTTCCTTAAGCATGTCAAACAACAAGGAATATAGACAAAAAATCTCGGGTTTTGCCCCCTTTGCCCCCCCCCCCCCCCCCAAATGGCGCCACTGTGCTCCAGAGATCTTTCGGCTCTTCTCTGATAGGGTCCTCGTAAGGCTGTAGCTAGAAGAACCTTCAATCAAAGCAATCATTGCTAGATAGGTCGTTATTTTTCCACTTGTGTGGGTTGTTGAGCTTATAAATTTTTATCATGATTGTCGTTTGGTGGGATGTAAGAATGTAAGATGATGACGGTAACCAGAGGCGTTACTAGCCAAAATGCTTGGGGGGGGGGGACGAGGCATTTACCGACTGGCTGGTAATTTTTGTCGACTTTTCCTACAGAAAAAACGACTGTTTTCAGCAACAAAAATGACATTTTCGAAAAAAATCGACTGATTTTCGGAAAAACCGACTATTTTGACGAAAAATCGACCATTTTTGACGAAAAATCGCGCCGCTTCGCGCCGATTCGTATTTTTTTACCGACTCGCCGGCAGCATTGGGGGGGACCTCCCCCCCCCCCCAGTCGTGACGCCCCTGACGGTAACTCTACCACCGGCTTCTTTCTTCTTTAAACTAGGTTTCGTTTCTAGGTTCGTTTCTTCTCTACAACCTGACAAGGACCCTTACCAAGAGTATCTGGGTATCTCAGCTGACTTATCGGTTTACCGATATCAAATACTATCAAGGACAGAGTGATTTGAGACTGAAAAAGAGTACTTGGAAAACGGAATGCAAGTTTTCTGTTTGAATGTATTAACAGAACAGCCTACATATTATATGAATTCCGGGTTCCGGCTAAAATCCCCCCGGCGACCCCCCCCCCCGGTACCCCCCCCCCCGGCAAAAAGAAAACCGTACCAACCCCCCCCCCCTCCCTCCCGACCAACCACCCTCCCCCTCCCGACCCCCCCTCCGAATCCTTCACATTTAATATGAATCCAAAACATTTCACTTGACTTCCCGTGATCTAACTCAAGTGGAATTCTGGTTCAGGAAGAAAAAATAACGGCACCTAACTGCAGCTTCCTCGCCAAGAAGGGGAAGGAATTGGGAAAGGATTTGTTGGGGGGGGGGGTGGTCGATACAATGAGTGGCACTGGTTTTGATCTGATCTTTCACCTTTAACACATCACTGACAACAGCTTGTGGTGAATGCGTGTGTTCGTTCACTTCAGCAACTATTCTGTCCCCATCAAGCTTCACCTCCGCTTTACACTCCCCTTGTTTATCTTTGTTCTGCCTGAGCTTAACGCATTCAAAACTAAGAACACCTCCAGTCAGCAGTTTTTGCTTCACATACACATACCATTCGTGCACAAGCTTATTCTTACACTTGTCACTTGATACCCACTATCCTTCAGACGTTATTGTACAGTCAAGTTTGCGAATGAAGTTGCGTCAAGATATTCTACTCATAATATGAGACAGTAGGTACATAAGCTTATCCGGGTACCCAGCTAATCCCTTGTACTATCCGTGGCGTTGGGATTATTTGGGATTAGGAGGTTCTTTTTGGATTGTCTTTTATATATATGCCAGCCGGGGGGGGGGGGGGCTGCAGGGGAGGGTTTGGCGGGTGGTGGTGGCCGGGTTTGTTTTTCAACAGGGGTTCTCGACTAGACCCACGAATTCCCCAGTTTCTAAAAAATCCGCGGAACACGTACAGTTTGTGCTTTGGGTTGGCAAATGGGTTTGCTTATCTGGTTTAGGTTCATTCAATGTCAGATAAAAAAAAATAAAAAAGTATTCCTTGAGCCCAAGCTGACTTTGAACCATTTATTCAAATAATGTATACAACGGATGCGTCAGCTACGATGCTTCGTCAGCGATATTTCGGCCCTTCTTGGCAAGGTGTGTCCGTGTCAAAAATTCGATCTCAGCACTAGTTTTCCGTGCAGTGATTATTAAAAGTAATAGATACAGGCGAGTACTCCGTAATAGAAACGTGGAACGAGGTTATTAATGGAATAAAATTTAAGCTTTCAGTCCCGTATTAATAACAAAACAGAAGTTGATTAAAATACAGAAAAAAAAAACATTTCCTGTCATCGCCCCAATCATGCAGCAAAAACAGCGGCCGTGTCAGAAATTAAATCTCAGGACTAGTTTTTTCCCTACAGTGGTATCTGAAAGTAATTAGCCCGAATAAGATATTTATAGTCGGTAGAAGCTTCAGTTATTTATTACAGGTTTGTTTCCTTCCCCAACGTTGGACCTGAAGATTGACAGCCTGACGAGGACCCTTGCCAAGAAGGGCCTAAATATCACTGATGAAGCATCGTAGCTGACGTATCCAATGTATGCATTGTTTGAATAAAACAAGAAGAACAGTTTCTAAAACGGGAAATATGCACCAGGGCATCCTTATGTTTTATATAAACTACAATTGTTATGCAAGTAATTTCATACAAGATGTGAGCTGTGGGCTTTTCTTGACCAGTTGTGAAGTAGCGTGGTAACAAAGCCCACGGTTTCAACCGGTTAGTAAATCTTCTCGAAAATGTGTTATAGGTATATTTTTATTCGTTACGCTTTTTTCGGAAACGCTACCTAGATGGGGCTCTCTTGAAAAGGTAAGCACGTACAAAATCGATACCTCGGAGAAACGGAGACGGAACCTATGCCTCGAGAACGGTAAAAAGGAAAACTTGCTTTCGCACCATATATACAACTAATTTCTCCCTCCCCCACACATATAACAATGGAATGGAGAGGCAAGAGCGAGCAGTATCCATGAACGTCCGACAAATCCAACCCATAGAAGTCAAACATAGTCGTTACAGAATATATTGTCGAAATTTTAAATAACCTTTGAACATTTATTTTATTTTAATTTTTTGTTTTTGAACCTAAATGTAGCTGTAATGTTTGAAAACATTGTCCTTCACAATGTTCCACCAGCTTTAGTTTTGTTACCACGAATGTGTGAATGAATAAAATAACATTCTTCTTTACAGATTTCACAAAACCGACACTATCCTTAAAGAAGATTAATCGGAAGAATTCCATAGCACCTGCAATATTTAGGTCAATCCTATACCAAGTCGTCCGTTCAAACCAGAGCTCGGCACGACCTTGGGTGGGATTGTCTTGTGGCCTGACCGGAAATACAGGCTCAAAATCGAGCGAATCCGACAAAAGGAGAAACATTTAGATGATGCATGAATAAAACGTAAAAGAAAGCTACTCTTTCAATAATTTGTTTTGAGGTTTTTCTGTCACTTCTGCCTGACATCAGCAAATAACGTTAAGGAAAATCCCATGGCACTTCGCTCTGCAAAACTCCTAGTTTATTTCCTCACCCTATTACAGTTAGCTACTGTGCTAAACCAAGGTCAAGTTTGATGTATTTCATACAATTTTAAAGCGTTCGGCTACAGAATGAATCTTTAACACGATATCGTCATATGTTGTCTTTGGTACGAACAGGGTTGATTATTTAATTAGTGCCAAGTCTTGTATATATCATGTTCGCTCTCGGCAATGATTTCACCAAGTCAACCAACTAGCGCAATGTAATAGCCCATCTCGGCTAGTAGGTCCAAGGCTTGATTGGATGCATGAATTTGTGAAGGAGCTTGACGGTGGACTGAGCTAGATTACGGCTGAACTAGCATATCCGTGTTCTCTTTGTATGGTTTCCTGACTGGGCGGGCACCTATGGTGTCAGATATTCATCAGCCCACGCCCCAAGAACATTAACTTCGCCTATCACGCGGCCATCCTCACGCTAGAATCGCGTATCTGCCAAAGTAATGAGAACGACGAGCGTTTTGCGAGTGACAGAGATATCGGAAGTCTTTATGGTATGGACTTGCCGACATTTTTCGCGTGTTTCATTTATTAGTTTTAGCAATGGCCCTTCGGATGATTTATCCAGGGGCGTCACGACTAGGGGGGGGGGGGGGGGACGCGCCCTCCCCCCCCCCCCCCGAATGTTGTCGGCCAGTCGGTAAGAAATAGCCGAGTCTGCCACGATTTTTCGTAATAACAGTCGAATTTTTTAATAAAATTCATAGGAATTCATAAAATTCATAAAAATAGTAGTTTTTCTTAAAATCAGCCGACTTTTCATCAACACAGTCGTTTTTTCTCGATAATAGTCGTTTTTATCTGCTAGTCGGAAAAAATGACCAGCCAATCGGTAAATACCTTGCCCCACCCCAAACATTTTGGCTAGTAACGCCTCTGGATTTATCTAACCTATTTATCTGTACATTCCAGATAAAAGGGGCGTAAAACAGCGTGAGCTATTTCAACAATTCAATCAAGTATGTGAAAGTGCTCTTCGTCTCTTGGCTCCAAGACTTTCAAATCTCAGAAAATATAAATGAGAAGAATGACACTTACATGAATATCCCCTGTAGTTTCTACTTTCCTGAACTTGTACAGAACGACGTTGTTTGACGCTAAGGCGACCACCATCACCCGGCTCTCTCGACACAGCGCCACCTGCGTGACGGCAAATGGTTCCAGGTCACGGCAGCTAAGCGATTCCACAGAAGACTTGGATTTCAATTTCTCAAAGACTTTCGAAACTTTCATCTTGTACAGGACCTGTAGTGTCACAGCTGAGGTATCCCAGAACTTTACCGTACCGTCTTCATGCCTGAAAAAAATTGATAAACACCGTTTTCAGAAATAATACGTCTTCTCTTTAACCGAAGTACCACCTTGGGTATGCTTGTACCGCCACCTTGTACCGCAAAAGAACAAGCTAATTTTACACTTCTGCTTCCTTTTCCAGCGAAATTCGAAAGTTATGCAGAACCAAAAAGCTCTTGATCAAATTGACAGGAGTGTACGAAAACCGGAAAATCGTTTGAGATAAAACTTATTGATCAAGCTGTTGGATCTGTAGACTAAGAGAAGAAGAGACAGACAACATCTTTTCTTTTGCTTTTGGAACTTAAGCTTTATTTTAAAACATATCTACTTTATTCGTCCACCACAGCAGAAAACTAGTCTTGAAGTGAATGCGATGATGTGACAGCGTCAATGTCGACATCGTACAGATCCATGCGAGCGCAGTCAATACCCAGGACACAATCCCAGCAAGTGAATAGCCGCTGTACCCTCGACAGGAATCTTTGACTAAATCTTTTCTTTGGTAATTACATACTCAGACTGATACAGATTGATAGTACAGAGCGAGAACGGTCCTAATTGTTATTCGCAAGTACTCGTGAGTGTTCGCTGTCTCTATTTTAGGTTTTCAATTCTTGCAATTTTGGTTTTAATTTCGGTTTATTGTTGGTTTTCTTCTTTATTTCGTTTTTCTTGGCTGTTGATCTTCATCCTCGTTTTAACATTTTTCCTCGAGAGTTTCTGTCTGCGCTGAAGAAGGGAGGCGGTTGTCCTCCCGAAATATTCGCCTTTTATTCCAGTATATTCGTTGGCCTTTACAAACCCAATTTTCGTTGGTTTCTTCGTTGATATTTTGTGATTGATAATATCCATCTGGAAGACCGCCGTTGACTATGAAATGGTTGAATCAGATATACGCTCTACACATGCAACCCTGTAAGCGGTACGTTAATCTTCCTTTTCCCCGAAAACAGCGTTACTGACAAGACAAGACAGTCAAAACATAGCACTATGCGGGATCCAACGGTCTTTTTCAGTAATCTTTCGTTCTTATCATGTGTATCTGTACACAATGTCAAAAGTTTCATCACATCTATGAGGATGGACAATCTAAACAGATGTCAGATCTGTTTACGTTACAAAATATTTCCGTTACGACGTTTTAAGTTTTTTTTTTTTTTGCTAAAGGTAACGTGACAACCATGTTTTGAGTATATTTTACAGAAACGTAACACTGAAAGGCTCACAACAAGAACAATTTATAATTTTTATTTTTAATAATAATAAATTTATTTATGAAAGTTCAAATAAACTTTGTGATATCAAAAGATAATGTGTTACTGTTTTATCCCATATCTGTTGAAACTGCGCATCCTTGACTAAATGTTATACTTAATGTTATATAAATGTTATATTACGTTTATGCAGATTGTATCTGATACCAAGAATAAATACCACGATATATAATATATATATATATATATAATAGATACCACGGTTTAAAGTCGTTTTTGCAGTTTACCGTGGTTTCTGATACTGCGGTCAAAAGGCAATTTTGCCGTTATCGTGGTATCTGGCCTGTATCTGGTGGTATCTACTACGGTCCGACCGTGGTAACTGATCGTGGTATCTGAAAAAGTCATTTCACTTTCATCATCACCAACAACAGAGCCTAGAATTTTGTCAAATTGGTGGGAAAGAAGTTTGGCACTTAGTGATGTGACTGGATATCAGTTTTCTTCTGGGATGACTTCGAAAAGCGCAGATTCGACAACTGCTGCTGCTTTTGCAGAGCAACGGCCGTAGTATCAGATGGCTCGGTAACTGCAAAAAAACGACTAATTGCAAATCCAGTTACCGTGGTAATAGATACCATAGATACATGATGCATTGGGTATAATTCAGGATATTGCTGCAGAAGCTTCTTGGTCGAATATGGTAGTGAACAGTGACAAATCTACAATACTAACAATTTCATTTCTTAAAACTCTCCCACAGTTCCACCCTCCCATTCCTGATAACCTTACTGCTGACCAAATTACACTCCTTGGCGTTATTATATCTTCTGATATGTCTTGGGAGGAAAATACCAAGTATATCTTAAAGAAAGCTAACTCTTCCATGAGTATGTTAAAAATCCTAAAGAAATTCAAAGTCCCTAAAGAAAGAATGAAAGATTTGTATTGCATGTTTGTCCATTCACTACTTGAATATGCCTGTCCAGCATGGCATTACGGACTTATAAAGAGTGATTCGGACAAGTTAGAAAGAATCCCAAAACGTGCTGTTCAAATTATAACTGGTGGCCATAAAATGCCGCACTCGTATCTCCTAAAGGAGTGTAAGCTGGAACCCCTTTCTGTTCGTAGAGAACAGCTGTGTCAATGTTTCGGAACAAATCTGTTATCCCACCCTTTCTATCGAAATATGCTTCCTCCTCCCTTTAAACCGGAAAGAAACAGACCTCCAAGAGAAGCAGCTATGAAAGTACCAAAACTCACACCTGTCGCTTGTAAAACTGAAAGGTACCGTAATAGTTTTGTGCCTCATTTTACCTTGTATCATAACAACCTTACTTGAATTACTGTATTTATTTTATGTCAATTGTATATATGTTTTTAGTTTAGGTTAGTGACAAGTGCCAATTAGTTTGCTTGCGCATGAAATGTTGTGACGCATTTATTCTGAAAATAAATTAAATTAAATACATGGTGCAAAAACTAATTTCTGACAGTGCGTACAAGGGAAGTAGCCATGTCTTGCCGACAGTTTCAAAATGCCTCCTGCACTTTTTTTTTTCAGATGTTGTCCTCTTGAAACTATGTCTACAGTGCCAGAAGTTTCATAACAGATAACACAAAGATACGCGGTTTGAAGAACAAGAAGAGCTAAGAGCTCATATGGCACTTGATACGAGTAGGTGGTAAACGAACGAAGATGAGAACGTCACAAAATACCACTGCCATCCAAAAATGCGATTCGGACCTAGACATAGCACTCAAGTCTGACCATTACCGGCAGCACCTCGGATCATCTAGGGCAAATGAGTTTTCTACCTTCCAAGTTTCAACCCATAGATCTACCCGTTTGGTCCCTAGACAAGCAACACGGTTTCCGGTACCCCTCTCCAACTCCCCTTACCACGGCCGAATCTGGTTCGGACTCCTAAATGGATCAACTGAAGCATTTTCTCTTACCACCTATAAAGTTACACTCAAATCTGAGCGTTTTCTGCGAACTTCCGGTAACCCTCCTCTCTCCCCCACGCTCCCCTTGTTTGACCCCTATGCGAGCCACATCATTTCCGGAACTCCCCCTCCAGTCCGCCCCGCTGTGGCTGAATACGACTCAGAAACATAAAAGTCGCACGTCTAACATGACCTATTCCCGTTCATCAAGTTTGACGGGAATCGGAGCATAGTCTATCTGCAAATTTCCGATTCCCGCTTCACCCCCCCCCCTCCCTATACCCTGACCGGATCCGATCCAGACGCCAAACAACAACAAGACCGCACAAACTCGGCACTGTCTAACTTGCATCCTTTTCTGTCAATCCGTTTGTTTTCTGAGGATGTCAAAAAGTCCCCCCCCCCCCCCTCCAACTCTCCCAACCGTAGCCACATGTGGTTCGGACGCATGTTTTGCTTGTCTAAGTGATCAGTTCTTATTCCCTCGAATCGGACCACTTGTCCGCAGCTTACGGAAACCAGTGATTTCCGGATTCCCCTTCCCTCAACTCCTCAAAGATGGTCGGATCCAGGGAAACAAGTTTTCCTAGGGCATTATGACTGGTCCTTAAGTCACTAATACGCCTGCAAAGTTTCATCGGGCTAATGCTTGTTCTTCCCACCAAGTTCGATCCCAATCCCTCGACTCTAAGCGTTTTACGAGATTTCCGCTACCCCACTCCAATCCCCCCCACAAGTATCGGATCCGATCAGGACTTGACATGGAACATTTGGGAGGATAGCTCTTTCCACTTGCCAAGTTTCATTCAATTCCGATAACCCGTTCAAAAGTTATGCATACCACTTAATCCGTGCTTCCCGTCCCTCCACTCCCCCCATGATCGCTGGGTCGGGGAAACGACTATTCTTGAGTCAGCCTGTTCGGGACCCTGATACGCCTCCCAAGTTCCATCGTCCTAGCACATCAGGAAGTACCGAACTCGCGGGATCACCAGACGACCCCCCCCCCCAAACTCCCCCACAGCGCCCGAATCTGGACCGGTTATGTCAACGATGTATTTAAGACTTGTGCTTGTTCTTCCCATCAAGTTTCATCGCGATCCCTCCACTCTGAACGTTTCCCAAGATTTCCGGCTCCCCCTCCAGTTACCCCGAAAGTCACCAGATCCGGTCCGGATTTGAGACGGGTCGTCTGAGACACGGGGTCTTTCTAAATATCAAGTTTCATTAAGACCCGATCACCCGTTCAAAAGCTACAAATACCTCAAGATTCCGGGTTCCCCCTCCCTCCACTACCCCCATGATGCTCGGATCGGGGAGGTTACTATTTCCAACTTATTCTTTTGGGGTCCCTGGTATGCCTGTCAAGTTTCATCCTCCTAGCTTATGTGGAAGTGTCCCAACTAGCAAAACCTGGACAGACCGACAGAAATTCCGATCGCTATATGGCACTTGGCCGAAGGGCAAGTGCCATAAAAGTGAACACGTAATGTATTAAATGTAATACAAAAGAGCATTACCCAGGAAGAGCCTATAAACGCCGAAAAAGCACCATCTGACTTTTTTGTTTGTCGTCATCATATCGGAGAAATCAGCAGATGCTTTTTCGGTGGTTTTTCGTCTCTTCCCGGCAAGGCTTGTTACGCATACATTTCATGCATATCGTTTTCAAAATCACAACAGATACCGTACACCCCAAGTGTTGTCTGTCGCGCAATCCGCGCATCCTTGTGTTATCTGTTGTGAAGCTTCTGACAGTGTAGTAATAATAATATAATAATAATTGTATTCAAAGCCAAAGGCCATATACAAGAAAATACATATAAAACAACACAACAAAATAGCTTTACATGAACTAAACTAAACTTCTCCATCCCTCTCTCGAAATTTCACCACACCATCAACAAATCTGATAGATGGCGTAGCACAGACATGCGATGAATTATGGGGTGTTCTAGACCAGTTTACGGTCGGTGTGTGTTAGTGGCCCTTTCTCACAAACCTAATATTCCCTCATTCGCTTCACCTGAACAATTTCATTACACGAACACCCCCCCCCCCCTTGATAATCGAGCTGGAATACACTTTCCCTGAAAAAGGAAATGCATGATTATTCCGGCACTTGAACTCGTTTCCGAGATGGCTGTAGAAAAGCAATCAACTGGGGACCAAATACAATTATACGGACGACGATGAAACCGCAAAATTACATTGTGAAAATACATTTTGTGTGTGTATGCGACAAGTGTATCTAAAAAAGACCAACGACACAGCTGTTGTCGAGTCGAGCATATCCGAGTCCGAGACAATTCCGAGACCGAAGTCACGCTGACGAGTCAAGACGAGTCCGAGACCTGGACAAAAAATTTTCGAGAGGAGACGAGACCAAGTCCGCGAGAAAAGCGTTTCGAGACCGAGTCAAACCGCGGGCACTACCAATAAATTTGTTCTTCAAATAATAAACTATATTCTCATATACAGAGAATTCATATGAGAACGAGCCAGGCGAAATAAATCAATCGAAGGATGTTTTACGGAAGAAAAACCGAGGTAAAAGAGCAAACCATTATTTTGGATGAGATTCTGCGCCAAAGAATCGCTGTGATGTTTTAAAAGAGAGATTATCATCAAGGAAAAGGCCAACATTTCTGAAAATATAAGATCTCAAAAGTTCGGCATCAGAGAGACGATGTTTAACACAAGCCGAAACTGACCAGACCAGGAGAAATGCATTCATCAACATTTTCCCGCATTTAAAGCTAAATAATTTGATAAAACCAGTCAAAATCAATTACAAGAGCTTAATTAAGGACACTGAATAACTGAACCAAATCTGAATGACAACCAAAAATCACAGTGTTGTCGGCAAAATATTCTGCTAAGAAAATGAGTTAGAAGAAAGACGGATGTGATTTTTTAAATTATATTTAACTGAAAATTTAAATAGTATTCATGTGGAAATGAAATTTGCCAAATACACAACGGGAGTGGAGATAAAAATTAATGGGCAGAGTGACTGGGACGGGTATTCTAAATTTCCTCCAGGCAGGAGGGCCTGGTGTTCGGTTTTCGAAACATTCAAACGACGATTTGCGAGAGAGTTACTCACAAGTGTTTTCGCTATGGAAACTTTGATTTATTCAACAATTATTAAATATTACCATTGACGGTGAATCCTAAATGAAATCCTGGTCAGTCACAAGAAATGAAACTTTAATGGCATTTGCCCTTTGACCAATTTTTAGGGGAGTTGTCGGAAGAGAATCCGCAAGTTGCGAACGGATGGTCCTATTCCAGTGGGATATTTTGGGTGGTGAACTGATAACCTAGATATGTAGAATGTTCCAAACTACTTGCAGCAGCGACTGGGGGAGTTGGGAGGGGGGTTTCCAGAATAAGCGCACAAGAAAGTTGGACAGTACCGATTTTATGCGGCCTATAGATCTGTTATTTGGCGTCCGGACCGGATTCGGCAACGGTGAGAGGGATGAAGGGGGTAGTGGAAACTGGCAGATATGCTCCGATCAGAGCCAAACTCGACTGATGGAAGAAGAGAGGTCGGAGATACGACGTTTCTGTGTCGAAGTCGAATTCGGAGGCCAATCTCTTTAGCTGGTCGCTGGAGACTTCCTTTTATTTTAAATTACCGGTCCGAGACGTTTACTTGGACTCGTGACGGATTTCGAGACGACACGAGTCCGTGCCCTGCTCCCTAAACGACAAGACAGAGACGAGTCCGAGTCCATGAAAAAGCGTCTCGAGACGAGTCAAAGTCAGAGTCCACCAGCTCTGACTAATGGCATACGAAATATCAGGATATGTTAATAGTGGTTGAGCGTATGATGAACTACCTTCATTAGGGAATATCAAGCTACTTGCTACCCCTATCAAGCTACCCCCCGGTCCGTTTTCATGAGGTAGTTTTTGCGACAAAACGCGTCAGTGACGGATACCTATGACTTTGTAAAGTTTGTAGAACTCTCGAAGGTGCTGACATAATTCGCTCAAACTTGGCATGAGGGTCCTGTGGGTCAAAATGAAGGCCAATTTCCATCTGGACCCCGTAGCCTTATTATTAGGTATGTGGGAGGGGTTTCAAATTATATGATTTTTCGGTTTAAACTGACGAGACGTCCGATATAGGGACAGGGGGACATGCTGAATCTAATTCTGAACTTTATGTTTTGCGGGACATCCACATCCGGCAAAAAACTGTTTGTGAGAGGTAAAAGTCTGGTCTGAAGTCGGTTATAATGGCTAGGTTTTTGCAGATACCATGGTATCTGGTACCACGGTCTAAAGTCGTTTTTGCAGTTACCGTGGTATCTGATCCACGGTTAAAAGTCGTTTTTGGAGTTATCGTGGTATCTGGCCAGGGGTCTAGCGGCGTCTAGCGGGTCTCCGGCGAAAACCCCTCCGGACACCCCCCTCCCCCCCGGTACCAAACCCGCCGGGCTAAACCCCCGACCAAAACCCCCCGGTGCAAAAAAACCCGACCGACCCCCCCCCCCCCCCCCCGGTACCAAAGCACCCCGGCGAACCCCCTCCCCCCCCCCAAATCCTTTACATTTAATACGAATCCAAAACATTTAACTTGACTTCCCGTGATCTTAGTCTAAGTCATGTGGACTTCTGGTACAAAAAGAAGAACAAACTGCACCTAACTGTAGGTTCCTCGCCAAGAAGGGGTCAGAAGTCATGTGGACTTCTGGTACAAAAAGAAAAACTAACTGCACCTAACTAAAGCTTCCTCGCCAAGAAGGGGAAGGAACTGGGAAAGGATTTGGTGGTGGGGGGGGGGGGAGGGTCGTTACATTGAGGGGCACGGATTTTGATTTGATCTTTCACTTTTAACACCTCACTGACAAGAGCTTAAGGTGGATGCTTGTGTTCGTTCACTTCAGCAATTATTCAGTCACCATCAACCTTCACCTTTAAATTCCCCTCCCTTGTTTATCTTTGTTCTGCCTGCGCTTTTTGCTTCACATACATATACCCTTTGGGCATGCACAAGCTTATTCTTACACCAGTTAATGGATACCCACTTTACTTCAGACATTATTGTACAGTCAAGTTGGCGAATGAAGTTGCGTCCAGTTATCCTACTCTTGTGTATCCGTCAGTAGGTACATGAGCTAATCCGGGTAGCGCGCTAATAATAATAATAATAATAATTAATTTATGACCCATCATACACTCACAAAGAGAAAGACGGAGTATAAATCCCTTGTACTACCCGTGGCGTAGGAATTATTTGGGACTAGGAGATTATTTTGGTATTGCCTTTTTTTATTTAGGCAGGGGGGGGGTCTAGTACCGGGGGTGGGGGTTAGCCCGGGGGGGTTCGCCGGAAGCCCTGGCCAGATACCGTGGTAACTGATCGTGGTATCTGAAAAAGTCACCTAACTTTCATCAGTTCATGTGACTGAATATCAGTTTTTCTTTTGGCATGACTTCGAGAAGCGCAATTTCGGCAATTGTGTTTTTTGCAGAGCAGCCGTTGTAACAGATACCGCGATAACTGCAAAAATTAATAACTGCAGATCCAGTTACCGTGGTAACAGATATCATGGTATCATCGAAAACGCAACTAATGTCAAAAGGAGAGCAAGAATGCATGCTGAACCCACATATGAGCTTTATTTTCTAGCATAAATTTGCCCGTGTCCGACATACTCGGAAATTTGCTAGAAGTAAAGGTTAGTCGACTAAATCTTCAGTTCAGGGGTAGGTGTACATACTGATCCCAGCTGAATCCATATCCCTTGAGCCCAAGATGACTGCGAATCATTTTTCATAGTGCAAAACGGATACGTCAGCTGAATTTTATTAGAGCTATATTTCTATATTTTCCCACAAGTTCGTATTTCCAACTTGAGCGGCTTTCAGCCTGAAGAAGACCCTTGCCAAGAAGGGAAGAAATATAGCTCCAATAAAATTCAGCTGACGGATCCGTTTTGCACTATCAAATATGAATCCATATCTGAACTCTGTTTTACCGCCGCACGAGTAGTTATCCCGGAATCCGGAGAAAAACGAAAATTTAGTTTCACTCAAAGCTTATTCTGAAGTTGACTACAGCTTTCACAAAGAGGTTAGAATACCTGCTGCATCTATTTCTGTCCCTAGCTTTGTCGACCCACTTTTGACCGTAATGCGCCGAAAACCACAGGGCGTTTGGGCATTTTGGGAAGTCAGTTATCCCCCTATCTCTGTAACACGACCATGCGGAGTCGAATAGTTCCCCGTACCCTGCCCGATGCAAACAAGCAAACGTTAGGAGCTACGCGGCACATCCCGTTTCGTTACCTCAGGTCGTCACCCTCAGGTACCTCATACCAGGTTGGAAAGATGGTTGGATAACAATAGAATCATTAGGGAAGAACAGGGGGGATTTCGAAGGGGTTACAGTACAAGTGATAGAGTTCTAGTTTTGAAGGCTTTGATTGAAAAATATGGGAAGGGAAAAGACAGGCTGTTTGTGGCGTTTTTAGACTTAAAAAAAGCGTTCGATAGTGTAGATAGACTACTTTTGGGAAAAGTATTGCTAGAAAAAGGACTACCGATGGTGTTCATTAAACTAATTGTAAGTATGTACAGCTCTACTAAGGGTGTGGTTAAAATAGTAGGGGAGGATTCTCGAGAGTATTTAGAAGTAAGAAAGGTTCGAGACAGGGTTGTACGCTTTCTCCGAGGTTATTCGGGATTTTTATTAATGATATGGTTGAGTTTCTAGAGAAGAGACGGGGCCCCGTCGTTATCTTTAGGTGGGATATCCTTATCAGTACTGCTTTTCGCTGATGACACTGCGATTGTGGCGAAACCGGAATTCGACCTTCAAGTTCTATTAAATCTGGTGGACGAGTATTTGAATCTAAAGAAATTAAGTTTAAACGTTAAGAAAACAGAAGTTGTAGTTTTTAATACAGGAAGATATAGTGGGAAGATGGATCCACCAAAGTTTTACTTCAAAGGACGAGAATTAAAAATTAGCTCTCCGTTCAAATATTTGGGATTTGTTGTAATGGAAAATGGAAGTTGGAAGGCTCACCTTAAAGAAATGGTGATCAGGGGAAAAGCTGCATCAGCAGCTATATTCAGAAATTCTACATTCATGGGTATAAAAAATTTGAAAATGCACAGGCATGTTTTTATGTCTAAGGTTTTGCCAATTATCCATTACGGGGCAGAAATATGGGGACATGAACCAGCAACGCAGCTTGAGTCTATTCAGCGGCAGTATTACAAAAGATTATTTGGGCTACATCCTACAACCCACACTCAGGTGATGAAGGGAGACCTAGGAATTTTTTCTTTAAGACGGCACAGGGTAGCTCAAACTATCAGATTCTGGCAGAAAATAATTGCTTCGCCAGATGATAGGCTTGCGAAGGCAGCTTACTTGGAAGTGTTAAGTGCAGGGAAAATAAAGTCATGGCCATTCCAAGTCAAATCCATACTTGATGAGGTTGGACTTTCTTATATTTGGAATGCTGGACTGGGCCCTCCTGATCAATCTCCAGGTTTCATATAGGAAGAACTGAGAGTTATTGAAGACCAGGAAACACAGAAATGGCTTGGAATTATTCCTTCATCGGATACCCTTAGAAGTTATAGTATGGCGAAGACAGTTTATGAACCAGAATTTTACTTTAAGCTTAATCTACCCGCGATTTATTTGAGGTACTGGATCCAACTGAGGGCGAATTGCCTACCACTCCACGGTAAACAAAAAGTGTTTGGCAGAAATAAGAAGGGTCCGGATGGGAAATACGCGTGTCCCCTTTGCGGTGGTGAAGATGAGGATATTGGTCATTTTTTAAGCCGGTGCCAAGAGCTTTCGGATCTCCGTAGGGAGATTTTCGGTGGGTATACCCCGACACTTCCTGGTATCCTGAAGTGTACATCCGCCCAGGCGATTAGTAAGATTTGTAGGTATGTATCTAGAGCGTTAGAATATAGAAAGCTTTCCGTAGATTAGGTGTGTGTTGATTGACGTTTCTGTGTATTAATAACCTGTAGCCTACCTGTATATGGCCTTCGGGCTTTTTCAAATACAATTATTATTATTATTATATTATTATTAATAGCTATATCGCTGTGAAGCAGCGTAGAAAAACTTTCAAAGTCAAAGCTGATTGGTTCTCTGGACTCGCTCCAGAGCGGGTCAACGTGCCTCCTGCACTTATTGCTCTGCAATGTACAACTGCGAAGAAGGAAGTAGCCGAGTACCAATCAACTCAAAGCTAGAGCAGGTACCTCTAGCTCTGCTCGGTTTTGTCGGGCTATCGGTTATCGGTGGTCGGTGGTCGGTTGTCGGATTCTATCCTTAGTCGCTGCATGGGACCAAAGACGGAGGTTCTATCTGATTATTTGTTCTTGGTTATAGTGAGATGCTGCGAGTATGAGACCAAGCTCGTAAGCGCAGTTTAAAGGATCGTGTCTGGGATAACAGGGAGATGGGTACACGGAGGTTCATGGATTGCCTCTCCGAGACACCTGATGTTCTTTACACATTTCGCGTAGTTCTTAGAGCTCCGGTTGGGGGGAGGGGGTACGTTTAGATACGGAAAGGTTTATTAGTGGTGTAGGCTGAAATAAGGGTATTATTGTTTTGCTCAAGACACCAAATAGTAAATAATATTTTTGTCGTGCCCCGGATGGATAGTCCGGTTGGAACCCGTAAAAATCGGAATTTTACGCATGTATCATATTGACGGATAATCTTTCCGGTGATAAGTTTTGCCAAACGGATCTGGTTAAACGGGGAAATACGGGAAACCTGAAGACCCACTTGTCTGTATCAGGAAGTTCAACAAATATTCCCCTTGAGATCCCATCAACCATGATCGTGAACTACCAAATATCTCGAGGATAAATTTATTTCATTTACTTTTTAGTAAGGGGAAAATAACAATTAAATTAACTAACTAAAAAAAGCACTTACCCCGTAATCAAGATTTCGCTGTACGGAGGAACGAGACTGCCCTCTCGGCCCCCGGATACAGGCCAGCCCCTCTCGCTAAAGCCAGGTCGTTTGTGCGAGACTCCTCCCACTGAGTATAAAGCAGGTATAAGATCCGAAGGTGCGTTTACATGGTACTCAATACAAGTGACACGAGTTGCATGCAAGTCCATCGGGTACGGGTTTTCAAGGCAGGGGAAACCAGGTGTTAGGAGGTCAACTATCACCAGATCGTTCTGCAGCAGCACGATTATCGAGTGAGGGTCTTGAAATTCTGGAAAAGAAATTCACATCTTAACCACTGAACAATTTCGAAAGGCAGGCACTCAACAAGAGTTCGATATTTGAGTAAAAATGAATATTAAACGAATCCATGCACTTCTGGCCAACGCATTCTAGCACTGGCACATTTGGAAGATAGTCAATATTCGGGATAAAAGGATATAGTGGCGTTGTCTTTCTCCAATATACGAACTCCTTCCACGTATGCCACCTTAGCAGCATAGCACTAATATAGAAATACGGGATCACCAAACCCTATCACTCTGCTGACAAGCGCTGCGCGAAATAACTTTCGTCTGAGCAAGGTGTCGATATTTTCGTTTATTTGTACGCGAGAGTCTTTTATTCTTCATTTCTTCCCTTGTAGTTTTCGAAGTCTATCTGCGCTTCCTGAACTAAAACACGTGATTACACTGTAGAAAGTTTATCCGAGTAAGGATTAAGGTTAACTGCAGTATTTGCTACTGGATTAATCTTATCTCTACTGAGATAAGAAGAATCCGAATTAGAGATAAGATTATCTTTTTAAAGACAAGATTAATCCCAGTAGCAAATACTGAAAGATTTTTTTTTACAGTGTAATAAAATAACAGGGAAGCCATAACCAACTTCATTTTATCAACACGTTCTGGCATGCTTTCCTGTTGCAAATCTGCAGACGTGGAACTGCGAGTCTATTAGTGCAGACGGTGAAAGATTCCAGTCATGGTCCATTTACGCACTGCGTAAAATCCGAGCGTATTTTGAAATCCGAGCGTATTTTACGCACGTTTTGAGCTTGAAAACATTTCTAGCAATACAGACGTATTTGAGAAATCGGTCCGTTTTGTATCTAAATACGTCCGTATTGCTAGAAATTTTTTCAAGCTCAAAACGTGCGTAAAATACGCTCGGATTTCAAAATACGCTCGGATTTTACGCAGTGCGTAAACCCACCATCAGCTTGCCACTCTCATCAGCAGCCACTCTTGCGCAAAACCTTCTAAGGCTATAGACACCGTACAGACCGTCTAGATTACCTGGGTTCCGTCCCGACCCCTACAATGGACATCCCACAAACATCAGACAACAGGGAGGGTCGCAAGACAAGTTAAAACGAGCTTTGGGGACTGATGAGTTGTCTCCAGCACTTAGACGGCTATAGCATCCAGGGGAGGTAAAGGATTTATCGTTTTATAATACTAATCGATAATGAGCGATCGGGCAGCAAACAACCTAGACGTCTCAGTCTGTCCCTCTAAGTACCACGTTCAGAGAAGTCAAACAAAAGATAATGGCTATCATAAGGCAGGGGAACCAAAATGTTCAATGGGATCCCAAATGGGAATATTATTGGACTTCATCCAGACAATCGCTCTTGCAAATTTCCGCTTTTCGCCAGGCCCCGTCAGCATGTTATTTATCCTAAACCAAGAACTTGGAAATGTGCAAGAATTGTAATGGTGTTTTTTGGGGCTGATTGCGGGCAAACGACTAGTCCGTTGAGAAAACCAAGAACATATATCGGGTGAATTTTTGTATGTAGTTTCGGTGTAGTTTAACTGTATTTGTGTAGCGAGAGCAACACTCTGGTTTTGTCGTGTTTTTTTTCCCTAGTACCCCGTTTTCAGCTTATTACTAGAAAGTGGTAAGGGTCTAACCTCTGCGGTCTTTACGGAAAGTGTGGACCTTACGCCGGATTGATGAATGTGACATTACGTTTAGGAAAGCTTCGAAGAACTCTTGCCTGGGGCAAAAAATGATAGTTTTTGCTTGTCGTCGAGCCAGAGCCAACGGTGTGTGAAGTGAAGTGGAGTTGTATAGCCTATGCCAGAGAGGATTATCTGAAGTTATGCAGCCAAGCTTCCGTTTCTTCAAACCATGTTTCTACTTTCGAGTGCTATTTCAAATCTATAAGTGCTAAATATGTGCGGCAGTTCCCAGGCCCCACAGCCAATATATCTTCTTTGATTGATAAATAGAATAATTTCCAGAAACAACAAGAGCTACGAGCTCATATGCAACTTGTTACGAATAGGTGGTGTGAGAACCGAGAAAGTAAATCTGAGCATTTTTCCGAAAATTCCGGTACCCCTCCCTACCTTGCTCGGATCCAGTCCGGACCCTAAAATATGTCATCCAGGCCATACGATCTCCCTACTTTCCAATTGTTTCATTCAAATCACTCCACTCGTTTAAACCCAATGCGAGCTGCAACATTTCCGGGACTCTCCCTCCAACTCCGCCCACTGTGGCCGAATACGACTCAGACACATAAACTTCGCACCTCTAACATCTCCTCTTCTCGTCCATCAAGTTTAACCCGAATCGGACCATATCTGCAAATATTCGGTTCCCGATTCATCCTCCTCCTACCTTGGTCGGGTCCGGTTATGACGCCAAATGACAAATCCATCCGCATAAGCTTGGAACTGTCCAACTTGCATCCCATCCAGCCCATCCACTGGTTTTTGTGCATGTCACAAAGTTTCCGGCCCCCCCCTCCGAACTCCCCCAGCCATGACCACATGGGGTTCAGACACATGCTTGCACATCTAGGTCATCAGTTCTTATTACCCATAAAGTTTCACTTGAATCCGACCATTTGTTCGCAGTAATCTAGTAAGTCTATTTGGTCGGGTCAGTAATATGCCCGCCATAATATCCTAACTCGTATCACAGGAATTCCGGTAAACCCACTTCCACTCCCCCCAAAGAGCCCCGACATGATCTGGTTCTGCCAAGAACGTATTTATGCTTGTTCTTCCGACCAAATTCCATCCCATCCCTCGACGCGAAGAGTTTCACAAGAATTTTGGCGCCCCCTAGCTTCCACCCCCCCCCCCCAAGTATCGAATCAGGTCTGGACTTGACATGGACATCTGAGACAATAGCTTTTTCCACTCGCCAAGTTTCATTCAAATGCGATCGCCCGTTCAAAAGTTATAAATGCCAATAGATTCCGGATTACCCATCCCCCCATTCCCCCCACCGGGTTCGGATCGTGCTAACGACTATTCTCAAGTCGGTCTGTACGGATCCCTCATATTCCTGCCGAGTTTCATCATCCTATAGTACATCGAGAAGTAACAAACCCGCTGGATCCTCAGAAGCCCCCCCCCCCCCCCCAACACTCGCCGGGAGCATAATGCGCATATAAAATAGTGAATCGTGGCAATTGCAAAGATATGTGAGGTATCGTTAGAGGGCTTAGAATGTAACATATGAAATTTGGGTTTTTGGGCTTAAGAATTACTGAACGCAATTACGAAAGTAGGTCCAATTCGCATTATAGACACCACGGGTCCTTCAAAATCTAGGGCTATTATACGGAGCCCATCTACGCGCCTCACCTATACTTTTGCCCAAGATTTCTCACAACCAAGTTCGAACAAAATAGCTCAGCCCCTCAAGATTTATCGTGCTAAAAGAAGGACAGACGGTAAAACTTTACGAAGTCATAGGTATCCCGTCACTTACGTTTTGGGATCGCAAAAAACTTCATGGGCGGACATGTTCGATCAAGCGACTTGATGACCCTGATCCTTGGCAGAGCTCCCCTCACTTGCAGTAAAATCCGACACAGCTAACGACCCGAGGGTTCATTGTACACTGGTTCCACAGACGTTTATGACCTTATGAATTATTCATAATACTTTTTTGGCCCAAGAAGTCGAACGTGGAGTCTCGGGAGTTAGCTCTCGAAAGACAACAACAGGGGCAGCCTGTCTCGACAGTTCAGGCAAGACGGACGTCAAGTTAGATGTGAAGTTTTTCACATGCTTATGCACTTCCAGCCTTCGGAACAAGTACCTTATACCGTCCATCTCGGGTCCGTACTGTCTCTACCAAGTTTCATAGCCCTAGCACATCTGGGAGCACCCTCACTCACGACCACCGGACCGATCGACAGACGGACTGACTGAAAAGAAATCGGTATATGGAGTCTGCAGGTGCCATAAAAAGGTCACCATATCGATTCTGTGTCCTGGTCATGCAAGCTAATTCAATGGCCATTTTCCACAGATAGCCAAACCGCAACCGAATGAAATCATTGTTAGTGGAGTGTGCCTTGGAACAGTCCACTATTGCGAGCGCTGTAGCAGCTTTAGGCTTTCGGTTATCACCGTATTTTCTCGAGCTCATAACTCATGAACCAGTGCAAGTACCAAGTTCAAACTTGGTTCACTTGTGGGTTATTTCTGCCTTTTGAGGGTCCCCCACCACCCCAACCTGGTTCAGGGGCAAATGGGCCCAGATTGCCCAGTGAATAATGTTCATAACTTGACCAGAACTGGACATAGGACGATGAAATTCCTTGCACATGTAGATCCTAGGGCCGGGAAACTGCTTTTAAAGTTGCACCTTCCCCACCTACCCCATTCATGGGCAACTGGGCCCAGAGTAAAGTTCGTTACCCGTGACAGGAAGCAACAGGTATCAAGTTCATACTTGGTAGGTTTGTGAGCACTGGGATCTTTTTGCGGGTCCCAAACGCCACCCCACTTGGTTCAGGGGCAATTGGGCCCAGATTGCCCATTTTTAATGTTTTTAACTTGAAAATAATGGAGTTAAGGCGATCAAATTTCGTTTTGCTTTTGGATCATAGGGGTTGGGGATATATATGTGGAGTAGATCCACCCCCACCCTCTCCGTTCATGGGCAAGTGGGCCCATTTCGCCCATGAGTAAAGTTTTTGACCCGTGACTGGAATCAAACTCTAAGCTGGTATAGTCGAGGATATATGGGTTTAAATATGCCATTTGATGGGTCCCGACCCCCCACCCCCCAAACTCCCGCGCATGGATAACTGGGCCCAGATTCCCATGAGTTACGTTCGTCTATGACATGTCTCGAGTTCAACTCTTGTATACTTGTGGATATGTATGTATAGATGCGGACTTTGGTGTAACATCAAAATATAAGACCACGCGGCATACCTCATTCCTTAATGATCAGTGGGAAACTGGACAGTTTTGTCATATGATCGATGGTATGCCGTTCTTAATTAAGTTGTGACAAAGGGGGTATTATGCTAATGCGATTTGGTTTATTGCACTTGTATTACCTTGCTAATGAAAAAGATGTTTAAAGGGTCGGGCTGCCTAGCAAGACATTCAGTATGAAAACTATGAAACCGTTCTTGCAAGATCTTGAAGATCTTCTTTGGATTCCTAAATGCAGTTTGTTTACATTAAAAGCTCTTAAACTTGGAGGATTTCAAAATATGTTATTTCAGTATTTTTTTTTGGTTATTGCGGATGTGAAATGTCTTGGTTCTAACGTTGTTTGTTTCCAGGATGTGATAAAGATTTTACTTTTACACTCCATGTCTGAGCGCTTGCGCACTTGTTAAGCTAATTACACACACGAAAAGGTAAGTTGTAAGTAGCCTACATAAAATTGACACTCTTTCTAGAGGCCTACGGTGTTTTCAATAAACTTGTAGAAGCGAAGAAGGGTACCGTTAGGATTGAAGGAAAAGGAACAACTTTCTCATATGGATATTTATAGCTAGGTAACGTATTCGTGGAAACAGCGAACTTCGTTTTGCAAGTAAAATTAAGGATTAAACTCGAATTCTCATACTAATGATATAAAATATCAACGAAATAAATAAGCTAGTTTCTCTATATACGTTCTCGACTTAACTTGGTTACTGATTCCTCGACGGGACTCTCTACCACCCTAGTTCAGTAATCAAATTATAGAACTGATTTCATTTTACATGAGTTACTGAATTTACTGAACTGAAGTTACTGAATTGAAGTAATTTCTCCCAATAGGAATTTTTGCAGAATTCTTGTTTCGAAATTCCCTGACTTGTTTACTTTGGAAAGGAGCGAGTTAAGGTATTTTGCTTTCGAAAATGGCTTAATTCCCCACCAAAGCGTTTCCCATTTCCTGAATTTTGCACACTTATTAATGGGTGACACAACGAGAGAAGATTTTCTTAACATCATATCATTATAATTATTAACTGTATTACCCATCATATTGTACCAGTACAAAAAAAATGGAGCAGAAAGATACTAGGGAAAACGAAGACGAAGACATACGTGGCGCCATCTTTCGTCTTTCGAAGGCGTTGATATCATTCCTAGACATCACACAAAAATCGTGGTGAAGTTCGAAGTTACTACACAGGCAATTAAGTTGGGTTTAGGCGTGATCATGGAATTGGCAGAAAAATACAATCGCTTCTTTTCATGAACCGATTGGAGTCGTCCCTGACACAACTGCATGCGAAGAACAGTTCGAAGGACTGGCTCACAATATCGTTTGATCGGAGAACAAGAACAACATTCTGGTTATGGAATTGTCAGAAGAAGACAATCACTTCTTTTCATGAACCGACTGGAGTCTGGAGAAAATCTTGAAGGGGCTGAGATATTTTTTTCGAACTTGGTTTGAGGATTCTTTGGGTCAATGTATAGGGGGTGCTCGTAGACGGGCTCCGTAAAATAGCCCTAAATTTTAAGGGTGCAGGAGAGGTGCTCCGAATTAATTTCCGACACAACTGCATGAGAAGAACAGGAGCGTCACGACCGGGGGGGGGGGGGGGCGCCCCCCCCAACGTTGTCGGCCGCGAATTTTCGCCAAAACAGTTAATTTTTTTCATTAAAACAGTCGTTTTTTCTGAAAATCAGTCGATGTTTTCGAAACTGTCGTTTTTTTTCTTGAAAACAATCATTTTTTTCTGCAAAAACAGTCGGTAAAAATTACCAGCCAGTCGGTAAATTCCTTGCCCCCCCCCCCAAAAAAAAAACAACATTGTGGCTAGTAACGCCTCTGGCGAAGAACAGTTCGGAAGAACTGGCTCACAGTATCGTATGAGCAGAGAACAAGGAAAGAATGCCGAGGATTAAATTAAGCGAACCGAAGCTGGTTAGATACAAAGGTACTTCGTCTAATGTGGTAGTTTAACAAGTACGCAAGCGCTCAGACGTGGAGCGTGAAAGTAAAATGTTTATCACATTATATATTTCACATCCCCAATAACCAAATAATCACCCCTATGATCCAAAAGCACAAAGGAATTTCATCGCCTTACCTTCCGTTATCGTCAAGTTAAAAATATAAAAAAATGGGAAATATGGGCCCAATTGCCCCTGAACCAAGTGGGGGTGGGGGGTGGGACCCGCAAAAACCAAGAGACCCCAATGCTCACAAACCTACCAAGTTTCAACTCGATACCTGTTGATTCCTGTCACGGGTAACGAACTTTACTCCTGGGCAATCTGGGCCCAGTTGCACCATGAACGGGGTGGGAGGGAGAGGTGCAACTTTAAAAGCAATTTCCCTGCCCTAGGATCTACACGTACAAGGAATTTCATCGTCCCATATCCAGTTCTGGTCAAGTTATGAAGATTACTCACTGAGCAATCTGGGCCCATTTGCCCCTGAACCGGGTTGGGGTGGGACCCCTAGAAGGCACAACTAGACCCCAATACCCACTAGTGTAGCCTACCAAGTCTGAATTTGATACTTGCACTGGTTCAAGAGTTATGAGCTCCACAAAATACGGTGAAAACCGGAAACCGAAAACCGAAAGCCGAAAGCTGCTACGGCGCTCGCAACAGTGGATTGTTCGAAGGAACACTCCACTAAAAACAATCACTCGGTTGTCAGAAAAATAAATAAATAAACGAATCTTGGGGGACCACTCTCATTTTCCTTTATTGTAAATTTCTTCACCTCTCTACTTGGAATCGGAATAGAGGTGTTATTCGAAAGTTCAGTTCACAAACATTTCTGAGAAACTACTAATACAATACGGGAAGATGACGGGATCAGCCGACTCCCGGTTTTCACCACACCACCCCTTTACCCCCCACCCCCCGTTTGTAGGCTAGCACATTTGTATATATAGTTATTATTTTCTCACTTTCTTCTTCTTATTTACTCCACTTGTTTTTCCCCTCTAATGTTGGGGTAATAAATAAACAAATATTTTTTTTTTTAAACCCACCACCAACGAACGAAGGCACCACTGGCTAATTCAGGGTTGGCCGAGCACCGAATCTACATCGTATCGATAGGCAAAGGAGTAGTAAAAAAGTTTTAATTATCGATTGTCGATATTAAGCTTTTGAACAAGTGAGACAAGGTTACGAGATTCCCTTCCGTGTAAGGTTTAACTATACCTACTTCTCCTGAAACTAACCAAAACGAATCCTTCAACCAAAACTTTCAGTAAGCTATGTATACGAAGGCGATCAGATTGCCCAAGAAACAAGGCCAGGATTTTCACCGGGATCTCAAACAGGATCAAACAAGCCAATGATTTTTTTTCATTTTTCTTGACCACCAAAGCACAGTACTACATGTGCGACAGTAATCCAGTCCGCTTCAACTAAGTTATGTTTCTCTTTTGGACACTGAGCTTCACTGGATAGCAAGTTTAACTTACTGAGACGAACGTTATTTACCAAGACTGAACAAAGAAGACAGGTAACCTGTGTTGCATAAGATGCACTGGACATTATTTAATTCGGAAACAACCGTTTTAGCTGACTGGTATGATACGAGCCCAAAACAACCACTTAGATTTTTGAGAGACCGTAGGAAGCTGCTTCGACTAAGAAAGGGCTAACTTAAAGGATCAGAAAACTTGACTCAAACTTAACTCGGGGAGCTAGCTGACATGTCAAGAATCGATATTGAGAGTAAGAAAAATTCTCGTTACGACCATTGCAGTTTCCGGGCAGTTTCCGAGAATTCGACTTTTGAGTTAGTAGAAAAACAAGACCTAAGGTTTCGATGGGATCCCAAAAATGTAGTATTTGATCCAGACAAATGGGTCTTGTCTTCACCAGATCCAGTATTCGCAGGCTAATCATCTGAGAAAACCAAGTTCAGATAGTTCAGATATACCTCTATCAGCCATATCTATTTTGACGATACTGACCGAAACTTCCTGCTTTACTTCTGCAAAATTTCCGGTTTCGGCTGAATTCCAAGCGAACTACCTGTCCAGCAAAAATGAAAACTTAGAAGAGAATTCAGCGTATCTCCTTGTCCCTATAAAGGATATTCAATCAACTTCAAATAAAACCTAAACTTACAAAGAAATTTCCGGTTTCAACCGGATTCCGGACGAATTACATGACCGGGTGAAAAATTATTGTCATATACAGACTCAGCGTCTCCTTAGCCCGAAATCTGTCATCTAATCAACTTCAAATAAAACTTTTGCTTTTAACGAACTTTCCGGTATTGGCCAGATTCCGGGCGAACTATTTGTCCGGGTAGAAAATGCTTTTCATATAAGTGTTCAGCATGCCTTCTTACTCCTAAATCTGTCATCTAATCAACTACAGATAAAACTTCTAATTTTTGTCAACTTTCCGGTTTTTGCCGGATTCCGGACGAGCGACTTGTCCGGCGAGAAAATGGTTTCTATCATCGTGTTCAGCATGTCTTCTTACCCCTAAATCAAATATCTAATAAACTTCAAATAAAACTTTTACTTTTAACCCCATAATCGACTATCACATTAGCTGTTTAAAAATATTTTGTTTGTCCCTTAATTTGAACCCCCTCCCCCACCCCTAAATATAGGGCTACAGAGTCCATCTACGAACTTGACCTTACACTTGGCCCAAAGAACCTTCACACCGAGTTTCATCAAAATATCTCATTCCCTTCGAGAGTTATCGTGCTGACAGACGGACGGACAGACGGACAACTTTTGCGATGTCATAGGTATCCCTCCACTTACGTTTTGGGATCCCAAAAAGCAAAAGATTTGTGTGCCGGGAGTAGGAATCGAACGCAAGACCTCTTGATACTATCCCGATGTATTAGGCAACACGGTCATAAGCGAACTTGTACGGTGCATATGTGCATAATTACAGTGCATAAGGGGAAGGGCCTGCCAGCTAGCTTTGGGAACACTAAGGAGGGGGTTCGAGATAAAAAAGAGGGGGGGGGGACAATAAGTCCCTGCATCTATATCTAAGCCCCCCAGGTCGGTTTGATGGCCGAAAGTTACGTAGTCAAGTTTTCTGTGCCTTTAATCCAGACACCACCACAGTTTCGTTAAATTTAATTTGTTTTTACCGATCGAATTTCCGTCAGTCAGGTAATTGCGAGTTAGGGTACTTTCAGACCGGCTAGGACGATGAAACTTGTCAGACATATTAGAGTCCTGACTAGATTCACTTTGAAACTGGAACTTCACAGATCCAACCATAAAGGGAGGGGAGTAGAAGGAGGGAGAATCCGGAATCTTGAAGCATGTACAAATTTCGAATGAGCGATCAGATCTAAGTGAAACTTGAAAACTGACAAGAGAACATATCTTAAAAGCCCCATTTCGCTTTAAGTGGAGGGATTGGGACTCGAATATGTGGGAAGAACATTCCACTTTCAGATCCAGACCAGATCCGGCAACTGTGGTGGTGTACTTCCTCATATGTTCTTTAGAGCCTGACATGCAATATGAGAATTTTTAAATGAGTCAGCCAAGGAGACCTCGGAATTACGAATGACGTTCGAATAAACGGGTTCCAACCCAATTCTGATTTGAGAGGGACAGCTGGAGAATTAAGGGTCAGGTCTTTGCTAAAAGCGCGGATTTGAGGTTTGTATGTAAGTTCGTTGCAGGCCTTCCACACTTTTTTCATCCTATTTTCTTTTGTGTTTGTAAACTGAGTTGTTGGTTGTAACAAAGCAACCCCACCCGGGTATATTTTGAAAAACATAAATATAACTCAGCATCAAGTGTTCCGAAGGCATAAAGCTGACTTACCACTAGGCCACGGTGCGTCGGTTAAGGAAATAAAATCCACCACGTTATGCTCCATCTCGAGAACCGTTGTGCTACGTCCATTAATAACTGTGATGCAAGGAGATCGGCCCGGTCTGTCTTGAGGAAGTCCACCGCTGAAGATCATATAAGGCTCACTGCAAAAGAAGGTCTTTAAGTAAGTAAGTCAGTCATTTATTTATAGCCCGCCATTTTGAAAAAGCGGAAAATGAAAGAAAATAAAAAAATCACATAAAAAAACACGGTTCGAAACACAACTACACTGTAAAAAGTCCCTCCGTATAAAGAGTAAAGTTAACTGCAGTATTTGCTACTCAGATTCATCTTATCTCGATTTGGTATTAATCTTATCTGCGTAGAGATAAGAGTAATCCGAGTAGCAAACACTGCAGTTAACTTTAATCTTTATACGGAAAAACTTTTCACAGTGTATGGTAGAATCAGCAGATGCACGACGATAATCCGTTTATTTCTTGACTTTCTCTAGTCCCCTGGCCTAGCATTTTTAAAGTTTAACCGAAAAGGGCTGATAAGACAATCCCCATAAGACATGCTGATAAGACATACCCATCAGTTATTCACTTAAATAAGCTTGAAGACTCGATGAAATACTTCATTGCTCCGGTATACTCTATGGGACTAAGTCCAAAACACGCCAGTGATCCTCGGGAAGAACGAGAAAACGTAGCACTAACGACTCAAACTCAACAACTCAATCCGGTGTTAACCAATCACGGGGATGGAGCAGCTGTGATACCGCTTCCGGCTCTTCCGCTAGGTACAGGGCGATTTTTCATCGGTAAGAAGAGTTAGTCATCAAGAGTATTTCTGAGTGGGTCTGACGGTGGCGACTAACCTAGTGCAAAGAGTTAGTCATCAAGAGTATTCCCGACCAATTGATTTTCGAATAGTGGACATTTCCTGTCGGATCTGCGGTACCTCTATGCGCTTGTAACCTGTGGGGTACGCTTGGCGAAAAAGATTTATAAACAATTGATATTCAGGCACTAACCAGTCTTTGACAAGCTCACCACTCGCCACTGAAAAGCCGCGTTTGTGTTGAGAATCAAATTTTCTGTGTCATAAGGCGTCTTCTCGCCGTTCCCCGAGGAGTCCTCGGGGAATCGAAGGGAACGGCGAGAATAGAGGGAGTCACTCCACGCGGACTCCGAGTACAGAAACAGCGAGAATACGGGGAATGCTTCTAAAATGGATTTTGTTCGAAAAATGAATATGCAGCTGAAAAAATTGGTCTAGATCCACTTTATTTTTGGTTTTATTTATTCTGTTTCTTTTTAATAATTTTACATAGCACCTACAACAGCAAAAATTGATTCCCCTCCGAATTTGAAAGGGAGTCCTTTTTGAAGATGGTGATGATAATCGGAGCATTCCCCGTCCGTGGGGACTCGCGAGAATACGGGGAGTGAGTCCCCGGGACAAACAAAAAAGCGGGGACTCCTCAAGTGGAGTCCTCGGGGGACGGCGAGAATACGCCTATAGTAGAATTCGCATTGTAAGGACGGCCGTAGATATTCTGAACGTCACCACTAGAGCAGATAGTAGCTGCGTTTTTGCATGCCTTACAGCACGCCTGTGAGTGGCAGCTGTGCTTATTAGGTGTTTTGGCAAACCTTTCCCTGTAGCCTGTCTGCCTATAAGGCGTTTTTGCTCCTCAGTCCAACGGCCAAAGAACGAAATCCACAGGCTACGGCCAAAGGCCTTCTTGATGCCGTTGTCCTTAGCCTTAGCCTGTGGTTCCTTTCAAAAATGGAGCATGCAAAAGCGCCTTATAAGCACACAGGCCAACTGCTACGACTACAGTCCACAAGAATGCAAAAACGCAGCTAGTGAAAAAAAAATAATCTCTTAGCAGAATCCAAGTACTACAGTGTATTCGATTAAATGGTACAAAGCTAAGTTGGCTTTTCAGTTAAACTTTAACGCATAAACTCTGCTTTTCATGGAACTTCATCAGCAGATTCTGTGCAGTGGGAGGTTTTACCGCCCAAAAAAAATCAATGGATACAGCCGCCCAGGATAGAGGCACTGATCCGCATGTTGCATCAGAACCACGTGGTATCTAGTAAACTTTACTAAATTGTAAACGCATTATACCCTTCTGATAAACTAATGTACTTCGGTGTTCGGACTGGGAAGATTCTGAAATTAACAAAAGCATTATGAAATGCTGTTGGGATGCAAGATTCGACGGGTTTACGGTCAAGCCATTTCATCCAAGTTTCACTTATAGTGAAGGAAGGTTATTCGCAAAATTATACTACAGCGTTGCACTTCCGCATGTCCTTTATAGCCCTATCTTTAAGTTCTTACAGTACGAAAAATTCCTTTTATGCCTCCCTCTTTGGACCCGAAATGAAATATGAGCAAACAAATTTAATATCGCAGACCCAATTTCGAAACTAGACGAGTTAGATCTACGGTCTAACGATAAACATACCGACCACGACTGGCAAAGGATTTTTTTTATAGTGCAAAGCGCATACGTCAGCTGAATTTTACTAGAGCTATATTTCATCACTTCTTGGCAAGGGTCCTCTTCAGGCTCAAAGCCGCTCAAGTTGGAGAAACGAACTTGTGGAACAAGTTGGAAAAATTGAAGTTGGAAAAACGAACTTGTTGGAAACGAACTTTTTCCACAAGTTCGTTTTAAGCCTGAAGAGGACTATTGCTAAGAAGGGCCGAAATATAGCTCTGAGAAAATTCAGCTAACGTATCTATTTTGCACTCTCAAAATATGATTCGCAGTCAGCTTGGGCTGAAGGAATAAAGGTTTTTTTTGTAAGTTTTTTCATGACTACTGAAACCCGTACATTGCGACTAAGTTCAGTATTTTCAGTATGAATTCTTTTCGTTTTTCGTTATTTTCCCTTATCACTTCATAATTTACTTTACTCCGTTAATTCTTCTTTGCAAATAGCGCGGTTTCGTAGTACTGGTCACCCACAGCAGGACAAGGAAAGAAGCTCGGGATTCTCGTGAAACAGGCGGATAACTATTCCTTCACCCCAACCTGACTGCTGACGTATCCGTTTTGCACTATCAAATATGAGGCGGATAAAACCCAGCCAGCAGCAGTCAGACAGTGTGTTAATGATTTTTTTGTATTGTAGTATGTCATGAAAAGCGAACAAATGGGGGTGAAAAAATAATGCCGTTAGTGTAGGACAGAAAAAAAAATATTTCGGACCTTTTTGGACAGGATTCAGAGTTCTGAATCTAAAAAATAAAAAGTGTGTTTCTATGCGCTAATCGATGCTTCAAAGCAAATAATATGTTGTTTTTCCATAAGACCAACTCTATTTCTAAACCAGTAAGCTTTTCTTTCTGCCGTAATGTCATAAGGACGAAAAGGCGTGAAAGCCTTTATCAGCATTTTACTTATTTATTTATAAACAATAACAATACTGCACTTCAGTATGGTTCCGCAGCGCCGGACTTGCCGAATTCCTTCGTTAAGTATCAGTAGTGATACATTTTGTCTATGTTATGTTCAGATATCCTTGCACATTTTCGAATGTCTTCCTTCTTACTTAAAGTTTAACTGAAAAGCCAACTTATTCTTGTGTCATTTAATTGAATGCCTTGAATTATTTGGATTCTGCAAAGGGATTTTCTCATTTTCTAGTTTCTGCTCTAGTTATGACGTTCAGAAGCGTAAATTCTACAATGCGTAAAGCGTAAATTCTACAATGACGCGGGAAATTTTAATCTCAACACAAACGCGGCCTTCCAATGGACAGTGGTGAGGTTGGTGAAGATTGCTTAGAGCATAAACAAAAGAAAATTATAAATCTCTCTCGTAAGGCATACAACAACAATACAGGCGCATAGAGGTACCATAAATCACACGGAAATTCCACTGAAAATCGATTATTCGTGAATAGCGGAACAACGAAGTAACGCATTTTCAGTGGGTCTTCAAGCCAAATTAAGTGAATAAGTGATGGGTAAATATATTGTGCTATCCCAGTCCTTTTAGGTTAAACTTTAAAGTCCGTACAAAAACAATCCCAACTAATCTTCAACTTCTGCTTCCCTTAAACCCAGGGTCTCCTGTGGATCACCATCAGGGTGAGACAAAGATCTCTGGTATCGAACATTCATGTCCTCATGATGACGACAGAAAAAAAGGAAGAAATCCAAGAAATTAGAAAGCATTAATTGTTTACGAGTGCATACCCAAAACTCATGCATATGTTTTTGCTAATTATCCAGAGATGATTTTACTGTTCACGGTGGAAATTTAGAATCGACACAACTCGTTCAAAATGAGTGACAAGCGATGAGCGCAAGGGGGTAAAAAAAAACTCTGCAACTATCAACAGAATTGGAAGTGAATGTACTCGCGGTTTTGTCATAATACTGTGACAGCTTAAAGGAAAAGTTACAGGCGTCTCAAAACAGAGATAAAAGACGGTTCTATGCAGAAACAGCGTATTTGGAGACCGTCTTTAAAGATTCTTGTTTGTTTGTCCATCAAATTCGGTGACGCCTAAAAGCCTCAAAGTAGAGAAAATTCTATGTAAACACACACACCGAAAAGCTCATTAAAGCGTGCCACCCTTCTCAAATCTCCCTGGTAATGTTTGCCTGAGGCAACTGAAGCAATCAATAAAGATCCTCATTAGGTGTTCATCTTGGAATCATGGGATGGCGGAATGTCTATAATTAAACGATATCGTGTTGGATACTATCGAAAAGCGTCGTGTTTAACAAAGGTATGGTTGCGTGTTTGTAGGCGGTCTCCGTTCTCAGCTTTCTATTGCCATTCATCCTTTTTCCATTCACCATTCTCACTTTTTTATCTCAGGTTTTTAGTGGAGAATGGTGACTGAACAATGCACTACTGTGGCCGCACTAACCGGCTTTCGGTTTTCACATTTTTATGAAGTTCATAGACGATGTGAACCATGACAGGCATCAAGTTGAAATGTGGTGTACTTGTTGGCAATGTGGTTTAGACGTGCGTTTGGGGGACCGCCCCCAACACCCATCCGTCCAAAGGCAGTTGGGCCCAAATTGACCAATGAAGTAAGCTCGTGTTTTGAACAAGGTACGAAGTAAGATAATGAACTGCCGTGTACTTACAGCTCCTAGGGTCTAGAAGTACCTCTTAGAGTTGCCACCCCTTGGTCCAAGTCATAACCTGGCAACGGGTATCAAGTTAAATTTGTGGATGGCGTTGGGATCTAGATATGACTTTAGTTCGTAACGTGGTACGGGTGCAGACCGGAAGCCCGAACTTCGAGTATTTACAGACTCTAGGGCCCGGAAGTGCCTTTCTGAGTTTTTATCTCCCCCACCCTCTCGGTTCAAGGGCAAGTGGACCCAGATTGCAAAGTGAATTAATTTCGCAACTTGACGCCCGTTAAAAGTGCGACGAAATTTCGCGTACTTTGAGATCCTAGGGTCTGGACGGGTCTTTTGGAGTTTATCTCCCCCCACATCCTCGTTCATCGGCAACTGGGCTCATATTTCCCAGCAACTCGAGCTTCATAGCATGACCATGGTTTCGGTTACGACGACGAAAAAATGTGTGCTGAGTTGATTGAAGCTGGTCACGGATCGATAGCGTCCCACCTCCTCGACTCCACTTGGTTCATGGGGAAATAGGCCCAAGTATCCTAGAGCCGGTTAGGATAAATTTGTGTTTTGAGGCCTTAATTTTTGAGCGCCTATCCCCTCACCGAAAGGTTGAAAAGACGTGCTTGGAAGTTTGAGAGGTCGCTCTAGAGAAGTTTGAAAGGATACCTTAATAAGCCTGGCATTTATTACCACGTGAAATAAGCCAGGGTTGACGGTTGCGCAGCTGTTGTACTACACCCGCCTGCTTTACCGACCGAGTTACAGAAAGATCGAAAGAACGGACTTGGATTTCTTCCCTATTTATCCACATTTTCAACAACATGGCGCAGAAATAATATGTAGCTCTACGAAATTTCCCGTTTCGCCCGATTCCGGTCTCATTAATGGTCCGACAAGAAAACCGAAGGAACGATACAAACATGGACAAACAATTGACTTTTACCACTGCAAGTGGACCAAAATGGAATAAAATATATATATTAATCTTTTTAATTTATCTTCTTAGCCTCGTTCTTATGCGGCATGTCCGTTTATTACTGGGCGATCTTGTTCAGTTGCTTCCAGCCGGGAGGATCGGGGGGGGGGGGGGGGCAAAAGGCGTGAGAAGGGCTGAACACCGACAAATACAGCAAGTATCAATGTATCAATCCCTCTCTTCCCGTCGCGAAAAACTATGCCGTAACTTTGGCTCCTCCCTTCTCCAGCACCCCATGTACCGTTCACTCCTTCCTCCACCTTTGTTCCTGTAAGATCTCGTCCCCCCCCCCCCCCTCCCGAGAAGTGGCTGAGAAGGTTCCCAAACTGACCCTAATCTACTGTAACACTATGCGTTACAGTAGAAGCTTTGTGCCCAGATTTGTAAAGCAGTAAAATGATCTTCAGCATTTATCTGCCCTGTTATTTTTTTCTGTTGACAACTTATTTTATGTTTGTTTATGACTAAAAAAAACATCGTATTTGGGCTCTGCCCACGAGAGATATGTTTTGCTTTATTATCAAATAAATAAATGGAAATGACACCTATGGAAATCACCAAAAGTCACTGATAATCGAAACCCAAAACCGATTACAAGGCGCAGATAAGTTCAACTGTCTTTAAAGAAACTGCACTAATGACACTCTACATTCTTTTCTAGCCGATGAATGAAAAATTGAATGTTGTATTTGATGTGTTTTGTTTAATTCCTTTATTTTATTTTAAATACTCCGCTTTTCAAATGGCGGGTCAGAAATAAATTACTTACTTACTTACTAAAAACGCAACTACTGCCTTTCGTTTCCTTTTTCCTTTTACTGACTGACTTCTTGTACATTTGGTGCGTCATAAATTATATACACATATACATATATTTCTGGTCGGCGCGAATGGTATTCCCTTTGAAGAAGAAGGACAAAGAACTTACCCTGTTGAAGAAGACCGCCAATCCACCTTCAAAATGGGCTTGCACGATTCCAGCTTACCGTCGGTTCTCATTTTTGCTGCAAAAAATGTAAATAAAAACAAACTTGTGGAGAAAACGCATGGGATTGCAAAAAAGCGGGCAAGGAATGGAAAGACATAAGAGGAAAGGTAAGAGAGTGAAAGGATACTAGCGACAAGAAAACTGCACCACAGAAGAAGAATAAAAGGAAGAACGATAAAAAACAGGGTTTCCTTCTTTCTCTCCCACACCTCCAACCTATACCACAGCAAATTAACAGGTGTAGGGAGCGGCAACGAGAGGAAGGTTAGAAGTAGCGAAGGAAAATACTAAATGTTTAATACTCTATATGACTAAGTCCAAAACACGCCAGTGATCCTCGGGAAGAACGAGAAAACGTAGCACTGCGACTCAAACTCAACAATTCAACCCTGCGTAAGCAAATCACGGCGATGTTTGGGTGCAGCTGCGATACCGCTTCCGGTTCTTCCGCTAGATACAGGGCGATTTTTCATCGACAAGAAGAGTTAGTCATCAAGAGTATTGCCTTCCCAGTTCCGGAAAAGGGGACTAAAGCCTTTTAGGCCGTTTATGATATATCCAAGTAAAGTGGACCGTTCGTGCCCGAGCTGAAAGCTCTACTAGGCTGAATCCAAATCATCATCAGCAAGGGGAACTAAACTTTGACAAGGCACGTATACAGATCCCTGGTGTACGATGAGGCAAACAATAAAGAAGGAAAGGCAAGAAAGACAACATACACAGGAAACGAATTATTCGTTGTTTGCCGCAGCTTGCCCGTCTTATTACCTATGCACCCTTTAAGTAACTTTCCTTTTATGAAGCATTTTCTACTATGCCTTTCTTCTTGGTACAAGTTGCCCTTTTTTCTTATCCTTGCCCACTTTTAATTTATTTCCTCTGGTCACCACGCGTTTCCTTCCCGTTCCTGCTTGTCCGAACAGCCTGATACGTCCTGTGGTCCATGTTTTATGAGCAACGCCTGTGGCGAAAATTAAAGGTCAAAATGCAATCTGTTTCCAAAATTTTGCAACCAGACAAGATCTTTTTCACAAGCGCACTCTAAACTTAAGCAAAAAGCCCTTTCTGCCACTTTTGGCATACTGATCCCAATGATTTTCGCATTACTAGAACGCCACCTTCTGCTAGTCCTTACAGCCGTCCCACGAATTACACTGAGTACAAAAATACGGGACAGACTAAAAAGAGGCACGGCACGGCACGACATAGTATAGGAGGCACGGGTACTAAAAAGAGGCACCAAAACTAAAAGGTCTCTTTCAGGCTTCAGAGTGAGGACAACCATGATCTAACGTGTCTTCTTTTAGGCTCTGGAGTTACGAACTCTCACTTACTTGTCTACATCTACTACTTGCTAATCTATTTTATTACTCGTGCCTACTGCGCTATGCCGTGCCGTGCCGTGCCTCTTTTTAGTCAATCCCCAAAAAACACAGGAAACAAGCCGAAAACGGTCACATATTTATCTCCTCCCCCTCGACAGAATCTGTCATTGTCTGAGAAAAAAAACTCGGGAAATATTGAGCTGGTGCATTTCGAAAATCTTATCCTAGGGAAGACGAGATACAGGGACACAAACAATGGAGACTTCGTTATGGCAGAGAATGAGCAAAGTTGTATTTCTAAAGGCACAGAATGACTCGTAGAAGGCTGTATTTGTTCACGATGGCATTATATACTTTCTCATATGCTCCAATATTAACGATTCGTGTCTTTGGGGAAAATGAAAACCTAAACAGGAGCTTATGAAAAAGCAACTTTGTTCTGCCAAGCGTACTCTACGCGAGGCGAATGACGAGCGACGAATACACAGACGAGTGGTAGACATTGGGGAAGAAAAGATCACACTCGCAAGATCACAAGCATCACTGTGATGAGGTAGAAAAAGACTACGTCTGAAGCGTAAACGTACCTGGGAAAGCATGAATTCGGCTTAATACACTGTCAGAAGTTTCATAACAGGTAACACGAGGATGCGCGGTTTCAACAGATAATGCGTAACATTCGGATGTTATCTGTTGTGTTTGAAAACGTTATACATGAAATGTTATGCATAACATGCTTTGTTAGGAAAAGCCAAAAAAGCATCTATTGACTTTATTCTTTGTCGTCATTTCGTCGTTTTCCGCATGTCGGAAAACTCAGCAGATACTTTTTGGCGGTTTTTCGGTTCTTCCTGATGGTAACGCTTATTATGCATAACATTTTGAAACACAACAGATAACATCTGAAGTGTTATTTGTTACGCATTATCTGTTGAAACCGCGCATCCTCGTGTTGTCTGTTATGACAGTGTAGTCCTTGATGGCGCAGAATCCATCCTAACCTCGCTGAAGCGTGTTTCCAGCTAGTTCAGTTTCATGTTGCCGTGGGGGATTTTCTTGTAACATTTCGGCTGAATCACGGTGGGAAATAGCTTAAAGTTTCGGCGAAACCCTTCATTCATTTACTGATTTGTCAAATGAGAGGTTCGCTTGTTGCACTCCGGGCTGTTTGTGGTCTTTTTTCACCAGTTTCCGGTTCTTCTCCTGTAACGCGTTTTCGTCTCGCCGCGGTGATCACAGCTTGGGTCGAATCGGCGTTCTTGCTCAGATAGACAAAGTTTTGTTGGGACTATTCAGCATACCACCAGGTATCTAAGCTAGGACAAAAGATCCAGGATACTCTTCCATTACAGAGAAATGTTCCTAGTTCAGCACAACAGCTGCGAAATATTTTGTCTATCTGGATAGTCGGGTATTTTATCCCCGTGAGTGTTTCTCGAACTATCTGACGATCGGTCAAGAGCGCATAAGAAATCTATTATTGACAAGCCCCCTGAATGGCGAGTCATTACAGGAACTTTATGGGTCCCTGGTAAAACCAGAGACCATCGGTGCGTACTCCGCTAGCAAAGGAGGCAAAGATTTGCTCCTTCTCCATCAGGAAACGCCATTAAAGCACAGATCTTGTTCAAAGCCAACTTCATCAGAATTTTCGGTGGGTGACAAGAAGCTGTTCCGGGCCATTGCGCGAAACACGTTGGCACCTGTTTCGCGACCACCCCGAAACGTTTAGCTGACGAAGATCCTCCGCAAAATATGGCCAAGATAATGCGAAACAAAGTGTCGGCTGGCGCATCCGTATGGGAGCAACAAACGAACTGCAGTCCTCTGATACTTTTTAGGGAACGAACTAACCTAGCAGGAAATAATGTTGACTCAAAATAATATTCACTGCTTATACCACTTCCTCCCCCACAAAGTAAACAATCCATATTGCTTCTCGCCTGGTGTCGAGCCAAACCCTATCTTAGTGGATCTTGAGATTTCTAAGCATTCTTAGAAAGACGAACTAATCCCTCGCTACCAAGGGATGCGAGTCCTGAACGGATGGGGGGGGGGGGGGGCTCTAACAACCAAAAGCATCCCTTTTCCCAATCCTCAACCAGCTCTTCCGACAGCAAGGTTCATAATGCTACTTCGGAAAATCAGCTGTACTTCTCCAGCACAACGCGCAGCGCTTTCCTAACGGCCACGGAGAAGCGGGGAAATCAATACCTTAATCGATCTTCGCCAGAGGCGACTAAACTACGGGAGGGATGCAACAGGTTTCCCTGGATATTGCTAAGGTAAAGCAGGAAGGTGTCCAAATCCAAATCGGATATCTGATTAACGGGGAACTCGGTAGACCTGACACCTGTTCGATCACCCCCGGACACGCAAAGAGAACTGAAATTAGCAGACGAATTAGTCGTTGGGGAAGGATTGTGGCAGAGAATCAAAGGAGATCATTAAGGCGTGGTTATTTCCTCGACAAAAGGAGACAAATTGGAACGAAGGCATAAAAGGAAAAATGGACCTGAAAAGGAATCAGGGAGACAAAAAAAAGGATTCTAAAATACAAGCGATATACTCCCCTGAAAATCGATATCTTTCCAAAACTGAGACAAAATACTACCTTCAGCGAACAAGTTAGTAGGTAACAGCGAAAAGTGTCCTGTCTTAAGAAACTCTGGAGCAGGAAAGCTACACTTTAAGAAAAAAAAATTTATCCGCTTTCAGATAACTTAGTCTGCAGTACTTTGCATCTAGCGTTTAATCCTCCATCGGATTTTAACTCTCCGAACAAGGAGTAAAAATCTCCAAATTCGGTGATACACTGTTAGAAGAAAACAATGTAGGAAAGACTTTTTACAGTACAGGTTCAATGACGGAGGTAAAAACAGCATTATTCGCCATGAGCCAGGCAAAAATCCAAGATCGTGGCCCGATTAAGGCTCTGAGACCTGATTTAGTCCCATTACCGTCGTAGCCAACTGACGGTAGCATGAACGCGGGATTTGCAAATTTTGCCTCTGCTAATGGCGCCAAACAAAGGGTCGGGAATTCCACAGCCGAAGACAGATGTACATGTATGTCTGTAGGTATTACACACGGAAAGCCCAAAGGGCGGCGGTATAAAAAAGGAAGCCATCGGGCAATGTAGAAGCAGCGCAATACTACTCATCACATACGGGGAACGTTTTAATTCCGACAACTTCACTTTCTCTGCCTAATACTCTCCGACTTTTTTCATTCATCATATTTTCGAAATGTTTAAGTTATTTTTCAAGGATGTTCCTAGTCGACAAATTATTGATCTTGTTAACAGTTCATGCCTTCATGCCCACGTTAGTACTCGTACTCCACGAGTCAAACAACTTCTGTTAGCTGTAGAAACAAGAGCTACGAGCTCAGATGGCACTTGTTACGAGTAGATGGCACAAGAAAGCAGATGAGAACGTCACAAAATACCCCCTTTAACCCCCTTAGGATCGGACCTAGAAATAGGATACCCAGTTTCACGCGAGTCTGAACTCATCTAGAGCAAATGTTTTATCACACTAGTTTGATCCCTACGAGTGCCATACTATTTTCAGTACCCGTCCCTCTCAAACTCCCCCTACCACGAGCGAATCCGGTTCAGCCACATAAACAGATTATCTAAAGCATCTTTTCTTACTGGCTATCAAGTTTCACTCGAGTCTTCGGGAAACTCTGGTACCCCCCCCCCCCCCCCACCGTGCTCGGATCCGGTCCAGACCCTAAAATAGGTCATCTAGGGCACATGGTCTCTTTACTTTCCAAGTTTCAGTCAAATGACTCAACTCGTTTGACCCCTATGCGAGCCACAAACTTTCCCCCTCCAACTCCTCCCACTGTGGCCGAGTACGACTAGGACACATAAGCCTTCGTATCTCTAGCATCTTCTCTTCTCGTCCTTGAAACTTTACTGGAATCGGAGCATATCAGGAAATTTAAGATTTCCGCTTCATCCTCCTTCTACCGGGGCGGCATCCGGTCCGGACGCCAAATAACAAACTAGACCGTATAAACCTGGTACTGTCCAACTTGCATTCCACTAGGCCATTTCCTTTGGTTTTTGTAAATGTCACGAAGTTTCCAACCCCCCCCCCCCTCCAACTCCCCCAGCTGTTGCCGTTTGTAGTTCGGAGACATGTGATGCATAACCAATCATTAGTTCTGATCACCCATAAAGTTTCACTCGAACTGGACCACCCGTTCGCAAACTACGGAAGTCAGCATTTCCGGATTCCCCTTCCCTTAACTCCCCCAAAAATGGTCGGATCCAGGAACGGAAGTTTTCCGGGAGCATTGTGTCAGGTCTTTAATCCTATTGGTCGGGCCACTAATGGCTGCCAAGTTTCATCGTCCTTAGCACATCTGGAAGAATGGTAACTCGCGATCACCGGAATTCCCTGAAACCCCCTCAAACTCCCCCGAAAGAGCCCGATATGATTTGGTTCAGATAAAAACGAATCTAGGGCTTATGGTCATTCTTCCCACGAAATTCCATCCCGATCTCTCGACGGTAAGCTTTTCGCGAAAATTCCAACGCCCCCCTTCAACCCCCCCACCCCACACACACACACAAGTTTTGGATCCGGTCCGCACTTCTGAGGCAAAACCTCTTTCCATCTGCCAAGTTTCATTCAAATTCGATCGCCCGTTCAAAAGTTATGAATGTCACACAATTCCGGATTCCCCATCCCCCTACGATAGTCGTATCAGGCAAACGACTATTCTCAGGTCATTTTATTAGAGCCCCTGGTATGCCAGCCCAGTTTCATCGTCCTAGTACATCAGGAAGTATCGAACTCGCGGGATCATCAGAATTCCGCCCCCCCCCCTCTCCACATGGTGCCCGAATCCGGTTCATTTATGTCTATGATGTACCTAGGACTTGTGCTTGCTCTTTCCACCAAGTCTCATCCCGATCCCTCCACTCTAATCTTTTCCCAAGATTCCCCCCCCCTTCAACTCCCCCCGAAATCACAAGATCCGGTCAGGATTTTACGTGGGTCATCTGAGACATGAGGTCTTTCCAAATATCAAGTTTTATGAAGATCCGACCACCCGTCCAAGTTATAAATACCACAAGATTCCGGATCCCCCCACCCTCCACTCCCCCCACGATGGTCGGATTGGGGAAATGACTATTTCCAACTTAATCTTATCGGGTCCCTGATATGCCTGCCAAGTTTCGTCGTCCTAGCTTATGTGGCAGTGCCCGAACTAGCAAAACCAGGACCAACTGACAGACAGACAGACCGACGGACGGACAGAAACTGCGATCGCTATATTGCACTTAGCCGAAGGGCAAGTGACATGAAAACGGCCCAGATCTCCTCGCTCCAGTTTACAAAGTTTCGCTTTGCCGCAGTTGTTTTTCCACACTTCTAATTAGTGAGAGACATGCTATATTATTACACAACAGTATCGAAGGTTCTTGGTAGGTTCCGGTTCCACATTCTCACCGACCAGAATAAAAGCCAGGCAGACTTTACTTTCCTAATGACTGACTATCTGTATATGGTCAGTATGGTTGTGGATAGATTTTATTTTAGTCGGTAGTTTTGCGCATTACTTCAGGACTTCCGTTTAGGCACGAAAGCTCTCCATCCTCCCGTAACCCCCCGAACATTGACACAAACGACTTAAAGCAGGCCTCAAAATATACTGTTTCTGCTTAAACTAACTCCTCTACCAGCAACCTTTTCCTTCCCTGAAAGTGCCAGAAACACTGAACAAATCGCACATACGTTCACTCCCATTATGTTGCTACTCGCAATTGACTAACCCCTTTTCCCATTACTCCGATGCGGTTAGGCGACTCCTGGGTTCTTAAATTCCTTCCATGAGTATAATGAATCATCATCGAATAAGTACCAATTTAAAAATTTTGAAATATCGATATGTAAAGTTAATCATTTGAAATACTTACCCTTTTCCCTTTCATTTTTCTTCTGGTTAAGACTAGTACACCCAAGGTGACCCAAGTCCTGATACGGAAGATGTCGAAAAGGCAGGTTCCCTGATCTAATTCTCTTCCTCTTCTCCTTTCAGAGTTGAGAGAGAAGCCCTGTTCTGGTGAAATAGTCTTCTTCTTCCTTGAAACATTTCGAGGTTCCCAGCCTTGCAGTTTGAAAGCACTATAATCCTAGAGCCACGAATGCCTCAGACGGGACTGGAATTTCTTTGCTGATACATGATCCAGCACTTCTCCAAATTTGGACGGAACATTCGTGCTACCCGCTTACCCTACTATAGTATGTGGGTCACGTTTGGAGCTTTGGTTGCATAACAATTAGGCTGAAGTGATTCAAAAATGAATCGCCGAACCAGGGGGAGAGAAAACAATAGGTAACGGATGAGCTGAGCTCTAAGTCTAAACGAAACGGAGACCTGTCATGGCAACGCTAGAAGGGAAAAGGAATATATATATATATATATATCTGTATTTGAAAGCTACCAAGCCATATACAGAAAAACAAAACAAACAACAATCTCAAGTGACAAACAACCTCACATTCTTAACTTAATATCCTACCGACTTTCTGCTAAACTAATAACTTTTTCTATCATGTTTCCAAAACACACGATAGACCTAGCATTTGTAGACTTAAGGATACCTAGAAGTAGCTCATCCCCCCCATTCTGAAAAAGAGTACCCCTTATATTAGAAAGCTCCTCACACCTCAAGAGAACACGGCCCAGCCCCTCATCACTCGAATTACAAAAAGGACAAGGATACTGCGCTTCCGGACCACCACTTTTCCTTTTCCAAAAACTTTTACCAAGTTTGCTTTGACTGCTTTGATGGTAAGAGGCTTTCGATAGCTAGGCCCCACACAATTAGATTAACAAGCGGCAGTCGAGGAATCTGAAACCTAAGAGGGGAGGAGAAGGAAAGTGCCGTATACCTCGACTTCGACTCGTAAGCATGATTACCTGCTTTATCAAGGCTTTGATGAACTTAAGCGGATAACAAAATCCCGGATTCCGCCTCCCTCAACCCCCAAGCGGATGACCGGATTCGGGAAAAGAAGGTTTTGTTGGGCATGGAGCCGGTTGATGCATGCCAAGCTGCACTATCATCGCTTACGTGTAAGCACCCGAACTAGCAAAACCACGACCGAGGAACAGGCAGACCGACGGACAGATAGACTTCGCGATCGCCAATGGCAGTTGAGCCGAAGGCCCAAAATATCGGGACAAAACGAAATTGCTGCTCGTAATTTTTGAACAATAGCATGTTCTCTTGACATGCTGGCCCGAGGCGAAAAAAAGTCTAACAGATGCAACTGGCATGTCTTGTTCCCCTTTCCAGACTACAGTGTTCACCGAACTCCGATCGAAAGGGGAGCGAAAATGAACAAAAATTATGCTGGAAAATGTCAAAGTTTTGACGAGGCTCTCATGACTTACTGGTCCAGGGAGAAAACAAAACTGACAAATATAACCAGCATGTCTTCTTCCCCTTTCCAGACACGCCATTCACCTATCAAGATATCTTTTTTCGTACGGCTTGCCAACGGCAAAATCAAATTGAGAATATAGACCATTCCTCCTAGTACTTTTTCTGGCCGTCCGTCCGTCGGTCTGTCGGTCCGGGTTTTGCTAGTTATGAGCACTTCCACATACGCTAGGACGATGAAACATGGCAGGTATGTCAGGGACCCAACCAGATTAAATAGGAAATAGCCACTTCCCCGATCCGACCATCTGGGGGGGGGGGGGGATGGAGGAAAGCGGAAGCCGGAAATATAGGTATTTTTACCTTACGAACGGGTGATCGGATCTGAACGAAACTTTATATACAGAAATACATTGTGTCTCAAACGTCCAATTTAAATCCGGACCGGACCCGGTGACATTGGGGGGGGGGAGTTGGAGGGGGAACCGGAAATCTTGAGAAACGCTAAGAGTGGAGGGATCGGGGTGAAACTTGGTGGGATGAACAAGCACAAGTCCTAGCTACGTGACTGACATAACCGGACCCGATCCGGGCACTGTGGGGGAGCTGGGGGGGGCGGAATTCTAGTGATCCCGCGAGTTCGGTACTTCCTGATGTGCAAGGACGATGAAACTTGGAAGGCGTGTCAGGGAAACTAACAGATTGCCTTGAAAATAGTCGTTTCCCCGACCCAACCATCGTGGGGACTGGAAGGATGAGGAATCCGGAATCTAGTAGCATGCGCATCTATTGAACGGGTGATCGGATTTAAACGGAACTTAATATTTAAAAAGATCTCGTGTCTCAGACGTTCTATTTTAAATCCAGACCGGTTCCGGTGATATAGGGGGGTTGGAGCGGGGGGTGGGGAATCTTTGGAAACGCTTAGAGTGGAAGGATCGGGATGAAACTTGATGGGAAGAACAAGCACAAGTCCTGGATACGTCATTGACATAACCGGACCGAATTCGGACACTGTGGGGAGCTGGGGGGTGGTCCGGATTTCTAGTGATCGCGCGAGTTCGGTACTTCCTGACGTATTAGGACGATGAAACTTAGTAGGCGTGTCAGGGACCCGAACAGATTTACTTGAGAATAGTATTTTACTCGATCCGGGATGGGGAATCCGGAATCTATTGGCATGGACAACTTTTGAACGGGTGATAGGATTTGAATGAAATATGGCAAGTGGAAAGAGCTATCGTCTCAGAAGTTCTATGTCCGTATCGGATTCGATACTTGTGGGGAGGGGGGACACTGGGAAACTTGTGAAACGCTTGATGTCGAGGATTGGGATGGAACTTGGTGGGGAGAACAAGCATTAGACCTAGATACGTAATCGACGGAGCCAGATCGTATCAGAGCTCTGTGGGGGGAGCTGGAGGGAGTTTCACGGAATTCCGGTGATCGCGAGTTAAAATAGTTCCAGATGTGCTAAGATGATGAAACTTTGCAGGCATACTACTGAACCGACCTAATTGACTTGAGAACCCGACGTCGACGTCAATCGTGCCTGGTCATTCAAGATGCTAGCATCTCGCTGATAGCAACCGTGTTAAACCTGTTTTTGCATCAGTTTGCTGTGGAATGGGATGATCTGACGTGATTCGAAATAGATCGTAGTTGCTGAATCATTGAACGATGACGAGCATAAGCATAAAGGATTTCGAGGACTTCAAACCGAGCATAAATGCCAAGCTACTGAAACCGGATAAGCTCGATACTATTCTGGCGAACCAAAACGACTTGTCTCTAAAGTTTGAGAGTTAGAAAAACGTCCGTTCCTGGATTGGGGGAGTGAGGGAAGGGGAATACGGAAATTGACTTCCGTAATTTGAGGGTGGTCCGATTCGAGTGAAACTTACCGGGTGATAAGAACTAATGACCTAGACATGCAAAACATGCGTCCGAACCACATGCGGCCATGGTTGGGGTACCGAACGGGATTCAATTTGGACAGTACCGAGTTTATGCGGCCTAGATTTGTTATTTGCCGTCTGGACCGGATCCGGCCACGGTACGAGGGGGGGGGGGACTACAACCAGAAATTTGCAGGTAGGCTATGCTCCTGCAATTCCAGTCAAACTTGATGGACGGGAAGAGGAGATGTCAGAGATGCGACTTTCATGTTTTCAGTCTTAATTCGGCCACAGTAGGGGGAGCCCCGGAAGTAAGTGTCAAACGAGTGCTGCGATTTAAATGAGACTTGGAACGTAGAGAACATCAGCCCTAGATGAAAAATTTTAGGGTCCGAACCGGATCTGACCCCGGTGGAGGGGAGTTTTTGAAAAAATGTTCAGATTCGAGTGAAAATTGATAGGTGGTAAGAGAAGATGCTTTAGATGATCCATTCTTGAGTCCGAACCAGATTCGGTCGCGTTAGGGGGTTGGAGGGAGGTAACGAAAATCGTGTGGCACGTCTAGGGAGCAAACGAGTGGATTTATTGGGCTGAAATCTGGAAGTTAGAACAGTCATTTGCTCCAAATGATGCTATAGGCGATGCCGGAAATGCTCAGACTTGAGTGAAACTACATATCCTATTTCTAGGTCCGAACCGCATTTTCGGATGACAGGTGTACTTTGGGACGTTCTCATCTACTTTCTTGTACCGCCTACACGTAACACGTGCCATATGAGCTCGTAGCTCTTGATCCCATCAGGACTCACCATGAGGGAAAACCGCTGCAGTCGGAAGTGGTTTTGGTCCCACTCTTGTCGACCACGTCATAAGCGAGCCGTCGGCATAGGATGATACAAACTGCTTTCCATCCGAGAGCCAGGACGCTGACCTCAGACCTTCCGATCCATTGTAGCGACTTTCAACCGTCTTCGTTTTAAGGTCCCAGAGAGAAAGGAGTCCTGTTTCGAAACCAATGAGTAGCTGCAATAGAAAACAAGATAAAACCTCACAGAATTATTACAGGGATGAAGAACGCGAAGTTTTATCACAGGCAAGGCGGAAAATCCCGCATGAACATGCGCTTCATTAGTTTCGCTAGAGCGCGTCGAGTTAGAATGCGTGACCGTAATTTCGCGGTCCTGCGTTCCCGCGGCTTTAGGCGTTTTCCGCAGCACACGTAGACTTTTACACTCGGAAAGCCCTCCGAATATGGCCGCACGATGACAACCTGAAATCACAGCCGCTCGAGCTCCACGTTGGGTGGTTCGCCGAAAAGCCCAAACTTCAAAGAAGGTGCTTTGCCCTCAACACTTCTCATAGCTTAAAACAAAGGTCACGTCACATACGCGTTGCCTCCGTCCCATAAATGTTCGCATCGATACTCTATATGACAATTCCAAAATACGCCAGTGATCCTCAAGAAGAACGAGAAAACGTCTCACTAACGCTAAAACTCAACAACTCAAATCCTGTGTCAAACAATCACGGCGATCTTCGGGAGCAGCTGTTATACCCGAGGTGATACCGCTTCTGGCTCTTCCACTAGGTACTCGGCGATTTTGCATCGGTAAGAAGAGTCAGTCATCAAAAATATTCGCGAAGGTCATGCTGATTTTTTCGCAAACCGGAAAACTGTTTCCTGTGACGGCGAATGTCAGTCAGTTCGTCCTGCGAATTTCGCTTTGGCCAGAAATTGCATGAAAGAGTACAATTTTTCGCGGTCAGCAAAGCGATGGACTCAGTATGAACTTGCGCCAAGACCAAAACTAGCGTCGTTTCGTTCTCCACCACGAAAATATGGCGACATCACATTCGCTAAACTAAGACCACTCCTGACGAACTATTGTTCTTCCTGGTGTCGGCCACAGGAAGACTTTAGCATCCAATCCAAGCAATACCCGCAACAACAACAAACAATCAGTCACTACCATACAACCTGCCAACACCCTTATAAACTGTACCCTCCGGAACCACATACAAATATTGGCGATGTTCATTCGTCAATAGGGTAACTGAACCGTGGAGCAGTTTGCCAGCAGAAGTTATTGATTCAGGCAGTACCCAAACGTTTAAGCGTGGTGTAGTCGACACCGCATTTTACTCAGTTGCTTCTGTAGTTTAAAAAATTTGTTTACTTTTGTGGTGCGCCAGTTTCTGTGTGTAAAGTGTATCTAATCCGTTTGTACTTGTGTAGCCAATGTAATAATAAATAAATAAAAAAGAAACATTATAGAGACAAATGGCCTATTTTTAACATTATATTATTATTATTAAAAAAGGTTTCTTTGAGAGAATCTTCTACAAGCCGCCGTTTCAAGCTGAAATCTGGCTCCCTTATGTTTTATGCCGAATTTTAAGAGCTTTCACATTTCTTCCGGAAGGGGCTTTAGCTGACCATTACACGGATACATAAAATACAACAGAGTCGTAACCATACCAGCAAACCTTTCTTGTCTGGAACTTTCGTGTCTGAGAGTTTCTCTCACAAAACCGAAAACCTGAGCTTCTCAGTTCATATCGAGCACACAAGGTAGGTCTACAAAATTTATCATCCGCTTACAAGCAAGATGTATAAAGTCATATATTCGGTATAAAGTCTTCTGGGGTACCGGAAAAGCAGAGCAAAATAACACTACGGAGCAGCGCCAAGACCTATGCCTTCCATACTTCGCAAACGGGCCATACTTGTAACGCCGCTCACTACACTTGCGGTATTTAAAGCTAGACAAACTTGCGGGTTTAGACATCTCTAGTAAAGCTAAGATGCGGTCTACACACATCGAGGAAACAGGGGAGGTTTGTATCTTGTTTTTCCTGTGTTCAGAATATGAAGTTATCGGAGCCAGCGCTGGTGCACGACTGAATGAGTTTCAGTAGGGACGTTCTCTATCGCTAGTGGTGCTAGTATCAAGTTCAAGTTCAAGTTTTTAATTTTACAAAAAAATACAAATACATTATACAAGCACTGTGGAGAACAAAAATTTGAACATGCAGTGCTTGTTAAAAATTTTACTATAATAACAACAACTACGTACCCTATAAATCTAACAAAACTAATATAACTTAATTAAATAACTCGCCGCGCGTATGTGTCAATTTTTTCTAGTCTTGGCGCTACTACCTAGTGTTATTTTGCTCTGCGGAAAAAGGATGTCTGTGAAGACGTCGTCCTTGAGCAAAAACATCCTCGTAAGAGTTAAGATATTTTGATCAGCTTGGAGAATCTTATATTTATGGACTAAAGTAAAAAGTCAATTTAGGACTGGCCCCGTGACCCTAAATTTTGGGGAAGAGGAGGGGCAAAGTAAGACGTCAGAAAAAAAGGAATTCTTTCAGCCGATATTGACTGCAAATTTTACTGCGCTAAATCGATAAGTAAGCTGTATTTTATTTTATCGATATTTCTGTCCTTCATGGCAGGGGTCCTCTTCAGGCTAGAGAGAAGAATCTGCGGTAAAAAATGAAGATTCTTGCAACGATAAATATCTTATTTTGGTTGAATACTTAGTAGGAGCTGCTTGGAGTTAAGGCGGTGCTAGGATTTAATTTTGGACAAGGCTGCTGTTTCTGCTGCACAACTGGCTCTTTTACATGAAAGATATTCCTACGTATTTTGATTAACTTAAGTTTTACTGCGCAGAAGAGACTGTGGTTCGATTTCCTTTCAAAGACAATGCCATTCCACGTTTCTTGGTAGTTGGTAGTGAGTATCTGCATGTGCCTCGATTTATGCCTGTACGGTCTCTATGGCACTTGCGGCCTTCGTCTCAAGTGCCATCTGGCGACAGTAAAAGCGAGGCTTCACCTTCCAGATTTTTCTTCCGGATTCCAGACAGCCGTTTTCGTCGAGACGGATCTGGAAGGTGAAGCCAGGTCAAAAACGTCTGGAAGTCTGGGGTGTTGGACACCCCAGATTCCGGATGTCTGGAAGGTGCCATGGAGGCAACCCGTTCGAGAGACACTACAAATATGCAAATGGGGGAAGAAAAGCGAAAGTGATTGACAGTTGTGACTGGGATGCAAGAGATATTTGAAATGCAAAGGGGACATCTAGGAAATGTTGAAGAACATCAAATTTAGCTGTCATCATTATCATGAAAATCTGGAGGGGTTGGCGTGACTATGCGGAAGCCCCGGACGTCTGGTAATCTGGAAGGTGAAGCCTGGCTTTAATAGCCCATCGGTCGGTCTGCCCTCGGTACATCTGACACTTTTCTGGAAGTTCAGGCACTTCGACACACGCTAGGAAGATGGAACTTGGCATGCATACCCCGATCCGATCATCAGTGTAAGAGTGGGGGGATCAGGGAAATGTGGGATCTTGTGACATGCGTAAGGTGCGAACGGGTTATCCGCCTCGAGTGGAACTTGATGGGTGGTAAAAGCAGATGCCCGAGATGTTCCGTTTACGCATTCAAGCCAAGTTCAAACGACACCCGACCATGCTGGGGGGTGGGGGTGGAAGGGGGTCCTTGAAATTGACTAATATGCGTGTAGGGACCAGGCAGAAAGGGGGGATTGGGATGAAACTTGGAAGATACAAAGGTCCTAGATATATAATTCTGAGGTCCAGAATGGATCCGGCCTCCCAAGGAGAGTTGGAGGAGGTACCTGGCATTTTAGGCCAGTGCTTCGATTCGTGTGAAACTTGGGAGGGGGTAGGACAAAACGCCCAAACAGACGTGACACTTCCTTGTCCGACTCAAATCCCGGTCTCTGTGGGGAGGTTGGAGGGGGAAGCCCAGACATTTTGTAACATGCATAGGGCTCAGATTGGGATGAATCTTGGACCATACAAAAATTCATGGGTCGGAGATCAGATATGTTATTTTGAGGTTAAGACTGGATCCCGTCTCGATGGAGGGGAGTTTGAGGGGGATTTCGGAAATTGTCCGCAAGTGCTCCGACTCGAGTGAAATTTGGTGGATGGTGCGAGAAAATGCAAGGGCCGTTTTCAAGGGGTTGCCGACTTCCTGGCCACTGCTGTACACCCTTTCTCGGCACCGACCGAAACCAGCGGTGCCAGCACCGGTTCCGGGCAGAAATTAGGCGGTTGCTGCTTCTGAACATGGTGATTGTAATGTTCTAACACGTGGCAGTCGATGCTGGCTGGTATCATCCGGTGACAGGCACCTCCTGTACTGAAAAATCGACAGTGGACAACCCATCGGTTGTTTTCAAAGTTTGAAATAAACTTCTAGGTGTGGAAAAATAATAGCAGAAACCCCTTAGCGACCTGCCGTACTGCTCGGAACTAGAGATCCTTGGTTTTGGTGAGGACTATTAATACTTAGGATCCGTTTGGACGCCAAAACTAGTCAACGGGGGACATTTCAAAACTTTACTGCCTTTCTAGGGGTTGAAAAATATTAAGTAGCGACTAAAGCGGAACTTCTCGCGACCGCCTTATGGCACCACATCCGAGGTTGCCGAGCCCTTCAAAAGTTTCAGTTAGAAGAATAAAAGTTGCTGATTCCCTACATCCATATCCAGTATTTCTAGACTGTAAAACTTTTTGCAGGCTGCAATTTCCGCCCACAAATTCAGTCCATAAAATGAAACTTTTACACTGAATGAACGACCAGCAAAACGGACCAAATAGGACCGTCCAAAAGTCTTGTCGAGCAACAGCCGAAAACTTTACACGGACCGGATCTATCGATTGCTTTCCCGGTCGGCAGCTCTCGTTTGAATACAACCAAGAACAAGTAATCTAACAGAACCTCCGTCTTTGGTCCCGTCCAGCGATTATGGATACCCCGATAAAACTGAGCGGACTAGAGGTACATGCTGTGAGGTTTGAGTTGATACCCGGGGTCGCTGTCACTACCGCAACACGTCAGTTCGCATAAACGTCAGTTCGCCTAAACCAAAAATCCGACAGTTCGTCAACACGTCAGTTCCCCTACACGTCAGTTGCTCTACACGTCAGTTCGGCTACACGTCAGTTCGCCTAAACGTCAGTTCAGCTACACGTCAGTTCGCCTACCGTCAGTTGACATAAACGTCAGTTGAGATAAACGTCAGTTCACTCGCCTCAGTTCGCCTATTTCAGAAATCCGTCAGTTCGTCAACACGTCAGTTCATCTACACGTCAGTTGCCCTACAGGTCAGTTGACTTGCCGTCAGTTGACATAAACGTCAGTTGGCATAAACGTCAGTTGACATAAACGTCAGTTGGCATAAACGTCAGTTGACATAAACGTCAGTTGACATAAACGTCAGTAGACATAAACGTCAGTTGACATAAACGTCAGTTGACATAAACGTCAGTTGACATAAACGTCAGTTCGCCTACAAAATCCGTCACCACGCGCAAAGGTTCAGACCAGCCTATTAGTTCGAAGTCGACTGGGTCACCGAAAGCAATTAAGCAGAGGGAATAAAACCCAGGGGATTAATAAAAAGAAGCCGACGTTTGCGCAAGTTGATGAGGGTAAAATGAGTTCAGAATCGCCGGGAGCTTGCAATCAGATGCGGCAGGTAAAGTCAAAAAAGAAAGAACAGATGCAAAGTATTCAATCAGTACAAGCTGTTGCGAAGGTTTTTGACGGGGCTAGTCAAACGGAAACTGAAAAATATGAGGTGAACGTATAATTAAACACATATAGGGGCTTAACAACCATCGCAAAGTGAAGGACCAAAATGTGCCAGTGATTCTCTATCTTTACCGAAAGGGTCCCGGAAACAGTGAGGGACGAATTACTTTTCTCTTGGCCAATGCCTCCGCTATTATCTTCAAACAAGACCAAAGGTTCAGACGGGATCCCAAAAATTTCATATCTGATCGAGATCTTGTAGATAAATATCCAGTCTTTACCAAAGTTCTTGAAAATTTTAACTGTTGAAATTTAGAAACAGATTAAGGTCAATGGCTGACCATCTGAGCAAACCAAGTACATATATGGATTCAGCGTGTGTGTTTACTCCAGTGTTGGGAAATACTTAAGTAAAAGTACTTAAATAATTACTTAAGTAAAATATTCGAATACTTGTACTCTACTTAAGTAAACAAGAGCTGTAAGCTCATATGGCACTTGCATGTGTCAAGATGATTTGATTGATCAAGAGTAAGTTTCGACTTTGCGGTTGAGATGCGCGCTATAAGGGAGCTGGAACTTCATTTGTAAGCAAAACCCTTGAGGCAAAACTGCTAATGGGCTGATGGGCATCACGAAAATGCATATATTGCTTAAAAGTATTTTTTTTACTTTGCGGTCAAGATTGGTACTTTAAGGAATAATCGGATTTGGGAAGTAGCAATTTCTAAGCAAATGTTGTTGAGTCTCCAATATTCCAGCGAAGTTTCATCGTCCTAGCACATCAGGAAGTACCTTAACGCGCGATCACCGGAATCCCAGACCCCCCTCCCCCTCCTCCAACTCCACCCACAATAACCGGAGCCAATCCTGTTCTGTAAATGATTAATCCAGAGCATCTGTTTGTCATTCCCACGAAGTTCGATCCAGATCACACCAGTCTAAGCGGGTCAAGTATTTTCCGCCCTCCCCCCGATAATTGCCGGATTCGGTCCGGAAATGAAAAAGGTCACAAGAGAAAAATGTCCTCTGTTTAATTATTAAATTTCACTCGAATCCGATCACCCGTTCCAAAGTTACGCATGACTCAATATTCCGGATTCCCCTCCCTCAACTCCCCCCCCAAGATTATCATATCGAGGATTTTTTTTTTCTTCCAAGTCAGTTTGACCGGGTCCCTGATATGCCTTCCAAGTTTCGTCGTGAAAATCCCCCAAAAACGGAATTCCGGGAGACCCCTCCCCCCCCCCTCAAGTGTCCGGATCCAGTCAAATTATGTAAAAGATTTATATGGACCAGATGTTCGTTCTTCCCAGCAAGTTTCACTCCGATACCATCATTCTAACCGTTTCTCGAGATTTCTGGTCCACCCCCCCCCCCCCCACCCCACCCAGCTCCCCCGCGGTGCACGTAGCCAATCCGATTCAGCAAATGACTTACCTAGAGCATCTGTTTGTTCTTCCCACAAAGTTCCATCCCGATCCCTCCATTCTAAACGGGGCACGTATTCCCCCCCCCCAATAGTTGCCGGATCCGGTCCGGATATGAAAAAAATCATCGGAGAAATGTCCTCTGTTGAATTCTTAAATTTCACTCGAATCCGATCAACCATTCCAAAATTACGCATGACTGAAAATTTCGGATTCCTCTCCCTCCACTCCCCCCACCATTATCTGATCGACAAAATTTTTATTTTGAAGTCAGTTTGATTGGGTCCCTGATATGCCTGTCAAGTTTCATCGTGAAAATCCCCAAAACCACCATCACCGGAATTCCGGGACCCCCCCCCCCCCCATAAGTGTCCGGATCAAGTACAATGGCCTAAAGGACTTATCTAGAGCAGATGCTTGTTCTTCCCAGCAAGTTTCACTCCGATCCCTCCATTCTAACCGTTTCTTGAAATTTCCGGTCTCCCCCCCCCCCCAACTCCCCCCCTGGCTACCGAATCCGGTCAAGACTTTAAACGGGACATTACAGATATATATTCTGTTCAGTTATGAAGTTTCATTACAATCCGATCATCCGTTCGAAAGTTACACACTTCTCAATTTCCCGGATTCCCCTGCGGATTCCCCTCCCTCCACTCCCCCACCATTATCTGATCGACAATATTTTTATTTTGAAGTCAGTTTGATTGGGTCCCTGAAATGCCTGCCAAGTTTCATCGTGAAAATCCAAAAAACCACCATCACCGGAATTCCGGCCCCCCCCCCCATAAGTGTCCGGATCCAGTACAATGGTCTAAAGGACTTATCTAGAGCAGATGCTTGTTCTTCCCAGCAAGTTTCACTCCGATCCCTCCATTCTAACCGTTTCTTGAAATTTCCGGTCTCCCCCCCCCCAACTCCCCCCTGGCTACCGAATCCGGTCAAGACTTTAAACGGGACATTACAGATATATATTCTCTTCAGTTATGAAGTTTCATTACAATCCGATCATCCGTTCGAAAGTTACACACTTCTCAGTTTCCCGGATTCCCCTGCCCTCCCCCCCCCCCAAAATGTTCGGATCAGAAAACTGATTATTCCTAATTTTGTTTGGTCGGGTCTCTGATATGCCTGCCAAGTTTCATGGTCCTAGCACAACTGGAAGTACCCTAACTCGAAAAAGTGTGACAAAATGCCCTAAATTTTCAAGTTTCCAGCGCCCCGCACTCCCCCCCATATGATCGGATCGGGAAACTGATTATTTCCAGGTTAGTTTGGTCGGGTCCGTGATATTCCTGCCAAGTTTCATTGTCCTAGCTCATCTGGAAGTACCCTCACTCGAAAAAGTGTGACAAAATGCCCTAAATTTTCAAGTTTCCAGCGCCCCAGCTCCCCCGCATATGGTCGGATCGGGAAACTTATTATTTCCAGGTTACTTTGGTCAGGTCCCTGATATTCCTGCCAAGTTTCATTGTCCTAGCTCATCTGGAAGTACCCTAACTCGAAAAAGTGTGACAAAATGCCCTAAATTTTCAAGTTTCGAGCGCCCCCACTCCCCCGCATATGGTCGGATCGGGAAACTGATTATTTCCAGGTTCGTTTGGTCGGGTCCCTGATATTCCTGCCATGTTTCATTGTCCTAGCTCATCTAGAAGTACCCTAACTCAGAAAAAAAGTGACAAAATGCTCTAAATTTGCAAGTTTCCAGCGCCCCGCACTCCCCCCCATATGGTCGGATCGGGAAACTGATTATTTCCAGGTTAGTTTGGTCGGGTCCCTGATATGCCTGCCAAGTTTCATTGTCCTAGCACATCTGGAAGTACCCTAACTCGGATATGTGGGACAAAAAAACTCGGACCGACCGACAGACCGACAGACCGACAGACCGACAGACGGAATTGTGATCGGTATATGGCACTTGAGCCAGAGGCTGCAAGTGCCATAAAAAGTTAAGAAATCCTTAATACTCGTACTTAAGTAAAAAATAGAAGTTACTCAAGTACTTTGGTGAAAAGTTCGATTAGCACGATTTTCAGTACCATGTTTATCATTTTCGCTGAAACTGAATGGACATTAGGGATCTAGTGATTTTTTGTGCGAGCCTGAAGTGGTTTTGAAGAATAGCTAACTATGCAGCTTTTCTTCATCAGGTATGTAGCCTAGAGCTGATAATATCTCAATTCGGAAAATTGACGCTCTGTTATATTCCGTTCCGTAAATTTGCGGGAAGTTTCGGTCCACCCCCTTCCCCTCAAAACATTCAAATATTGAAAATTTTAACTGTTGAAATTTAGAAACAGATTAAGGTCAATGGCTGACCATCTGAGCAAACCAAGTACAGATATGGATTCAGCGTGTGTGTTTACTCCAGTGTTGGGAAATACTTAAGTAAAAGTACTTAAATAATTACTTAAGTAAAAAATTCGAATACTTGTACTCTACTTAAGTAAAAAAGTTCATAACTCCTTAATACTCTTACTTAAGTAAAAAATAGAAGTAGTTATACTCAAGTACTTTGGTGAAAAGTTCGATTCGCACGATTTTCAGTACCATGTTTATCATTTTCGCTGAAACTGAATGGACATTAGGGATCTAGTGATTTTTTGTGCGAGCCTGAAGTGGTTTTGAAGAATAGCTAACTATGCAGCTTTTCTTCATCAGGTATGTAGCCTAGAGCTGATAATATCTCAATTCGGAAAATTGACGCTCTGTTATATTCCGTTCCGTAAATTTGCGGGAAGTTCCGGTCCACCCCCTCCCCCCTCAAAACATACAATATAAACGTTTATTTATGGGCTCTAACCTCTGATCTTGTTTTATTGTTAGAAATGGAGTAGCCCCCCCCCCCCCCCGCAACAAACTACTGGATCCGGAACTTACCATTAAGAACAAGACGAAAGGTTTCAGTGTGTATATTTGTGTTACTTCTTCTTCCTCGAAATCGGGTAATATACAATTCCGGTCTTTGCCAGATCGCGTAGCCTAACTGTTTTTTTTATCTGCACTCAACCCCTTAATTTTGTTCGATTTTTAATCTTATGATTTTATTAAAGGATCAAACCCATCCAACTGAGAACAATACATTTATGAAGCGATATAACTCATTGATCTCGCTTTTGTTCGATATTTAATTTGGTGGTATTATTTATTAAAAGATTTTATTAAGGATCAAACCAGTCCAACTGAAAACAGTACATTGATGAAGCAACCGGTGCTATGTCCAATCTTTCCTGCTTATAAGGAATGTTCCCGCATCTGTAATGCAAACTCTGAAGTTATTTTACGTCGATCATGCACCTGAAGACCGAGGTGAACTTAAAAATCGATGCGTGGGGACGTTTTGCCGTGGGGACGTTTTGAGTTTTCACACGGGGACGTTTCGCCAGGGGACGTTTCGTCGGAAAGCCATTTTATACATCATTATTAATTATTGTTGCTACTTTTCCGTGAAAAAAAGCAAATTAGACATGATTTGACTGAGGCACCGAGATTAATTTTCTGTTGTACTCCAAGAGTAGTCAGTTTGCGTACCATGAAAGACTTTGACTTTCGAAATTTTTGCCTGCGGCATAAAGTTTTAAAACAGTCTGGTTCGGTCTTTGTTAAAACTTGTATGTATTTAAGTAGAAAAATATTCATTTTCCATTTTTTTTAAACACTGCATACAACGGGTACGTCAGCTACGATGCTTTAGCAGACAGACGGACGTACAGACGGACAGACGGGCATGTTTGCGATGTCATAGGTCCTACACGAAACTCACACGAAATATCGCTGCCAAAGCATCGTAGGTGACGTCCTTCGGTGACTGCGAATCATATTTGCCTTAGTTTACTGACAAAATTTCGAAAGACCAACATCATCTGACCAAACTTATTAGATAGTTTATTTCGAGAAAAATCAATCAATCAAGAGAGAAAACGATTGCCTAAGGGATTTGATTAAGGGGTTGAGTGCAGATAAAAAAGAAAACAGTTAGGCTACGCGATCTGGCAAACACCGGAAGTGTTTATTACCCGATTTTGTGGACGAAAATTAACACAAAAATTTTCTCTTTGCGATCTCACTGAAACGTTTTGTCTTGTTCTTAATGGTAAGTTCCGGATCGAGTAGTTTGTTGCGGGGGGGGGGCTACTATATTTCTAACAATTAAACAAGATCAGACGTTAGAGCCCATAAATAAACTTTATATTTGTATGTTTTGAAGGGGAGAGGGGTGGTGGATCGGAACTTCCTGCAAATTTACGGAACGGAATATAACAGAGCGTCAATTTTCAGTTTTAAATTTTTAACCGAATTTAGATGTTACCAGCTCTAGGCTACACACCTGATGAAGAAAAGCTGCATAGTTAGCTATTCTTCAAAACCACTTCAGGCTCCACATAGAATCACTAGATCCCTAATGTCCATTCAGTTTCAGCGAAAATGATAAACATGGTACTGAAAATCGTGCTAAGCGAACTTTTCACCAAAGTACTTGAGACTCTATCTTTACCTTTCGGCAAAGATAGAGAATCACTTGCACATTTTGGTCCTTCACCTTGCGATGGTTGTTAAGCCCTTATATGTGTTTAATTATACGTTCACCTCATATTTTTCAGTTTCCGTTTGACTAGCCCCGTTCAAAACCTTCGCAACAGCTTGTACTGATTGAATAGTTTGCATCTGTTCTTTCTTTTTTGACTTAACCTGCCGCATCTGATTGCAAGCTCCCGGCGATACTGAACTAAGTTTACCCTTTCAGCTTGCGCAAACGTCGGCTTCTTTTTATTAATCCCCTGGGTTTATTCCCTCTGCTTAATTGCTTTCGGTGACCCAGCCGACTTCGAACTAATAGGCTGGTCTGAACCTTTGCGCGTGGTGACGGATTTTGTAGGCGAACTGACGTTTATGTCAAATGACGTTTATGTCAACTGACGTTTATGTCAACTGACGTTTATACCAACTGATGTTTATGCCAACTGACGTTTATGCCAACTGACGTTTATGCCAACTGACGTTTATGCCAACTGACGTTTATGTCAACTGACGTTTATACCAACTGACGCATATGTGAAGTGACGGAAGGCGAACTGACGGTGGGCGAACTGACGGTGGGCGAACTGACGTGTAGCTCAACTGTCGGATTTTAGGATTAGGTGAACTGACGTGTAGGTCTACTGACGTTTATGTCAACTGACAGTAGGCGAACTGACGTTTGGTCAACTGACGTGTAGGTCAACTGACGTGTTGTCCAACTGTCGTGTTGGTCAACTGACGTGTTGGTCAACTGACGTGTTGCTGAAGTGACGTGTTGGTCAACTGACGGATTTTTGGGGGTCAACTGACGTGTAGGCGAACTGTCGGAAAATGTTGGCGTACTGACGGAATTCTGTGGCGAACTGACGTTTATGTCAACTGACGTGTTGCGGTACTGACGGGACCCCGATACCCGTACACTTCCGTCTTCGCCATTGCGCATACCAGGTGAAAAACCGTAGGATGCCTGCAGGAGTGGGAACCGGCCTGCTGCGAGTTAGACGTCACGTCACAATGCTAGACAACCAATCAGCTGTAAAGGACGACTCAGACAGCGTTCGTATTCTTCTGCGGAGTTGTACTGCGATACAGCTGTTTGTAGAGGTAATAAACTATGATGTTCTGCGTAGCTCCTCCTACGCTCGTTTACATATGGTAGGGTATCAGAATATATTCGACTCCACATGGTCGTATTACAGATATAGGATATTCTTGTATTCTTCAGATTTCCTTGCAGATTATTTGTTCTTGATACAACTAATTCACCGCCGCAGACGAGAAAAAAATACTGAATTTAAGCTACAATAGATGCATATATACGGGCATATTAGTGGACGTCATGCCACGCCCACGTTAAAGTCGTAGGATCCGGGGATGTGTCAGACAGAAGTGCCTACCGCACTATCAAAAGTTTCATAACAGAGAGTCTAACACAAAGATACGCAGTTTCAACAGATAACACTTAGGATGTTAGCTGTTATGTTTTCCAAACATACGCATTAAAACATTATCATACAAAAAGTGCCGAGAAAACTCCAAAAAAAAACATCTGCTGACTTTTATGTTTGTCCTCATGATATTGGAAAAGTCAGCAGATGCTTGTCGGCGGTTTTTCGGCTCTTACTTCCAATGCTTGTTCTGCGTAACGTTTAATGCATATCGTTTGCAAAATCATAACAGATAACATCCCAAGTGTGATCTGTTGAAACTACGCATCCTTGTAGTATTTGTTATGAAACTTCTGACAGTGCGCTAGCATGATTTCTCGATTATCTACTCCCCTCCAACCCTTATAAGTTTCCGCGGTTTCCACTAGACGACACGCAGCTTCACAAAATGTAGACCGTGTTCTGCGCGGATGGACATACCCGGACAATACCGATAAATGTCACCACCTTCGTCTTGGCCCCACCATCCTTGACCATCGGTGCACCTTGGACGGAAGGACTATTTCAATAACCACCTCTGAGCGTGACCTCGAGGTTAGTTACGGACACAGATCTAAAATGTTCAACACATTACGAAAGTATCATCAAGAAAACTACAAGAATTGTGAATCTTATGAGAAGGACATTTACATTCAAGGACCTGTTTCCCATTTTATTTAAGGCCCTAACTCGCCCACTAACTGAATATGGCCACGCAACAGCGAGGCCCTTCTATAAAAAGAATATTATCGTCATTGAGCAAGTTCAAAGAAGAGCAACAAAAACAGTGCCAGCCATTCGCCATCTGCCTTACGAAAGCCGGCTCGAAAAATTACGATTACCCAGTTTTACAGGTTTCTCCGAGGTGATTTGATCGAAACTTTTAGGATCTGTCATAGTTACTATATGACAACATAAGGCCTGATGATGTCCTCATCTTCAACCACAACGGTCTCAGAGGACACAGCTTGAAACTGCGTGGTGAGAAATTCCGAAACGACACTGGAAAATGGAGCTTCAGAAACCGGAAAGTTGAATACTGGAATCATCTCCCTGAAAGTGTCGTAAATGCCGAAAATATTAATCAGTTCACAGCAGGTGTGGATCGTCATCTGGCTGAAATTAAATTTTTTGTCCATGGTGTCTCCAGAAATTTATAGAGGCGAAGGCCTTTTTGCTGCAGCTATGTTATTATTATTATATTATATCTGAGGGACTAGATCCAACTCAAGGCAAATTATCTAACACTACATGGTGGAAGGATGGGTATTCTTTTCTGATGACATGTGTTTGATTTCGTATCACTCGTGATTTTTGTTGTTGTTTTTCGCGTTTTGTCCCATACTCCATCTTTTTCTCCTTTGTGACTTTGTGTAGTTGATGAGTAATAAAATACTTCATTGATTTCTTCAAAGTTTTGATAAAGTAAAAGGAATCGAACGGGAATTACGCTCATCATCTCTACGGATGTGAAGAAGAGAATATCGGTTATTCTTTTAGCCGATGACAAGAGCTTTCGGAAATTCGCAGGTAGATTTTTGGAGGAGATATCCCTGTACTTCCTGGCATTCTGAAGTGCACTTCTGCACACTCTATAAGTAAGGATGGCAGATTCATTAACAGAGCGCTAGATGTTAGAAGTTATTTTTTTGTTAATTAGTTTCAGTGATATTTACGTGTTAGTGCATTATTGAGCATTATTGACCTCGGGCATTTCCCAACACAATTACTGTTATTATTAATATTACTGACACGTTCTTGGCCAATAAACCTTCAAAACCAAACCCTCATTTGGACACCCTTAGGGCATAAAGAGCAAGGAGGCTATTTCGCGGATCGCGCATGAATCTTGTCAGAAGACCAGATTTTAACCAAAAGCCAGTCCCAACACCATGTGTGACTAACATCACTCAAACCAGCGACAACCATGACAGGAGGACCATCCACCTTTGTCGCTGGAGAATGCGATTTAAGGTAATTTTAGGGTAAGAGTTTAGTTCTGTGAAAGTATTTGACAGTGATGGAAATTTAAATGCTGGGCGAAAGCTTCTGTGCTTTCCCAGGGAACTAAAAATAGTTGGTAAATAGACACAGAACTCAAAATTGTAAAATAATCACAGATTTGTACATATACACTTTTAACACGCACATTTTAATATTCGTTATTTTATTTGCATTTGTATGTCGTTCAACCGCATCGTTCTTCTGGTTTTTAGTTACATGTCCTTTTATGGTTTGTTGGTTCCGCATCGTTTTTCTGTTGGTATTGTGTTGGATCTTTTGATTTAGTTTGTTTTGTTTTTTTCGCTGAGGACAGTTTGCCGGAAGTGCAACCGAAATATCCGAAATTATATTTATTCCTCGCACATATAATCTTAGAGCCCGGATAACTAGCTGATCAAGAAAAAAACCCGAAAATCACGGTTTTCTCCTTCTTTGGGACCGAAGCGTTTCACGGGTTTCCGGATACCATCCAACACTCCTGAGGGCCCGATCCGGATTTACAAATGACACATCTAGGGAGTTGTGAATATCCTTCCCGCCAAGTTCCTTTACGACCAGTCCAACCTAAATGTGCCACAGAGTTTCCGGACCTTCCGGACCCCAACCCCCTCCGAATCCCCCACAGTGGCAGGATGGGGTCCGGACCTATAAATGGTACACCAAGGGCCTATAGCCATCCTGCCATCCAAGTTTCTTCTCGACATATCCGTACTAAGCATTCTACAGTATTTCGGGTCTCGGATCTGTAAAAGCGACATGTAGGACACGTGAACTTATCATCGGGTCACTCGATCGAGAGTTAAAGGACCCCTCGCACTATTTACTCTTCAACTTGCAGCATTTTAAAAATCTTTTAATACTTTAAAACTAGGCTGTGCTTTCAATAAATAAACCACGGTTTTGGCTATTTTAAGCCTTTTCGAGACCCGTAGACTTAAAGCGAAAACAGGGAAACAATTTACATAACCGGTTTTTCTGATGGAAAAACTTCTCGCAGACAACCGTCGACAGCGTGATACACATCGAAGGTAGCAAAACATGGCAAGTGAGGAATTCAGCGTGGTTTTGTTAGAGGGGTTAGAATGTACCGTACGAAACAGGGGTGTCCGGGTTTCGAAATATATGGGGTGATTATGGAAGTAGGTTGCGTTAGTGTTATAGGTAAGACAGGTTCTTTTAGCATACCACACGATTTCTGGGGACAAGCAAGTCCAAAAAAGTTCGCCTTTGGGACAACATCAAAACTTTTGGTCTTATTCCTTTGTTCCGACTTCGGTCATGGCCTCAGGCTTTTGAGCTAATAAGTTATAGTTTTTACAGTACTGAACTCTCTTCTGGGACGACAGATACAGGCATATTTTGAACTGTCAGAGAAGGTGAACGGGTTTTTCAGGCCGCAGGATATTTAAGGTAGGAAAAGACGAACCTTGCTTGAGTCCATGGGGCAGTCACTGAGATGTACCACCGGACCGGGATGAGAAGATCTCGTCCTAAAAGGTAAAAAAAAAGGGTTAGAAATCTAGCCGGAAATCAACCTTCAGATCTGAGACTGTGCTATCAGGCTCTACTCGGAAGAATAAGACACAAATTTTAGAGAACATCATTTACCAATTTGCTGGATTTTAACAACATCACATTCTACATTCTACAAATTTTGTCTACGGTGAGTCCCACCATAAATACTCGGTCAATAATGCATCCTTGGAGTCATATCCCGTATGGAAATAACTCAAGTCGTTGTATTATGGGACATTTTTCCAATCGTGAACAACAGAAAACAATTGGAAACGATAGTAAACAATTGTTTTTTTACGATTCGAAACAGTTTTTTACGATTGGAAATAGTTGTTTACGATTGGAAATAGTTGTTTACGATTGGAAACAGTTGTCTACGATTGTAAACAGTTGTTAATGATTGTATTTTTTACGATTGGTCCAATCGTAAAAATTACGATTGGAAACAATCGGTTTCAATCGTAAAAATACAATCGTTTACCATCGCAAATGATTGGAAATAACTGTTTACAATCGTAAACAACTGTTTCCAATCGTAAAATAACGATTGTTTCCTATCGTTTCCAACTGTTTACGATTGGAAAAATGTCTCATAATAGAATTACTTGAATTACTTCCATACAGGATAGGCCAAAGGTTTAGACCTACATTGGTTGGAAGGAGGGATCGTTAAAAAGTAGAGTGGTCAGTCTTAGATGTCAAGATTCTGTTACGGTTTTAGAGTGGAAAGCTAGGAATTAGTCGAATTCAGCCCAGGCGGACTGTCATTAACATCACACCCGCTGCTCTCACCTTGTTTTTCAGAACAAGGACAGATAGACACTGGTGTGTCGTAACAATCAACGTTAGTACAATAGTTGCGTTTTTGCAAATACCATTGTATCTGATACCCACGGTCTCTAAAGTCGTTTTTGCAGTTATCGTGGTATATGATACCACGGTCAAAAGGCATTTTTGCAGTTATCGTGGTGTCTGGCCAGTTATCGTGGTATCTGATATCATCAAATTTTGATAGATTGGTGAGAAAGAAGTTTAGCCCTTAGTGATGTAACTGGATACCAGCTTTTCTTCTGTGATGACTTCGAAAAGTGCAATTTCGGCAATAGACGTTTTTGCAGATCAACCGTGTATCAGATACCACGGTAACTGCAAAAACGACTAATTGCAAATTCAGTTAACGTGGTAACAGATACTATGGTATCTGCAAAAACGCAACTAATGTCGTTACGATCAACGTTCAACATTTTATCACTGTCAAATGAGTACCCGAAACTCATCATGTAGAGTGGGCTTGTAGATATTTACGACTGGGTGATCATCGGCAAAAACTTACGACACTAGCTTCATAAACCATTTTCTTAATCAACGCGGACAACCTTGATACTGAAGAGAGGTCTGAATCTGGCCATTATTTGTTATCGCACTTCGAAACCCAAGAAGTTGAGGCTAATGAATACCTAAATCTCACGCCATTATTTATAGTATTCGTCATTCTACAAGTCGAAATACATCGAATTTCAGATCTGAAAGTTCTGGCCTTTGTCTAGTTATCACCGGACTTCCATCCCCAAGGATACATTCTTCAACACGAACACTCCACTTTAACATCACTTGATAACATCGGGTACTGAAGTGAAGCAGCAAGTGAAGTAGGAGTAAACCATAGAAACTTCATTAATATCCTGCAGAAAATATCCAGTAATTCATAAGCCTCTAACAAATTTCAGGGTTAAACGAAGTTCAACCATGTTGGAAATTTACGTTTACATAGGAACTGGGTATTTTCTCAGTTTACAGAAAATAACATTTATTTTAACTGAAATCGAATAAATGCAAAAGATCTGCTGAAAAGAGAGCGGTTCATTTCGTTGAGCGCTTGTTTTGAAGTCGTTGGCTTATATTACCTAACGGCCAACTTTTCCAACGACCATTTGTGACTTGCGTGCAGGGCGAAATAACACTAGAAAGTAGCGCGCGCCAAGACTTGAGAAAAGTTACACACTCGAATATCAGAGACGCCAAATATTTCAGAAACAGAATAAGGCAAATGGCTAATGATCTGAGAAAACCAAGTTCAGATATGGATTCAGCATGTGTATTTACCCCTATACGCCATATCTAATTTGACGAAATTGATCAAAAGTTCCCTACCTTATACTTCTGCCACATTTTCGGTTTCAGCCGAATTTCGGCCGAACTACTTGTCCGGCAAAAAACCAAAGCTCAAAAACGAATTCAGCACATCTCCTTACCCCAATATCGAACCTGTAATCAACTTCAGATCAAACTTAAACTTTCAAGAAATTATCCAGTTTCCGCCGGATTCCGGGCGAACTATATGTCCGGGTAGAAAATGATTGTCATAATATACGGATTCAGCATGCCTTCTTACCCTGAATCGAACATCTTATCAACTTCAGACATAACTTTTACTTTTAACAAGTTTTCCGGTTCTGGCCGAACTCCGGGCGAACTACTTTTGCGACGAGAAAATGATTTTCATATAAATGTTCAGCATGTCTCCTTACCCCCAAACCGAACATCTAATCAACTTAAAGTACAACTTTTACTTTTAACAAACTTTCCTTTCCTTTTACTTTTCGACTATGTGATTAGCTGTTGAAAATATTTTGTTCGCCCCTTAATCTGAAACCCCTCCCCCACCCCTAAATGTAGGGCTACAGAGCCCATCTACGAACTAGACCTGTCCCCTGACCCAAAGAATCCTCACACCAAGTTTGATCAAAATATCTCATTCCTTCGAGAGTTATCGTGCTCACAGGACAGACGGACAACTTTTACGAAGTAATAGGTATCCCTCCACTTACGTTTTGGGATCCCAAAAAGATACAACCTCTTTTGTTTTCTCAATGTGTACAGACCGCACCTTGGCTGTACTGGAATTTTCTAAGCCGGTAAGTTTGTCTCACTTTAAATCTCTAGTATTATTTTGCTTCGTATGCGAGACGAAAACTGAAACTTTAGATGATTTTGGGCACTTCAACTCCTCTGTCGGCAGTTCGGAATGGCAATTCGAGAGCAGAGCAAAGTTACACTAGGGAGTAGCACCAAGACTTGAAAAGAGTGACACAATCGAATAGCAGCAAGACTAGCACCACTAGCGATAGAGAACGGCCCTACTGTAACGCATTCAGTCATGCATCAGCGCTGGCTCCGACAACTGCACATTCTGAAAGAAAGGAAGATACAACCTCCCCCGTTACTTCGATGTATGCAGACCGCATCTCAGCTTTACTAAAATTTCCAAGCCACAAGTTTATCTTGCTTCAAATGCCACAAGCGTAGTTGGCGGCGCTACGAGTATGGCCCGTTTGTGAAGCATGAAAGCTTCACTTTCAAGAAAGACTTTCAAGAAAGTCTTCGCTACTCCCTAGTGTTATTTGCTCTGTTCACGAGCTGGCAGGGAGGTTGCTTAACGACAGGTTTGGACGGACCAGATCACTGAAAGGTCTGGAGCACACACAAGAATGGTTTAAGGAGGCCCCTTCCCTATTTCCAAGAGAAACAAGGACACCGTCGTTTCAACATTCACTTTGGTCCCGCACGGTTCATAAAGCTTCATTAGCCGAGACTCCCTCTGTCGACATAGAAGGGAGCGAGAGATTCGAGCAACCATCAAAGTCAATAAGCTTAAACTGAATTAGTCGTCCAACAAGGGCCGACAAAGCAAAGTTAACGGGCTTATTAAAACTGAAACGACGCTGGATACGAACGAAGGGGAGTATCAAGCATTAGCTCTCAACAGTGAAGAACCATTGATTTTGATCAGGCAGTAAGACGACTATGCAAGTACTGCGCTTGTCAGAGCACCTTCTCAGATGCCAAAGAAAGAAGAACAAGACCAAAGGTTCGGATGGGATCCGAAAAATTCAATATTAGATCCAGGCAATAATTGGGTCTTGCTTTCGCCAGATCCAGTCTTCACCAGACTCCTTGAACATTTTTACTATAAAAATCTAGAAACAGATTAAGGCCAAATAGCTAATCATCTGAGAAAACCAAGTTCCGATTTGGATTCAGCATGCACGTTTACCCCTTTAAGTGATATCTAATTTGGAGAAACCGATTGAAACTTCCGGCCTCCGGCGGAATTTCGAAACTACTTGTCTGGCGAAAAAATAAAGGTAAAAAACGAATTCATATATCCAACATCTAATCAACATCCAAGTAAAAATTTAACCTTAACCTTAACCTTTAACCTTAATTTGAACCCCCACCCCTAAATGTAGGTCTAAAGAGCCCATCTACGAACTCGACCTTTCCCTTGACCAAAGGATGCTCACACACCAAGTTCCTCAATCCCTTCGAGAGATATCGTACAGACGGACAAATCTTGCGATGTCATAAGTAACGGCTAAAACAGACGGGTACCAGAAGAATCTTAACCGTGCTTTCTAACCCGGCCTAATACTATCCACAAAGTGAAATAGTCTCTCCCCGAGGCTTGACATTCGTAAACGGGACAAGGCAAGGTAAAAGTAAAGCTTTCCGCAGACAAAGCCTAGCACAGATGTCTCTGTCATCAAGGTAAATGGAGTTGTACGGGAACGTTGGAGGGAAATTTGTGCTAGGACTCTTCCTTCAGACAACTCATAAAGCGAACAATCTATCCCACAGTAAATCCGCCCCTCAGACAGTTCGTCGCCCACAAATTTTTCAGCCAATCAGGTTAACGTTGCGAAACAGGCGTCGAACGTCGAAATTTGTCAAGGAGAACAGGGCTCCTGTCTCTCAACCCCTAAGGAGGAAGAACAATAAAATTCGGACAGGGGTCGCAAATTCGTCCAGCGGACAATCGGTTGTGAAACAATTATTTATACACCGTTTTGGAAAAAGTAATAGCCCCACTTCTTCGCAGTCCTTTTTATCAACTTTGAAATTCGGACACGTTCTTGCTGGCCTGCAGTCCTTGAAGAGGTACTAGGGGCCCGGTCGGGCAGAAGTTATCATGATTTCAGTGGACTCGCTATGGGCCAAACCCGAGTACTCCACGGTTCACCTCTCGCGCAATCTAGTATGCCAACCGTCAAGAATTCCTAGACTACGGGTCGCCGACCCAATAGCACGAAGAGCAAAGGAACAAGAGGGAAACCACTTTCAACCCCTGGCTTTAACATGAAAGCTTTTAACGACTACTACTTGGCAAGATCTTTAGAAAACAATTCCCTTTGCATCTTCAAAAAACGGTCTGGAAGAAGGGAAATTTCCATATCTGAAATTACTTCTACTTCAAAGCTTAGAAAATCCCCTTTCTTTACCCCACCATGTGTTGGGAGGGAATGATTCCTCCGAACTTTCAAAGATCTGTGGACCCGACGCCCCACTGAAAGGTGGCGGAGTCAGCGAAAAATGGACTTCGATCTTTTTAACTTCAAGTAAAGAACCATATAAACGATGCCATACAACGCTCGCTCAGAAGCCGAGAGCGAAGCACTGCTAAGTACTCAGTAGGATTTTCTTTCCTTGGCCTTCCCTTTACCCACTTAGTTTTCTTGCCGTACAAATAATTCACCAGGAATTTGGGCAAAACTGGAAATTTGGCTGAAGCTCAAAGTTGTTTCTGAAGTCGATTAGAGATTCGGTATCGGGATAAGGATACATTCTGAATCGAATTTTGAACTTTATTTCCTTGACGGTTAAGCTGGCAAGATTTGCACAAACCTGGAAATTTGGACTGAAAGGTTCGGCTTTCTGTGTCACTAGATCGTTTGCTCTGAATGCAGTTCGCCGAGAATGCTGCTAAAATACGAGGATTTTGGTAAAAAAGAAGAAACAATTCTAAAAGACCTTTTTGAAGTCGATTAGATATAAGATACTGGAGTAAACATGCTTGTTGAACCCGTATCTGAACTTGGTTTCCTCATTTCATTAGTTGTTTGGCCGTAAGCAAAAAACTTCAAAACAGTGACATTTTTTTGTACATGTTCAAGCGGTTGATTACGGATACATCGCAAAAATGTTAAAGTTTAAATGAAAAGTCACCTTGTTTTTGCGTCATCTAACTGAACACACTGAATTATTTGGATTCTGCAACGGGATTTTCTTATTTTCCACTATCTGCTCTAGTTATGACGTTCAGAATCTCTGCGGCCGTCCCCACAACGAAAATTCTACTACGGCGCGGGAAATTTTATTCTCAACACAAACGCGGCTTTTGAGTGGGCAGTGGTGAGACTGGTGAAGATTGCTTGGTGCCTGAACAAAAAAATAATCAGAAATCTTTCTCGTAAGGCAGACAACAAAAATACAAGCGCATAGAGGTATCACAAATCACACGGAAATTCCACTATTTGAAAATCTATTATTCGTGAATAGCGGAACAGCGAAGTAAGGCGTTTTCAGCGGGTCTTCAAGCCAATTTTAGTGAATAGTGATGGGTAACTAGATTGTCCTATCCCAGCCTTTTTCCGTTAAACTTTAAAGGGGTCTGGCGAAGACTCGGAAATGTACAAGATTCGATTGTCCGGATCAAGAAGTCTGATAAATATTACATTTTTGGGATTCCATCGAAACCTTTGGTCTTATTAGTCAAGTTTTAAAGGAGGTGCCGCGAAATATGGTTACAGATTATGTGTTGTCCGCTACTTCTACAGGAAGGAAAAGATGAAACCGGATGCAATGTACTGGAAGTGCTATTATAGTCTTCTTGACCATGCAAACCCCGGATAGGGACTGATCCGTGTATAGCCGTCCCTCAGACCCATGAGGTTATTAATTCAAAAGCATACTTAAGTCAGTCGTCCTACCCTTATCGTTAGCCTGTCCCAGACAATTTTGATTTGCAATTGTCTTAACATGTCTTATGCCTTCTTTCTTTATTTGGACTGGATGCGCTGTCTAATAGGAGGCAGAAGTTGTGTCAAAATTTTGGACTAAAACTCCTTGAACACCCAACTCTCCGATCCCTTTTACCCCCTGATTTTGAGGTTGAACGCCCAAGGCCACCAAGGCAAGTATCCACCAAAGTCCCGAAGCTCATGCCGATCGCATGTAACCGGGAAAGATATTGTAATAGCTTCATTCCGAAATTTGTGGATTTTTACAATAATGTTGTTTTGTCTTAGTTATTTTGTTAGAAATTTTATTTCGGGTGTTGACTTCAATGGCTTACCTTTTATTTTGATTATGAATTTGATTTCAACAATTGTTGTATATATTACCTGACAAAGGTCAAACAATTTGGTTGGACAACCACGAAATTTTGTACCTGAATCATACAATAAATCAATCAAATCATGTCTCATATTTACTCCTAGTAACGACGAGAAAACAATACTGGCTGCGTCCGACCATGGTTTTATCGATTTGATTGATGAATGACTTTCAAGATTGTGATCGTCGCGTTTCTTTCCCTGTCGCGGTAGCCTACTGACATTTAACCCCCAATCCACCTACCTAACAGGAAGGAGAGTCTTACGGGAGCAGAAATACCACAACCACCTCCTTACCTCCCCCTACACTGATTGCGGATCATCTTTTTCTAAAAACAGCCATTTCACTTCAGTAATTTTTCGGTCATCTTGGTCGTTGAGCGCGGTAGGTCCGGTCCCCACTCTATCTTCCCTATAAATATCTCCGAAACTATTTATTCTAATACCTATGGTGCTCAATCTCATGGAATGCGCTCCATTTCAATCAGAGCAAAATAACTTTAGAGAGCTCTGCTGACTGCTCTAGAGAGTAATGCGCGAACTTTGAAAAAGTGACACACAGTCAAATCGCAGCGACACTAGCTCCTCTAGAGGACACGAACATCCCTACCGGAACTCAACCAATCGTTAACGAGCGCTGGTCTGCTCAACCAATCGTTAACGAGCGCTGGCTCTGATCTAATCCTCGATGTTTACGTCCGCCACTGCACAACACGAACAAAGCGAGCTGGGCGGCGCTGCGACGGAGGCCCATTTTTGATGCATGGGAAGGATAGGTCTTCGCATTACTCTCCAGAGTTATTTTGCTCTGATTTCAATGATTAAAGTCGACTACTCAATGGCGATTTTCTATCTTGTAAGGTCCTAAAACATAAAAATTGACAAGAGACACTCTTTCTCACCCTTCCATACCCCTCAAATCCGGAACTGCAGGTTGTTCGTCCAAAAGTGGGAGGTGAGGCCTATATCTTTGTTTGCAATGACTGGGTAACGTGTTGCGTAATAATTAATCGCCAGTACTAATAATCGCATGTTACCTAAAAATTACTCTAGAAAAGAAACTTTGTCGAACACCGGCACGCACATCGTAATACACCCTTGGTTCAACAGCGTCTGACATTATTTTGTAAGAAGAGCCTATTTTAGAGCTATTTTCGGTCTTGGGAATATAGGGAATATATGGGTGTAAAGGTAGTGGGTTCGCCAACAAGATAGCTTCAATGGATCTTGTCTCTTGTCATATATGTGTGTTATGTAGTATGTGTAGTACCAATAAATGAATGAATGAATGAACTTTTCTTCCCCTGCCTTCTATGTCAGTTGAGTGGAAGTACTGGGATTTCGGTGGTAGTTTCCTTTGCTAAATTAACACTGAGGAGTTCGCGTCTACAGTGCGTTCATTGGCCAACGCCCAGGGATCATTCATGAAGGAAAAAAAACTCGCAACAGAAAATAACGAAACAGAATTGCGTTTTGTGTCGTATTATTATTGTTGCCAAACACTGAAGTAGTGTCTCAACTTGCAATCGCTGTCGGAAGCCATCGTGATTGTCTCAGCGGCCATTTTTTGCGATTTTCAGCCATTGAGAGTGGGCTACGCCGGGTCTCCACGATCACGGTTACGACGGGACTATGATTGCCTATGGAGTTCCCGCTTAAAAATCTGTTTGGGGATATGGCATCTAGGTTTTCTCTGTTTTTTCCCAATTTTGTTTTATTTTATTTGATTGTGACAGACCAAAAGGCTTTAGCGTAACCTAGCTTACTTACACTAGCTAAACCCTTCACCTAGCCATTAGAATAGATCAGAAGGTCTAAACTTTTGCCCTCTGCACTTTTCAGTACATGAACTAACCTCCTACTAATGGTGAATGAAAGTTACCATCACTGTCGTACCTGTCTCTGCATAATGCAGTATAAGAAATACTTATTTATTTTAATGTCCACTTTAAAAAAAAAATAGTTAAGAAATAGTTGATAGAAAAAGTTATTAGTTTAGCAGAAAGTCGGTAGGATATTAAGTTAAGAATGTGAGGTTGTTTGTTACTTGAGATTGTTGTTTGTTTTGTTTTTCTGTATATGGCTTAATAGCTTTCAAATACAGATATATATATATATATATATATAATCTTCGAGTCTGCTGAGTTGCTTCCAGCTATATTTCTGCATTTCTTGGCACGGGGCCTATGCAGGCTGTAGCTCCAAAAACGAACCTAATAATAAAAGGTTCGTCTTCGAAGGGTCGAAACGTCGCTGGAATACATAGCGATATCAACCATTTGAAACAATGCTGTTATTAATCTATTTGCCTGGATAGCTACTACACTGTAAAATGTTCATCCGAGTAAGGATTAAAGTTCACTGCAGTATTTGCTACTGGGATTGATCTTATCTCTACTGAAATAAGATTAATCCGAATTAGAGATAAGATTATCTTTTAAGAGAAGAGATTAATCCCAGTAGGCTATAGCAAATACTGCAAGTTTTTTTTTACAGTGTATGGTAGTCCCACCTTGCCCAGTTTTCACGGCCAACCACTAGTAACCCTCAATAATATTGATCAATAACATTGATCTTTATCAATGGGGGAAGAGAAAAGTATTTATTTATTTGTCACCCGTCATTTCAACAAAGAACAAGACCAAAGGTGTCGATGGGATCCCAAAAATCTAAGATTTGATCCAGACAATTCGAGAGAGAAAACCGAGGTCAGATATTCTATCTACCTATCTATTTATACCTCTATAAGCCATATCTATTTTGACGATACTGACCGAAACTTCCTGCTTTACTACTGCCAAATTTGCGGTTTCACCCGAATTCCGAGCGAACTACTAGTCCAGCAAAAAAAAGAAAATTCAGAAACGAAACCGGCGTATCTCCTATCCCTATAAAGAAATCAATCAACTTTAAATAAAATTTTGACTTAAAAAAAAATGCGGGTACAACCGGATTCCGGACTAATTATATGTCCGGGTAAAAAATGACCATCATATACAGACTCAGCGTCTCTTCTTACCCCTAAATTTATCATCTAATCAACTTCAGATAAAGCTTTTGCTTTTAACGTATTTTCCGGTTTTGGCCGGATTACAAGCGAACTAGTTGTCCGGCGAGATGATGGTTTTCACCATCGGGTTCAGCATGTCTTCTTACCCCTAAATCAAACATTTAATGAACTTCAAATGAAACTGTTACTTTTAACAAACTTTCCGGTTTTGGCCAGATTCCGGACGAACTACTGGTCCGGCGACAAAATGATTTTCAGCATCATGCTCAGCATGTCTTCTTACCCCTAAATCAAACATTTAATCAACTTCAAATGAAACTTTTACTTTTAACCAACTTTCCGGTTTTTGCCGGTTTCCGGACGTGCTACTCGTCCAGCGAGAAAATGGTTCTCACCGTCGTGCTCAGCATGTCTTGTTACCCCTAAATCAAACATTTAATCAACGTCAAATGAAAGTTTTACTTTTTACAAACTTTCCGGTTTTTGCCGGATTCCGGAAGAACTACTTGTCCGGCGAGAAAATGATTGTCACCATCATGCTCAGCATGTCTTCTTACCCTGTAATCGACTATCACATTAGCTGTTTAAAAATATTTTGTTTGTCCCTTAATTTGAACCCCCACCCCCAAATATAGGGCTACAGAGTCCATCTACGTACTCGACCTTACCCTTGACCCAAACAATCCTCACACCAAGTTTCATCAAAATATCTCATTCCCTTCGAGAGTTATCGTGCTTACAGACGGACGGACGGACAGACGGGCGGACGGACGGACAGACGGACGGACAGACGGACGGACAGACGGGCGGACGGACGGACAGACGGACGGACAGACGGACGGACAGACGGACGGACGGACGAACAGACGGACGGACGGACAACTTTTGTGATGTCATAGGTATCCCTCTACTTACGTTTTGGGGATCCCAAAAAGGACGAACTACAAAAGGAGAAAAATAAAAGGGAAACATAGCCAACTATTTCAACTGTGATACCTTTAGTGTAATCCCGATGAAAAATTTTCGAGAATTAGTCGTATGGAACTGTACGAAAAAGTAGCGTGCAGTAGTAACTGCTGCCACTGCATGCTACTACTAGCAAACTGGATGCTACTACAGCAAGATTGGATGTTATCGGATGCTACTACTTAAGATTAACCCAGTCGGAGGCATGTTAAATATACTACTACATATCAATGTATGCAACTTTTTCGTAAAACTACCATACAACTACACAGTCAAAGAATTTTCATCGGGATAGGACTACTGTTACAGGGCATTTCCATAAGCAGGTATTCAATTCCAAGCGGAAAAGTATAGATAGCAGAACTTACAGTTCAATAGCTTTGTTCCAATTGATGACATATCCGGACAAGACGAAGGTATCGACGTTGACGACATGCACGTTTCCTTTCTCCGTCCCAACGTACAGCCATTTCGACGTGAAAGGGAGAAGCAGACAGGAGATTCTAGAAAAACAAAACATTTCAACAAATATCATTTACAAAGAATGTATTTCAAATGGTCTGCAGGTCAAATTGCAGTCTGATTTACAATATTAGGAGTTTTTTTTCTTCGTTTTTGTGAATAAAGCTAGTTAAGCAGATATATATTATTATCCATTCTTTGATAAATTTTTCAATTATAAGTGTAAGTTTTCTCTGTGTATTGTTTTCTGCTTTAATTTTTGTGTGTGATCTTTTTCTTCTTTTTTTTCACTTTTCTTTTCACATACTCCATAATTCTCCTTTCCTGTACGATGGGTGAAAAAATAAAATTACATTACAATACAACATTAAATAACATTACATTGCATTAGGTGTAGTTGTGGCGACAAAGTACAATTTGCTTAACGCAAAATGTACTAGTAAATAAATACACTTGTCCGGATGGCAAGTAGCGGACAGTATATTGCCGATCCGAGCAACAGAAAAGCACGAGCCCTACCAACAGAGCCGACCACCGAGTGGTTCATGCGTCGGGGTTTGAACCATGCCGCAGCGGGCGATCCGTCTTCAAATTCTTTCCAAGGAAGAAGAAGAAAAAAAGAACAGGGGTCGTACCTCTCTAATTTTTCGCGGCACATTCTGAGAAATTAGGAAATCATCGGTTTTATCTGTTAACTGTCAAGTCCTGTTGGAAAAATCCGGGCTTGAACCCCTCCCCACACACACACGAAAATGGACTTGTTTCGCCACTGATAGTTCCAACTATCAATTAAAGTGAAAATATAAGTCACATATCCCCTATGGAAATAACTCAAAGTCATTGTATTATGGGACATTTTTCCAATCGTAAACAATTGAAAACAAGTGGGAACGATCGTAAACAATCGTTTGTTGTTTTTTTTTAATTGGAAGCAGTTGTTTACGATTGGAATCAGCTGTTTATGATTGTCAACAGTGTTTCCAATTGTTTCCAATCGTTTGCGATTGTAAACAGTTGTTAACGATTGTATTTTTACGATTGGAAAAATCGGTTTCAATCGTAAAGTACAATCGTTAGCAACTGTTTACAATCGCAAACGATTGGAAACAATGGAAACAACTATTTACAATCTTAAACAACTGTTTCCAATCATAAAAAAAACAACAAATGTTTACTATCGTTTCCAATTGTTTTCAAATGTTTACGATTGGAAAAATGTCCATAATACAGTGACTTGAATTATTTCCATTCGGGACATACAAACATCCTTTGCGGAAACAACAGCGTGATTCTGTAAGCACCAGAAGAACCAGCTGCAAAGTCGGTCTCTCAAAGAAACCTAAGGAAAAGTCCGATAATTGTTAAACTGGCACAATCAGCTAACAACTACCGGCCATGGTCACCGAAACCGGAGAACGGCGCGAAGCTCGGTCCGGTCTTAAAGCACACCTTGCACTATTTACTGTTTATGTTCCGAAATTCAAAACTACTTGAATACTGTAAAACTAGGCTTTGCTTTGAACAAGTCATCCACGGCTTTTCCCAGGTCCTTTGACTTCTAGTAAAAACTTGGCAAAATTCAGATAACCGGTTTGACGCATCAATAGCATCACACGCGAAAACTCATCGGGAGCATAATTCACATGGAAAATATTGAATTGTGGCAAGTGCAAAGATTTGTGAGGCATCGTTTGTGGGCTTTAAATGTAACATATCAAATTTAGGTCTCCGGGCCAAAGAATTAATGAATTCTGTTGCGGAATTAGGTTGCATTAGCATTACAGAGACAACGGGTCCTTTAAAAGAAAGGCAGTCCTTATGCACAGTACTGGTCGGCTCTTCTTCCTAATTGCCCAGTCCACTCTTCTTCCCCAAACTTTCAACTTCGTATGGTCACCCGATAAGTCCCAGCGACATTTTGGCCGAGTTTTGCTTGTACTTTATTCGACACCCCTTTCTTCCACCGGCGCGCCTTTCTACATAGCAGTTAGCTCGGAAAGCGGGTTCTGCGAAAAGTACAAAACTTGTCCTACTGAAGCGAAAAAAATCTAAAAATCTACATGTTGAAAACAAGGTTAGACGCGGTCCGTCTTTCCCTACTGGGAAAGAGACAGGGTCTACACTGTCAGAAGGAATAACATTATCATAAGGATGCGCTTTGTGCCCATACAAAACGGAAAAAGAAAGTCGAAATTATCTACCAGTGTTACAGAACGTTTCCGTGACGACCTTAAAGTCCGTATACAGACACGGAATTCTCAATCCCACCCAATCTTCAGCTGAAATCCACCAGCTTTTGTGGGTCACTATCAGGGCGAGACAAGATTCCAGGTAGGCTACCAAACATTCCTGTCCTTAATAACAAACCATTCCGATGAAGAAACAAAATTAAAGAAGACATCTAAAATTTTAGCAACCGACATCACATTGCCTTCGGCTCGGATAGGTTATTTTCTATGTCCGTCTCAATGTTGTTTTCCGACATCAACCTCGATGTCTGAAGTAAACCTTTAATACTTCGGTGGAAGAAAACGTTACAGGTGTCAGGAAATACAGATTACTGTTGGTTTAAGGCAGAAACAACATATATTGAGACCGTCTTAGGTTCAGGTATCAGTATTGGGTTTTCGTTAAAAGCAACATTGCACATATGTTTCGTGTTATGTTTTACGGAAAACAAATTTTCTGTACCATTAACAACAAGTAACAACAATATTTTGGTTTTGTTCCCCACTGCAAAAAAACAAAGCTGTAATCAAAACGATACTCCACGAAATCCCATACACTTGCAAGGAAAAATAGACTTCACCAGGTAGAACGACACTTATTTCCGAATATTTTAAAATTCCGTCGAAGTCAAATACAACGTTCCCAAATGGCCATAATATTTATTTTCAGCGCGGCAAACCGTGGTAGTTGCAGATGCTGAGGATAGCGACCACGCAGCACTGAGGGAAGCTGACGAAACAAAAGATAAAGCTGCCGCAAACGCGCAGTAGCCAATGGTAAATGATCCTCGAAGAGGCAGAAGAACACTTTCCCCTAATCACATCCAAGAACTCCCAAGCAGGATGTTTTTCCCCACGAATCTGAGGAACCGAGACAGTTTTCAGTTACGGCCTTCTGAGGATGTCTTCTGGGGAAACAAAAAGAGAATTTTACTTAAGACCAGACGGAGAAAAGGACCTAGTTAATACTAGCATCCAAGGCTTTCGCGCTCAATCTAAATTCAATTTTTTCTCCTTCAAGTCTATCCCCCCCCCCCCATACTGCAGGTCCCAGAGGATACCTACCTATAATCTTGTAGCTTCGAGAAAGTTGTGATACTATGGGGAGAAAGAGATACCAGTTAAGGCTTAAATTCATATGACCTGCGGGGATAATAAGGAGAAGTTAACTGGAGTCCAGATATGAGCAAAGTTAATTAGCTAACTATCAACTGTAACATCTCTCTTGCGATTCCGAACCCCTCCATTTTGCCGTCCTAAGGGAAATCCATAATCTAGTAGCTTCTAGAACGTTGTGATACTTCCCTTAGCAGGAAAGGCGAGACACCAGATTCGACTCAAATTTATGTGGCCTGCTTAGGATTACTTAGAAAAGTTTGCTTGAATCTAGACTGAGAAAAGCAATTTAACGGCATTTGGAAAGTTGCCCCTGCTCGTGTTTAAGCTACGGCTTTCAACTCGGCGTGGCTCATCCCTGATCTCTGACTGCGACACAGTTATTACACGCAAATCGACATCAGCGGATTCATGGTACAGATAGATAGATCAGTGTATTTCAAAAGCCAAAAGGCGGTAAAAAAAAATTTAACTTTAACAATCAGACTCCTTCTTAATTCTAAACATTTATCTATATCCACGCCCACTTGAGTAATAACGGTAGGGTTGGTATTACTCAGAATTTCGGGAAGTGGCAAAATTACACCATCTAGATAAATATTTCTTAAATCAGAAAGCTTCGGGCATCTACGGAGAAAATGGTCCATATTTAGCAGGGAAATAGCAGCCGGTGGAATATATCCTGGGTGATCAGTGAATTTATGGCTAATGGGCGCAGGGATTGTGGGACTTGTCGGTTTGTAGATGCGTATGGAATACAAAAATAAATATACATACAACATACATACAGCAATATACATACTTAACTTTTACATCTCATACTGCCAACCTTCTTCAAGTCTGACTCAAAACATACTGAATGAACTTTTCTTCCTTTCTCCACCCTGAACTTGAATGACTGTAGTTAGCAATGCCAGGGATTGGAATATTCGCTGGCTCCTGATACGGGGTATGCGGCTTCAGAATTTTACCGGACTTTTTCTAAGTTTTACCGGATTTGTGTAGGTTTTTTACCGGAAATGTCTCCGTAATGACCATCTTTGCAGAAACTCTAGAATAGGCCTACTGCTGTGTTCTGACTTCTGTTATGTGTTACAAACAACACAAAATAGGCTCGGTAAAGTTTTACTGAAAAGGAAGCTTATTTTTGGGATCCCAAAACGTAAGTGGAGGGATACCTATGACATCGCAAAAGTTGTCCGTCTGTCTGTCTGTCTGTGAGCACGATAACTCTCGAAGGGAATGAGATATTTTGATGGAACTTGGTGTAAGAGTTCTTCGGGTCAAGGGTAAGGTCAAGTTCGTAGATGGGCTTTGTAGCCCTACATTTAGGGGTGGGGGAGAGGGTTCAAATTAAGGTCAAACAAAATATTTTTAAACAGCTATTGTGATAGCCGATTATGGGGTAAAATGATATGCTGAACCATTTTTTCTCGCCGGACAAGTAGTTCGTCCGGAATCCGGCAAAAACTGGTAAGTTGGTTAAAAGTAAAAGTTTCATTTGAAGTTGATTGAATGTTCGATTTAGGGGTAAGATGACATGCTGAACACTTATGTGAAAAGCATTTTCTGCCCGGACAACTAGTTTTATTTGAAGTTGATTAGATGTTCTTTATAGAGAAGGATATACGTTGACAATTAGTTCGCTTGGAATTCGGCCGAAAGCGGAAATTTGGCAGAAGTAAAGCAGGAAGTTTCGGTCAGTGACGTCAAAATAGACATGGCTGATGGAGGTATATTTAAACTTGGTTTTCTCTGATGATTAGCCTGGCGAAGACTGTATCTGGCGAAGACAAGACACAATTGTCTGGATCAAATATTAGATTTTGGGGATCCCTTCGAAGCCTTTGGTCTTGTTCATTCTGATATCTGAATACTGAAATATTTTGAACACATCTGAGGGATTTTGTATTTTACGTAATAACGTTCAGAACGTGCGCTGCTTGCATACAAAAAAAATTCATCCAGACGCGAAGAATTTGAATTTAAACAAAGGCCTCCATTTCCAGGGCTAAAGATGCGACATCGGATAAGTTACGCCTGTAGGAAAGTAGGAAATGATTTTAGGATACGTTTTGCAATCTCATGAACTGAATGGGCCAAGGTGTAGCCGGCTCTCTGGTTAGACTACACTTTGGTTACACGAGGAGTTGGCGACAACACACAGTCCAGGAAATCTTTTATCCACCTTTGCTGAGTCGATATAAATAATATAATTGCAATAATAATGCTTTCGCTTCTATAAATTTCTCGCGACACTTTATATACTAAATTGAATTTCAGCCAGGTGGTAGTCGACACCTGCTTTCAATTGGTTGATATTTTCGGCATTTACCAAACTTTCTGGGAGGTTACTCCAATATTCTACTATTCGGTTTCTAAAGCTCCATTTTCCAATGTCTTTTCGGAATCATCGACTTGATGGTTAGTCGAAGCTGAGTCGATACAGTTAAGATGGTATGGCTCACACAATCGTGCGGGATCCCGAAACAGAAAGAGCGTGTTCCATCCTACTTACCGTAGTTACCACGCATGACGTCACAAATTCTGCCTTTTTGCCGTCAAGGCTGGAACGATTTTTCTATTTTCCAGCGGAATACCATGCCACGGGTGAATCCGACCAATCACGTGACAGAGATTCGTGGTTACTACGCTTACCATGCTCCCGAGCGTGGTAAGCAAATAGTTACTATTAGTTACTATTTCGAGAAGGCTGGAACGGTCAGCGTAGTAACTTTTCGTGAGGTTGGAACGGATTTAGTAACTAATAGTTACTATTGGTACGAGGGTGGAACACGCTCAAAATGGATTTAGTCATGTTTCACAACAACAGACCTACATATTTTTCTTAGGGCGTTTCTTTCCTTCGGTTGGTATCATTTTCACCTAAACAAATGAAAGCCAACTGTGGGCGAGCCTTTACAGCTCCTTTTTTTAGGCATTCTTAAGAACTTTATTTGAGTTGTTCCTAGTGGGCGAATTGGCTGAAATTAAAAGGTAAAACCATGTTCCCGTTTTGGCATTTGAGTCGATACAGTTAAGATGACAATCGTGCAGGATCCAGAAACACAAAACGGATTTAGTCATGTTTCACAACAACAGACCTACATATTTTTCTTAGGGCGTTTCTTTCCTTCGGGTGGTATCATTTTCACCTAAACAAATGAAAGCCAACTGTGGGCGAGCCTTTACAGCTCCTTTTTTTAGGCATTCTTAAGAACTTTATTTGAGTTGTTACTAGTGGGCGAAATGGCTGGAATTAAAAGGTAAAACCATGTTCCCGTTTTGGCATCTCGTTGAAAAAAAACACATCTTAGCAATCAGCTACAAATGGCGTTCGCTGACTGAAGTTAAGCAACGTCTAAAACGTTTGCGGACAAATTTGTTGTGTCAAATTTGTCTGAACACTGTAAAAAGTTTCTCCGAATAAGGGTGCAGTATTTGCTACTGGGATTAAAATTATCTCTATTGGGATAAAATTAATCCGAATTAGGGATAATCTTATCTCAATAAAGACAAGATTAATCCCAGTAGCAAATACTGCAAGATTTTTTGTTACAGTGAATATACGTATGTGGGGAAATATTTTATATTTTATTTATATTTATATTATATTTATATTTTATATAGTTTACCTCTTGGTAAAAGAAGAAAATATTTGGGTAAAGTCACGGTTAAACTGGGCCTTACTCTTGCCCTATGTGTGGATGAGACAAAGAAAATATGAGTCATTTTGTGGGAGAGTGTGAGGAACTGAATGGGTTGAGACAAGAGTTGTTTGGAGTGAGAGCGTGTGGGAATGAGTGGATAACTGAGAGAATGAAAGAGAAAAGTTTCCAGGCTATTCAACTGTTTGGAAGGTTCATCCGGATATTGTTAGCACACAGGGAAAATTGTATATCCCTGTAGTTATAAATTTGGCATAGTGTTCTTGTTTTTTATATATATTTTTTTCTTTTGTTGTTTTGGTGCGATGGCCCTTGTTGGCTTTTATGCATTAAATATCTATCTATCTATACGTAACTTTTACCTTTCTTCCCTTACCTTTCTCGTGTGAACTTGATCGAGTGGATAATTTCAGGTCGCTTCTGTTTCAAACTCCAGAGGTGCAGGGTGTCATCAGCTGTGGCAGTAACTACAAGGCCTTCATTGGTGACGAACTGAATGAAAATAACGGCAGGTCCGCTCGTGCTGGCACTGTGACCTGAAACTGGAGATGTAAATCACATTTACACACAATTCATACTAGTGCTCCCGCTCCCAAGGGAGCGTTAGCAGAGTTAGCCTATAAGATAAGATAAGATTTATTTACACTAAGAGCCAAAGGTCATGGCAAATACATGAAAAATAAACTCAAACAAACAAAAATAATACCTTCTATAAGCACCTATCCCTATGGGCTAGGGCTACCCTGAGGAACCTGGCCAACTGTTTAATACTCATGAAACAACTATTTCCCATGATCCTACACATCCATTCTTCATCTACCCCTCCTTCATTTACTCCAAAAATTTCTAACCTAAGTTCATTCAAATTTTCACATTCACACAACAAGTGTTTTAAATTCTCATCCATACTACCACAAATCGGACATGAGTAAGGACCGGACCGACCCTTTGCCCTCCCAATATACCGCCTTCTCTCCCCAAGAGGTAGACCGTCTGCCCTACAACTAATCAAATCCCTTATTTCCTCCCTTTTCAATCCCGCTTTAAAATAAACTTCCTCCCCCCAAATATATAATAGACGTATTCTCGACGTTCCCCGAGGAATCCTTGGGGAATCGAAAGCAACGGCGAGAATAGAGGGAGTCACGCGGACTCCGCGTAGAGAAAACAGCGAGAACACAGGGAATGCTTCCAAAACGGACTTTGTTCGAAAAAAAAAAATGTGCAGATGACGACACTGGTCCGGATCCACTTTATTTTTGGTTTTGTTTATTCTGATAGTTTTTGATTAATTTTATATTGCACCAACACCAGCAAAAATTGATTCCCCTCCGAATCTGAAAGGGAGTCCTTTTTTATGATGGTGATGATAATCGGAGCATTCCCCGTCCGTGGGAACTCGCGAGAATACGGGGAGTGAGTCCGCGGGACAAACAAAAACGCGGGACTCCTCAAGTGGAGTCCTCGGGGAACGGCGAGAATACACCTAATATGGCTTAATAAATTAAACATTTCTTCAGCCCAAGCTGACTGCGAATCATGTTTGACAGTGAAAAAAGGATACGTCAGCTGAATTTTATTAGAGCTATGTTTCGGCCCTTCTTAGCAAGGGTCCTCTTCAGGCTCAAGGCGCTTGAGCGGCTCAATAAGTATCCATCGCTCTTGCTAATGACCAGGAGTCGATGGTAGCCACTACAACGCTGTATGTGTGCTCCATCAATTGCACCTGACTTCCCAAGTGGGTTTCTTGACAGTACTGACAGAAAAATCATCTGAGTGTAAGATTCGTATGACAGTAAAGATCATCAGACAGTAAAACCATCTTTCGTCAAAAAAGTCGGCGATAGATAACGCGGTCGAAAAATATTCCCAAAATTTGCAAAAGCCTGCCAGAGAGCAAATAAAATTTATCATTCTAGCATGTAAAGAAATTTCGAATTCCTGCTACTCACAGAGCACAATTTTTTATCGAAGTTTTTTCTCTCATCCTACGAAATGAAAGACCATCTGCAACAAAATCGTAATTATGCAAAATGACTGCGGTTCTACAGAATCCAGAAACTAATCGCTAGTTGCTCATACTTGGCATCTAACTTGTGCAAATCTCAAAAGTATTTTCGCTGCCAAAAACCTCAACTCATCGGTACTTCCGGGAAAGAAAATTTGTGTTCCACTGGTTAGCTTTGCGCGTGAGTTCTTACGTCCTATACTGCATTCGAGCAAGAATCGATGCCAGGAGCCGCACCTGACGACTGAATACACGACAAAGAAGGTTTACAACGAGTTGCCAAAAAAATCCAAAATTTTAAGATGAAGATGACACACATGATTTTTCTAGCTCCCCGCTCTTCTGCACTTCTTCAAAACGAGTGAACCCAAAAGCTCTTGTGACCGATCATCCAAAAACACCAAACACAGCAGATCGTCAACGAGTTAATGTCTTTTTTAAGATATCAAGGTACAAAAAGCAGCTTTCCAACACTTCTTTCAAACCAGTGACAAAATAACTTTTGTCGTACAGTTCCTTTCTTCTGCAAATTTAGTATAGCCTCTTCTAAAACTCTACGATGGATTCTTACGTATAAAAGAACTTTACATACATAGGCATGTAGCTATCAGTTGGGCTTCATCGTTCAAAAAAGAACTATAACTGACCAATCCAGGGTTTGGCTAGTGTGACTCTATCCTGCGGATTCTTTACATGCACTATTCCTTACCGCCAACCGGTCCAGCTGGCGCAAGTTATGGTGGATGGCCCAAAAGTGGCCCGAAAGCTGAGGCACCCTTCCCCGAGTTAAATATGTATATGTTTAAATATGTAATATGTTTCGTCATCACTTTCAAAACTCATGGACAACAAGGCCCAACCAGCACACGATGTCGTCCACTGCTTCCTGACCGAAGATTAAAAATTAAGTGTCTTTTTCTGTGTGTATATATGTGTTTTGTTTATTTTCTTTACTTTCGTCATTTACTCCGCCTTTTCAAAATGGCGGGTCATAAATAAATTACTTACTTACTTACTTACTTATAGAGCGTATTCCACCCCCTAACAATAGCAACTATTAGTTACTATTTTCGTTGCAACCTCATGAAAAGTTACCGCTGACCGTTCCAACATTCTAAAAATAGTAATTAATAGTAACTATTTGCTTACCACGCTCGGGAGCGTAGTAAGAATGGTATCTACTATCTGTGTGAAATGACTGGCCCAATCAGCCCGCGGCATAATAAATTGTCGAAGAAAAGAACAAGACCAAAGGTTTCGACGGAATCCCAAAAATTCAATATCTGATCCAGACAACTGGGTCTTGTCTTCGCCAGATGCAGTCTTCGCCAGACTCCCTGAAAATTTTTACTATTAAAATTCAGAAACAGATTAAGGCCAAATAGCTAATCATCTGAGAAAACGAAGTTCAGATATGGATTCAGCATGTGTGTTTACCCCTATAAGTCATATCTGTTTTGACGAAAACTTCCTGCCACTTCTGCCAATTTCCCGGTTTCGGCCGAACTCCAGAATTACTTGTCCGGCGAAAAAAGTAAGCTAAAAAACGAACTCATGGTATCTTCTTTCTCCAATAATAAACATCTAATCAACTTCAAATGAAAATTTAACTTATAACAAATTTTCCGACTCCAGCCGGATTCCGATCGAACTATATGTCCGGGTAAAAAATGATTGTCATAGACGAATTCAGCATCTCTTCTTACCCCTAAACCGGATATCTACTCAACTACAAAGAAAACATTACCTTTTAACAATTTTCCGGTTTTGGCCGGATTCCGGGCGAACCACATGTCCGGGTAGAAATTGTTTTCACATAAGTGTTCAGCATGTTTTCTTGCCCTAAATCGAACATCAAATCAACTCCAAATAAAACTTTTAATTTTAACAAACTTTCCGTTTTTTGCCGGATTCCCGGCGAACTACTTGTCCGTCGAGAAAATGGTTTTCACGATCGTGTTCAGCATGTCTCCCTACTACCCCTAAATCGAACATCTAATCAACTTCAAATAAAACTTTTACTTATAACAAACTTTCCGGTTTTGGCCGGATTCCGGGCGAACTAGTTGTCCGAAGACAAAATGGTTTTCACCATCGTGTTCAGCATGTCTTCTTACCCCATAATCGACTATCCCATTAGCTGTTTCAAAATATTTGTTTGCCCCTTAATTTCAACCCCCACCCCTAAATGTAGGGCTACAAAGCCCATCTACGAACTTGACTTGTCCGATGACCCAATGAATCCTCACACCAAGTTCCATCAAAATATCTCATTCCCTTCGACAGTTATCGTGCTTACAGACGGACGGACAGACGTACAACTTTTGCGATGTCATAGGTATCCCTCCACTTAAGTTTTGGGATCCCAGAAACATTGGATTTGTGATAGACTTGGCCACTTCGTGATATCGCGAACGACAGACATGCCCACTGATTGTTTCTATAGCATATGGATTTTGCGACGGAAAGCACGGCCTTGTATCTCTTTGCCTTGCCGCAGTGTGGAAGGCATCGTCCCTATGTTGTATTATTATTCCCATCGTGGCGGTATTCTCTCTATTCTCCAGTGTCACTCGTCCCCAGTGTCGCTATTAGGCAGACATTGGTTTCCCTCCCAAAAGGATAGGAGATTCTGAAATGCGAGACAAAATCCAAAGTCCGGGGGATCATGGCGCCATGAAAACACGACCAGTCTCTGAAAGCACCAAACTGAGAGGAGCAAGTTGAGTCATCACGTCTCAAATGCAGTCTATCCTGACGAAGACTTATGAATTCACGGGAACGCAATAGTTGCATTTACGATTACCTTTATAACTACAGCATTTGCCTAAGGAGGTTTCAATGCATGTCCTTATTACGCGTTTTCGTCGGTGATTAACCGAAACCGAAATTCCGAGCCGGTACCTCTGGATGTTGACCTGAGCCTCGTTTTTGTTGCATGCTGCAGGTCCACTTCTCGGCCGATTCCGGACTGATTCTTTCTACATCCGTTTTTGCACTGCAGCGCTTCCGAGGAAGACGGCAGCGCTTCAGAATCACGGACTTGCTCACCGACCAAGTCCGTGCTTCCCTGCAAGATGCTGCAGCGCTGCCGCTTCAACCAAGAAGAAAGTGAATCCAAAAACGCATATTGTGCAAAAGCAAAGAAGTGCTGCAGCAGCGATGCGGCAGCGCTATTGCAACAAAAACGAGGCTCTGGTGTTGACGGTACCTCTGGAAGAGCTGTCGCCATCCGACGCCCGACAAAACTATACAGCATTTGATTTATTTTGTGTTTGCCCGATAAGACTGTACAGAACTTGATTTCTTAAATGTAAAATTAACTTGGTGTGCAGACGAGATTTAAACTTCCGGGGTGCGCCAGACAAATCCGCCCATCCAATGAAACATTTTTGCAAAACCGTGTTTTATTTATTTATTATTACAGTCGGCGTTAAGCTTCAATTTTGTCGCCATAACAGAAAAGAGTCACATTAACGTAATCAGTTTACAGGCTCAGAATAGTTACCAAATGCCGACAATTCAGTCTCAACGTTGAAAGTCCTATACCTCCAAATGTTATTACAGACCTTTGATAACAGAGAAACTAAAGATTAGATCAGAAGTTTCTCCTCCGACTCCCTCTTTGCACCAGAAATATATACCTGGAGAATGAGTTTAAATTATGCAATATTTTAACTCAGCTGCCCGAGCTCGAAGATCATGCTCGCTCAAAAGCTCTAAGCGGTCTCTCTGAATCTGTATGTACATATTTGATCTACTGTGCCGTTTGCTGAACGTTCGATCTTTCGTGTTTTGTATATATGTTAAAACGAAGTTTCCTAGTTAGTTTATTTTTTATTTTTATTTCTCATTGTTTATTTACTCCGCCTATTCCTCTTTTGTTATTTGGCGGGCTCAGGGCGGGCTATAAATAAAGCTCATTCATTCATAATCGTGTAGAAATATCCATTTTCTTCGGATAGGGTGCAATCAAATACAATAGAAAAAACGAGATTTTTCGGGTTTTTTTCTTGATCAGCTAGTTACCCCTCCAAGATAATGTGCGAGGGATAAATTTTATCTTTCGTTATTTTATTTTTATCTGCATGTCGTTCAGTCCGCACCGTTCTTCTGGTTTTTAGTTACATGTCGTCTTATTGTCTGTTGGTTCCGCATCGTTTTCCTGTTGTGATTGTTGTGGATTTTATGATTTAGTTTTGTTTTTTTCGCTGAGGACGGTTTGCCGGAAATGCAACCGAAATATCCGAAATTTATTTATCCCTCGCACATCATCTTGGAGGGGTAACTAGCTGATCAAGAAAAAAACCCGAAAATCTCGTTTTTTCTATTGTATCTGAAATGAATGGTCAGCTTGGCTTCAAACCTTATATTAGGGTGGGATCTCTCTATAGCATAGCACTTAGCTGAGACACAGCCCATCAAGCTAAAGAACACAAAACAGGAGGTACAGAGGGGAGAGGGGTGCTTTCTGAACAGTTCTTATAGTACACTGTAAGAAACGAGTTAGGTCGATTGTCACCCTCAATCTCCTGTGACAAGGTCTTAACATTCTGCTGTGTCGAATCCGAGAATCATCCTGGCGACTATCTTCAACAAGGGGACGAACCAAATGGGTCCCTTAGCGACCGCTCTGCTTAGAGCTTCCGAAGAACACGCTCTTCTTAATAATGACAACTTACCTTGGCCGTTCCCTTGTTCACTGCTAGGATTGGGGCCAGTTCCCCCGGGTCCAGGTCCGGGCGGTTCTGCGGCAAATTCATGACGTACATGCACATTGACACCAGGCCTTCCTAATCTGTGAAACGGAGTTAAGGCAAAGGGCATATGAAGCTAAAGAGAAGAAAGACAAGAACAGCACCAAGGAACTTTTTGGCGAAGTCCTAGCCTTCCAAGCATTGACTCTCACACTGCGCCCACTATATAAAACACCAATTTCTCCATAATTCGACGCCTATGCTCCAACCAATCACAGACAATCACGATCTGCTGCGAAAAACTTATCCACGGGAAGACTGAGAGCGAAATCACGAGAGCCTTTGTGAAAGGAAAATTAGAGACTCTGAAACGGCACTGATGACTGAAAAAACAACTGAAGTAGAACTTCAGTTCGGCTTCAAATTAACTGAATTTAATCATAAGTATTCCTCCAGCCCAAGCTGCAAATCATATCTGAGGTAAGTAAGCTCATATTTATTCTAGCGACAACACACCGTTCACCCCCCTACAAAACCCCTCCTTCCACTCCCTCCTGCCACCTCTCTCCCAACCTCAACGCTTTCGTCCACACAGACAATGTGCGGAGCGAGTACCCAAGCCGGAACACCGTTCCTACGATACAGAGCGGTACTGTAATGGTTTTATCCCTAAACTGTATGCGTTTTCAACAATAAGTTTTAGTCTTTCTAGTGCGTGTTTTGTTTTTATGATTTTGTGTTATATAATTTTCAGTCTGAGTAATTTATTTTGTTTTTTGACTGACATTATTATTTTGATATTATGCATCTCGACCTAGTCAACACGCCATCCCCTTTTCGCTTGCGGCATTTAAAGCGAGACAAACTTGCGGGTTTAAAAATTTCTAGTGAAGCAAATGTGCGGTCTGCACACACCAAGGAGACAAAGGAAGCTGTATCATTTTTTTGCTATGTTTAGAATATGAAGTTACCGGAGCCAGCGCTGTTGAACGGCTGAATAAGTTTCAGTAGGGACGTTCTCTATCGCTAGTGGCGCTAGTATCGCTGCTGTTAGAGTGTGTCAATTTTGTCAAGTCTTGGCGCTATTCCCTAGTGTTATTTAGCTCTGCACGGAACGCACTAAATCGCTTCCGAGGTCAGGATCGGCTAGTGGCACCCACTGCCTCGCACAGGCACCATTCACGCATTTGGTTCTAGTTAATCTGAAAATAGGTAATGCCCTCCTCTTCCTAATGTGATATCTGCGGATCGCACATGGTCCATAGAGAATAACAGAATCAAATTCACTTTCTCCGTATTGTCACCCTTATTGCGTTACTAGTCCTACAGATACTGATCGACCTCAGCGTATGCCTCCATTATCCACAACACTTCCATTGTGGGATGATTAAAAGGATACATCCGTAAGCCTCCGTTCTTTGTTCCTATTGCAAGCAACTTCTGAATTGGGTCGTAGGCCATCGCTGTCGGTTGATGTGGAAATCCCAGCCGAATAGTCTAGAAAAATATGGTTTAACTAATTTGGTACAACGAATGGCTTTACAAATCAGAATACGCAGCTTCCGAGAGCACAATTTTATTCTAAGCACACAAAGGACGGATGTTGTTTTGACAAAAGGCGTATTCTCGCCGTTCCCCGAGGACTCCTCGGGGAATCGAAGGGAACGGCGAGAATAGAGGGAGTCACTCCACGCGAAGTCCGCGTACAGAAACAGTGAGGACACGGGGAATGCTTCCAAAATGGATTTGTTCGAAAAAAATATGCAGTTGACGAAATTAGTCTGGATCCACTTTATGTTTGGTTTTGTTTATTCTGATTGTTTTTAATTAATTTTACATTGCATCAACACCAGCAAAAAATGATTCCCCTCCGAATCTGAAAGGGAGTCCTTTTTAGTGATGGTGATGATAATCGGAGCATTCCCCGTCCGTGGGGACACGCGAGAATATGAGAGCGAGTCTCCGGGACAAACAAAAACGCGGGGACTCCTCAAGTGGAGTCCTCGGGAACGGCGATAATACGCCTAAAGAAGTGCAGATGAAAAGATTGGGTTTCGCTGAAATTTAAACCTGTCGTACGTATATTATTGATTAGCTATACGTTCCTAATCGTTCCATCCATTCCAATTTCCGAGATTTTGACCTTCGAACGTAATGCTTATCCACCCAAACTGCGCTAGCAATTGCTGCATCTTCCCAGACCGACTTTTTTCTGGTTGGCCAACTTTCTCCGTGTTTCTTAAAGCACAACTCTTACTAGAAACGATATTTTCACTATCGAACGGATCAGAAAAAACGTTTCGCGAAAATGCCATTACTTTCCATCTGAGTATAGCGCTTGTCTTGTTAGCGCTTGTCCATTCTGTCCATCCTTCCTGCTCTCCGACGCGGCTGCTGGGCGCAAAACGTTTGAAAACTGAACGCACCGTGGTTAAAAATTAGGAAAATTAAGCAAATAAAATAAGTCAAAAACAGAAGATTCTCATATCCTTGTGTGTGAAGGATCTGACAGCGGACGTCGAAGATCCTGGCAAACGTTGCGTTGCGTAACGGGCAGGACTCGGCAAGGATGAAAAAGCCCAAAAAATTCGTAGGCACAAAACGGACCAATGGAGAAAGGTGGGGATTTTAGAATCGTATAATCCCATAAGGGAGCTAGGTATATTATAAAAGGCAGAAAAACCAAGAGGGGTCCTTTAAGGTTTAAAAGAAAAAGGCTAAGACCCAGCAGTCTGGTTACACATGAGGTACGTTCACTTAAATAGGCCTGAAAAGCCGATAAAAATGCGTTAGGCCTACTTGGTTGCTCCGCTGTTCACGAACAATCGATTTTCGGATAGTGGACTTTCATTGTCGGATTTATGGTACCTCTATGCGCTTGTCCTTTTGTTGTATACTTGACGAAAACGATTTACGGAAAAGAAGTATTCACGCAGTGAGCGTGAGCCCATGCCACGAGCTGATCACTGGACACTGAAAAGCCGCGTTTGTATTGAGATTCAAATTTTCCACGTCATGGTAGAATTTGCGTTGCGGGGACGGCCGTAGATATTCTGAACGTTACTAATAGAGCAGATAGTTGAAAATAATAAAAAAAATCCCTTAGCCGAATCCCAATAATTCAGTGTGGATCAAATAAATGATACAAAAATAAGTTAGCTTTTCAGTTAAACTTTAACAAAACTAAGAAATCCGCGAGCGGCTAAGACAGCCAGGATGGGTCTGTGATAACATGAAAAACACAGCACAGTTCCAAAAGAGTCGAGTACGTTAGAACACTGGAACGGGCACTGTATCTATTGCGATTAGTGCTTTAACAGCAATTGATAAATTACTAGCTTAGAATGAAATGGTAGGCCGCCTATTAGCCTACACACTATATTTTACACTTACAAAAATGTTGCCTGTCGACTGAAGTTGACTTTACAATACTTTTTTCAAAACATTTGTTTAGAAAAAACAATGGCTTTTTTCGCTCAGAGTCCAGGCTAACTTCCGACACCTTGAAGTTCGTCGCGTTTCTGCACTTCAGACAAAACAAAGCAAACTATGGCGAACGCGGTTAGACCAAAAAACGTTTCAGGGGAGAAACGACTTCTTATATAAGGGAAAGGCTACATAACTAAACTTCTACGGAAAGTAAATTTGAAAAAGAGATAATTTAGGGGGTTCACCCCCCCCCCCCGAAACATACAAAAATAATCATTTTGATAGGCTTTTCCCTCTGATCTATGCCTTTTTTGTACTTTTTTGCCCGACCCGCAGGCAAACCCCCCCCCCCCCCCGAAAGGCAAACCCCCGCCCGAAATAAATTCCTGGATACGGGCCTGTCCGCTGGCGCTGATCTGGTCGTCGCAGAACATATTGAAAACACTAGTGATTTGCTTGCGCAGCTGCATCTTTCTGTTGTTTCAGATGTCAATTTCATCACGTATTGTGCCGCAGCAGTTTTTCGCCGGCCAGTTCACGCCTATTCCCAAAAAAGGGAAAAAAGATCTTGACGATTGTCGATCGTGTCGCCCAATGAGCTTAACAAACATCTTGCCACGATTGTTCAAACATTTTTCCTCTCGCAGTCAACCAACACATACCCGAAACTCCAAAAGAAAAAATTCCCGTAATTTCAGCGAAAGAAATAATTACAAAAATACATCGGCTGAAGATTACTAGTATATGTCCGATTGATACCCCAGTGGATCTAATAAAAGCATTTCCTGATAAGTTAGCAACAACCCTTGCAAACATTTTCAATGATATCAGTAAATCCGGAAATTACCCTACGTGCTGGAAGCTGGGTTATATCACACCAATCCAACAGAATCGTTCGAACGATTTGAGTGGTGTTCGACCGATAACCCTGACCCCAGTTTTTTCAAAAATGTACGAGGGTTTCTTGGCCGATTGGTTAAAGGCAGAGATTCTTGATCTTACTGATTTACAAAAATTCGGGAACCTCAAGGGGGTCTCTACTTCGCACTACCTTGTTAGTCTTCTTGACACTATTCTGAAAAATCTTGAAACCCTGATACTTGGTTGAATCTTTTATTAATAGATCTCCAGAAAGCTTTCGACCTAATTGACCATAATATCCTTGTAAACAAACTGTTAATCGAGTTCCAAGTGAGTCCTTTTTTAGTCAAAATTGTTGCTTCTTTTTTAACAAATCGTTCTCAAGTGCTTAAATACAAAAACGTCTTTTCTGATCCCCTCCCTATTTTTTGTGGGGTCCCCCAAGGAACTCAAATGGGACCAATTTTATTTTTAATAATGATCAATAGCCTATTGACTGACCACCCAGATCGTTGGAAGTACGTGGACGACCTGTCTGCACTGGAGGTATGTCGACGGAATATAAAAAGTTCAATTACGGCTCTACTTGAGGATGCCACTCAACAAGCGTCTTTGTCGAAGATGAGGGTTAACTCCCAAAAATCATCGATCATGACTGTGAATTTTTTTAAAATCCGTGCCCATTTTCACAGACCCCATTCCTCCCGAAATCTCCGTTAGTCTTATTAAATTACTTGGAGTAACTATTTCAGCTGACATGAAGTGGGATGCCCATGTTCAACATCCTCAAACGAGCTTCCCCTTCGGTTTCCCTGTTAAAATTTATGAAAAAAAATTTCTTGCCCTCCGAAGGATCTCCTCCAACTGTACTGTTCATTTATCCGGCCAATACTGGAGTATGCTTGTCCAGTCCAGTGGGCTTACTTCTGAGCATGTTTATAAGATTGAAAACATTCAAAAACGAGCGCTTATGATCATTAATGGGGAAGGGAAGCTTCCTTACCATTATCTGCTTGGCAAACTTCAAGCTCACCACCTTGGACGCGAGAAGAAACATTCTATGCCTTAACTTCGGCACCAAGGCCCTGTCTGTTCCCAGATTGCGTCCCATTCTCCCCGAACTCTACACAGCCATCCGCAACAGACCACAGCGCGACAAGGCTCAGAAAGTACCCAAATTAAATCCAGTCCCCACAAAACATGAAAGGTACCGAAGGAGTTTTGTTCCAAGTTTTGTTGAATTGTACAACAGCCAGTAAACATAGTCACTATCTTCGTTGAATGGTTAGTTTTAGGTTTTGACACTTTTAGTATGTTTTATTTTGTTTTATATGTAGTTTAGTGAAATTACTTTTGACGTAATGATTAAAAAACTGATTTTGATTGAATTTGGAAAAAAACTGAATCATTTGATTAAAGGGATTTTTATTTGTTTTAGAAGTTTTTGGCAAAATGTTCGCCGAATGAGTCTATTGTTTAAATTGTGGTAGATAAGTTTTGTATCGACTGATGAATCTGTTTACGAATTGTGTTGCAATTATTATTGAAATGACAAACTGATTCGAGTGTTTAGTTATGTTTGGACGTAGAAGTCAAATTCGGCGTTCACGCTGTGAAAGTTACTTTTTAGAATTAAAAATCTACTCTACTCTACTCTATTCTACTCTAACTGTTTCTTGCACTTCGTTCAAAATTATTCTTAGTGAAATTTCTCGGAAGTGTTATGTTCCTTCGCATCAATTTGGTTTCCAGAATGGATTGAGTCGGGAGCATGCTCTCTTCGCACTTTATAATGCTCTTGCGGATGTGGAAGGCTCCGGGGATTTCCTTGTTCTTTGCTGCACTGGACATTCATGTATAGTATTGTCCAAACAGGTGTTCTAAGGTATATTACGGCGCATAAGGCTTATTCCAGATTCCTCTTTTCCTCGGGTCGCGCTGTAATAAGGCGAATAAGGAGAATAGAGCCAGGTTCTATTTTCCCTTGTGTAGAGCCAATCAGATCGATTGGTTGGTTCCGCCAGCAGGCCGAGGAGAGGAGTAGCGTCGTCAGGGTTGCCGCGGGAAGCACTAAAGTTCTACTTTGTTGGAAGCTGAAGAAACAACTTTTCTTCAAAAGAACACGTTTTGTTCTGTTGCGACTGCTTATTATTAGCTCGAGGATCAGTGCCTGTCCATCCGTTAATTTAATAGCTTTTTACAATATAAAGGGCGTCAAATTGTACTCGTGTACTTAAGAACACTTTTTCTGATCTTTCGAAACTCGGAAAATTGTATCAGCGTGGCAACACCGAACGTTGCATCGATAAGAACCTATTGAGTTCCTATTTGAACAGGCGTGTGTATTAAGACGTAAATATCGCGTATAGCGCTATTCAGCATATTACACCTATTTGAACAATGCTTGTCTTTTGCCCCGATTTTGGCACAAGTTATAAAAAGAGGGGTTGATCCTTTCGTTATTAAATGTTTTCGTTATATGTACAATCATCTCAGAGCTAAAATGAAAGGGGGTTCGGACTTTTTCAGTGTATTAAAGGGTGTAAGACAGGGAGGTTTAATATGAGAAGTTGCGTCGAAAGACTTGCGGAAGGTCAGATTGAAAGTTCCCTTGAACAGCTGACAGGTAAATTGCATGAAGTTGGTTTGGAGGTGAGTAGAAATAAGAAGAAAGGAAATAGAAATAAAAAAAAACATTTGATGATAGTGAATGCAAACAAATGAGAATGGTCGTAGTTGCATATTAGAAAATGTTGAAAAGAGAAGAAAACGTAGAAGCATGTTTAGAAAAGTATCGTATTGAGAGAAAAAAATATAACAAGAGCTGTAAGCTCATATGGCACTTGCATGGGTTAAGATGATTTGATTGATCAAAAGTAAGTTTCGAAATTACGGTTGAGATGCGCACTCTAAGGGAGCTAGAACTTCATTTGTAAGCAAAACCTTGAGGCAAAAATGCTAATGGGCTGATGGGCATCATGAAAATGCATATATTGCTTAAAAGTATTTTTTTTACTTTGCGGTCAAGATTGGTACTTTAAGGAATAATCGGATTTGGGATGTAGCAATTTCTGAGCAAATGTTGTTGAGTCTCCAGTATTCCAGCGAAGTTTCATCGTCCTAGCACATCTGGAAGTACCTTAACACGCGATCACCGGAATCCCAGACCCCCCCCCCCCCCTCCTCCAACTCCACCCACAATACCCGGAGCCAATCCGGTTCTGTAAATGATTAATCCAGAGCATCTGTTTGTCATTCCCACGAAGTTCGAACCAGATCACACCAGTCTAAGCGGGTCAAGTATTTTCCGCCCTCCCCCTAATAATTGCCGGATTCCGTCCGGAAATGAAAAAGATCAACAGAGAAAAATGTCCTCTGTTTAATTATTAAATTTCACTTGAATCCGATCACCCGTTCCAAAGTTACGCATGGCTCAATATTCCGGATTCCCCTCCCTCAACTCCCCCCCCCCCCCCAAGATTATCATATCGAGGATTTTGTTTTATTCCAAGTCAGTTTGACCGGGTCCCTGATATGCCTTCCAAGTTTCGTCGTGGAAATCCCCCAAAAAACGGAATTCCGGGAAACCACCTCCTCCCCCCCCCCCCCCTCAAGTGTCCGGATCCAGTCAAATTATGTAAAAGAGTTAAATGGATCAGATGTTTGTTCTTCCCAGCAAGTTTCACTCCGATACCATCATTCTAACCGTTTCTCGAGATTTCCGGTCCACCCCCACCCCCCAGCTCCCCCACGGTGCCCGTAGCCAATCCGATTCAGCAAATGACTTACCTAGAGCATCTGTTTGTTCTTCCCACAAAGTTCCATCCCGATCCCTCCATTCTAAACGGGTCACGTATTCCCCCCCCCCCCCCAATAGTTGCCGGATCCGGTCCGGATATGAAAAAGATCATCGGAGAAATATCCTCTGTTCAATTCTTAAATTTCACTCGAATCCGATCACCCATTCCAAAATTACGCATGACTGAAAATTTCGGATTCCCCTCCCTCCAATCCCCCCACCATTATCAGATCGACAAAATTTTTATTTTGAAGTCAGTTTGATCGGGTCCCTGATATGCCTGCCAAGTTTCATCGTGAAAATCTCCAAAACCACCATCACTGGAATTCCGGGAAACCCCCTCCCCCCCCATAAGTGTCCGGATCCAGTACAATGGTCTAAAGGACTTATCTAGAGCAGATGCTTGTTCTTCCCAGCAAGTTTCACTCCGATCCCTCCATTCTAACCGTTTCTTGAAATTTCCGGTCTCCCCCCCCCCAAATCCCCCCTGGCTACCGAATCCGGTCAAGACTTTAAACGGGACATTACAGATATATATTCTATTCAGTTATGAAGTTTCATTACAATCCGATCATCGGTTCGAAAGTTACACACTTCTCAATTTCCCGGATTCCCCTGCCCTCCACTCCCCCCCCCCAAAAAAAATGGTCGGATCAGAAAACTGATTATTTCTAAGTTTGTTTAGTCGGGTCTCTGATATGCCTGCCAAGTTTCATGGTCCTAGCACAACTGGAAGTACCCTAACTCGAAAAAGTGCGACAAAAGGCCCTAAATTTTCAAGTTTCCAGCGCCCCCACTCCCCCGCATATGGTCGGATCAGGAAACTTATTATTTCCAGGTTACTTTGGCCAGGTCCCTGATATTCCTGCCAAGTTTCATTGTCCTAGCTCATCTGGAAGTACCCTAACTCGAAAAAGTGTGACAAAATGCCCTAAATTTTCAAGTTTCCAGCGCCCCCACTCCCCCGCATATGGTCGGATCAGGAAACTTATTATTTCCAGGTTACTTTGGCCAGGTCCCTGATATTCCTGCCAAGTTTCATTGTCCTAGCTCATCTGGAAGTACCCTAACTCGAAAAAGTGTGACAAAATGCCCTAAATTTTCAAGTTTCCGGCGCCCCGCACTCCAGGTTCGTTTGGTTGAGTCCCTGATATTCCTGCCAAGTTTCATTGTCCTGACTCATCTAGAAGTACCCTAACTCGGAAAAGTGTGACAAAATGCCCTAAATTTTCAAGTTTCCGGCGCCCCGCACTCCCCCGCATATGGTCGGATCGGGAAACTGATTATTTCCAGGTTAGTTTGGTCGGGTCCCTGATATGCCTGCCAAGTTTCATTGTCCTAGTTCATCTGGAAGTACCCTAACTCGAAAAAAGTGTGACAAAAAACTCGGACCGACCGACATACCGACAGACAGAATTGTGATCGGTATATGGCACTTGAGCCAGATGCTGCAAGTGCCATAAAAACCTGTTAAAAAGTAAGAAAAGTAGGGTAGACGAAGAAAATAGAAAAGAAGTGATAAAGAATTTTAGGGAAAAGAACACTAGGGAGTTTGGGAATAGTGTTAAGTGTACGATTAGTAATAAGGAACAATTCAACGTCCCACCGGTGGAGTCATGGCCGGAATTTCTGGAAGAAAAAGAAGGAGGAATGAGTGATGGGGATAAGCTACCTGAACATTTTGTGAAGGATCTTAAGACAATGTATTGTTTTCCTTTGAATGGGGTAGATTCGCAGCTTTTAGATCCTGTTACAGAAAAGGAAGTGTGGTCATCCCTGAAATCTATGAAAGGGAGGTCAGCTCCTGGACCAGACGGTATACCGACAATAGTTTTAAAGTGGAGCAGAGTTTACGTTTTACCGTTCCTAGCTTTGGCGTTTTCTTGGATGGTGGAAAAAGCAATATGGCCTAGTCAGTGGAATTTATCGATAGTTGTACCAATATTTAAAAAAGGGGAATAGGAAATGTCACGGTAACTATAGAGGGATCCATTTAGGATCTACAATAAGTAAGTTATTTTGTAAAATTATAGACGTTAGGAAAACAAGAGCTGTAAGCTCATATGGCACTTGCATGTGTCAAGATGATTTGATTGATCAAGAGTAAGTTTCGACTTTGCGGTTGAGATGCGCGCTATAAGGGAGCTGGAACTTCATTTGTAAGCAAAACCCTTGAGGCAAAACTGCTAATGGGCTGATGGGCATCACGAAAATGCATATATTGCTTAAAAGTATTTTTTTTACTTTGCGGTCAAGATTGGTACTTTAAGGAATAATCGGATTTGGGAAGTAGCAATTTCTAAGCAAATGTTGTTGAGTCTCCAATATTCCAGCGAAGTTTCATCGTCCTAGCACATCTGGAAGTACCTTAACGCGCGATCGCCGGAATCCCAGACCCCCCTCCCCCACCTCCAACTCCACCCACAATAATCGGAGCCAATCCTGTTCTGTAAATGATTAATCCAGAGCATGTGTTTGTCATTCCCACGAAGTTCGATCCAGATCACACCAGTCTAAGCGGGTCAAGTATTTTCCGCCCTCCCCCCGATAATTGCCGGATTCGGTCCGGAAATGAAAAAGGTCACAAGAGAAAAATGTCCTCTGTTTAATTATTAAATTTCACTCGAATCCGATCACCCGTTCCAAAGTTACGCATGACTCAATATTCCGGATTCCCCTCCCTCAACTCCCCCCCCCCCCAAGATTATCATATCGAGGATTTTTTTTTTATTCCAAGTCAGTTTGACCGGGTCCCTGATATGCCTTCCAAGTTTCGTCGTGAAAATCCCCCAAAAACGGAATTCCGGGATACCCCTCCTCCCCCCCCCCCTCAAGTGTCCGGATCCAGTCAAATTATGTAAAAGATTTATATGGACCAGATGTTTGTTCTTCCCAGCAAGTTTCACTCCGATACCATCATTCTAACCGTTTCTCGAGATATCCGGTCCATCCCCCCCCCACCCCACCCAGCTCCCCCGCGGTGCACGTAGCCAATCCGATTCAGCAAATGACTTACCTAGAGCATCTGTTTGTTCTTCCCACAAAGTTCCATCCCGATCCCTCCATTCTAAACGGGGCACGTATTTCCCCCCCCCCAATAGTTGCCGGATCCGGTCCGGATATGAAAAACATCATCGGAGAAATGTCCTCTGTTGAATTCTTAAATTTCACTCGAATCCGATCAACCATTCTAAAATTACGCATGACTGAAAATTTCGGATTCCCCTCCCTCCACTCCCCCCACCATTATCTGATCGACAAAATTTTTATTTTGAAGTCAGTTTGATTGGGTCCCTGATATGCCTGACAAGTTTCATCGTGAAAGTCCCCAAAACCACCATCACCGGAATTCCGGGACCCCCCCCCCCCCCCATAAGTGTCCGGATCAAGTACAATGGCCTAAAGGACTTATCTAGAGCAGATGCTTGTTCTTCCCAGCAAGTTTCACTCCGATCCCTCCATTCTAACCGTTTCTTGAAATTTCCGGTCTCCCCCCCCAACTCCCCCCTGGCTACCGAATCCGGTCAAGACTTTAAACGGGACATTACAGATATATATTCTGTTCAGTTATGAAGTTTCATTACAATCCGATCATCCGTTCGAAAGTTACACACTTCTCAATTTCCCGGATTCCCCTGCGGATTCCCCTCCCTCCACTCCCCCACCATTATCTGATCAACAATATTTTTATTTTGAAGTCAGTTTGATTGGGTCCCTGATATGCCTGCCAAGTTTCATCGTGAAAATCCAAAAAACCACCATCACCGGAATTCCGGCCCCCCCCCCCCCATAAGTGTCCGGATCCAGTACAATGGTCTAAAGGACTTATCTACAGCAGATGCTTGTTCTTCCCAGCAAGTTTCACTCCGATCCCTCCATTCTAACCGTTTCTTGAAATTTCCGGTCTCCCCCCCCCAACTCCCCCCTGGCTACCGAATCCGGTCAAGACTTTAAACGGGACATTACAGATATATATTCTCTTCAGTTATGAAGTTTCATTACAATCCGATCATCCGTTCGAAAGTTACACACTTCTCAGTTTCCCGGATTCCCCTGCCCTCCATCCCCCCCCCCCCCAAAATGGTCGGATCAGAAAACTGATTATTCCTAATTTTGTTTGGTCGGGTCTCTGATATGCCTGCCAAGTTTCATGGTCCTAGCACAACTGGAAGTACCCTAACTCGAAAAAGTGTGACATAATGCCCTAAATTTTCAAGTTTCCAGCGCCCCGCACTCCCCCCCATATGGTCGGATCGGGAAACTGATTATTTCCAGGTTAGTTTGGTCGGGTCCGTGATATTCCTGCCAAGTTTCATTGTCCTAGCTCATCTGGAAGTACCCTCACTCGAAAAAGTGTGACAAAATGCCCTAAATTTTCAAGTTTCCAGCGCCCCAACTCCCCCGCATATGGTCGGATCGGGAAACTTATTATTTCCAGGTTACTTTGGTCAGGCCCCTGATATTCCTGCCAAGTTTCATTGTCCTAGCTCATCTGGAAGTACCCTAACTCGAAAAAGTGTGACAAAATGCCCTAAATTTTCAAGTTTCGAGCGCCCCCACTCCCCCGCATATGGTCGGATCGGGAAACTGATTATTTCCAGGTTCGTTTGGTCGGGTCCCTGATATTCCTGCCAAGTTTCATTGTCCTAGCTCATCTAGAAGTACCCTAACTCAGAAAAAGTGACAAAATGCCCTAAATTTGCAAGTTTCCAGCGCCCCGCTCTCCCCCCCCCATATGGTCGGATCGGGAAACTGATTATTTCCAGGTTAGTTTGGTCGGGTCCCTGATATGCCTGCCAAGTTTCATTGTCCTAGCACATCTGGAAGTACCCTAACTCGGATATGTGGGACAAAAAAACTCGGACCGACCGACAGACCGACAGACCGACAGACCGACAGACGGAATTGTGATCGGTATATGGCACTTGAGCCAGAGGCTGCAAGTGCCATAAAAAGTGGTTAGATACGACAGATAAGTTAAATAGGGTCCAGGCAGGTTTCAGGGAAGGGTACAGTACTTTGGACCAAATATTTAGTTTACAAGTAATAATTAGGAAATATATAGCGAAAAGAAGAGGGAGGTTATATGTTGCGTTCGTGGATCTTAAAGGAGCGTTCGATCACGTTAAGCGCCATTTACTGATGGAAGCACTGGTGAGTATTGGCCTACCTAGCCGGTTAGTTTTGTTAATAGTTGAAATATATGCTAAAATATACATAGTAGTTAGAGTTTTTAAAAATGTGTCACGTAGAATTAAATCGTTAAAGGGAGTTAAACAAGGGTGTACTCTATCCCCGAAGTTGTTCTCTATTTATATTAATGATTTGGAACAATTTATGATTGAAAAAAATGCACCAACAGTAAATATTGACCCAGTAACAATTTGTTTGTTGTTATTTGCGGATGATGTTGCATTGATAGCAGAATCAAGGCATAATCTTCAGAAGCTGCTGGATATTTTGGATGAATATCTCGCAGTAAAGGAGTTAGAGATAAATATAGAAACAAGAGCTGTAAGCTCATATGGCACTTGCATGTGTCAAGATGATTTGATTGATCAAGAGTAAGTTTCGACTTTGCGGTTGAGATGCGCGCTATAAGGGAGCTGGAACTTCGTTTGTAAGCAAAACCCTTGAGGCAAAACTGCTAATGGGCTGATGGGCATCACGAAAATGCATATATTGCTTAAAAGTATTTTTTTTACTTTGCGGTCAAGATTGGTACTTTAAGGAATAATCGGATTTGGGAAGTAGCAATTTCTAAGCAAATGTTGTTGAGTCTCCAATATTCCAGCGAAGTTTCATCGTCCTAGCACATCTGGAAGTACCTTAACGCGCGATCACCGGAATCCCAGACCCCCCTCCCCCACCTCCAACTCCACCCACAATAACCGGAGCCAATCCTGTTCTGTAAATGATTAATCCAGAGCATCTGTTTGTCATTCCCACGAAGTTCGATCCAGATCACACCAGTCTAAGCGGGTCAAGTATTTTCCGCCCTCCCCCCGATAATTGCCGGATTCGGTCCGGAAATGAAAAAGGTCACAAGAGAAAAATGTCCTCTGTTTAATTATTAAATTTCACTCGAATCCGATCACCCGTTCCAAAGTTACGCATGACTCAATATTCCGGATTCCCCTCCCTCAACTCCCCCCCCCCCCCCAAGATTATCATATCGAGGATTTTTTTTTTATTCCAAGTCAGTTTGACCGGGTCCCTGATATGCCTTCCAAGTTTCGTCGTGAAAATCCCCCAAAAACGGAATTCCGGGATACCCCTCCTCCCCCCCCCCCTCAAGTGTCCGGATCCAGTCAAATTATGTAAAAGATTTATATGGACCAGATGTTTGTTCTTCCCAGCAAGTTTCACTCCGATACCATCATTCTAACTGTTTCTCGAGATTTCCGGTCCACCCCCCCCCCCCCCCACCCCACCCAGCTCCCCCGCGGTGCACGTAGCCAATCCGATTCAGCAAATGACTTACCTAGAGCATCTGTTTGTTCTTCCCGCAAAGTTCCATCCCGATCCCTCCATTCTAAACGGGGCACGTATTTCCCCCCCCCCCCCAATAGTTGCCGGATCCGGTCCGGATATGAAAAAAATCATCGGAGAAATGTCCTCTGTTGAATTCTTAAATTTCACTCGAATCCGATCAACCATTCTAAAATTACGCATGACTGAAAATTTCGGATTCCCCTCCCTCCACTCCCCCCACCATTATCTGATCGACAAAATTTTTATTTTGAAGTCAGTTTGATTGGGTCCCTGATATGCCTGCCAAGTTTCATCGTGAAAGTCCCCAAAACCACCATCACCGGAATTCCGGGACCCCCCCCCATAAGTGTCCGGATCAAGTACAATGGCCTAAAGGACTTATCTAGAGCAGATGCTTGTTCTTCCCAGCAAGTTTCACTCCGATCCCTCCATTCTAACCGTTTCTTGAAATTTCCGGTCTCCCCCCCGCCAACTCCCCCCTGGCAACCGAATCCGGTCAAGACTTTAAACGGGACATTACAGATATATATTCTGTTCAGTTATGAAGTTTCATTACAATCCGATCATCCGTTCGAAAGTTACACACTTCTCAATTTCCCGGATTCCCCTGCGGATTCCCCTCCCTCCACTCCCCCACCATTATCTGATCAACAATATTTTTATTTTGAAGTCAGTTTGATTGGGTCCCTGATATGCCTGCCAAGTTTCATCGTGAAAATCCAAAAAACCACCATCACCGGAATTCCGGCCCCCCCCCCCCCCATAAGTGTCCGGATCCAGTACAATGGTCTAAAGGACTTATCTACAGCAGATGCTTGTTCTTCCCAGCAAGTTTCACTCCGATCCCTCCATTCTAACCGTTTCTTGAAATTTCCGGTCTCCCCCCCCCAACTCCCCCCTGGCTACCGAATCCGGTCAAGACTTTAAACGGGACATTACAGATATATATTCTCTTCAGTTATGAAGTTTCATTACAATCCGATCATCCGTTCGAAAGTTACACACTTCTCAGTTTCCCGGATTCCCCTGCCCTCCACCCCCCCCAAAATGGTCGGATCAGAAAACTGATTATTCCTAATTTTGTTTGGTCGGGTCTCTGATATGCCTGCCAAGTTTCATGGTCCTAGCACAACTGGAAGTACCCTAACTCGAAAAAGTGTGACAAAATGCCCTAAATTTTCAAGTTTCCAGCGCCCCGCACTCCCCCCCATGTGGTCGGATCGGGAAACTGATTATTTCCAGGTTAGTTTGGTCGGGTCCGTGATATTCCTGCCAAGTTTCATTGTCCTAGCTCATCTGGAAGTACCCTCACTCAAAAAAGTGTGACAAAATGCCCTAAATTTTCAAGTTTCCAGCGCCCCAACTCCCCCGCATATGGTCGGATCGGGAAGCTTATTATTTCCAGGTTACTTTGGTCAGGTCCCTGATATTCCTGCCAAGTTTCATTGTCCTAGCTCATCTGGAAGTACCCTAACTCGAAAAAGTGTGACAAAATGCCCTAAATTTTCAAGTTTCGAGCGCCCCCACTCCCCCGCATATGGTCGGATCGGGAAACTGATTATTTCCAGGTTCGTTTGGTCGGGTCCCTGATATTCCTGCCAAGTTTCATTGTCCTAGCTCATCTAGAAGTACCCTAACTCAGAAAAAAGTGACAAAATGCCCTAAATTTGCAAGTTTCCAGCGCCCCGCTCTCCCCCCCATATGGTCGGATCGGGAAACTGATTATTTCCAGGTTAGTTTGGTCGGGTCCCTGATATGCCTGCCAAGTTTCATTGTCCTAGCACATCTGGAAGTACCCTAACTCGGATATGTGGGACAAAAAAACTCGGACCGACCGACAGACCGACAGACCGACAGACCGACAGACCGACAGACGGAATTGTGATCGGTATATGGCACTTGAGCCAGAGGCTGCAAGTGCCATAAAAACAGTTGTAATGGTTTTTAGGAAAGGAGGTAAAATAGACCAGGAGCCGTTCTTAAAGTTTAGAGGAGAGCCGATTAGTTATAAAGAAGAATTTAATTACCTAGGATGTAGGCTTACGTGGAATGGAAAGTTTGGAATGCAGTTTGAGAATAGGCTTGTTGAAGGAAAGCGTTGTATTAATATGATGTTACGGAGTAGCCTTAGGGAAATCGGTGATTTAAAATTACATAACCATTTATTGAAGTCTAAAGTTATACCTACGATCCTCTATGGATCTGAAATATGGGGTTTTGGTAAGGAGGAAAAGTTAGAACAGTTACAGTTAAGTTATTTTAAAAGAATAGTAGGGGTCATTGAAAAAATGAATTCGTTAGTAGTCAAGGGGGATTTAGGTTTAGCAAGTATGCGTAGACATAGATGGGTGGCTATGATAGGTTTTTGGGAAAAGATTTTGATGCTGCCGAGAGTAAGGATCCTCAAGGCGGCTTATAAAGAGAGTATTCTAGATACTAGAATAGATTCGTGGTCTTCACAAAAAGATGTATTTTAGAGGTTGCGGACTGTCTATGTGGTGGAATGATGGCGTGGGAAAAATAAAAAAAGAGGTGGAGGCTAGGCTTTTAGACCAAGAAATTCAGAGTTGGCAGGTTGCAAAGGATCTATCACATTCACTGAGGTATTATGCTAAGGCTAAAGAGGTGTGGGGGGAGGAAATATTTTTCAAGGTGGGTTTAAAAAGGGAGGAAGTAAAGTTGGTGTGGTGTCTTAGGGCAGATTGTTTACCGCTTGGGAGAAGAAGAACGTATATTGGAAGTGCTTCTGAACGTTCTGGTCAGTATTTCTCCTGTCCAATGTGTGGAGATGAGAATGAAAGTGTGGTGAATGAAAGTGTGTGAATGTGAAGAACTGAGAGAGCTAAGGAATGAAGTCTTTGGAGAATGCGTGAGGGTGTTCGATGAGAAATGGATTTGTAGTATGATTGGTAGCCGTCAGTTTGATGATGTGAGGAGGCTGGCAAGACTCCTCAGGGTCGCTTTTCAACACCGAAAATTATGCCTAGATTAAGTAGGTCACTGTATAGATCTTTGCTCTTTTGTTTTTTTGTTTATTTTGTTGCCATGGCCTTCTGGCTTTTTTTGTGCAATTAAATCTTATCTTATCTTCCCTTGCTCTTTTTAAAGTTCCACTGAAAAGCCCACTTATTTTTGCGTCATTTAACTGAATACACTGAATTATTTAGATTCGGCAACGGGATTTTTTTATTTTCCACCATCTGCTCTAGTTATGACGTTCAGAATACCTACGGCCGTCGCCACAGCGTAAATCCTACTATGACGCGGGAAATTTTAATCTCAACACATACGCGGCTTTTCAGTGGGCATTTACTGGGCATTGGTGAAGATTGCTTAGTGCCTGAACAAAAAAAAATCATAAATCTTTCTCGTAAGGCATACAACAAAACTGCAAGAGCATAGAGGTACGACAAACCCCACGGAAATTCCACTATTTGAAAATCGATTATTTATGAATAGCGTAACAATGAAGTAGCGCCTTTTCAGCGGGTCTTCAAGCCAATTTAAGCGAATACGTAATGGGTAACTAGATTGTCCTATCCCAGCCCTTTTCGGTTAAACTTTCACAACTCCGTTCTTCCTGCTCAAAACTCTGTCGAGTGCACGTGTATTTATGGTGGTATCGATGTGTCTCATGTTCACTTACGCCGATGCTATTTGGAATCTTCGTACTTTTTTGGGAAGTGAGAGTACGTTTTCGAAACTACAAAATGAATATCGGCAGCTCGGACGGAATTTTAATGATGATAAAACAGTAGCAATGTTTAACCGAAAAGGGCTGAGAAAGGACAATCTAGTTATCCTTCACTCGTTCACTTAATTAGGCTTGAAGACCAGATGAAAATACGTTCCTTTGTTGCTCCGCTATTCAAGAATAATTGATTTTCGAATAGTGGAATTTACATGTGATTTGTGGCACCTCTATGCGCTTCTATTTTTCTGTATGCCTTACGGGAAAGATTTGTGATTCTTTTTTTATTCAGGCACTAAGCAATCATCACCAATCTCACCACTGCCCACTGAAAAGCCGCGTTTGTGTTGAGATTAAAATTTCCCGCGTCATAGTAGAACTTACGTTGTGGGGACTGCCGCAGATATTCTGAACGTCATAACTAGAGCAGATAGTGGAAAATAAAAAAAATCCCTTTGAGGAATCCAAATAATTCAGTGTATTCAGTTAAATGACACAAAATTAAGTTAGCTTTTCAGTTAAACTTTAAGGGTAATTCAGACGAGCGACTTGAACTTTCTGGAACATCTATTCCGCTTTCTGACAGTCTTGTTTACCTTGGCATGCCCATCGGAAATCCATTACAGAAACCATCAAGCTTGCCATTCAAAATCTTGCTAAAAAGATTCACTTGCTTCTAGTATCACACATCTTAGTCGGTTTCTTCTTTCTAAACTCTACAACAGTCTAACTGTGCCCCATCTTCTTGCTATGGCCCCCATTTGGAAATTTTTTGCTTCTAATAAAAAAAAATGTTCACCGGATCTCTTTTAAGTTTGCCAAGTATCTGCTGCATTTTCCCCGTTGCACCAGTAATTCTTTCTTGGCTCAGAAATTTCAATTGAATCTGCCTGCTAAGATCATTGATAAAAGAGTGGAAGATTTCAAATCTTCCGCTAGTAAACTGAACCACCAGTGGTCTTTCCTCTTCGTGTAATCTGTAGTTATGTTTGTGCTTTGTTCAGTGTAAAGTTTTGCTACGTGCGTTGTCTTTTTTCTTGTTGTTGTTTCTTTTTATTTCTTTTTTGTACCCCGTCACTAGGGCTACGCGCCCTCCATTGTTTCTCTTGACGGGTTATACATAAATTGATTGATTGATTGACTGATAAATGACGAACAAAGGTCAAAGTACGTAAGTAAGTATATTTATAACCCACAAAATTTTTTACAACAAAAGAGAGTGGAGTAGAGATAAATAGAAAAAAGAAAAGAACAAAAGACTACAGAAGAATCACATACGAAACATACAAAAGACCTCAAACTATCAATAAAAAAAAGTCTAATCAGTCGGTGATGTGGCAACAGACGTAGACTAGATTTAGACTAGACGGAAATCAGTGTGCAATTCTTGCAGCCCGTGACAAAATGTCAGTAGCTCCGGAAAGGCACTGCAAAACTTTGTTCTCAGATTTCAAAGGCATGTTTAGTTCTACGGCGACAAAAACGGTGTTTTTTCTGCTAGTTCTATGGGTCTTCTGTGTCACAGCTTCCACCGACACAGTGTGTATTGCTCCTGTCTACAACGTACTGATTACTACCTAATATGGAACAAGTTTCGTTAATAAATCTTTCATCAGCGTTTTAGAATCATTAGCTTAGTTTTCGAGCAGCCAAAACTCATTTGTTAAAAGTAACAAGACCAAAGGTTTTGATGGGATCCGACAGGGGTGACAGGAGAATGTTTATTGGATATCTTTGTTCAGACTATCGGGTCTTGATCAATTAAGCATCTTAATTATACCTAATCCGCCGCTTAACCAGATTCCTTTCTGTTCGGTCGAGCTAGGCCAGATTAGGCTACCACAGGAATTTCAATGCAAGTCGAAAACTGAAAGAGTTGTGATCGAAGATGTTCTTTATCCATATAATAATAATGCTTGTTTATTGAGCCAAAAGGCCATACAAGATTTAACACACTTCACAAATAAACTATTACACCTCTAGAGATACTATGCTACGTAAACTAAGCTAAATTTTCCTTCCTGAGATTAAATCCTTTAGTCACATATTTACAAACATCTAGGATACATTTGGGGTTCGTAGATTTCAGGATACGGGGAAGCGATACCAGCCCACCCCCAACAAATGTTACTCTCAAATGCGAAAGCTCTTGGCACTCTAAGAGGAAGTGGTTCAAATCCTCCTCCTGCAACTTGCAAGGAGGGCAAAGGTAATTCTCTCTCGTGCCAGCTTTCCTCCTATTGAAAAGTTTATTTTTACTGAGGATAGGCAGAGGATATGTGAACACACCACGTTATAAATTTGGTCGGAGGATTTTGTACTTACCGGAATTTCCGGTTTACATCAAATTATCATCATATTACTCGGTAGTATTACACAGCCAGATAGATTCAACGTTCTTACCCCTATACCAGCACAAACAACTGGGCAAAACATTCATTCCCCATGAAAAATTGTCGAAAACGGGTTGCATGCAGCAGTAATTCGATGCTGCCACACGATACCAAACGATACTGTATCATACTATTGCGTAAGGTCATAATAGTCAGAAGCACAGTTAAAAAAAAGTATTCGTGTTACTAGGCTACATATCACTACTTAGAACTTCACAGATCATGTCGTATCAAACAAAGCTAGACAGGCTACGCATTTTTTATCGGCTGGAACTGAAGAATTTTCCATTTCCTGCGGATTCTGGCGAATCCGGAAGAACTAGCGACTTAACAGACAGGTGAAACTGAAAGATCGATCTTCTATGCCTCTAAATTTCAAATCTGGATTTAATAATTATAGCCTTAGATTTAATAATTCAGACAGTTCACGGTGTGGGAGACTTTATTTACAGTTACTATTACAATACAGTTCTACTTCTCTGCACACTTTTCCTAATGTGACTACCTTAGTTTTGTTTCTTGCTTTCAAGCTTTCCTCTGGCATAAACATTGAGTTCGATCATCTGCATTATTTGAAAACAACCGAAAACAATTTCAACCCTTTGGAGTAGCCAATCCCTCTTTATCAGACAAAGGTTTTCTTCTTAAAAATGTTGCGGCAAGAGAAATCACAAACAGCCTAAATAAACACTGCAAATATTCACCTTTTTTTACTGTTTGTTCATTAGCCATCTAATGTTTTCTTTGTGTCTGATTTTCTTCAGATCTAATTTAAGCTTGCACAGATGGTGCCTCTGAATCACCGAGTAAATGACCATACGGTCAAGGGTCCCGGTTAGCACTAACGAAATGGATGGGGGTGGGGGGGGGGGGGGGTGATTGGAACTGGGATGCTCGGGATCGACTCAGATCGGAGGAGTTTGATAACAATAAAATAGGCTATCCGAATTCATGTGCATCTTTTAAAAGGTAATGAGGATGGGAAACGATTACAGATCAGAGGACCGTATTTGAGACATTTGAACACGATTGCATCGAAACTTCGGTCAGCCAAACTTTTAACTCTGTTCTTCTTTTTAACAATATACTCTTCTTTTAGCAATATTCTAACCCATTTTTTTATTCAGTGGATTTGCAACCAGAATGCTAAACGAGGAATCACATTTCGCGAACAACTCCGTTTCAACCACCATTTCCCACTTAATTTTACCGAATTACCGGGTGAGGAACTAAGTACACAGGATCATGATTCAGAGCTAGCCAATATAAACAAAGCGTTGCAAAATCCATAAACCAATTACTCAGGTGCCACACCTTTCAAAACATGCCAACCAAATTAAATCGGCTATGATGTTCGCCGATCTCATGGAAAGACAGCACTCATACGCACCCGAGAAGAGTTTTGAAAATCCTTCCTTCATTATGCAACCCAAACTGCTTGTAGGCAGAGGCGTTACTAGCCAAAATTTGGGGGGGGGACGAGGGATTTACCGACTGGTGAATAATTTTTAACGACTAAAAACGACTATTTTCAACAACAAAAAATGAAAGTTTAAAAAAAAAATCGGCTGATCTTCAGAAAAAACGACTGTTTTGACGAAAAATCGATTAATTTTCAGAAAAGACCGTTTTCAAGAAAAGAATCAACTGTTTGGTCGAAAAATCGCGGCGCTTCGCGCCGACTCGGTTATTTTTTACCGACTGGCCGACAGCATTGGGGGGGGGGGGGCTGACGCCCCTACTTGTAGGCAAATAGGGAGTGATGTCCTTCTTTAGGGTTGTGTCAGGAAAGTGTGTCGCCCAGTTTCAGGAATGATCTCAACCTGCCGCACAGACCTGTTCACAGAACTTCCTTAGGCTTTACAAATCCATCATTCGTCTAAGAATTTCCGCATCTGTATGCAGGCAGAGCCGCCCCAACCGGGGTTTTAAGCCCGTTCACAAACATGGACTTATGAATTCTGTGGTGGGTCACCGTCAAAGCGATCTAATCTTGTGGTGGGTCATCCTGTGGTGGGTCACCATCAAAGCGAGACGAGATTTCAGGCACCAAATATTCCTGTCTTCAACAGCAAAAGATCACGACAAGAAACAAAAATGAAAGAAAAAATCAAAAATATTCGGAAACAATAACCCCGGAAATCCAAAATACTCGCAAGGGTTAAATTTTTGCAAGACGGTGCCAAAAACTCACAAATATTCCTTGCTAATTCTTCACAAATGATTCATTCTGCTCACAGGTCAGGAGAGGAATTTTTGGAATCCCAGCATTACCGATTTCTGGCGAAAAGGGTTGAGCAGGTGATGAGCAAGAGGGTTAGAGACGGGCTTTAAATGTTCTGCTTCCGCTGAAAACTAAATGTACTCTATGTTTCGCGATATAACTTCCACCAAAGTCTCATAAACAATGTCAAAACTCCATTTGCATTCAGTCTCTTTAGCTTGCTGCAGAGTCTCTAGCCCCTCTGTCACTCTGTCGCCTGATTCCGCGACGCCGGTAATTCCCAAATCCCTTCCATCAATAGTATATAAAAATTCTGTGAACAGTTAGCAATTGCATATTTTCAGTTACAGATGTTAATTTTTAGAAAGTTGCTCATTGAAATTCTTCGAATTTTTTCTTTAATTTTTATTTTCTTTCTTGCTAAAATTGTGTTGCTATAGGCTACAACACAAACATGTCGTATGTCTTGTATCATCTTGACAGTGGGTCAAACAATAAAGCGCTGTTTTTCATGAAGCACATGTGACCGTTGGATGAGAATTAAGAAGTCCCGATTGGGCTACGGACTTACTACCATTCAACTCGCGTAATTTACATAATTTAGACTATACGGCTTCAGTGGAAATCAACTTAAAGCCCCACGGACATTCAGGGCCTCGGTGTTGTCGAAATTTTTGTCGATAAGCCAGGCCTCGTTGTTATCGAAATTTTTATCGATAAGCCATTATTTAATTCAGTGGCTGGACCACTGTCACAAGTTCTAGATAACACAAGGATGCGCGGTTTCAACAGATAACACTTGGGATGTTAATTTTTCAAACGTTACCAAAAAATTATGAGCCGAAACACCGCGGAAAAAACATCTGCTGACGTTTTTGTTTGTTATCATGATATCTGAAAAGTCAGCAGATACTTCTTTGGCGGTTTTTCGGCTCTTCCTGGAAATTCCTGTTCTGCAGAACATTTAATGCATAAAGTTTGCACAATCATAACAGATAATATCCCAAGTTTTATCTATTGACTTTTCGCATCCTTGTGTTATGTGCTATGATCTGGCAGTGAAGGAGGATTCTCTAGTCAACTGTACTTGCTCAAGCCCTTTCAAGCGCCCCCTGATTTATTATCCCATCCTCTCAGGACTGGCATGTTCAATGAGGCAAGGCAAGTCGATCTTTTCCGGTAAAAGGCAAGTTAATGGGAATCCTATCTTACCTTTCCGGCTTGAAAGGCATCTTGCTTCAACGTATCCGCAAGTTCTTGATCGAGCTTTGTAACAACAGTCGCTCCAACCCCTCCAACAGAGGAACGAAACCCATCGAGTACACCTTTAAACGTAAATTTCTTCATGACTTCACCATAATAATTGCACGCCTCTATGTTTACTAGAGCCTGTCTCCGGCAGAGTCAAAATCAAGCCAACTGGTGCATCTGCCCCGTGTCCGGGAATCATGCGTCGAGAACAACTTCTGGTCCAAGAAACCGCAACTGCGGAGCCATCTGAAAGATAACGATGGTGAAGATAGAAAAGAACTAAAAATGTTAAAAGGTGGCAGCAGCTAAATCTTCAATTTTCTGGAATATGTCGCTTAGAGATCTTACATTACTATAGATAGATAGATAGATAGATAGATAGATATTTAATGCATAAAAGCCAACAAGGGCCATCGCACCAAAACAACGAAAGAAAAAATAAATAAAAACAAGAACACTATGCCAGTAATTAAACTACAGGGATATACAATGTTCCCTGTGTGCTAACCCAACCCTGAGGAACCTTCCAAACAGTTGAATAGCCCGGAAACTTTTCTCTTTCATTCTCTCGACTATCCACTCACTCCCACACGCTCTCATTCCAAACAACTCTTGTCTCAACCCATCCAATTCCTTACACTCTGCCACCAAATGAATCATAATCTGTTTATCGCATCCACACATACGGCAAGAGTAAACTGTACTTGCGAGTTTGTCCGTGACCAGAGACCAAGAGCGTGTTCCACCCTACTTACCGTAGTTACTACGCGTGACATCACGAATTCTGGCTTTTTGCCGTCAAGGCTGGAACGATTTTTCTATTTTCCAGCAGGATATCATGCCACCGGCGAATCTGACCAGGCACGTTGCAGAGACGCGTAGTTACTACGCTCTCGAGCATGGTAAGCAAATAGTAACTATTAGTTACTATTCCGAAAAGGTTGGAACGGTCAGCGTAGTAACTTTTCGTGAGGATGGAACGGAAATAGTAACTAATAGTAACTATTATTAGAGGGGTGGAACACGCTCCAAGTTCGCAGGTGGGTTTTGTAACATCAACATTTACGGGCACAAGAGGGGCGTAGAAACTTCGGGACGGAGAATCTATCCCAATCGAAGTGTGGAGGTGACGCCGAGTCATGGTCATAACCCTCAAACCACTCAAGTTAATAGTCGTTTCTACCTGCGCAACGTCTGCAAGCAAAAAACGGGTTGCGACTAAACAAAGATCCAAGAGAATCGTAAGATCCGAATCAGTGTATGGTTGACTAAGCACAAATCGGATCAGCTTCTGCTTGCTCGGAGATCAGAATAGGCGTGGTAGTCTTGGAAACCGAGACCTCGTACAAGTAAAACTTGAGTTTCTATGCGAACCGGTAATAACAACGGGCAACTCGCTGTTTTTTTTTGAAGAAGTACAAATAAACTCGGTAAAAATCAAGTACCAACTCGGTCAATTATACCAAGTCCCCCCCCCCCCCCCATGAAGAAAGGCTCGGGACGCCCCTGTGCATTGGGCATGGCCAGAGGCGCTGCTAGCCAAAATGTTGGGGGGGGGGGGCAAGGAATTTACCGACTGGCTCGTAATTTTTACCGACAGTTTTTGCAGAAAAAACGACTGTTTTCAAGAAAAAGGGACAGTTTCGAAAAATCGACCGATTCTCAGAAATAACGACTGTTTTGACGAAAAACCGACTGTTTTAATGAAAAAATCAACTGTTTTGCGAAAAATCGAGGCGCTTCGCGCCGACTCGGTTAATTCTAACAACTGGCCAACAACATAGGGGGGGGGAGTCCTCCCCCTCCCCCCCCCCCGGTCGTGACGCCCCTGGGCATGCTGTCGAGAATCTATTCGACTCCGGATGGTCGTAATACAGAGATGGGGAGACGGAGGCTCTTGTGCTTATCTGTTCTTGCTTCAACCAACCCATCCATGGAGCTGCCTCACAGATGTTGGCGTACACATCATTCAGACTTAAATGATAATGCTTGTTGTTTTCGCATGCCCTTTACCGCACGGTCAAGTAAGGATAAATTCAAAAGGTGCGTGAGGCCAACAGCAACACATAAGTGATTTATCTGTTTTTCAATAACAACGGAGATAATGATTTACTTCACAAAATAAAAAATCAACGTTACGACCGCCAACATAGTTATTTTCTTCCCTTTCACATCTACTATGAGCACTAAATGACGACGAGATCGATTGACCGAGTACCATCGCAACTTCGCTGTAAGCTAGCACAGGGGTCGTGCCCGTGACGTGGCAAGCTTGTGACAGGAGAGGTAGTGAAACTGGGGCTATAACTTCGAAGTCGAAGTACACTCGAGGGTGAACACCATTTTGTGCACTCATTCGACGAATGGCAACGAAAAGTAATGACTAGAACCACTCTTGCTGGTAGAGAGGCAACAACCACGTCCACTAGGAAGCAGGCTGAAGAACTTTCTTCTTTAGCTCTTCGTCCTCGTCCACTAGACGATCCTAGAATGAAAATTTCTTGGACTCGACCAGCAGCTAGTTGGGAGTGCGATCGCGGGCCAAACCTATAATGCTACCTGTGTTTCTCGATTATCAAGATTTTCCGCCCTATCCTTAAAGCAACTTTCGAACCTAGGAATCTTACCCGCTCTACTCCCCTGCACGTTCTGTCCATTCTTGTTCCCAAAGCTTCAAAGTTAAAGTTTAACTGAAAAGAAATCTATTTTTATATCTTGGATCTGAACACACTGAATTATTTTGACTCTGCTAAGGGAAACTTTTTTTCATATTGGGCACTATTAGTGAAGTTCAGGATGCGCAATGCTGTCACGACAAGATAAAGTTCAACCAGACGCGGAGAATTCGAATTTCAACGACAGGGTACATTTCAATGGCTAAAGAAGTGAAGCTCAGGAAGTGTTCAGTTCCAGATAGTAAGGTCACTTCTGAAGAAAGACCGCTATTGCGTGTGACCCAAAAAAGAATCATTTTTCTGCAATCGTTAACCGTTGCAATTAATAAATATTTCAAGCAGAGAGGAACAAGACCAAAAGTTTCGATGGGATCCCGAAACTGGAACACTTATTGGAGCTCTTGATCCAGGGAATCGAGTTCTGTAGATTTCCGGTCTTCGCCAGACCTGGTAAGAATATCATTCTTTACCCCCAATGACAAAATGTACAAAAAGTGGTGTTTCTTGACAAATTACGGCCAAACGGCTATAGCCGGATGTGGATCCAACCTATGTTTACCCCTCTATAAATCTCTACTAGTAAGAAAATTAACTTCAGAAATGGATTCGCTGTGTGTTCTTACCCCCGACGCGAACCTCTAAACGACTTAAGAATGAACTTTTACCAAATTTCCGGTTTTGGCCGGATTCCAGGCAAACTACTTGTTCAGCGAGAAAACAAGTTCCAGACATAGCTTCGGAATGTCCGTTTACACCTGGATCGAAAGTCCAAATGACTTAAGAATAAAATGCTTTGGCTTACTATCTTTCCGGGTTTTATCGGATTCCGGACAAACTAGCTGTCCGGCGAGAAAGTTGGTTTCAAAACTGATTTACCATGTCTCTTTACCCCTATATCGAACCTCTTATAGAGTTCAGATAGAGCTTTTCCTTCGGACGATCTAGCAGTCCGGCGAGAAAGAAGTTTCAGATATGGATTCAATAGGTATGTCTCCTTATCCATAAATCGACTATCTCATTGGATTTTTAAAACTATTTTTTTCGTCCCTTAATTTGAAACCCCTCGACCACCTTTAAATATATAGCTATGGCACCCATCTACGAGCCTGACCTGTATTTTGAACCAAAGGACCCTCAGACCAAATTTGAGCAAAATATCTCAATCCCTTCGAGACACATCGTGCTAACAGACGGACGGACGGACAGGCGAACGGACGGACAAAATTTACGATGTCACAGGTATCCCGTCACGGACGTTTTGGGCTCTCAGAAAGAACAAATCCGAAAGTTTTCATTCGACGAAATCGATAATACGACTGAAATAGGAACGAAGTACCAAACTTTCATAGGGTCATCAAGCTTATTTAAGCGAATAAGTGATGGGTATTGGGAAACAAGACTGTCTTATCTCACACAGCAAACTGAGACCGTGCCCCCATTCTCTCTAACCATCATTTACCGAGTAATTTCCACCTGCACGTCTGCACGACTACACAACTAGAACTAGACAGTGATAACTGAAACTTTCATGCAGGCTATTTTATCACTGAATTTTCTTAGCCTAAACACGTAGCTACCGTGTTTCCAAAGAGAGACAAGAGCTGAAAGCTCATATGGCACTTGTAAGAACCAGAAAAAATATGGTTTGCAGTTGTCAAGGCTGGATCTCTCTCCCGATATTCCTTTCATCAGAAGACGGCTTGATCTAGTAAATCTGAAATTTGTATTCCACTCATTGACAACCGTTTCAGAATAGAAGTTTTGCCGTACTCTGGTTCTGACTCGCGTATAACTCAATCCATGGTAGATCATTCTGTGCCCGAACTGGATCTGTCCCAAGAAGTTGGAAGGTTTTTCACGAGATTTCCAGCGGCCCGCTTCGAGCTCCGCACATCGTTATCGGAACTGGTCCGGACTTGAGACGGGAGATCTGAGACATTAGCTCTTGCCACTTGTCAAGTGCTATTCACATCAAATAACCCATTCGAAAGTTACTCATGCCCCTAGATTCCGAATTCAATATCCCTCCATCCCCCACGATGATCGAATCGGGGACTGTGACTATTTCCAAGTCAATGTGGTCCGCTCCCTGATACGACTGCAAAGTTTCCTCGTCACAGATAATCTGGAAGTACCACAAGTCGTGATCACCAGCATTCCGGGAAACCGCCTGCAGCTCCACCGGCAATGCCCCGGTCCACTGTTCAGTCAATAATGTATCTAGGGCCTACGCTTATTGTCCCCACCAAGTTCCATCCTGATCCATAGGCTCTAAATGTTTCACGAGATTTCCGGTACCCCTCTGCAGCCCCAGTTATCGGATCCGGTCTAGACTTGAAACTGAAAATCTGAGACAATTGTTCTCGAGTCTTGCAAGTTTCATTCACACACGATCACCCGTTCCAAAGTTATGAATTTCAGTAGATTCCGGATTCCCAATACTTCCACTTCATCCATGATGAAAAAGTCGCAAAGTCAATCCAATCGGACCCCTAACATGCAGTTTTCGTCCACTCGGCACATCTGGAACTCGCGATAACCGGATTTCCGGTAAACCCTCTCCAATTCCTCCCACTGTGATACGATCCGGTCCTGTTTTATCAATAATGTATCTAGGGTTTACGCATGTTCTTCCAACCAAGTCTCATTCCGAACTCGACTCTAAGCGTTTCATGAGATTTCCGGTGCCCCCTCCAGCTCCCCCCCCCCCCCCAGTTATCAGATCCAGTTCAGATTTGAAACTGAACATCTGAAACACTTATTCTTGACGCTTATTAAGTCTCACGCACGTCCGACCATCCGTTCCAAATTTATGCGTGTCACTGGATTCCGGATTCCCCATCCCTCCACTCCCCCCACAATCATCGGATCGGGGACTTTCAAGTCAATCTTGTAAAGTAGCTAATATGACTGGAAAGTTTCATGGTCCTAGCACATCTGGAAGTCCCCTATCTAGTGATCACCAAAATTACGGGAAAGCCCCTCCAACTCCCCCCCCCCCCCCCTGTCACACGATCCGGTCCTGTTTTGTCAAAAATGTATCTAGGATTTATGCTTGTTCGTCTATCCAAGTTTTTGAGCTGAACATTTGAGACACTTGTTCTTGACACTTGTCCATTTTCATGCATGTCCGATTAACCTCTCCAAAGTTATGCATGTTACTATTCTCTGGTTTCCCCATCCCTCCACTCCCCTCACGATGGCCGGATCGGTGAAGCGATTATTTCGAACTTAATCTGGTGGATTCCCTGATATCCCTGGCAATTTTCATCGTCTAGCTTATGTGGAAGCGCTTCACGAGATTCCTGTGCCAGCCTCCAGCCCCCCCCCCCCCCCCCAGTTATCGGATCCGGCCTGGATTTGAAACTGAACATATGAGACATTTGTTCTTTACACGTTCCGAAGTTACACATGTTACTAGTTTCCGGATTTCCCATGCCTCCACTCCCCCTACGATGGCCGGATCGGGGAAGTAATTATTTCTAAGTTAATCTGGTCGGGTCCCTGATATGCCTGCCAAGTTTCATCGTCCTAGCTTACATAGAAGTGCCCAAACTAGCAAAACCCGGACAGACCGACAGACATTACGATTGCTATATGGCACTTGAGTACTAGTGCCATAAAAAAAAATAACGAAGTTACTCACATAAAATTTGGCGTAGGAGACGAAAACGTTCCAAATCGTAGTTGTCGCATTCACGAACAAAACTCGAAACTTCGTAGGAATATAGAGAAAATTAAAGAGCTGAATAGGAGGCCAGAAGATCCAGTCACTCTAGAAAAAGAAATATAATAATGGCACATTGTTGCTATCCCAGAATGCAACAAGCGAGACAAACCATAGTGAAAACGAGCAAAAGAGGAATAACTTAACAATAATCAGACATAACTCAAGAACAAAAAATACACTAGAACAAGAACAGGAGAGCAAGACGGAGTTCTGGTGTGAGGCGCAAAATTTCGATCCTCACAGCCTCCTGTGCATAAACAATTCAGAAATGGCTGGGACAATGAACTTGCAAACAATATTTCAGTCCCTGTGCCAAATAGGGAGACAAAGCTGGAATTTGCTGTCCCGACAAGAAGCTTTTCGGATAACACTACTCGGGTGCACGTTCGGCGTGCACGAACTCCCCACAATCACTAGCGCATTTTTCAGCTTGACCCAGCTCTTATGCATGACGCACACAGATTAGCAAGGGGGATTGGGGACATGCAGGTCAGCGGCCGTTGCGCGTTAGAGGTCTTGATACAGCACTGGAAGTCTGGAATTCCACAGTTGTCGCATGATGTACTGAGATAATTTACTGCATGGACTCTTGACATTCAGTATTCACATCCTCCACACACCTTAACCATTCAAACATTTCTAAAAGTCACGTTGCAGGATTGCAGGACAATGCAGGATTTTCGAAATACGTGTAAGTATGCGTGTCGTCCCAGACTAGTTTCGTGTCCAAACAGATAAACGTTAGGAACATCTGGTCGAACACTTACAGCGTATAGGAAGATGAATTTATTTTGGTACTCCATCAATGCTTCCATGACACTTTGCCCCTCGAGGTAGCCAATCATGAGGTAGAAAGTAGAGGAGCAGAAGGGAGAATAGAGTATCTGATCAAGCAGCACTTTCTTCACCACACAGTAAAGCGTCCGTCCAGGTATAAAGGCATCAAGCCAAACATACCAGTAATGGTTGGGAATTCCACCAGCTATTCCCACAAATGTCATTTTCCCTGCAAGAAACGTATAAATCTACTTGGGAAATATTTATTTTAGCTACTGCTTTTCCTGAAGCTTTCTTCAAAAAAAAGGCTGAATTACCGTGCTTAACAAGTTGTCAAATACACCTTCTATGTATGTATGTATGTAATTACAAAGAAAGTCCATCGGGCCATAACAAAACACAATGATCAAATCATTTGACTCGCCATTTGAACTGCCCACTCTTCCCCATATTCCAACTATTTAAAATATCCCAGTCACACACTTCCTTACACTCACACACCAAGTCGAGAAACTTTCGCCTCCCTCACACATCAGACAATAGTAAGGAAGGACCCTCTTTCTTTCTAAATTTTCCCAATTATTTTCTTCTCTAACCCAATGGCAAATTATCCGCCCTCGTAGAAACCACCCACTGACGATAATGTTGATTTAGGACCACTCTTCCGTTTTCCCGTACTAGTATATTTTCGCCTCGCCTAAAATAGTAGACTATCTGCCCTCGTTTTAACTTCTAGTTTCAACTCTTTTCAAATCTTTTCGTCCCAGGTCTCACTCACTGGCCTCAGAAAAGTGCGCAGGGATACCGGAATACTATGGCGGGGGAACGCCTGTGACAAAAGATAAAAGGGGGCGACGCTTCTTGGGCTGCTGAGAAACAGAAAGCCGAGACAATCTAGGTATCCAGCTCTGGCTTTATAGACAATAAAGCCTTTATTAAGTTAGTCCATCCTGTACCAAAAGCAGGAGTCGTAGAAGAGCACACATGATCCAAGTAGCAAAAGAAATGTAACATTCAGATACTACAGCTGCACTACAACATGTTACACCAAACGAAAACAATCTAAATCAAGATGACAAAAACACATTGGTGAAAATCAAAGGACAACCGATCCGACAAAGACTGGTACATTAAGCCGAACACAAATTTAGTCATTTAAGAATCTATCCAAGGCCCGATCATCAATACACCAATACACTGTAGAAACTTTCTCCGAGTAAGGATTAAAGTTAACTACAGTATTTGCTACTCGGATTAATCTTCTCTCTACTGAGATAAGATTAATCCGAATTAGAAATAAGCTTATCTTTTCAGAGACAAGATTAATGCAAGATTTTGTTTTACAATGTGGGAGTTTGCAATAGCCTCCAATTATTCTCGGCATCACAAGTGTTATTATACTACCTGGCAGGACAGAGCTAAAACTTCAAAATAAGAAACTTACATGTTCGATCCCAATCATATGGCATTCCTTTATGATATCCTCTTGCTTTCTCAATGCTTTGCTGCATAGTATCCCCAACTCCAAGCAAGCCTCCTGCTGTTACTGTATTTGTAATTAGCAGGTATTTTCCAAATACAGCTCTGACAGAGTTGGCTGCAGCAACAGCAAGCCATCTTGACATTGACTGGCAAAAGAAACCTTGTTCCTGTTATCCCTGAAATCACAACTGACCAGACTTACTTTTTGAATACCGAGTGTTGCAGCAACCTTTGTTTGGCTTCGCCCACTAATGGTTTCTGTTTCTACTGTTTCTGTTTGAACCACTACTGCTACCACTACTGTGGTTTCTGTTTCTTCTGTTTCACAACATGATAACATAGGACTGTCAACTTCAACAAAATATAATTGATATATACAATTCATTTTAAAACTTGTACGACTTCATAACTTTGTAACAAAATTAAACGGTATATCAAACATAATAAATATAAAATATGTAATACTAGATTAATTGTCAAACATTATACGTGTCTTCACTTGTTAAAAAAAAACTTCACAAAATATGGCACAAATGACTTAAGGAATCTATCAAAATTTGCAGCGTTAATTTATTTGCGTTGATTATAATGGTTTACGCTGTTGGTTAGTTAGTCGTCAATCCATCGTGTTAATCACATGGCTATCACTCAGCGTTGAAAAAACAAGAGCTAGAAGCTCATATGGCAGTTCTAAGGCTGGGTAAGAGGATGAAAGTAGGAATTTGGCAATTCGTGGCCTTGAGATAAGAATGAGCACGTGCCCTTGGAAATCAGGAGAATGTATCTTTTAGTCAAAGTATTTTATTTTTGCACTTGGCTGTGATGATGCGCACTTTCAGGGCGCTATAAATTCATCTAACCCTCGAGGCAAAAATGATCATGGGCTCTTTAGGATCATAAGTATATACCTTTTGGTCAAACGTATGTTTTGACTTTTCGGTTAAGATGCGCACTTTAGGGGTGCTAAAAATTCATTAATAAGCAAAACCGTTGCGGCACAAAGACCACGTGCCCTCAAGGATCATAAAATGTATCATTTGGCCAAAAAAAAATTTTCACTTTGTGGTTAAGATGCGCACTTTCAGGGAGCTTCAAAATTAGTTCCTAAGCAAAACCGTCGAGGCAAAAGTAATCATGGGCTCATGGGATCATGAACATGTATATTTTGCTTAAGTATGTTTTCTACTTTGCGGGTAAGATGACTTTAAGGGATAGTCGGATCTAGGAAGTGATATTTTCTAAGCCAATCTTGTCAGGTCTCTGATCTTCAAGTCCAAGTTTCATCGTTCTAGCGCATCTGGAAGTACCTTAACTTGCGATCACCCGAGTTTGGGACCCCCTCCCCCACAACTCCCCCCACAGAAACCGAATCCGGTCCGGTCCTGTCACTGATATATCTACGACTTGTGCTTGTTCTTCCCACCAAGTTTCATCCCGATTATAAGCGTGTCACAAGATTTCCGGTTCTCCCCGCCGTCCCTCCCTCCCACATTCATCGGATCCGGTCGGGACTTGATTTAGGATATTCAGACCTGAGGTCTTTCCAAATATCAAGTTTCTTTAAGATCCGATCACCCGGTCGAAAGTTAAACATGCCTCAAGATTTCGGGTTCCCCATCCCTCCACTCCCCCATGTTGGTCGGATCGGGGAAGTGACTGTTTCCAAGTTAGTTTGGTCGGGTCCCTGATATAGAGAGATTGCACCCTAACCAAAGAAAACGGACATTTCTGCACCGTCATTACGGGATCGTCAGAAAAAAATATAACGTTACGAGGTATAGGACTTTCGACTTTGAGACAAATTACCGGCCTTTGATAGCCACTTTGAGCCAGCAAATTGCAGGATCGTTAATCTGGCTTCTTCTTGTTGATATAATCAAACTTTTGCTAAAGAATGTTCTTTTTTATGAAATTTTGAAGGCTTCAAAGTTTGTAAACAAAGACAGAGTCTCTCGTCCTATTGGTCGGCGATGACGCATATTTTAAAAAAATGTGTCATAATTTACCAATAGGACGAGACTCCGTCTTTGTTTACAAAATTTGACGCCTTCAAACTCTGATCAAAAAGAACACTCATTTACAAAAGTTATATTATTCCAACAAGAAGGAGCCAGATTAACGATCCTGCCATTTGCCGACTCAAAGTGGCTATCAAAGGCCGGTAATTTAGCCTCAAAGTCGAAAGTCCTATACTTCCTAATGTTAAATTTTTTCGTTACGATCCCGTCCGTTTTCGTCGGGTATGGTGCAATCTCTCTTCTCTATGCCTGCCAAGTTTCATCGTCCTAGCACTTCTGGAAGTACCTTAACTCGAGAACACTGGACGGACAGACAGACCAACCGAAAAGTAATCGGCATATGGCACTTGAGCGAAGTATGGGAAGTAGGGACTAAATTGATTTTGCAGCCAGCTGAACTGTATCCTTTTCAATCGTAGACATCCTGACCGATGAAAACTTGGAACATTATCTTATATAACCTAGTTGGTATTATAAAGCTATCCATAAGTTTTCATGATCAAAATACCATAGACATCACTCTACTAATTATAGCGAAACTACGTCACTGTTTTACATTATTATTTGTATCTGTTGCGTTTGTATCACTTAATTCTAGGTTACAGTGATAGACCATCACCATAGACCATTCTGGCCCATCATGAAAATGACTATGCTCCTGCAACCTGTTCTTACTTACAAGTCCCCCTCCCCATGGAACCAAATTGTTCTTGATCATCAAAAACACGGGGAACAAAATAGGTACCAACTACCAAAAGCTGCAAGCCCCTCATCGCCGACGATGATTATGGTCTAACAGCCAATTCTTACACGTTCCCGACATGTCTCACAACTGGGATCCGCCTATTTCTTGTTTGAGTGTATACCCTATCACTGAAGTTGTCAACCCTTCGAAACTTTCAGATGATCCAAGGCTATCCCTCAGCGCTGAAAAAAAACCACAAAATGTTGGACAAACGAACTAAATTGACTTTTCAGATAGTTGAACTTCAATCGTAGACATAGTGACAAATGAAAACTTTGACCATTATCTTATTTAACCAAAGCTGTAGATGGGGATAACTTTTGCGATTCCACGCAATAAGCGTGGGTACAGTCCAGAGAGGGTGAAGTTCCATACTTTGAATGTCTCGACTTAGCAACTTTCCTATTTCTAGGTATTCTGTGTGGTGAGGTCCAATGGCCGTTGAATGCCTTGACATATCTGTTTGCTGATGATTCACAGAAATGCCTAGCTACATAATCTCGTGAGTTTTGCTCTATCATCCTTAACATCTCTTGAGGTGTGAGCTTGATTGTCCACGATATAGGATGGTGAATAGCTACTTTTGTGGATTGATCTGCTTTGTCATTTCCAAGCATACTTATGTGGGATGGGATCCATGATTACCTGATCCGTAACTCAGAATTTAGTATAAGATCCAATATTTCAGTCTTGAGGATATATCTCCTCGTATATCTTGCTGGAACTGTGCGCAATAGCTTCAAGGACTGATTCTGAGTCAACAAATATAACATACTGATGGTTCGTTGTTTTTTATTTGTTCAACAGCTTTTCAAATTGCCAATGTTTCTGCATGGAAAATGGAAACACAATCAGAAACTTGAACTTTAACAAAAGTTTCTTAAACAAGAAACTTTAACGGATTGGTTAAATCATCAATGTGGTTTGGCTAAAAGCTAGATTTTATTGAGTGAATGTAGTCTTTATCCGAAAAAGTCACTGCCTACTTCAATAATTTTGCCTGCAGCGCTCATTTTGATTCTGTCTGAGATGCAGTCATTAGAAACTGCTGCAGGGCGGGTAACTGTGGAAGTGAATTCCTGTTACACGAATGACATTCTCTTGAGTTTCTTTAACCTCGTACAGTTTCTCACATGTGGTTTTCGGTTTCTTGGCTATTTTTCTAACTGGTATGACTCTTGAGCCTTGCCGGACGTCTGCCACCTGCCACCTCCCCACCTCCCAGGATACAGCTTTGACTCTTGCAGGTATCTTAAGTTTCTGAATACATATGGGACAAAAAGCTAAAACAGATGGCAGGCACCCTGCCACAGTCTACCACAAATCTCTGATTTTTGGATACCCTATGCCAAACGCTGGGTATATCTAGCATTTGGCATAGCCTATACCTAACGCTGGATACCCTATGCCTAACGCTGGATACCTGTTAGTAACCTAAACCTGACCTACCTCAAAATAAAGGAGTTCTGATTGGTTGATCTTTTAGCTTCACTAAAGTCATCAACATTTTACTGGGTTACAGTACCCAGCACCTGGCATAGTCTATCTAGCGTTAGGCATAGGGCATGGCAAACGCTAGACATATCGAGGGTTTGGCATAGGGTATCTAAAAATCAGGGGTTTGTGGTTGACTGGCCTGTCATCCCCCCCCCTCCAATTTTGGCTAGCCAGGCCCCTGGCTGGCCCCGTGCAGTCAACCACAAACCCTGATTTTTGGATACCGTATGCCAAACACCGTTTGGCATACCCTATGCCTAATGCTGGATACACTATGCAAGGTGCTGGATACTGTAACCCAGTAAAATACTGATGATTTGAGTGAAGCTAAAACATCAACCAATCAGAACTCCTTTATATTAGCTGCATTCTTTGTCTCGGGAGTTCTGACCGGTGGTCTCCGGTTTTTCTTATAAGCCGTTTTTGCATCCAGCGGTGACTTCTCGCCAATCTTATAACCAATTTTTGAACTAACCAGTGTCCGGTTCTATCTCACTGGTGTGGACTAACCAGAACCTGCTCGTGAGCCCGGCTTCAGCGAGGAGTTAGCCTGTTTTCATCAACTCAAAGGTAAACCAAAAAAACGCGTTTTAAGGGAAGAGCCGGACACTGGTGACTAAACACCAGAGACAGCCTGGAGTGCAACGAAAGCAGCTATTGTGGTAGGCTGGTGGTAGGTCTGTGGTAGGTCAGGGTTAGGTTACCAACAGGTATTCAGCTTTCGGCATAGGGTATCCAGCATTACGCTTAGGCTATGCCAAATGCTAGATATACCCAGCGTTTAGCATAGGGTGTCCAAAAATAAGGGATTTGTGGTAGACTGGCCCCGTCTCCTACACTTCACATTGCTTCACATCTCAGAAAATGTTTAACAAACAAGAATTTTTAGAGCGAATCTAACTTGATTATTAAACTTTAATGGGAGAAGTGCTCACCTTCTTTCAGTGTTGTATAAGCAAGATAAAAGGAATCCCTGTTACTGATTTCCAACTAATTCCAACGATTCCAGCGCCCTTGAGCAATTTTGAAAAGACTGTATCGTTTGTCTTGGTTGTCCGAAACTACTTACTAAAGGCGCGTTCTCGCCGTTCCCCGAGGGCTCCGCGGGGAATCGAAGGGAGCAAAAATTGATTCCCCTCCTAATTTGAAAGGGAGTCCTTTTTGGGATCCCAAAACGTAATTGGAGGGTTACCTATGCCATCTCAAAAGTCTTACGTCTGTCTGTCCGTCTGTCCGCACGATAACTCTCCAGGGATTGAGATATTTTGATGAATCTTAGTGGGAGGATTTTTTGGGTCAAAGTACAGGTCAAGTTCGAAAATGGTCTCTGTAGCCCTATATTTAAGGATGGGGGAGGGGGTCCTAATTAAGTGACAAACAAAATAGTTTAAGCAGCTACTGTGATAGTCAATTCTGGTGAAAACCATTTTCTTGTCAGACAAGTAGTTCGTCCGGAATCCGGCCAAAACCGGAAAGTTGAGTAAAAGTAAAAGTTTCAATTGAAGTTGATTAAATGTTCGATTTAGGGGTTAGAAGACATGCTGAACGAGATGGTGAAAACCATTTTCTTGCCGGACAGTAGTTCGTCCGGAATCCGGCCAAAACCCGAAAGTTTGTTAAAAACGAAAGACGACAGATTTAGGGATAAGAGGAGTGATGACAATCACTTTTCACCCGGACATACAATTAGTCCGGAACCCGGTTAAATTTGATTGGATGTTCTTTATAGGGATAAAGAGATCCGCTGGATACGTTTCTGAATTTTTTTTTTCTTTTGCTGGACTAGTAGTTCGCTCGGAATACGGGCGAAACCGGAAATTTGGCAGAAGTAAAACAGGAAGTTTCTGTCAGTATCGTCAAAATAGGTATGGCTTATAGAGGTATATCTGAACTTGGTTTTCTCTGATGATTAGCCTGGCGAAGACTGGGTCTGGCAAAGACAAGACCTAATTGTCTGGATGAAATATTAGATTTTTGTGATCCCATCGAAACCTTTGGTCTTGTATATAATGGTGATGATAATCGGAGCATTCCCCGTCCGTGGGTACTCGCGAGAATACGGGGAGTGAGTCCCCGGGACAAACAAAAACTCGGGGACTCCTTAAGTGGAGTCCTCGGGAACGGCTAGATTACGCCTTAAAGCTGATGTCCGTCAGAGTCCAGCGGTTATACTAATAAAATGCTCAGTAATCTTCAGGTAATTTTTGAATACTTCTCAATCTCCTACCTGAATTTGCTGCATAGGCTCCGCATTAGAGTGGCTATTCAGCCCTGAAATCCTTAGGGATCTGGCTTTTGGTCCTCATGTCTGAAGTACATACGAAATATTGGTGAAGGTTGAATATTTGTTCAGAGATGTGTTTCTTTGTTCTTTTCTTTTGGGATCCAAATAAAGGCGTATTCTCGCCGTTCCCCGAGAACTCCTCGGGGGATAGAAGGGAACGGCGAGAATAGAGGGAGTCACTCCACGCGGACTCCGCGTACAGAAAACAGCGAGAACACGGGCAATGCTTCCAAAACGGATTTTGTTCGAAAAAAAAATATGTAGTTGATGAAATTAGTCTGGATCCACTTTTTTTTTGTTTTTTCGATTCTGATTGTTTTTAATTAATTTTATACCAGCAAAAACTGATTCCCCTCCGAATCTGAAAGGGAGTCCTTTTTGACGATGGTGATAATAATCGGAGCATTCCCCGTTCGTGGGGACTCGCGAGAATACGGGGATCGAGTCCCCGGGACAAACACAAACGCGGGGACTCCTCAAGTCGAGTCCTTTAGGAACGGCGAGAATACGCCTTACCACGATTTCAGACAAAATATTTCCTTAAATAAAATTCCATTTTTGCCGGAATTCGAACCGACTACTTGACCGGCGTGAAAATTAATTCAGACATGGAATTGGCATATATTTTCACTCCCTACATCTAGTTTCTAATCGACTTTGTGGGTTTTTTCTTAGTCTTTTGCTTCTGTCCATTTCCCGGATTTAGGGCGAAATACTTTTTCCGGCGAGAAAGTAATTTCCAAAGTCTAATTCAGAATTTCCCCTACATCAGACCTATAAGTAGCTACTAAAAAAAATTCCTGTTTGACCGGATTCCCGGTTCATTACTTGTCCACCGAGAAAGGAAGTTTCAGATATGGTTCAGGCACGCCTACTTAATTCTAATTGAACCATATCCTTGGCTATTGAAAAATAACTGTTTCGGCCATTGTTTTGAAACCCCCATCTATAAATATAAGACTTGGAGCCACTCTACGAGCTTGATCCGTTTTTTTACCCAAAGGATCCTCAAACCAAGTCCGAAAAAATATCTCAACCTCTTTCAGAGTCATCGTCCTAACTAGACAGACGGAAAGACCGAAGAACAAACTTTAAGTACGGGCTTCGCACTAGAAAGAAGCTATTTTGGGCAAAACTGTTCCGACGGGATTGCCTCAGAATTTTCTTCTTGGTTCGATTTGAGCTGATCTTTATAAAAAAAAGTGTACAGACAAAAAATGTCAGTATACCAAGAACATATATTTGTTCTTGAGTATACTGACGCACGTGTCCCGTTATTAACTTAAGGCGTATTCTCGCCGTTACACGAGGACTTCTCGGGGAATCGAAGGGAACGGCGAGAATAGAGGAAGTCACTCCACGCGGACTCCGCGTACAGAAACAGCGAGAACACGGGGAATGCTTCCAAAACGGATTTTGTTCGAAAAAAAAAATGTAGTTGACGAATTTAGTCTGGATCCATTTTATCCTTTGGTTATGTCTATTCTGATTGTTTTTAATTAATTTTACATTGCGCCAGCATCAGCAAAAATTGATTCCCCTCCGAATCTGAAAGGGAGTCCTTTTTGATGATGGTGATGATATCGGAGCGTTCCCCGTCCGTGAGGACTCGCGAGAATACGGGGAGTGAGTCCCCGGGACAAACAAAAACGCGGGGACTCCTCAAGTGGAGTCCTCGGGGAACGGCGAGAATACGCCTCTAGTGAAAGTTGCCCAATAGTCGGAGGGATAAGTCCACTAGCTGTTCCCCTTTTGGTTGCCACCAAAACCTTTAGTCTTGTTATAGTGTTCATTATTACTTTGTTTTTGGGATGATCAGTAGTCAAAATAACAATAAGCGCGACAATAATTCCGGCTATTGGCTAATTCATTCGTGTCTTAATTTGTCGTTTTATTCGTTAAAAAAAAAGATTACAGAAGAGGAGCAAATAATTTAACAGTTGGAAGAGCAAGAGGGCTGGTGGAAGCTGGTAATGAGCTTGCATCGAAAGCTTTACCATTATCAGCAAACGAATAGGCTACAGGACTGAATGCTGGAAAGTGTGCCGGGAAAGAGTATGCAACCGGAGCTGGGGCAATCACAGGTGCTGGCACAAATGCAGGTGCAACATATTTAACTTCCGGCAGGGGTCCAGTCGATGCTGGATAGTTTGTGGAATCTTTCTGCGTAAAGACTGGTACAGGTGCTGGAACAAAAGATGGTGCAAATGCAAATGCTGGTGGAAAAGCAAAAGCTGGTGCAACTGACGCAAATGGTGCAAACGAGGCTGTTGGTGCATCATCAGCTGCTGCAATAGGCCTGAGGCTCTCAGCTGGAGAATCATCACTCGCAACGACGGAAATGGATTCGAGTTCGTCGGCTGCCATGGCCTCGGTTTTAAGTGCGGCTTTTGGTGCTCCTTCCTCGGAAACCTCAGCCGCTGGTTCATCGGAAGCTATGGGTGCACTAAGCTCGGCTTTAGCAATCTCAGGAGCGATGGGAAGGTGGTCGCCAGTAGCCACGAATCCGTTGTCATCAGCACGATATTTAACCTGATAACTCTTTCCATCGGGGCCATCGTAACTGTACTCGCCCTCAACAGCAACGCCCGCAGTACCCTGTTGTTTGTGTATTTGAGAGTCAGCCTGGTAGTCCAGAATAGATCCCGGCTTAGTCATTGGCAGAGCCACTGACGCCACGATTAGAGTTGAAAAGAGGATCTGGAAAAATTGTACTTTAACCCAAAGTCGAAGACAACATATTCTGGTTCCGCAATTTGACGTTGGGTTGGCAAGAACCGGATTACTTGAAACGGCCCGGGCTTGTTTGAGCCTACAAAAAGGTCCGGGAATCCTAATTCAACAGTGAAACAGAGCAGCGAGTCCTTCATGGACCGTTAGGAGCACAGCTTTTCAACCTAGGTTGATAAGTTGTGGTTAGGAGTAAGGTAACTGAAACCAAAGAGGTTTAGCCATTTCAAGGAGCGATGCGTACTTTCCAGTGAAGGCGTCGCTAAAACCGCAGGAAAATGACTACGCAAATCGCTCCCGCCTTTCCATTTTCACATAAGGCGGAAATCTATGGAAAGTAAGGCACAACTCTTACTGGAAACGATCTTTTCACGATGAAATGGCTCAGAAAGATCGTTTTTCGAAAGCGCTTGTCAGCTCTATCCAGCCTTCCGGCTCCCCGAAGCGCTGGCTGGACGCAAAATATTTGAAAACGAAAAGCGCCGTGGTTAAAAAAATCAAAACAAAAAAAGTCCAAAACAGAAGATAATTTTTTTGAAACGAAAAAATCTTATTTCCTATGTGTGAAAGAGTTGTCAGCGGACCTTGGAGCTTTCAACGAAGTTTATGTTGCGTTGCGGGACGCGGTCAGGGGCGGTTCGAAGTGCTTGGGCATGGGGGGGGGGGGTGTCGAGCTCAAAATAACGACTGGCTAATGCCCGCTAATTATACCGATTAGAAAGAATAAACAAAAAACAGAGCACAACTGGTTCGAGAAATATTAACATACATTTTTCTGGAATTGTGCAGAAGGACATTACAGGGATAAAATAATAAATAAATATATAATAGGAATTAAAGCATGCCCTTCATATCAACTTTCACTAGAGAGAACCAAGCCTCGGTGTCATTGTAGATTCGCTCGAGAGAGATTTTTTTATTTTTTTTTAAATCAGAGCAAAATTGACATACGTCCCATTCAAGTTACTTATATACAAGGCTACTACGAATGGCGCTGCAGGCGAATTTTTTTTAATCCTCCTTTTTGGCAAAATTCACTTTCCGCACAAATTCTGATTTTAAGTTTGCTCAGATCCGAAGCAGCAGCTCCTAAAGACATATAGTCAAAACAAGCTTAAAACATTTTTTAAATCCGACTTTTTACTGGGGAAGTTCAACTACTTCCCATACAGATTCTAGCTTTTAATGTTGCCCAGACCTCAACATCTCAAGATTATAGCCCCATTCTAACGACGCACGCTTTAAGTAAAAGAAAATAGGCTACTATGAAAGACGCCGCAGGTGAAATTTTTAGGTAAGGGGAAGTAAAGACTTTTTTGGCTTTTTTTTAAATCCGACTTTTGCTGGCAAAGTTCAACTACTTCCCATACAAATTCTAGCTTTTAATATTGTCCAGATCCGAAAATCCCCAAATAGGCTACTATGAAAGGCGACACAGGTGAAATTTTGTAAATCGCCTCTTTCCTGGCAAAGTGTAACTACTTCCAGTACTAATTCTAGCTTTAAACTTGGCCCAGATTTTGGGCCTAAAACCTCACCTTAATGACGCGCCCTCCCACTGTTTACCGAATAGGCAATCTGAAAGACGCAGCGCGTGAAATTTTCACGTGAGGAAAGTAAAGGATGCCTATGATATCCCAGATCTGTCCGTGGCCCTGATAATTTCCAAACAGAGTGGGATATGTTGCTAGAAGCTGGTACAGAGCAGTGCTTCCACTCGGCTCCTTCAAAGGTAGTGGCCACCCGAATAGAAAAGTTACTAAGTAGGTCCGTTTTGAATTTGCATTAAAAAAAAATGGTGCAATCATCAGGTCGGTCATTACAGTGCTTACAAGGACGGTTTATATTAACCTTTCTTCCCAAGACATTTAAAAGAATCTACCTGCTTCGTGCGCCGCAGGCAAACTTTATTCAAAATGAGCACATTTTCTGCTAAAATACAGAGTTTTTGGTGCAAAGCCAGTTATGTTCAAATTCTGCGCAACGGGGTGAAAATCATGATTTGCTAACTGCGTTTCTGTCATTCTGACAAGCTCGAAACCTACGACTGTCATCCTAACAAGCTCAAAACTTACGACTGAGAGTATGATTCTCTGACGCATGGGGGGGGGGGGGGGTGAGTCACTCCCACCCCACCCCCTTCGATCCGCTCCTGGACTCCGCTTGTCCGCAAAGGCGCTCAAAAGTCCCATGTGCAAAATGAAACAATCGCGATATGCAGGGATTTTCCATAGAGGACAGGGGGTTTCCACCGCAAAGCTTTCCATTAGCCGTCTAGAAAATTATCCGAGACATCTCCGATGGAGCGCAAAAATTGGTACGAGAATCGTGAAAATCGTGATTTTCACTACCGTGAAAAGTGTAGAGAAAATATACTCTACTTACGAAAGCCTTCATTCTGTATTTTTAGAACTACCACTGAAGAGAATCGAATGACTTCTGCCTTTGGATAGTTGTCTTAAGCTTATATAGTAAAGAATCTAGGAGTCTTCGCAATCCGTAGATCCATTTGTGTCCGGTTCAATCACTGCTTCTTATCTTTAGCCTGAGGGCAAGAAGAATTGGAGAGACAGCCAGGATTCATGCCAAAATAGATAGCGTAATAGTTTTTGGATCATCTGCCTACTCTTTTGGGTGGAGCAGGTGACCACACCCAATTTTGCAACGCACGTAAAAACGTAAGAATGCTATTGCGAGGATGTTGACCTCGAGTCCCGTAAATGAAACGAAGTTTGGATAATCTGGATTTAGTCTCAGTGTGCATTATGAAATTTCCAGCTGTCAGTTGAATCATCATTTGACTAGAAGCTTTGTCGATCCCGTGGAGGTTTTAGAAACCAAAAAGCATTGTTGGACTCTGGTTGGACTTGAGGATGAAAAGCAGTCTCAGTCTGGTCTCAACCGTTTGTTTCTTCAAACTTAATCCACCACTTATGCTTTTTGCACTGTTTGGATCATAAAAAAGTAAACGATGCTGTAACGTAAACCAATCTTTGGTATCACTTTGCTCCTGTCCGGCTCTGGTCTGGACTGATGACGCTCCACATTTTGCTTAGTAAGTTTCTTCACATGAAAGGCCCGCCAACCTTCGTTAGTTGACTTATACTTTCTTTTAGCTATATTGCTCCTGCACAAACAAAAGTCAAGGTTTAGTTTTATTGTTTTTTTTGTAAGGTAAAGTTACGCTGCATACCTGCTGAAATAATATCATAGGTGAAGGGTAAGTTGTAGTAGTATTGTGTCATTTGAGATGGTTATTGCGACTTTGGCCAGTGCAGTTTTTGGCTGAATTGTCAAATTAAGCCTAGCCCAAAATTTGGGCTAATATTTTCCATTCGGGCCAAATATAAAATATCCAGTAAGATTTCTATATTTTGCTCTCTCTGTCTTTGATGCTTATAATGTCCTTTTTTTCATCGTGTGAACTAGCCAGGAAGCAGCCTACTTCTTCTGTTCTTTGCCTTTTCAGTTTTGGCTTTGGACTGGTGTGCTGACTATGAATGGATAAATACAAGAAAATAAAGAGGGTTTAGCATTAGGTGATGTAGCCTGATAATGAGAGGTTTAGCTTGCTGTGCTTTCTTGGTAGTCTAGCTAATTTTTCCTGTACAGGGGGTAGCCTATCCAACCTCAGACAAGTTTCAAATTTCCAGAGAAGTCTTTCCTTCAAAATAATCTATCTGACTTAAAAGGGAAGCAACAAATATGACAAACAAACTAGATTGAAGCTAATTGAATGGTTTACATATTGGATAAATAAATATTGCTTCAATATCTTTCTTTTCAAACAAGATCACTTCATTCTAACCTTACCTCTTTTGACTTACAAAATGATGAGAAAGTTAGAGTTACCAAAGGCAGTAGCCAGAAAATCCCTTTTCAAATCAGCTTCAAAACAAAGAAAAGGCATAGAGTTTGAGTAGGCTATTTTTGGACACATGACTTGAAAAGAGTCATATTTTGCCTCTTGACTGTCAGGACAGCATGTACATTTCATTTTAATATTTTTGCTGCAACAATTGAGGTAGTGTAAAAACGAGGTCAGGCTACCCCTCCTGGGTACCCCTCCTGGGTACCCCTCCTGTACCCATTCTGTGCCACAGACATAGTACACTGTAAAAAAAATCTTGCAGTATTTGCTACTGGGATTAATCTTGTATTAAAGAAGATAATCTTATCTCTAATTTGGATTAGTCTTATCTCAGTAGAGATTAAGATTAATCCCAGTAGCAAAATTGCAGTTAGCTTTAATCCTTACTCAGAGAAACTTTTGCTGAGGGTGGGCTTACCACAGGGCACAGGTCTACCGCCTTGATTTGGGATAACTTATAAGTAATTCGGGATACACTATAAGCTGAACCAAATGCTGATTATATCCATCCAGTATTGGTAGCTCTTTAGTCAACCTTAAAATCCTCAAAGGCTAGGTAGGCTACATCCAGCATTTATTGTATCTTCGTCTGCCTAATGCTGGATACCCTATGCAAAGGAGAGTTCAACAACTAGGATTAGATTTTCATATGACATTGGATCAGGGTAGGCTATCTTGGAATCTTTGAATATTTTTTGCACTTACCACTGTGTTGAGTGTTATGTTGATATATAATGTACTGCAGCTTTACTGGGCTTCTCAGTTCACTTAAGCTCTTAGAGGTTTATTTTCTTTGTATGTAACTCCGGTAAAAAATGTCTTGTGCCCCTGAAATGGAGGCTCCTTGAACAAGAATGGCTTATGAAGTGTCTTTGAATACCTCCCCTCAGTAAGCACTGATTTTGCAGGAATCAAGTGTATGAGAAACTTGTTTTCAGGATATCTAGCCTATTTATGGTTCACATATATTCAAATATATGTGTGATCGATTTATTGAAAAACAACAATCATTCATTTTTTCCTCGTAGGTACCTAAACTTGCTGTATCATGCGGAACTGATTGCATCTTTCAAGTACCTCATTAGTATTTTTTTTGTTTTTTTTTTGCTTTTATGTTAATTTTCTTTTACAAAAAATTTAACTATCAAAAATCAAATTAAAGGAAAAGCATTAAAAAAAATATTTTAACATGAAAATGAGACAAAACACAAAAACTAAACGAAAACAAAACAAAGCACAACCCATGCCAAGAGGTGCCCTTCCACCATAGTATACCTCTACTGTGATGGGAATAACAACTACAGCAAAAAAAAAAATCAGGACTCAAGTTCCTTTACAGTAAAACCAAACACACAAACCTCCCAATTTTGAAACTTTAAACCAAATCTTAATGACATTTCCCAATAAAGAAACAGAAAAATGATATCAGTGTGTTCTATTATGATTGGTATTTGATTGTATAGCCTTTAGATTATGTAATCTCTTAACTTCCTTTTCAGTGGAAAATTGGACTTGACCATGTCTGGTGTAGGGCTTCCTGTCCACAGAGCTGGAGGCAAACCAGTCAATGAAGGGGGAGTCATATCAGCAGCACCATTGCTAAAAGACAAGAAAACAACAAGGTATATTATGGAGTGCTTGTGTTTGTTCTAAACCCCTTTTACACTCATGTTGGATTGTTTTTAGCCATCCTTCAAGAGTGCTGGCGATGCAAAGCTATTTGAAAACTATCCTACTTTGATACTGGAACTGCATAGCTTCACTGAAAGATTCCTTGTGAGAGCTAACATGCTTATGTGTGATTTATGTCAAATCTGAGTATTTTGACTAATAACATGTTATCCTTTAGTTCTGGAGGTAAACCTGTCTGGACAGAACACAAGTCTCCAGAAGGGAAAGTTTATTTCTACAACAGTGAAACCAAAGAATCTTCATGGGAGAAACCAGATGACCTTAAGACCCCAACAGAGGTAAGTCCAAGTCTAACTACGGTAGTGGCTGTAGGGCTTAGTAGGCGTAATACTGATCTTAGGTGAGATAATACTAAATAAAATTCATCCAGCATGTTACCTCCCGTAATGTACAAAGGATTTTTCGGCTAGATAAGTATCTGTGTGCAGGGGCGTCCCCGGCCTTTTTTCATTGGGGGGCGAACCTGGTAAAATTTACCGAATTAGTACCTGATTTTTATTGATTTTTTTTTTCTTCTAAGAACACAGGGAGCTGCCTTCAGGAAGCTACAATGTAAAAAGTTGCATAGTATTTACAATATCAAGTCTGAAGAGAAAATTTGGCACGTTTTCGCACTCTTCAGGGATACGCCGTCATTAGCCTTTTACCTTTTGGGGACATCCAGTTCTGCCAACAGGAATTGAAAATGTGCCAAAAAAAAGCACCGTTGCTGCTAAGCGACAACGTCGCTAACGACTGTACTGACGACAAATTAAAGCGCCGCCGGCAAATTTGTTTTTAATCCGCCTTTTTTCTGGCAACATTTAACTACTTTCCATGCAAATTCTTGCTGTTAACGTGGTTCAAGCCCCCAAAAATTCCAAGCCTCAAACGCCAACGAAATGACGCACCCTTCTTCTAAATAGTGACACAAAGACCAAAGAAAAATAGACGAAAATGTTTTTTTTTATGGCACTTGCCCTTCGGCCAAGTGCCATATAGCGATCGTACTTTCTGTCCGTCCGTCGGCCAGTCGGTAGGTCTGTCCAGGTTCTGCTAGTTCGGGCACTTCCGCACAAGCAAGGACGATAAAACTTGGCAGGCATATTAGGGACCCTAAATGATCAAGTTGGAAATAGTCATTTCCCCGATCCGAGCTTAGTGGGGGGAGTGGAGGGATGGGGAATCCGGAAAAATTTGGTATGTTTACTTACGACCGGGTGATCAGATCTTAATGAAACTTGATATATAGAAATACCTCGTGTCTCAGACTGCCCATTTTAAATCCGGACCGGATCCGGTGACATCGGGGGGAGTTGGAGGGAGGGAACCGGAAATCTTGGGAAACGCTAAGAGTGGAGAGATTGGGATGAAACTTGGTGGGAAGAACAAGCACAAGTCCTAGATACGTGATTGACATATCCGGACTGGATCCGCCCCTTGTGGGGGAGCTGGGGTGGGGGTCCGAATTCTAGTGATAAATATTCCTTCAGCCCAAGCTGACTACGAATCATATTTATGGTGCAAAACGTATACGTCAGCTGAATTTTATCGGAGCTATATTTCGGCCCTTCTTGGCAAGGGTCCTCTTCAGGCTCAAAACCGCTCAAGTTGGAAAAACGAACTTGTGGGAAACACAAAACTAAAGATTCTAGCCTTTTTCACACGCAACCTTTTTAACTGCAAGCAAGACTCACGAAGGAATTTACGAAGTTAAATATTTAACGCTAGGCTAGAACCTTTAGTTTTGTGTTTCCCACAAGTTCGTTTTGCCAACTTGAGCGGTTTTGAGCCTGAAGAGGACCCTTGCCAAGAAGGGCCGAAATACAGCTCCAATAAAATTCAGCTGACGTATCCAGGTTCAGGTTCAGGTTCTTTTATTTCGAAAATACTTCGTGACAATATATTTTGATCACCGGGGGCCGGCAGGGATACGAGCTCGTTAGCTCGGCATCCGTTTTGCACCGTCAAATATTTCTAGTGATCCCGCGAGTTCGGTACTTCCTGATGTGCTAGGACGATGAAACTTGGCAGGCTTGTCAGGGACCCGAATAGATTGACTTGAGAATAGTCGTTTCCTCGATCTGACCATCTGGGGGTGGGGTGGGGTGGAGGGAGGGGGAATCCGGAAAGGTGAGGTATTTTTAACTTACGAACGGGTGATCGGACCTTAATGAAACTTGATACATAGAAATAGCTCGTGTCTCAGACGCCCCAGTTAAATCCGGACCGGATCCGGTAACATTGGGGGAGTTGGAGGGGGGAACCGGAAATCTTCGGAAACGCTTAGAGTGGAGGGTTCGGGACGAAACTTGATGGGAAGAACAAGCACAAGTCCTAGGTACGTGAATTTTTCTATTTCTAGGCCTTTAATTATATTCTTCATATTTTCCCATGTAAAAATGATAAGACCTCATCCCCTTACAAATAAGCAATCACTGCCTTCTCTAAAAGAAAACGATTTTGGATTTTCTTGAACAAACCTTCTTCTTTTGTCTTCATGAATTTTCATATTAATGATTCTTTCTTGATTTCCGTCAAGAAATTTTTTTAATTTTTTCTCTTAATGATTTTTACAGGACTTCTTATAATATTTTTTAATCGCCCCATATCCTTTACTCTGGCCTTATTTTTTCAAACGGCTTATAGATGTAGAATAATTTCAGAATCTTCTACATGAGTCCCCCCTATCCTGTTTCCAATCTCGACTTACTCGATCGACCCGGAATGAGATAAACGGACCGGATTCGGTCACTGTGGGGGAGTTGGGAGGGCGGGGGGGGGGGTCCTAATTTGTAGTGATACCGAGAGTTCGGTACTTCCTGATGTGTTAAGACGATGAAACTTGGCAGGCTTGCCAGGGACCCGAACAGATTGACTTGATAATGTAGTTTCCCCGATCCGTCCATCGTGGGGGAGTGGAGGGATGGGCAATTCGGAATCTAGTGGCAAGCTCAGCTTTAGAACGGGTGATTGGATTTATATGAAACTTAATATTTAGAAACACCTCGTGCCTGAGACGTCCCATTTTAAATCCGGACGGGATCTGGTGACATTCGGGGGAGTTGGAGGGATTGGGATGAAACTTGGTGGGAAGAACAAGCATTAGCTCTAGATACGTAATTAACAGAACCATATCGTTTCGGGGCTCTGTGGGGGGAGTGGGAGGGCCTTTGCCGGAATTCGGTGATCGCCACTGTCCTCGATGAAACTTTGCAGGTGACTTAAGGACCCAACACAATGCCCTAGGAAAACTTGTGTTCCTGGATTCGACCATCTTTGGGGAGTTGAGGGAAGGGGAATCCGGAAATCCCTGACTTCCGTAAGTTGCGAACGGGTGGTCTGATACGAATGAAACTTTATGGGTGATAAGAACTGATGACCTAGACAAGCAAAACATGCGTCCGAACCATATGCGGCCACAGTTGCGGGGGGGGGGGGGGGGGGGGACTTTTTGACATGCACAAGAACCAAATGGATTGACAGAATGGGATGTAAGTTGGACAGTCCCGAGTTTATGCGGCTTTGATTTGTTATTTTGCGTCCGGATAGGATCCAACCAAGGTAGGGGGGGGGGGATGTAGCGGGAACCGGAAATTTTAGACCGCAAGCCAACTATGACACAAAGTCAAGAAAAAAGTGTTCCGGGAACTGCTTCTAGATAGCAATGCATAGTTGAAAACCTGAGATTAGTGGCTGGATAAGCCTGATGTTGCTAACCTTTTCCGTACCGCGTACCCTAATCAAGGTTCAAAAAGGTTCCGTGCGTCTTTTTTGACGAATTGATGTTTTACTATTTTTTACTGTAATCAGGACGTCAAAAGGACGATATCTATTGTCTTCAGCGATAAGGCATGTAAACTCGAAACTGCGTACGATGGGTATCCGGTTTTGAGGATAACACTGAAACTGACTTGAATGAATGCTTTATTTTACCAAAATAGCGTTAGCTAGCGAAGGTACGTCAAACACACGAGTCAATACATAAATCATACCACACTAAATATTTCAACGCAAATGTGTGTAACTACGAAAATACATAAAGATTAAAATAAAATATATCAGAATTCTTCATTTAGCGTTGCTTGGTTAAAATAATCAGTAAAGTACGGAACGAATGACTTGATGTAACGTTGAGTACTAGTCGCCGGGTAAGACGATATCAGTTGACAACTCTTTGTCTTTTCTCGACGCCTTGTCCTCGGTCCGTCAACAATAGGGTTTTCGAAGTCTGGCAGTAGTCGACGGTGGAAGGGTGAGTCAAGACATTTCAGTTCAAATCTGACAGTCAGTTCATGGCTGCGTTTTTCCAATGACAGTAAGTCAAGTTCTGTTAGTGAGCTGTCATAGTTCGTGTAGTTGGGGCCCAATATTATTTTCAGAGCCCTTTTTTGAACCGACTCAATTTGAGCAGATTGTTCCTTGGTCAGACCGGGGTGCCAAGCGGGACAAGCGTATTCTAGGCAAGGTCTAACATAGCTACAGTATACAACTTTAAGAATTTCTTTTGGTATTCCAAACCTTTTCAGCTGTGAAAACGAACGAAGCAGAGATCCACCTTTTTTCGTCAAATTTTCCACATGTGTATTCCATTTGAGGTCATCGTCCAAGTAAATACCAAGTATCCTAACAGTTTTAGTTACATTTAGTCCAGTAGGGGTCACAGATAGGTTGTCAGTTTTCAGAAACGAAAAAGTCATGGATGTACTTTTTGTTTCACTAACAGCCAGTTTCACTTGAGCTAGTTCAGTTTTAAGATCATTAAATATGCCAGTCAAGTCGGTTAGTTGTGGCGTTTGGGTTTTGAGTCTTAAAGCTAATGCTGTCAGGTCGTCTGCAAACTTAAAACGCTCACGTACGGTGACTAAAATACGGTTAAAAACTATGAGAAATAAAAGCGGGCCTAGCTTTGTGCCTTGCGGCGAACCACAAAAAATATCTTGGAATTCAGACGTCTCTCGACCAGAAAGTTGCACACATTGCGATCTACCAGTTAAAAAGCTTGCTAACATACGAATTATGAACTGGCGGGCACCCATGAGCTTAGCTTCATCTAATGCAGTTTTATGGTCTAGACTGTCAAACGCCTTTACAATGTCAGCAACGATTGCCTGAACAAATGCTCCATCTTTTTCAAGGTGTCGAAGAATTGAATCTAACATAGAAACTAGGTAGTGCACCGTACTATGGCCGGGCCTGAAACCAAATTGCTGGGGGTCAATTTTATCCTTAATATCTTCGAATAAAAACTCAAAAATAAAACTTTCAAACACTTTAGACAATGCAGGCGTTTTTGAAATTGGGGGACTCGAAATCGACTGAAGCAAGGTATTAAAGCTATAGACTAACTTGATTTTGGGACCTTCGCGTACCCCTTACAGGACCCCTCTTGCCTATTCTGCCTTTTTATAATATACTTAGCTCCCATATGGAATTATAAGGTTCTTAAATCCCCACCTTTCTCCATTGTTTCGTTTCGTAACTACGAATTCTTAGCGCTTTTTTGGCCTTGCCGAGTTTTCCCGTCACCCATCGAAAAGTTTGACGGAATCTTCAATGTCCGCTGACAACTCTTTCACACGTAAGGATGTGATAATCTTCTATTTATTACTTCTTTTATTAGCTTAGTTTCCCCACTTTTCAACCAAGTCACGATCAGTTTTCAAATGTTTTGCGCCCAGCCGCCGCGTCGGAGAGCAGGAAGGCTGGATACAGCCGACAAGCGCTAACAAGAGAATCGCTAGTTTCAGGTGGAAAGTAACGGTATTTTCGAAAACGTTTTTTCTAATCGCTTTCGTAGTGAAAAGATCCTTTCTAGTAACAGTTGTGCTTTACGGGGGTCTATCGTACCCCTTGGGTACGTATTCCACCGGTTGGGAACCACTGTACTAGACCATTGTGTTTGACCGCCTTTGTTTATTTTACCACTTAGTAGAAATAATAATTATCCAACGTCTTTCAGTTGCTGCTGTCTCAGTGTCCCTGGAAGGAACACACAACAGATTCAGGAAAGCCTTACTATTACAACAGCGTTACTAAGGAGTCAAAGTGGCACATTCCTCCTGAGCTAGAGGAGACCAAAAGAAAAATAGCTGAAATAGAGAAAAAGAGCTCTGAGTAAGTCTTCGTCCTCCTCATATTTTTCACGCGGGCATGCCCCAGAACACCGGACCTGGACGGTGCGTGCCTTCTGATGCAAGCAAGCCTTCTTTTAGTATGCTGGGCCTTCTTTTTTGTTTCCATTTTTTTTTCCCGCAGCATCATTTTTAAAGGACCCCTCTTGCTTATTTTGCCCTTTATAATATACCTAGCTCTCTTGTGGAATTAAAAGCTTCTAAAATCCCCACCTTTCTCCATTGTTTCGTTTTGTGCCTACGAATTTTAGCGCTTTTTCGGCCATGCGGAGTTTTGTCTGTCACACAAAGCAAAATTTGCCCGAGTCTTTAATGTCCGCTGACAACTCTTTCAAACATAAGGATATGAGAATCTTCTGTTTTTTAACTTCTTTTATTTACTTAGTTTCCCACTTCCTAACCACGGAGCCTTCCGTTTTCAAACGTTTTGCTCCCACCTGCCGCGTCGGAGAGCAGGAAGGCTGGATGATCTCGAGAAGCGCTAACAAGAAGGTGGAAAGTAATGGTATTTTTGGAAAACTTTTTTCTGATCCCTTTCATAGGCAAAAGATCATTTCTAGTAAGAGTTGTGCTTTAATTAACTCATTTTATATCATTTAAAAAACTAAGAAATCAGATTTCGTACTTTTTGTGGCTACTCCTCCATCCATCAATGACGTTAATCTATTTTTACCCTCTTTTAACTATTCACGTCACCTAACTTTTGAAAATCAACCCATATTTTATTTACTATAGTTGCGTTTTTGCTGATATCATGGTATCTGTTACCACGGTCTAAAGTCGTTTTTGCAGTTATCGTGGTATCTGATACCACGGTCAAAAGGCGTTTTTGTAGTTATCGTGGTATCTGGCCAGTTATCGTGGTATCAGATATTCAGATACTACGGTCCGACCGTGGTAACTGGTCGTGGTATCTGAAAAGTCATCTCACTTTCATCAAATTTTGTCAGATTGGTGAGAAAGAAGTTAAGCACTTAGTGATGTAACTGGATATCTGTTTGTCTTTTGGGATGACTTCGAAAAGTGCAATTTCGGCAATAGTCGTTTTTGCAGAGAACCGTGTATCAGATACCACGATACCTGCAAAAACGACTAATTGCAGATCCAGTTATCGTAGTAACAGATACCATGGTATCAGCAAAAACGCAACTTATGGCCTTCTTTTAGTATCGGTGCATCTAGTGAGTACTCGTGCCTCCTGCACCGTGCCGTGCTTTCGTATTATTCCGTCTGTCCCTCTCTTTGTATAGAGCCAGGTCAGTGCTATGAGAGCTTGATTTCCATGTTTTCTAAAAGAAATACTTCAGTTAAAGCACAACTCTTACTAGAAATGATCTTTTCCCTATGAAATGAATCAGAAAAAAAGTTTTTGTAAATATTATTACTTTCCACCTAAAACTAGCGATTCTCTTGTTAGCGCTTGTCGACTGTATCCAGCCTTCCTGCTCTCCGACGCGGCGGCTGGGCGCAAAAAATTTTGAAAACTGAACGTGCCTTGGTTAAAAAGTGGGAAAACTAATCAAGTAAAAGAGTAATTAACAGAAGAGTATCACATCCTAATATGTGAAAGAGTTGTCAGCGGACGTTTGAAGATTACGGCAAACTTTTCGTTGGGTGACGGGAAAATTCGGAAAGGCCGGAAAAGCGCTAAAAATTCGTAGTTACGAAACGAAACAATGGAGAAAAGTGGGGATGTTAGAAGCTTATAATGCCATATGGGAGCTAAGTATATTATAAAAGGTAGAATAAGCAAGAGGGGTCCTTTAAACTTAAACTGAATGAGCAGTCACACCTTTTCTGAACTATCCGCCGTAGCATAAAGAACGTGTTAACTAGCCGGCAGCTTTGATGGTGCGTGGAGACATGATTTGGAACCTTCTGCTACACTGACATTCCTTTTCTCGTGTTGATTCCTCATTGAGAATAGCCCGGAAGTATTTCCGCTAGGCTATAAGCTTGAAGTAGGGCAGTCCATCAGTGTTTTGTACCTTGTGTCTTGTTCGTCCCTAAAGGCTATGTCCAGTTACAGTTATCTGAGATTCGAGCATCAGCCTTCTCAGCGAGTCTGAGTCTTTCTATTCTTCTTGTCCGTGAATTTCATCCCCGAAACTTCTAGTTGTTATGATTTCAGGGAATCTCTGGGAACGTACAGGTTATTGCAAACTGAGGTGTGGCCTAGAAATGTGAAGTTTCCGTCTTTGGTTGCGGAAAAATCCATCACACCGTGAATGTGAGTCTATAAATTGGGTGATTTAGAAATACGTATTTCAGATGATGCTTATTGCCCGCCATCTCAGCTATGTAATGGGTCGTTAAGAGATTGTGGAGTTGAGAAATATGCTGTCGGACCTACTCTACTTTCAACCAAGAATGATAATTTTGCCACTTTTTCAGACCCGAGAAACCTGCTCCAGTTCCAAATGGTGTAAGCGAGAAAGACAACAAATCAAGTCCTCAATCGTTGAGCCCAGTTCCAGGAATCGGAGTACCTCCATTGCTCAATGTTCCTCCTAGACCTAGGATGCTACCGCCGCCTGGTTTCCCACCAATTGGCTTCCCCTCAGGGTTGCCAGGTCACCCGATGATGCCGGGCATGCCGCCTACCGGTCTTCCTCCTCCCGGTTTGCCAAGAATGCCAGTTCTTCCTGGCATGCCAATGATGCCGCTTTTACCGCCTGTGATGCCACCTGTCGCCGCTGTGAAACCGACTTTGACTAAAGATGCCTCTAGTAGTGCGTTAGATCAGGCCATGGCGGCCACGCTTGCTGCTATAGACGTACCTGTCAAACGTATGTACAAAGTTCGGCTCTTATCTTCGATAGTCTCACGGAACTTGGCTAGTTTTGTGAGTCCCCCCCCCCCCCCTCACCATGTCCAACTAGGGCCGTAAGGTAAAACTGTACTTGACAGCCCCTGACTTGTAGATGATACAAAATTGATAAAGCAGTCCACAGAAACCGCTCGTTTCCAGAGAATCGGAGGTCGATGAGCTAAGAACCGATAGATAGAACTAGCGCCTTACGCCATCTTGTTTGTGTGAGAGGGTATAGCTCATATACAATATGCTATAATATGATGATCTAGTATTTGTTAACACTAGAATCTCTGATGGGCCATGGCAAATATAAAAATAAAAATAGGATAAATAACTATGAGAAATAAATAGATCCAGTGAAAAAAAGTTCAGTGAAATAATCCAGTGCATGATAATCCGTAGACAGGGGCGTCGCAAGGAGGGGTGGGGAGGAGGTGCAGCCCCCCCCCCCCCCCCCAACTTTGTGAGATTTAAGGGTTTGGACCGGATGCCCAAAATTTTACTAAAATTGTTCGTTAATTTGTCGACACCAAAACTAATCGGTGTATTTGGGGATTTGGTAGTCATACAGAATCCCAAATAGGCTATCGGTAGAAACCTGTCCGGTATAACGCTCGGGATTCGGTATAATTGCCAGGATTCGGTATAGTTATCACTAATTTGGTGAGCGAAGATCGTTTTTCTAATTTTGTTTGCAATGAATGGTCAGCTTGGCTTCAAACCTTATATTTGTGAAACATAAAATAGGATTTTCACAAACTAGGCGTCAGAGTGAATCATGTTGCGCGTAGTTCCGAGGGGTAGACAGTTTTCTGAAAGGAGTAAGAAACTTGGCCCAGGGTAGCACTTGTCTTGAATGTTGAATTTTCAGATTGCGTTTGGTTCTGAAACGATGGATTGTCGACAGAACGTCCTCATGGCAAAACGTCCCCATGACAAAACGTCCCCATGGCGAAACGTCCCCGGCTAAATTGAACCAGCTCTTGAACTTTCCATCCCATTTCTGTCCACCATGATAGCATTACGCTGATTTTCGCATTCTCCTTATTTGACTTTTCTTAGCCCAGATCAGGCTTCCGCTTGTTTCCTCCGAGGAACTTATTGGTGAAAAAAAATAACAGTTATGCATGTTGTTTTAAACGAAATAGAACTAGCCTACTACTGATCAGTCACGAGCCCAGGGAAAGGCGTATCACACTATATATTTTGAAGGGAAACAGTGCACATCTGAATCAACTGGTCCAACGTCCGTCCTTTACTGCCGATAAAGAGTGTTCCTACATCTCTAATGCAAACTCTGAAGTTGTTTTACCTCGGTCATTCGACGGAAGACCAAGGCAAACTTAAAAATCTTGGGGACGTTTCACCATGAGGACGGTTTGTCATGGGGACCTTTTGCCATGGGGACGTTTTGCCAATGGGGTGTTTTGACACGGGGACGTTTTGCCATGGGGACGTTTCGTCGGTAAGCCGAAACGATCAGTACTGCGTATTACTAAGATGTTTGAGTATAGTGATAGGGCTCGTTGATGTGGGTAGTTGCGTAGCCGGAGCAATGCGTATTTTCCAAAATACAGTAATAGTTATCAGTTTTTGCTCGAGTTCATAGGTGGTAGCTGGCTGGTAGCATCATTGCTCGTCTCGGAAACAGCCAGCATTAACGGTATCAATCAATCAAATCGTTTATTGACAAACCAACTTCGTAGCTTTCTTCGTCAGAAGATGCTAAATTACGCTGGTCATACAGTAATAAAAATAAAAATATAATAATAAGATAAGATTTATTTCCGGAACTATTACACTAATTTTTCACTTTGTTAAAAATTTCTTTAAAAAAGGGCACAAACGAGTTAAAGCTCGTGCCTTGTATCGTAGCCTACTGGAAGGCGGGACTATGATCGTTCAGATGGGCAAGCTTCGCATTAGAAAATGGTCCTGGTGGTAAGGGCGGGAAAGTTGCTGTTATTGGTCTGTGACATTTACAGTTACAGTTCAGACTTGTTCGCTATTATAAAGATGGAGAGTAATCATAACACTCGTACGTCTTACATCATATAATACGAAACAAAACGAAAATAGATAGGAACTAAAGGAGTATAGCTTGTTGTAAGCACGGACACTTTTCGTGGACCTTCTCATCTGTCTTTTTATTCATTTATTTTTTGTTTGTTTGTGAGTGACCCCTTCTTGGACAACAGCGGAGTATAAGCAAATACACAAAGTAAAATACAGGTATTAAAACACTAAACAAAACAATGTAAATAAACATGACTACATTATTTTCATATAGTTTAAAGGACACTTGAATAATGAAACCATACTTGAACACACCATGGAGAATGCATTTACAGACATGGCCACGGAGAGCATTCTTATCCTGAGCGTGACGTTTTCAAAATAGGGATGTTCGTTTCTGGAGGTTTGCAAATGCAGACTCCCAAGACAAAAAGCGCAATTCATTCAAATCCTGTACAGCGCTGGGCGGATCGTATTGGCATTTCTTCTAGATATACGTTTGGGCTTAACTGTTTAGAAAATATTCCAGAAGAAGGGTTGATTGGAGACATTTGTTCATTTCTAAAATTGTTCGGTACTGAAATAAGGACAGATACAAAATGGAGGAAAAATCATAGCTTGAAAACACTATTTCGTATTTGGATTGGGTTTTCTGCAGGCAATGTTAACGGAATTCATACAGATAGGGATGATACTTGGTACTCTTCATTCAGGTGTCCTTTAAAACACACACTCTTTTTTTGTGAAATTGGAATGTCCCAAGCGGCCGTTTATGAAATTAAAATGCTCCCATTGGCTGTCAACTACTGGTTATGAAATGGGAACATGCAGTTGACTGTTGCCTACGTAAAGCTCTTGGAGCATGCCAGCATTACCGCGGAATACTGGGCTAGAAGAGTTAGAGAAAACGGACTATATTGATGCGTTATTGCTCAGCAAAAACCTCCGTTTTCCTATATATATCGGTGTGTGCCTTGGCTACGAAGAAACCGTCTTAAGGGTATATTTTTTATCGATGATACACTTAGTGGATCTCCCTTGCTCCCACTAGTTAACCCAATTTCCCGGAATTAATATTATGAGACAGGTAACATGGAAACGTTATTTCGAAACTTAACGTACGAATTCTGGTTGGTTTTTCACGAGGAGATGTTCATAAAAGTAATGAAGCGTTCCAGAAGAATCAACAAAGACCATAGCACCTCGAGATACCTAGGAGCAGAGGCGTTACTACCCAAAATGTTTGGGGGGGGGGGGACAAGTTTTTACCGAACGGGCTGGTCGTTTTTACCGACTGCTTTTGCAGAAAAAACGACTGTTTTGACGAAAAATCGACTGATTTAAAAAAAAAACGATTGTTTTTAAGAAAAAATCGACTATTTTTACGGAAAACCGACTGTTTTTGAAGGAAAGTCGAATGTTTCCAAAATCACTTTGCTCCGACTTGGATATTTTTTACCGACTGGTCGACAACATTGGGGGGGGGGGGCGTCCCCCCCCCCCATACGTGACGCCGCTGCCTATATAGGAGTCAACAGTTGCGTCTTTGCATATATAACTGGACCTGCACTTTGACGTGTTTGTAGTTACCGTGGTATGGTATCTGATAGTGCGGTTGCTTTGCAAAAACGACTGTTGCCGAATTTGCAGTTTTAGAAGTCACCAGAAAAGAAATACTTATATCCACTCAGATCACTAGTGCCAAACCTCTTACCTACTAATTTGACCAAAACCTAGGCTCTTTTGTTGTCGTTGGTGATGATGAAAGTGAGATGACTTTTTCAGATACCACGGGTAGTTCCTACGGTCGGGACCGTGGTATCGAATATCAAATACAGTGTACGTTAATAACCTCCGTGAAACAAATATGTTGACGCTGGGTAGGGCGGGAACCTTGGGCCGAGTCGACAAGCTGCAACAAAAAAATCACTAATTTCACAGGGTAATTATTGGTATTTTCGAAAAACGGTAGGCTACTTCTGAACCATTTAATCGGGAGAAGACCATTTCTAGTAAGAGTTGTGCTATAAAGCTTAATTGAAATGAATATTCCTTCAGCCCAAGCTGACTGCGAATCATATTTGATAGTGCAAAAAGGATAGGTCAGCTGAATTTTATTAGAGCTGTATTTCGGTCCTTCTTGGCAAGGGTTCTCTTCAGACTCAAAGCCGCTCAAGTTGGAAATACGAACTTGTGGGAAATATAGCTCTAATAAAATTCAGCTGACATATCCGTTTTGCACTATCAAATTTAGCTGAAATGGCTTATCAAGCGTCTTTTCCGTCAGTGCCATGTAATGTGATAGCTGCATGTTAAACCGGAAGCCCCCATAGAAATTATTGGTCTAGTCCCTGCTTACACTTTTCACCTGTTTAGCAGTGAAAGTTAAGTAGACAATGGGTCTGATTGCTCGGAAACATGGCGTAGAGATTGCGATTATGTAGAGAAAACTTTCTACTTCGCCCCAAATTGGTGCTTATTAATGAGAAATAGCTTTTTGGAATTGGTTTCAGCTGTGGTTTTAGGTACGCTACGAGGACCGCCGCGAAGCTGACAAAATCCATCGAAAGTTGTCGTCACTCCGAAAATCACATTTGTAATGACTTGGAGTACTCAGAGTTATTATTTCTACTTTTTTGTTCCAGCTGTACAGCCTCAAGCCGAAAAGACTCCCTCAAAACAACCCCCTCCGAAGCAGTATGTTTTCAAAGACAAGAAAGAGATGGCTGAAGGCTTCAAAGATTTTCTCAGAGAAAAGGTATTTTTATAGTTTGGAGGCCATAGTCGTTGTTCACATCACAGCCCAAGATGACCGGCTAGTGAGAGTGACGCACTTATAAAGAGAGGTTTTGGCATGAAATGGGGATTATTGCAGGTTAACCCTTCTTGCTAGCCTGCGCTGTCAGAAGTTTCATAACAGACAACAGAAGGATGCGCGGTTTCAACAGACAGTGCGTAACAGACAACACTCGGGATGTTGTCTGTTGTGTTGGAAAACGTTATACATGAAATGTTATGCATGACAAGCATTGCCAGAAAGAGCAAAAAAAAATCCAAAGAAGCATTTACTGCCTTTTTTGTTTGCCGTCATGATGTCTGAAAATTCAGCAGATACTTTTTGGTGATTTTTCGACTCTTCCTGACGGCAACGCTTGTTATGCACAATATTTTCATAACACAACAGACAACATCCTAAGTGTCTGTTGAAACCGCGCATCCTTGTGTTGTCTGTTATGAAACTTTTGACAGTATAAGGAGGATCCTTGCTGAGAAGGGCCGAAATATTGCTGAAATAAATCTCAGATGACTTACCCGATTGGCGCTATCAACCATGAACTGGGGTTCTGGACAGTATTTCGCCCAGACCCGCATGCACTGTCAGAAGTTTCATACACTGTCAGAAGTTTCATAATAGATTGCGCATAACACTTTCAAGAATAACACCTTTTCACTTAGAAAAAAAGTGTTGTGACCAATTAATTTTATACTATTTGGTGCCCAGATCTCCAACAACACCTTCAATAGGTAAAAATACCACACTGTCAGAAGTTACATAACGACAATAGCAGGATGCGCGGTTTCAGCAGATAACACTTTGGGATGTCATACGTTATGTTTCTTTCGTTCCCGTTAGTATTTTTACCAATTGAAGGTGTTGTTGGAGATCTAGGCACTAAATAGTGTAAGCTTAATTGGTCATAACACTTTATTTCTAAGTGAAAAGGTGTTACTCTTGAAAGTGTTATGCGCAATGCTATGAAACTTCTGACAGTGTAACAGACAACACAAGAATGCGCGGTTTCAACAGAAATGGGTAACAGACAATACTTGGGATGTTATCTGTTGTGTTTGAAAACGTTATGCATGAAATTTTATACATAACAAGCATTGCCAGGAGGAGCCAAAAAAGCATCTACTGCCTTTTTTGTTTTTCGTCATGATGTCTGAAAGTTCAGCAGATACTTTTTCGCGATTTTTCGGCTCTTCCGGACGGCAACGCTTGTTATGCATAACATTTTCAAACACAACAGACAACAAGGGATGTGCGGTTTCAACAGACAACACTTGGGATGTTATCTGTTGTGTTTGAAAACTTTATGCATGAATGTTATGCATAACAAGCATTGTCAGGAGGAGCCAAAAATGTATCTGCTAACTTTTTTGTTTGTCGACATGTGTTCGGAAAATTCAGCAGAGGCTTTTTCGGCTATTATCGAGCTACCGTTTCTGCGATAAAGCCACACCATTAAAGTAAGATCTAAAGCCATCTTTCGCGCGATTGGTCGCTTGCTAGTTCATTTCAGTTTAGTTCATTTTTTTTAATTAAATACCTGTAGGAAGTCCCGAAAACATCCGAATCGGCTGGATATTCGACTACCCTCCGGATGGAGGGCATGGCTTAATCCTCGAAAATATCGTTAGTGATTGAAGCCTTGTCCTTCAGCAATTGCCGGCTGCGCGACGACGCCTTAGGTGTGTTATTTGATGGATCTAATCAGTCATTCAATACTTTAAACAAGGGCAAAAACATAACAAAACAGGGTATAGAACATAGTAATTCCGATGACAGTAACCTCGAGGAGGACGTCTGAACTGCACCACAAGTGGAAGTCAGCTGAGATTTGTTTTAGCGATATTTCGACAGAGATCGCCGTCAACCTCAAGCTAGAAATACGAACTTGCAATCAGGTTTATTTGCTTTTACAGAACACTTTTCATTGGCAGTACCGAAAACGTTTGAACTGACTGGGTTCCCTCGGCCGGCAGGAGGACAGGCCAACTCAAAGACTCGGTTTGTTCGCGCCATCATTAAACGTTAATTATTGTTATTATTATTATTATTATTACATTTGGCGTTAAGCTTTTAGCTTGTCGCCATTACTACACAAGTACAAACGGATTAGATACACTTTACACACATAAACTGACACACTACAAAAATAGACACATTTTCAAACTACAAAAGCAACCGAGTAAAATGGGGTGTCGACTATACCACGCTTAAACGTTTTGATACTGCCTGAATCAACAACTTCTGCTGGCAAACTGTTCCACGGTTCAGTTACCCTATTGACGAATGAGCTCTATTCATCTCATGTGGTTTCGGAGGGTAAAGTTTATAAGGGTGTTGACGAGTTGTATGGTAGTGATTGAACATGAAAAATGAATTGGGGTCAGGATCATCTACTCCATTAATTATATGACATGCGTTAATATGTCACTACGACACCTTCGAAACTTTAATGATGGGAGCTGAAGTTTATTAAGCCGCTGTGGATATGACGGTGTGCCATTTTCTGACCCATTGTTTGGTAGTCTCGAAATAACGTTAGGTGAATGCAGACTTGTCGCGTAGTTCTTTTCAAATCGTCGACCGTCCGAAGATGCCTTAGGTTTATTTTACTTTTATAGAATGTCCCGAGCAACGCTTCCTGGGAGAACGCTCTGCGAATTGTCCAGAAAGACTCCCGATTTTCGGCTTTTGCCAAGCTGAATGAAAAGAAGCAAGTATTCAATGCGTACAAATCGCAGAGGCAGAAGGAGGAGAAGGAAGATCAAAGAGCAAAAGCAAAAAAGAATAAAGATGAATTGGAAGCCTTCTTGCTGAATAATCCGAAAGTTACATCGACATCGAAGTTTACAAAGCTTGAGGAGATGTTTGGACATTTAGACGTAAGTGTTTGGTCAAAGTGTCCGATTTATGCCCGAAGGAAGAAGACGAGGATGGGGTCTCAGTAGCTGCGGGTAAAGCGGCGCGTCGTCTACTCAGTTGCTTTTCAGCTCCAGCTTTCGTTTGTTCTGTGCTTACCATCTCCTTCGGTGAGGAGCTTGTCACGACAGAAGACCAGCAACTAAAACTTTTTTTTTTCTGTTCGTCATACTGGTGTAAAAGTATGGAATTCATTACCTGAAACTGTTAGAGTGTCCGAAGATAGGACAGTTTTTAAAAGAGCTCTAAAAAGATTTATGTTATCTAGCAATTATATTTTTTCTGTCTGATTTAATTGATTCATTTTTGTTTGTGCTCGGAGGAAGATCAGACCCAGGTCCCAAACCCTTTCTTATTTTTCATTTTTTCTTTAGTCATATGTCTGTTGTCGTAAATTCTCGTGTTATCCTTAAATTTTAGTGTTGATTTGTGATAGTTGTTCGTTTGTATTAATAATTTTTACAAACCCATCAGAATTAGTGAACCGTCGTTTTTTTATGCCACTGGCACGTCTGGTGATTTTGAGAAACACCAGGTTTATTTATATTTGCCATTAAAATTTTATTTGTAAAGTTGTAACTAATGACGTTGGTGAAAGAAATTGGACACACGTAAATCTCAGAACGGATTGAAGTATTTCTTGCATTGAATTGAATGGTAGGGGCCCGTAATTAACTCCTACCCAGGGATGAATAAATATTCGTAATGCAACACTCTTTCCTGTGCTAGGTTTGGCGCTGCGTTCCCGAGCAGGATAGAAAACTGATATACGAGGACGTCCTGTTTGCTGTTGGGAAGCGAGAGAAGGAAGACGCCAAAGCACTCCGAAAAAGGAATATGAAACGCCTAGCACAGGTTCTGGACGCAATGACGGATATTACCTTTAAAACTACCTGGGAGGAGGCCCAGCAGATGCTGCTCGAAACTCCAGCATTTTCAGAAAATACTGACTTGCTCGGTAAGCTTGCTTTGTTCATTTATCCCCACTGGCCATAATTGCGCGTATTCTACACGCTATTGGATATGTACTTCTCGGCAAATTGTCGGAAACATTTGTCTGGCGTTCTCATCTCTCTGTTTTCCGTTTACCATATCCCGTTTAAGACTGTTTCCGATTTTGCAGGACTAGTGAAGATTTATAGTGCTCGTCTTGACACTTAAAGGAAATGCGGCACTATCCGGTCTTGTTTCACAGTTGCTCCATCAATTTTGTCCCGGAAGATTAGACCTCGTACCATCTTTCCCATCCATTCTAACTTTATTTGGTCGATATTTGCTTGCAGCACTCTCGACTCTTTTCGCCTATAATCCCCTGCTTAGTCCTTGTCTTCGTAGACACACCCTGTAAAATACAGTTCTTCGAAGAAAGTGGAATCCAGCTACGTGCACATACGTGCGTATCCGATACGACTTCGCATGCGAAACTCGGATCACCACACTGTCTGAAGTTTCATCAGAGATAACACCAGAGCTGGTGGACTCGGACTCTTGACTCGTCTCGAGACGCCTTTTTCAAGGACTCGGACTCGTCTTTCACGGAGCTATCCGTCCGCCAGAGCTGCGGACTCGGACTCGTCTCGAGACGCCTTTTTCAAGGACTCGGATTTGCTGGACTCGCAGCAGCTCTGGATAACACAAGGATGCGCAGTTTCAACAGATGACACTTCGAATGTTATCTGTTATGGTTTTGCAAACGTTATGCATTAAACTTTATGCATAACAAGCATTGCCAGAAAGAGCCCAAAAACGGACAAAAAAAGCATCTGCTGGCTTTTCCGATATCAGGATAACAAACAAAAGAGTCAGCAGACGTTTTTCGGCAGTCTTTCTGCTCTTCTTGTATCGTGTTAACGCCGTAACGTTTGGAAAGCATAACAGCTAACATCCTTAGTGCTATCTGTTAAAATTGCGCGTCCTTGTGTTCTCTGTCATGAAACTTCTGACAGTGCATGGAGAAAATTGACGCTAAGCTACAGATACTTTAGACAAGCACTGGGAGGATAGAATTCGTACGTGCAGGGCTTATTCATAATTTTACCTTAAACAAAACGACAACAACCTCTTAGCCTAAGTTTGACATTGCAAAACGTATACGTCAGCTACATTTCATTGGAGCTATATTTTGGCCCTTCTGGGCAAGGGTCCTCTTCAGACTCAAGCCGCTCAACCTACATGTGATGTGTCAAAGTTCCGGAGCGAAGGAGAAAATTCGTAGCCGTCTGTGAATATTGGACTGTATGTGCGCGTATCTTCAAAGGAGTGTCTTACTCTTGAAGTTCGAGATCTGAATGGGGGAATATTATGTTTCTCCTTATTTTCTACTCACAATATACGGAAAAAACAGTGAGCGTGTTCCACCCTGCTTAGCGTAGTTACTACGCATGCCGTCACGAATTCTGGCTTTTTAACGTCAAGTCTGGAACGAATTTTTATATTTTCAGCAAAATATCGTGACACAGGCTAATCGGGCCAATCACGTCACAGAATTCGTAGTTTCCACACTTACTGCGCTCCCGAGCGTGATAAGCAAATAGATACTGTTAGTTACTATTCCGGGAAGGTTGGAACGGTCAGCCTAGTAACTTTACTATCAGTTACTGTTACTAGAGGGGTGGAACACGCTCAGTATCTAATGCTGCAGTTCCTTCAGTAAACGAATTCGAAAGAAGAAATCGAGACAGAAACTTGAACGGGAAAGAAAACGGCCAGCAAAAGGAGCGGAATGGCGAATCGAGGGACGAACAAAAACGTATCTGAAATTTCGATGAGCATGTAGTCGTTAGTGAACACCTTAAGCTCTTCGGGCGACAAAAAACCGTGTGTGAGGTTAAAGTAATCCTGCAAACCAGGTCAGATCGTATGCGACTATTACCATCAGTATGATAAGGATTGGAAACCCCTTTTCTTTCTATCTTGTTTTCCTGTACACTTTCCTTTTTTTCGTCTTTGGAAATGACGGCTTCTCAGTAAATTAAGTAAATCAGTCTTTCCTGTCGCCGAGTTTCCTAATTCAGTTCCCAGTTGAAATTAGCTTTTGCTGGTAATAAGTTCCTACCACCTACATGGGAATGTGAAAATCATGTTGCCGTAAAATTTCAGTCAACTGGATTAAATAAGTCGAACATTTTGTATCATATTGAAGGCAAACGGGATCATAATATCTTTTTCTGGGGAAACACTCAACAGAACTTTCAACGCCCTTACTTTGGTCCTGATCTTGTACTCCCCCCTGTAACACTGTCTAGATTCATGTGTGACTAGCTGATCTGTTTTAAGTTTGACATATTTGTTCCTGTAGCAGAGGAACATTATATGTCTCCGGTAGCTTGGCCTTTATCTTTACCAGTATATTAACACACATCCGACCTTGCTGGCATGAAGCATAGTTCGATATTTTGTATTCATTCAGGTTTCGCTACAATCGCCTTCGATTTGGTCCTAAAATGAATGTGGACAGGGCGGTGTCAGACCGGCATTGGTGAGTCGAAAAACAAAAAATATTGTAATTATAGTTTCAGTGACAGAATCGCCCAAACATTTTTTCGGTGTTTTGGCAAAGTCGTAAGGCACTGCTGTATAGGTTACTTTTTTCCTTGCCCTCATTTTTTTTCAGAGGAGTGTAACAGTTCGATTTTTAAGGGGTTATGGTTGGCGGGTTAGTGGTCGTGTATGCTTGTAAGATTAACTGAAAACGGTTTTCAGTATCTTTGCTTCATCTTTCGGCAACGTCGCTTGGGTCTATATAGCCATGCGTCAGCATATCCTCTCTTGGTCCCTCTGAGAGATGTTAACCATATGCTTGGGAACTATAGTATGAATTTTGGAAAATGGAGGGGTGGGCGATAGGTCATTCCTGTGGGCTGTGAGTGTTTGAACGTCTTAACAGACTTGGAGTGTAAGTAAGATTCGTGAACTGAAGAAGTTAGTCTCGGGCAGTTCGTGAGGTTTTGCTTACGTTCCATCTTACTTTAGCATCTGATGACCCCATCAAAGTGAAGGTAAACCAAAATTCGTTTCAGGGCCCTGAGGTAAGTCTTTGATTTTCTATATATTAGCATTCTTTTCCACTGGTGGGTGTGAAGAATTCACATTTGTACTTTCATGCGCGAGATGACACTATCACCGTTGATGTTGCGTCTTTAAGTGCTTTCGGTACCGATGAAAACGTTAAAATACAATTTTTAAAAGGTCAGCTAAGGTCTAACATGGACAGGATGTACCCTTTCTTTATGCATCGAAGAATTAAAAAGAGAACCCAGATTATTTGTTTGCCCTTAGCTCTCGTCAGCAATTCTGCACAATATTGGGAAAAATATAATCAGTTTAGATAAAAGTGATTCGGCGATCTGGAAACCAATAGCTCTGGTTTTGTCCCTGCTGAGACTAGGCATGTCCTAGCCATTCTTAACGGGCTCTTCCAGTCCGCTTCATTCTGTAGATGATGGTATCTGTGTTAATCGAAAAGTAAAAGGACAAATATTTACCATTATTGGATCATCAAGCTGTTTAGAAATAAATTGATCAACTCTCGGATCTTCAGATCATACTAAGAAAAGTAAAAGAAAACAAAGCCTAAAACAAGCAAATTGGAACTTGCAAGCATATATCCTAGTATGGTCTTCTTTGGAACCGATAGTACTTCGTTCCGGGCTTTCAGTTTCTAGTCTTGTTCGTTACCTTTGTCTTCGCACGCCGCTTCTAACCTTTCTTTACGTTAACGGTGCTGGTGATATCGTGGTCGTAACTTTGCTTCGTGCCTTCTTAGATTATCTGTACTTTGGCGTTTCCCTTCCGCATGGCTATTTTTTTAATTTCCTATTTTCTGAAAACCTATGGTATGTCTGCCTTTAGTCTGTCTCTTGTGATGAAGGTTTTTGTACTCGCAGTTACCCCGTGATGACTCAGTGTTTATTTTTGGTATTTTTTCTAGCGATGGATAAGATCGACGCGTTGATTGTTTTTGAAGATCACATCCGCGAACTAGAGTCGGAGGAGAATGAGGAAAGAGAGAGGGAGAAGAGGAGACAGAAACGGGTTCAAAGGAAAACCCGAGATAATTACCTGGTAAGCTCAGCTTTCATATAAGAAAATTTGCATAGGAACGTAGCAGGATTATCCAACTACACTGTAAAAAAAATCTTGCAATATTTGCTACTGGGATTAATCTTGTCTCTACTGAGATAACATAATCTCTAATTTTGACTAATCTTATCCCAGCAGAGGTAAGATTAATCCCAGTAGCAAATAGTGCAGTTAACTTTAATCCTTACTCGGAGAAACTTTTTACAATGTAGTTCGCTACTAAGAAAGTTCGTAGAGAAACGCTGGGTTATCCTACTTTCCGATTATCCAAGGCTAGTCTTTCCTTCATAATAATATTACAAAGCAAGAGATAAGGCTTTCGCCTCTAAATAACTCTACGAAATTTTGAGTAGTCGAACTGATCAGAGTTAAAAATCCCATCAACAATGCCCTTGAAACTATTGATCGATTCAGCATTAACCGCGTCGTCGGTAAGGGTGCAAAGGAAAACCTGAGGTAAGTACCTGGTTAGGCCAGTCCTCTCCGTCCTTTTGTACGGGTCCGAGACGTGGCACCTCAGCCAACAGCAAGAGAAGCGTCTTTCTAGCCTTTGAAAACACATGCCTTAGGCGGATCTTAAACATACACTGGACAGAAAGGGTCACAAACCTGGCGATTCGCCAGATGACAGTGCAACCCCTTATTACTGAAGTCATCAAGATCCGCCGCTGGAGGTATCTGGGCCATACAATCAGGATGGGAAGTACCAGACTCCCCAACGCTATCCTCCAGTGGCATCCGGAGGGATCCAGACGAAGAGGGCGACCGAGGAACACTCTTCGCCGTACCTACCAGTCGGATCTTCACAATATCAACGCGTCTATCCAGCCCGAATGGGAAGATGTATGGGCAGCGGCACTTATGAGAGACGACTGGCGACTCTTCTTGGATGCCCTAAGCGCCTCTGGAGGTGCAGGAGGAACTAAGGTCTAAGGTAAGGTAAAGTACCTGGTTACCAATTTGAGGTTGAAGGTTCAACCTTTCATCTGTTTCGCAACGGGCGAACGGTGATCGGTCGGCGTAAGCAGGATATTCTGGTGAAGGAGCTGCAGGGAATTTAAATTGAGTGTAGCAGTTGAATGCCATGCATTTGCGCTTTTCCGTTAGTGCACGCCAGGTATGTAGCAAGGTATAAAATTTGAAAGGGATCAGACAACGTTTCAGTCCCAGAATGGGAAAGAATAGAGCGTCGATGGCTTGCTGACTCATGAGGGCAGCTGTTCATAGTCGATTTTCGTTGTTGCGCCACTGTTTCCAAGCGCGCCCTTGCGACTTGCTTCGTAAACCAAGTTCCCATTAAGTTCTTGAATATTATCGATTTCGCGCCAGTAGCCTATCGGTTACAAGTCTGACAAACCACCTGGTCCTCCGGAGCGAGTATCATCTGGTTCAGAGCAGAATATACATCGATGCCTTGTTTTCCTCTTTAAATTAGGCAACGGCTTGACAGTTTTGTCGTGAGGACTGGCTATAATGGAAGGCCCTCACGGAAAACTTCTCGTGCTTCTTTTGATGAAGCTTAAAAGTGTCTTCGCTGGGACATGAACGCTTTTGCCAGTAAAAAGATTATTGCGGAAGCCTTTGGTCGAGTATGGACGGCTGCGATCTGTTTCCGAAATTCTTCTAGAAATCTTTTCTTTGATCGTCAGTTATATTAGCAACAAACTGGATTTTTTTATTTATTTTTTTAGTAGGCTAGGCCTTATGACCTAAATTGTGTCATCATTTTCTTTCTAATGGGATATGGCAGATTTACATCCGACAGAGTCGTTCCATTGTCTGGTAAAAAAAAAAGTTTCCCCATCGGTCCTGTTTCGTTAAAAACAAGATCAAAGGTTTCGGTTGGATCCCAAAGTTTAATATTTGATCCAGAAAATTGCGTCTTGTAGATATCCGTTCTTCGCCACTCCTTGAACATTTTTGCTATTAAAATTAGGAACAAATTAATGCCAACGGCTAGTCATCTCAGACAACCAAGCTCAGGTATGGATTCAACACGTGTCTTTACCCCTATACGTCATATCTACTTCGACGAAATTTATCGAAACTTCCTGCCTAACTTCTGCCAAATATCCGGTCTCGGTCGGATTCCGGTTTAACTACTTGTCCGGCAAAAAACTAAAGCTTAAAACGAGTCCAGCATATCTCCTTACCCTTATATCGAACCTCTAATCAACTTCACGGAAACTCTTAACTTTTTAAAAAATTTCGGGTTTTTCCCGGATTCCGGGCGAACAATTTGTCCGGCAAGAAAATAATTTTCATATACGGATTCAGCATGATATCGAACCTCTAATCAACTTCAGATAAAGCTTTTACTTCCAACAAATATTCCGGTTTCGGCCGGATTCCAGGTGTACTGATGTTCGGGTAGAAAATTATTGTCATATATCGATTCAGTATGTCTTCTTACCCCTTAATCAAACATGTAATCAACTTCAAATGAAACTTTTACTTTTAAACAAATTTCTGGTTTTGGCCGGATTCTGGGCGAACTACTTGTCCGGGTAGAAAACGATTGTCATATACGGATTCATAATGCCTTCTTTTCCCTAAATCGAACATTAATCAACTTCAAATAAAACTTTAACTTTTAAATTTTTTTCAGTTTTGCCGGATTCCGGACGAACTTATCGTCCGGTGAGAAAATGAATTTCAGCATGTCTTCTTACCCCTATACTATCTCATTGGCTTTTTAAAACTTTTTTTCGTCCCTTGATTTGAAACCCCTCCCCCATCCCTAAATATGGGGGTACAGGGCTCATCTGCGAACTTCTTGTACTTTGACTCAATAGATCCTCGCACTAAGTTTGAAGCAAATATCTCTACCCCTTCGAGAGTTATCGAAATTCAAAATAGTCCCTCCTGTGTTGCTGTGTTCGTCGCTTCTGAAATTTGTCGAAGAGTTTAAATACCTTGGCGGCTTCTGGTTTACATCTGATCTGCGGGATCTCACTCATTTGAGTCATTTAACAAGAAGTCTGTGTGTGCGAGAAAATGTTGTTGCTAGAAAATTTCAGTTCTGTTCTGCAATTATCCGTGATAGGCTGTTTCGTACTTTTTGTTTTCATTTTTACTGTTTTTCTCTTTGTACGAATTTCACTTCTGGTGCGATAAATGTGACCCGCGTTACCTACAATAACTGTTACAGAAAACTTCACCGACTCTAGCACCAGTGTAGCGCATCGAGGATGTTCGCAAATAATCGTATGCCTCCGTTTTACGAACTACAACGTAAAGCAGTTTTGTCGCTAAAAAGCCGCCTTTTGAGGTCAGATAACAACCTGATCAAAATTCTTTCCACTCCAGTTTTTCAACTTTAATTGCCCTTGTTGAAAAAATAGAGTGATGAACTTGTGGTTCATTGATTTTTTATACATATTTGGTTATGTGTGATATGTAGGCTATTAATAATGTGCGTTTTTCCTCTATGTATATGGCTACGGCTGAATTAAATAAATAAATAGGCCACCGTACCTTACACCACCCGAATGTTTGACACAACTTATCAGCCTAGCACGCTACATGCTCGTAGGCCGGACGCGGATCTCAGCGGAATTACCACTAGCCAGTGCTCTGGTAAGGGATAATTCTATAGGCCATCGTACCTTCACCTTAAACTATTCTTAGCGCGACAGGGGTTGCGAATCTCTCCTGTAGGCGTAGTGCATTCTGAGATTTGTTTTATGAGTTGAGCTTACAGCTAAGTTGAATGCTAGTGTGATTAGCAGATTGGACATGTTTGGTTCTTTTGCAGGAAATCGTTATTTCCGCTTTCACTATTTCTGAGGCTCTTTTCGAAGATTTACCTATGTTCATACAGAGTGTGGGCAACCGCGATGCGTTTTTAGGGACCTCAAGCAAAGTTGAGCTGACTTTTGTTCCCCAGGTTCTCCTCGATGAATTGCATGAGCAAGGAAAGCTAACATCGATGTCTCTTTGGGTTGAGCTCTATCCTCTGTTGAGTATTGACATCCGCTTTTCTGCCATGCTTGGCAACCCCGGATCATCACCTCTAGACCTGTTCAAGTTCTATGTTGAAGACCTGAAGGCACGTTTCCACGACGAGAAGAGAATTATCAAAGAGATTTTGAAAGAACGAAATTTCGAAGTGGAGGTAAGCAATGAGCCAAATTCCTTTTTATCCGAGAAGGAAAAAAACAAGTTTTTTTATTATGATTTATTGAGCCTACCAACCAAACTGAAGAAAAGGGTACTGTTGTGGTAGCCGTTGTTTTGTCGTACACTTTTGACCGAGTACTGACTAAGATCTTACCTGCTGTATCTTTTGTTATGTTTCTCCAGTCGATCTAATCAACTATTTATTTACACGCTCACAATGACGAAACATTTAACTCAGGCTCTGACTGCATGACTACTGTAATACAAATCAATGAACGAGATTCTCCCTATCTCGATTCAACCCTGAGGCACTTCAACACAACTATTCCGCGTGATTGCGAAGTACTAGGCTAAAACACGTGACCAAGAAATACTGACAGGATTACGGAATACGTGACACAACAAGGGAGTAACGGGTACACACACTTCATCCTTCCCCCCCCACAAACTATATACCAGCTTGATATCGATCCGTCGGTTTACGGAATCGCGCGGGGTACCGTGGGACTTCCGGTCGTTCATTCACGATCACTCTGACGAGCCGACACGGTTTCTGTGCCACGTACTGTACCATCATTTGTACCTAGATGGGTTGTTTATTCTTTTTTACAGCAATGTGTTAAAGGAATGTGTTCCATGTTCTAGGTAAATACCTCATTTGAAGACTTTGCTACAATTGTCTGCCAAGACAAACGCTCTGCCACGCTGGACGCTGGCAACGTGAAGCTCACTTTTAACTCCTTGCTTGAAAAGGTACGTGCAGGCCTGCAAACTAAATATATTAGTTGCGTTTTTTGCCTTTCCTCCGTAGGTCGGCTAACCTACCTACTTGCCACTATTGACCGATTTTTCGTCTCGCCGGTCGGTTCGACTGAGCTCTAAAAAACGACTTATAAGACAAAATGGCGTCTTCCAGTCGCAGGCGCCTATCTCTTTAATGATAATTTGAATTTCGCGCCGTGCCAAGAGCGTAGGTCGGTTGGATGGAGCTCAGACCTCAGTCCACAGGTCGGTTAAACGACCGACGAACGACGACGAAAAAACAGCGTATAAGGATTTAGGTCGGTTAACCGAAGAAAGAAAACGGCTTATAGAGAGAAATCTCGTAGGTCGGTTAACTGGATGACGGCAAAAAACGCAACTATTGTCCTCTTAAATTGCTGTTTGTTACTGAGGTTATGGAAAGATTCTGTACTGGGGAACGTAAATGTCACTCTGATAGTTTGATGACTTTATGCTTGTAACAGAAAAACATTATCTTCACAAGATTATAAAGCACAGAATTATTACTATTATTATTTATTTGTAGTCCGAGTAGTTATGAAATTGCAGACGTAAGTACATCAGTTATTTCATAAATAGTTACATAAGTATAATACAACTGACCAAGGCTACAGAAACAGTAGTAGAATTATATTCAAAAACAAAAGTTGTCAGGGCAGTTTTTTGGAAAAGTTTTGCATCTCACCGTCCTAAATTTCCAGAAAGTTTGGAGCTGGAAAAAAGTTACTGTAGTGGAAATGGGGAAGCCAAGAAAAAATTAAAGGACCCCTCGCACTATAGCCTATACTATTCAACTTACAGTATTTCAAAATATTTGAATACTTTAAAACTAATCTGTGCTTTCAACAAATAACCCACGGTTTTGGCTGTTATAAGCCTTTTCTGAGACCTGTTGACACAGGGAAAAAATGTACATAACCGTTTTTTCTGATGGAGAATCTTGTCGGAGACTACCGTCGACACCGTGAAAAACACCGAAGGTAGCAAAACTCGGCAACTGCGAAAATCAGCGTGGTTTTGTTAAGAGGGGTTAGAATGTACCGTACGAAATTGGGGTCCCCAGGTTTAGAAATATATAGAGTGATTATGAAAGTAGGTTGCGTTAGTATTATAGGTAAGACAGGTCCTTTATGAGAATTTGCTATAGTTTGACTTTAAAGGAGAAAGTTCAGAAGCACGAACAGTAGAAAAGAAAACGGACGGAAAAAGAACGTGAGAATGTGCAATATCCGTGTAAATCAAAACCAGGACATCTCTTTATAATATTATGGGTTCAGTGTAACTGCTAATAGTGGTATAAAAATTGACTGTATGAAGTTCGTCAAGCCGTGATGTCAGCTTTTAGACTGTGCTTTACATCTTTTACTGGTTAAGGTTTTTTCACACATCTGTTATATTAAGAACAAATACGCCTAGTAGAACCTACGTCTTTGGTCCACGCACCGGCAATGGATACCCGACAAAATTGAGCAAAGCTAGAGCAACTTTCTGAGTTTTGAGTTGACGCCCGTCTACTTCCCTCTTCCCCTGTGACAGTCTATTTACTCTTGGCTTTTCTTCTCCGGGGCTCTACTGCGATGAGCTGTGTAGAGGGAAGAATTGTGATATTCCCTGTAGCTACTAAATCCGCTTGTTTGCGTTGGGAGTCTATTCGACTTCTCATGGTTGTAGGACAGAGACTAGGAGACGGAGGATCTACTTCTTATTTGTTCATGTAGGGACAATAAACGGGTCTGTTTTAGCAGACCATCCGATTTAAAAAAAAAAAAAAAAATTATTACTGCATATGGATGCCAGTATTTTATTTATTTATAAGCCATCAATTGATAATTGATAAAACTGAATGGAAAAGTTTTTTAATATTAGGTAGGATATGATGGGAAAAGGTTTGTATAGGATATGGGGTAGTACCCTTAGAGAAAAAAAGTAAATTATTAAAGTATTTTAGATTATATGAGAATGTTTGATAGGAAAAGGGAATGTTTGAAAATTTAAGGTTTTTTTTTTTTAGATTTTGGAAAATGTGAAAATAAAATTTATTTCTTATGATTAAAGTGTAAGTGACGTTAAAGTAGGGTAAACTGTTAGGTATTTTTGGTATTAACATCACTGAGTTGGAGGTGGAGACGTAGCCACTGTTTTAGTTCAACCTAAAACAGGAAAAACGGAAAAAGAAGCTACGCGGGATAAAAAAAAAAAAAAAAAAGCCATCAAATGGCCGAGGCCAAAAAAGACGGAGTATGGAAAAAATACAAAAATAAATGAAAAGGTAAACAGAGTAAACTGAAGTACAAAAGAACAACAAAACACAAATAAGTTTGAGTCAAATCCGTGTCAAGGGTCTCCGCATTAGTAGTTCGTAGACCTCGTAAACTCAATCACTTTCGGACAGAGTAGGCTGTAAGCAGGGTGTTTGGCACTCCCACAATTTGCGCACTTCACAGAGGTTGAGGTGCACGGGCTCTCACGGCTGGATTCGTGGCTTCCACCACACTTAGAGTATTTGACGTTGTTTTCCCGAGGAATTTAAAAATCGGAGGTGAAAAAAAAATTCTTTGCTAACTCGTGGTTCCGCTTTTGACACGATGCTGAAATTTGACTTGAATCATCTCAGAAGAACTGTCTTGTCCTCCATTCCTTCCTTATGCTTATTTTCTAACCTTGGATATGTTTTGCAGGCCGAAGCTAGAGATAAGGACCGACAAAAACGAGAAGCCAAGAAGATGAAACAGCTTGAGATGGCTTTACGGAACCTGTTCACCTCCGCCGGAGTGCAGCATGACGACGACTGGGAGGAAATCCGACCGACATTCGCCAATGACCCCAGCTTCACGGCAATCACTCTGGATTCCGAAAGAAAACGGATATTTAGGGTAAGCCCATCTTTCATAGCTGTGTTGAAACCTATCAGGTTTTCCCATCCTAAGTTTCTGGACTTTCATCACGGAGTTTAAAAAAAATCCCCAAAACGTGGAGGGATACCTATGACATCGCAAAAGTCGTCCGTCCGTCCGTCTGTAAGCATGATAACTCTCGACGGGAATGAGATATTTTCATGAAACTTGGTGTGAGGATCCTTTGGGTCAAGGGAAAGGTCGAGTTCGTAGATGGGCTCTGTAGCCCTACATTTAGGGGCGGGGGTTCAAATTAAGGGGCAAACACGATGAGATAGTCGATTAAGGGGTAAGAAAGCATGCTGAACACTGATGTGAAAATCATTTTCTACCTACAAGTGGGTCAACCGGAATCCAGCCAAAACTGGAAAATTTGTTAAAAGCAAAAGTTGTATTTGCAGTTGATTAGATGTCCGATTTCGGGGTAAGAAGAGATGCTGAATCCATATTTTTACCCGGACAAATAGTTCGCCCGTAATCCGGCTGAAACCGGAAAATTTGTTATAAGTTAAATTTTTATTTGAAGTGGATTAGATATTGGATATAGGGGTAAGGAGATATGCTGAATTCGTTTTTGAGCTTTATTTTTTCGACAGACAAGTAGTTCCGAAATTCCGCCAAAACCGGAAAATTGGCAGAAGTAAGGCAGGAAGTTTCGATCTGTTTCGTCAAAATAGATATGACTTATAGGGGTAAACACACATGCTGAATTCATCTGAACGTGGCTTTCTCAGATGATTTTAATCTGTTTCTAAATTTTAATAGTAAAGGTGTTCAAGGAGTCTGGCGAAGACTGGAGTCTGGCGAAGACAAGACCCAATTGTCTGGATCAAATATTGAAATTTTGGGATCCCATCGAAACCTTTGGTCTTGTTCCTTACGGAATTTATTATGCTGCCGATAATCCTGACAGGGATTCCAACCCGGGACCGGCCGATTCGGAGTATCTCTCCGAACCATCAGGAATCTGTAACCCGCAGGCTGCCCTCAGAGACAGTGGGTTTTTTAGTCCAAACTAAGAAAATTGCAGCGACATCATAATTAGAACAAATAGTAAACGAAGGAAACGGTAATCCTACTGGAAGTGTTTGCGGTAAAGCTTATCACTGAGGCAAAATTTATCTCTATTCCAAATTCCCGTGCATATTCACTTTCTATGTGGCAGAACTGGCAGATATGGGACAAACTTAGTTTTGGAGATCCCAAAAACATACGTCCGTCCGTCTGTCTGTTAGCACGATAACTTTCGAAGGTGTTGAGATAGTTTGTTCACACTTTGTGAGAGGATGTATTGGGTCACAAAGTACAAGTCAAGTTCGTAGATGGGCTTCGCAGCTGTATATTTTTTAGGGGTGGGGAGGAGTTTAAAATTAAGTTGCAAAAAAAATTTTTTAGCTGCTGAGATAGTTGATTTAGGACTAATATCATATCTGAAACTTATTTTGTCGCCGGGCAAATAGTTCGCCCGGAGTCCGGCCAAACCGGAAAACTGATAAAAGTAAACATTTTCTCTGAAAATGACTAGATGCTCGATATAAGGGTAAATTGATATGCTGAATGTTTTTTTAAACCTTATTTTCTTGTCGGACCAGTAGTTCGCGCGGAATCCGGTCAGCACTGGAAACTTTGTAAAACTAAAAGTTGTATCTGATGTTGATTAGAGATTCGACATTGGGATAAGGAGAGACGCTGAATTCGTTTTTGAACTTTATTTTTTTGCCAGAAAAGTAGTCCGTCCGGAATTCAACCCAAACCGGACATTTGGATGAAGGAAACAAAAATTCTAAGCTAGATTATATAAAAAATACAGACTGAATCCACATATGACGTTTTTACTCGTCGAAGAAGTAGTTCGTCAGCCGGAAACCTTAAATTTGTTTAAGTAAAAGTTTGTGTTCGTAATTATGGTGATGGTGTTAGACGTTGACAACACGCTGGATCAGTATAAATTCAGAGATGGGCGAATCCGAATCCGCACTCGGATTCCAATCCAGGATTCGTCCTTTTAGCCGGATTCGAATCTTCTGCTTGTCAGGCTGGATTTGGATTTGGACTCGGATTCCAAACCATTCTAGTCTACATCCTTCTACTTTCCTTTTCCCAGTTTTACACACTCGGCTTAGACAACCCAGCTTTTTTATCTCTACCACCAACCATCCTCAGTAATCCATCACGTTATCTGATTACCTTAGATATCAGTGCTTTTTGTCACCTCTGATTTCTGAATTATAAATTATGTACATGATTTGATTTTTGTTAAGGTCGGATGCGAATCCGGATTCGACTCCGGATTCGAATCCTCAGCATGAAATGGTGGATTTGTATTCGGAATCGGATTCGTACTTAGCCCTGGATTCGGATTCGGAAAGTAAAGACACAAATGAAGGACCTAATGGATCTGGTTAAGTGGTTGACTAGGGATGCATAAGGTGCCTACGGAATCTGGTAAAGACTGAAAAGATCCGATAGTCTGGATGAAGAAGTCCCGTAAATTTTCACCTTTTAGATCACATCGAAACCTTTGGTCTTGTTTGTTTAGTGATTGTTTCCCAAAATCCCGCCTTCGGACTCTTCCCGGTTTTTCGTCGTTTGGCTAGTAATTTTCGAAAGGAGTATAGTCTTGTGTCACGACAAAATCGCTTAGAAGCGAGCAACTAAGTGGTCACAGTCACGCTCCCATGTGGAAGTTCCGGTACGTTCCTCGCGATTTAGCAAAAGGACATTGTTTCCAAAACATTGCATCATTTTCTAATCTTGGTTAGGAACCATTTTGCAGTGAGCTCGCTTTGCGTTTTGTTGTTGGTTTGCATCAAACCAGAAATTCGGGCGCAGAAAATTTTCCATTTTCGTGGTGCAGAAACACGATCAGATTTTCCCGGCCGGCTTTTCTGCACTTGATCATGAACATGAAAAAGTCTTAGTTTTCCTATAATTAATGATATTGCTGAAAATCCTAGCAGGAATTCCAGTTCACGACCGCCCAACCCTATCGTCCGTACGGACCATCAATTCAGTAGTTCCTTCATGCATTTTGATCTGCAGACACCCCGCACTTATTCCAAAAGAAAATTGTAGCAATAAGATAATTACAAATAGTGAACGAAATGGTAATCTGGTCTTGTGGTAAAGCTTGTCGCTAAATCTACGTACTCACACAGTTTGATAATTTTTCACAAGCGAAATTCGAATCACTATGGTCAAATCTGCATGCGATGCGTCCAAATATCGGAACGGAGAGCGTGTTCCACCCTTTTAACAATAGTAACTATTAGTTACTATTTTCGTTCCAGCCTCGTGGAAAGTTACTACGCTGACCGTTCCGACCTTCTCAAAATAGTAACTAATAGTAACTATTTGCTTACCACGCTCGGGAGCGTAGTAAGCGTTGTAACTACGAATCTCTGTAACGTGTAATCTCTGTAACGTGGGTCTGATTACCCCGTGGCATGATATTTGGCCGAAAAAAGAAAAAGGCGTTCCAGCCTTGACGCCAAGAAGCCAGAAAATCGTGACGTCATGCGTAGTAACTATGGTAAGTAGGGTGGAACACGCAGAAGAAAATTCGCACTCGTGCTAGGAAAATTGGACTGGGTGTACATGGACCTGAAGTCCGAATTTCGCTGCCCGATCCGAACAGCTGCAGTTCTATTTTCACGACATGAATTTTCGCTTTGAAATTCTCCATGTCATTTTTGAAGCTAATGTGACAAACTTATGGAGAACTACTAATAATGGAAAAACTAGGCAACACCATTAGGAATGGAGAAAGGTGCGAATCAAAAGTTTTGGATATAGAAAGTAAAGTTTTATGAAAATCTACATTAAGGCGGGCCACAAAAAATGGTCTTTCTACCACACACATAATGCTAACCATCCCTACTGTCACTGTGAATGTCCAAAACCACTAAAAACACCGTAAAACAGTGAGCAAATTAAAAAAAAAACCACCTAATTTTCTAGGTTTGAAATAACTCTGTCTGGACCAAATCTCAGCCGATTATCCCGGACAGCTGTTATGGCACGTAGGGAGCCAAGGGTCAAAATAATAATTTCCATCTAATGCTCCAACTGTTTATTACAAATACAAATAAATTATAAAACCAAGACCAGTGTGTTACCTCTGAAGACATACAAAAATTATCTGTTAGGTCTTATAATTCTTTGCTAATCAATCCTGGAAAATTCCGCCATCTAGAAAAGAAGACGTTGTGCGTGGGTTTTTTCTCGAGCCAAAACAGCAACTCGGCAATCGAGTTCAAATCTAAACAAACCCATGGCATGCGATCACTAAGAAAAGGTAAACAGAATGTTTGGATTAGGTCTTTAATATCAAGACTGTGTGAGGTAGCTTAACACTCGGAGGATTGGAAGAGAGATGTGGGCTATAGAAGGCAAGAGCGAAGAAAGAGCCCGCTTGAGGGTTGCCCCAATCCTTCTCTGCTGACCTACGATAGGAGAGGTGAGAATAAATTATTGTTCTCACCTCTCTGACAGCGGGTCAGCCCCTCAGTCGTTTCACAACTGGAACGGAAGAAGATGATAGCAACAAGCAGGATTGTAATCAAGACGTAGTGGTGTAAAAAAAAGAAAAAAAAGAATCGATATTCAGAAGTGTTTTCCGCCTTTATTATCGTTCTTTATCTTACAAAATATTTTACTTCTTTTAACTGTATTTTCAACGTCTGAATTTCGTTTGAAGCCAACACGAAAATCGAGGAAAACAGGTTTTCCCCGCATATGGTTGTGAAGATATGCGGGCAGCCAGGAGCCGAAATTCTAAAAATAGTTGATCGCGGGAGCATGGAAAAATTGGTCGAATGTCGTCTGGACGGATTGGATACACCTTTTGAAGTTAATATCTTCGGGTTGGATCAAGCACAGAGTCGGATTTCCGAAGTCTGGTGCGAAGTTCTCCTTCGCTTCGAAATGTTTCGTCGCATTCAGGTTACCCCATAGTGGCGTGAATTTTGTACGAGTATTTTCCGAAATCTCATCGGATTGTTTGTGCGCGTAGCTTGAGGGAAGAACATTCCATTGAAAAGAAACGAAGTATTTCATGCGGCTGAATTATTGATAACTACTCCTGGGTAGAAGTTCTAAATTCCCCTTTCGAAAAAAGAATCGTACCACAATTTTGACTTCCCAGAAAAACCGCTAGGAAGTTTAGAGCATCCAGTGCTGTCGGTAACTAAGGTGAGCGCGATTGATTACTTTTAGCTTACCTCTATTGTTCTGCAAAGAAAAGAAACACGTGCTGCTCAGATTTTTGAACTTTTTCCCAATGCCCAAATTTGGAGGAACAAAAGATACCCCAAAAATAATTCGAAATGGGAGTGGTCATAATTCTGTTTGCGTTTTTTCGACAGTGTTTGACAGAATAGTGGTCCTGCAAGGACAATAAAAATCATTTAATGATTTATTCACAAAAATCATTTGCGGTAGAATTTTTTTTCAGTTTTCGTATTTTCAGATAACAATTTATGTGTTACTCACATGGACTGATTATTGTGGAGTAAGTAAATAAATAATAAAGAGTTAAAGGTTTTGGAGAGAGTTAGAGTTAAAAAGCGTAAAAGGTTGGGGTAAATAAAGAGTTAAAGGTTGTGGAAAGAGTTAAAGTTGTGGCTGTAGTTATTTATTTTAGCCTGATCGTTTCTTTCTTCTTCTTTTATTGTTTTCAAATACTCCATATAGGCACGCCTTGTGCCATTTTCTATATACGGCAATACAGTTATTGATTGATTGATAGTCAGAAAACAATGAAAGAGGTTTAGGTTTTGTATGAATGCAAGAACAAATAAGCACAAAAACCTCCGTCTCCCTATCTCTGTAACACGACCATGCGAAGTCGGATAGATTCCCGATACCCTGCCCTATGCAAACGAGCGAATGGTAGGAGCTACGTGGGAAAACTAAAAATTTTTACCTCTACAAACAACTATACAGTGTTGCCACTTTTCTCTGACGGAACCTGTGACTTTTGGCGGCAAAAACCTGTAACATTCTTGCACATATAAACTGAGTTATTTTTACCAACTGTTAATGAGAAATCTCGGTTATCATCTTCATAATTATTTGTCATGTCTTTTCTGCTTAATTTTTGGGATCCCAAAACGTAAATGGAGGGATACATGACATCGCAAAAGTTGTCCGTCCGTCCGTCTGTAAGCACGATAACTCTCGAAGAGAATGAGATATTTTGATGAAACTTGGTGTGAAGATTGTTTGGGTCAAGGGAAAGGTCAGGTTCGTAGATGGGCTCTGTAGCCCTACATTTAGGGGGTGGGGAGGGGGTTCAAATTAAGGGACAAACAAAATATTTTTAAACAGCTATTGTGATAGTCGGTTATGAGGTAAGAAGACATGCTGAGCACGGTGGTGAAAACCATTTTCTCGCCGGACAACTAGTTCGTCCGGAATTCGGCCAAAACCGGAAAGTTTGTTAAAGTAAAAGTTCTGAACATGATGGTGGAAACCATTTTCTCGTCAGACAACTAGTTCGCCTAGAATCCGGCCAAAACCGGAAAATATGGTAAAAGCAAAAGTTTTATTTGAAGTTGATTAGATGACAGATTTAGGGGTAAGAAGAGACTCTGAGTCTATATATGACAATCATTTTTACCCGGACATATAATTAGTCCGGAAACCGGTTGTAACCGGATTTTTTTTTAACTTAAAGTTGATTAGATGATTTATAGGGATAAGGAGATACGCTAGATTTGTTTTTGAATTTTCTTTTCTTGCTGGACTAGTAGTTCGCTCGGAGTTCGGGCCAAACCGGAAATTCGGCAGAAGTAAAGAAGGAAGTTTCGGTCAGTATCGTCAAAATAGATATGGCTTATAGAGGTATATCTGAACTTGGTTTTCTGTGATGATTAGCCTGGCGAAGACTGGATCTGGCGAAGACAAGATCCAATTGTCTGGATCAAATATTAGATCTTTTGGATCCCATCGACACCGTTGGTCTTGTTGTATTTACTGATTAGGAACCGGTCGCAGAATTCTGGCTCGCTTCTCGGCTCGCTTCCTCGAAGAAAGGAAAATCTGTGAAAAATCGCAGAATTCTGCGACCGGTGGCAACACTGCAACTAGGTCGTAGTAGAGCCCCGGAGGAGAAATGCCGAAATAACAGCCGATTGGTTGTCTACCATTGTGACGTCACACGCGACGCGCTGCAGAGCGGGTCTTGCATGCCTGCTGCACAGAGATGGGTGAATCCGACCATGAAAGGATTCGAATCCGGATCCAGGGCTAGGTACGAAATCGGAATCCACCATTTTGTGCTGAGGATTCGAATCCGACCTTAACAAAAATTAAATCATATACGTAGGTTATAGTTTAAAAATCAGAGGTGACAAAAATCACTGATATTTAACGTAATCGGATAGTGTGATAGATTACTGAGGATGGTTGGTGGTAGCATCATAAAGTTGAATTGCCTAAGCCCACTGTGTAAAAAAATTGGGAAACGGAAATTGGAAGGATGTAGACTATAAATTTGAGCGGATTCGTACGATTGAGGGTTTGGGATCCGAATCCGGATCCAGCCTGTCAAGCAGAACCGAATTCGGACTCGCCCATCTCTGCTGCTGCAGTATTATCCTCTGATAGGCGCAGCAGTGAAGAGGGAGGTAGACGGGCATCAACTCAAAGCTCGGCAAGTACCTCTAGCTCTGCTCAATTTCGTCGAGGTATCCATAGTTGGTTTATGGAACCAAAGACGGAGGTTCTGTTGGCTTATTCTTGATGAATGGTAGTTCGGAGTTCAGTATGATATTATATGTAATGAACTGATAGACAAAAATGATCCTCAGCCGGGATTTGAACCCAGGACCCTCTGCTTACAAGGCAGTCGCTCTACCATCTGAGCTACCGAGGGGCTTGTGAACAGAGCTCGCAAACCACTACAATATTTAATTTAATTTCAATTTAATTTCAAAATAAATGCGGCACAACATTTCATGCGCGAGCAAATTAATTGGCACTTGTCATTAACCTACAACTAAAACATATATACAATTGTCATAAAATAAATACAGTAATTCAAGTATAGTCTGGTAGAAGCCGGCCATCGGAACAGTGATCCCGCCCGAAGGCAAATTCATCAATGGAGTCCTAGACTTCAAAATTATATTCGAAAAATGTTTCTGGTTTATTGGGCACGGTACAAGTCCCTTGTGTAAAGTGCCATCTATGTATTGTTAGTTCAGTATGATTTGAAAGTGAGGCCAGAAATTTAGGGACAATGATCAAAGACGTTCGCGAAGGCGAGGTTAGTATAGTAGGGGCGCCGAGGGCAGAAGCATTTTGCGACAACGGAATTACTATGAGTTCTGACAGTAAGATATAAAGATCTTTGTTTACGGTTTGAAATAACAATTTGATTTTCGCGATAATCTTAAAAACAGCAAAGAAAAACACCCAGAAAAGTACGCAAGTAAATAGACGTCCAAAATCCACAAGACATGTATAAACAAGATAAAACGTAGGACGAGAAGATGAAATAGAAAAATGTGTTACTAAACCGTGCTGAATCAGCCCAAGATTATAACTAAGCAGTCTGGCCTTTTTTATTGTGCTGTTAAACCACAATTTCTCACGTTTGATATTGTTGAGTCGAGAAATCTCGTTGGCCTTTAGATTTCATTGGTCACGAAGCGAAGAGAAGATAAATGCATTTCCGGAGTTGAAACGCGCCAAGCATCAAAGCTTTTGATTTCCTGTTTACGAGCAACTCCAGTTAGAAGAGTGAGAATGCCTCAAATTACATATCCGTTGTGATGGACGTGTCACCTAGCAACATGATTTGATTCTTCGCGTCCCGCCAATTTGCTTTACATACAATTTCCTTTGTGTTTGTTCATCTTTGAACACACTTTAGTGAATTTGTAACCGTTGTGATGGCAATGCAACCAAAACCAGATCGCCCCAACGCTACCTGGCCACAGAGTTCAGTTTCATTTCTTTCTTGGGTGGGTTGACTTGTGATATCAAACTGGGTCGCCGTTTTAACTTCAACTGCTCCGTCGTCAAGATCTTTGTGATGAATGTGAAGAAGGACAAGAGAAAAAAGGATGCTCAGACCTTAAGCGTAATCTTTTGACCTTAGGGATCTTTAAAATTGGACATTGGCAATCCAGGAGCGTTGCTTTTTCAATGTCGAGTCGGAATTGAAATCATTGAAGCGAGAAGAGAAAATTCGATTTTGATTCGAATTTTCCGGACAACTCATTTTGGAACGAACTTGTTATTTACTTTAAAGCCTTGTTCAAATAGGTGTAATAAACTGAATAGCGCTATGCGCAATGGTTACGTTTTAACACACACCCTTGTTCAACAAAGTGAAAAGGTTCTTATCAATGCAGCGTTCGATGTTGCCACGCTGATACATTTTTTCGAGCTTCCAAAGATCAGAAAAAGTGTTCTTAGTACTACTTGAAGTACACGAGTACAATTTGACGTCCGTTATATTTTAAAAAGCTACTAAATTAACTGATGGGTAACACTGGTCGTCGAACTATTAATAAGCAGTCGTAACAGAACAAAACGTGTTCTTTTGAAGAAAAGTTGTTTCTTCAGCTTCCAACCAAGTAGAACTTTACTGCTTCCCGTGGCAACCCTGATGACACTGTTCCTTTCCTCGGCCCACTGGCGGAATCAACTAAGCGATTTGATTGGCTTTGCATAAGCGAAGATAGAATGCGGGTCTATTCGCATCATTATAGCGCGTACCGAGGAAAAGAGGAATCTGTCATACACCTTTTACGCCGTAAAACACCTTACAACACTTATTTGACCAATGCTTAAAGTTTGCGTGCTACACTTTCTGCAGTTTCATAAGATGTGATGTGAATCAAACTTCTGACAAAAAAAAAATCGGACTTGTGCGTTAACTTCGTTTTTTGCTGACTTAACGGAGGAAAAGCTACACGAAACGTAGGGAAATGTTAAGTTTGTTTAAAATTTTGACGGGATGATGGTTAATAAGTGGCTGGTAGTTGGAGTTTACTTGTTTGCAAAATTCCTTCTTGTAAGGTTAAAGGGAGAAAGCTGCGGGAAACTTTCGAACTCATTACTGTTTTCAGTTTGAATTTGACTCGATGAATAAAGCCTTGTAGCGAGATTGCCATCTTCGTATCGGTCGTGGGTTCTCGTATCTTCCGGAGCAGTGCTGCTACGGCTGCAGTAGTGGCAGTTTGTGAATCAAAGCAGCTGGTATGGCCTTTGTGTCGGCATAATTGCTGTTGGATAAAAATTGCTATCCGAAAGTCGTTCCTTGAGACATAGTCTAGGTGTCTTCTGTTAGAGCCAGCGGATATTAAACACGAACGATGACAAACGCAAATGAAAAGGAATGCTGAACTCTTCGTGCCGACGGAGAATCGCCGTGTGCCTATCGAAGAACCGGCAACGTCACCACAACAGACGCTGTTGACTGGTTTATACAGGATTTTAGTCAATTTTGGTTTGGGTTGCGTTTCTTGTTGTTTCCTCCAATCACCGGCGTGTTTCGGACTTATGTCATTTAGAGCTAAGAGCTTAGAGCAACCTTTTCCGTACCGCTTGCCAATCAAAGCTCGAAAAGGTTGCGTACCCCCTTTTTCAGAACGTGAGAAAGACGATATTTATTGTCATAAACGATAAGGCAAACATCTGTAAAAATATATACAAAATCAATGGGACATTTGAAGCTGTTTTGTAGCTATAATTTTGTAAAATCTCGACTCGCATCAACGGCAATATTGTTTACAGTCAGCCTGTTTCTGTATTTGGTTTTGATTTTCTCCGTGGTATCATTAAGCTGGTCGCAAACATTTTCGTTAGCTTAACGCAACCTGAATGACAATATCACTTGCAATGTATTCGATTCTTCTTGAAACAGTACTGTCTGACAAAGGAAGAGATTTTACGGCAGCAGGCCAGCTGATTTGGAATAAATATTATTTCATGAATTTCGCTAGGGCTTGTAATCAGAGCCGTCACGCACGGGTTGGGAACACCCATCCACCCCCAAGTGGTCGGCCAGATGGTCAAAAAGAAACGAGTTCGCGCCGCGGTTTTTCGTAGAAACAGTCTTTATGGCACTTGAGCATACTCAGTTGCCATATAGCGATCGTAATCTCTGTCGGCCTGTCCCGGTTTTGCTAGTTTGGACACTTCGGCATAAGCTAGGACGATGAAACTTGGCAGGCATGTCAGGGACCCGACCAGATTAACTTAGAAATAATCACTTTCCCGATCCGGCCATCGTGGGTGGAGTGGAGTGGGTGGATGGTGAATCCGGAAACTAGTAGCATGTGGGTAATCGGACATGAATGAAACTTGACAGGTGTCAAGAATAATTGTCTCAGATGTTCAGTTTCAAATCCGGACCAGATCTGATAAGGAGGAGGGGGGCTGGAGGTGGACACTGGAAATCTCGTCAAACGCTTCCGTATAAGCTAGGACGATGAAAATTGGCAGGCATACCAGGGACCTCACGAGATTAGCTTGGAAATAATCATTTCCCCGATCCGGCCATCGTGGGGGGAATGGAGGGATAGGAAATCCGGAAACTAGTAACATGCATTACTTTAGAACGGGTAATCGGACATGCATTAACTAGACAAATGTCAAGAACAAGTGTCTCAAATGTTCAGTTTCAAATCTGGACCAGAATCTCGTGAAACGGTTATTAGAGTCTAGGGATCGGGATGGAACTTGGATGGACGAACAAGCATAAATCCTAGATACATTATTGACCGGATACATTACTGACAAAACAAGACCGGATCGTGTCACTGTAGGAGGAGTTGGAGGGGGTTTCCCGAAATCCGTGAGCACTAGTTAGGGTACTTCCACATGTGCTAGGACCATGAAACTTCGCAGGCATATTAAGTACTTTACCAGATTGACTTGAAAATAGTCCCTTCCCCGATCCGATGATCGTAGGGGGAGTGAAGGGTGAAGGGAGTGGGTCCTAGATAGATTATTGACAAAACAGGACCGGATCCTGTCACAGTGGGGAGAGTTCGAGAGGGTTTCTCGGAATTCCGGTTATCGCGAGTTAAGGTACTTCCTGATGTGCTAAGACGAACGAAACCTGGCACGCATATTAGGGAACCGATCAGATTGACTTGGAAATAGTCCCTTCCCCGACTCGTTCATCATGGAGGAAGTGAAGGGATGGGGAATATGGAATCTAGTGAAATTCCTAACTTTGGAACGGGTGATCGTATGTGAATGAAACTTCACGAGACTCAAGAGCAATTGTCTCAGATTTTCAGTTTCAAGTCTGAACCGAATCCGATAACTGGCGGGGGAAGCTGCAGGAGAGTACCGGAGATTTCGTGAAACATTTAGAGCCGATGAATCGGGATGGAACTTGATGGGGACAATTTGCATAAACCCTAGATATATTATTGACAGAACAGGGCCGGATCGGGGCATTGTGGGTGGAGCTGGAGGGGGTATCCCGGAATGCCGGTGATCACGACTTGGGATACTTCCAGATTATCGATGACGAGGAAACTTTGCAGTCGTATCAGGGACCAGGCCACATTGACTTGGAAATAGTCACATTCCCCGATTCGATCATCTTGGGGGAAGTAGAGAACTTTCAAATGAGTTATCGGATGTGAATAGAACTTGACAAGCGGCAAGAGTTAATGTCTCAGATCTCCCGTTTTAAGTCCGGACAAATTACGATAACGATGTGCGGAGCTCGAAGGAGGTGCTAGAAGTCTCCTGAAAAACCTTCCAACTACTTTGGTCAGATCCAGTTCCATTTGCTTCTACCTTCGATTGAGTTATACGCGAATCGGACCCAGAGTACGACAGAACTTATATTCTGAAACAGTTGTCAATGAGTGGAATAACCATTTCAGATTTACTAGATCAAGCCCGTCTTCTGATGAAAGGAATATCGGGAGAGAGATCCAGCCTCGACAACTGAAAACTGCATTTGACAAACATGCTAACTGTTCTTACAAGTGCCAGATGAGCTTTCAGCTCTTGTTTTTTAAACTGTCGGTAATATATTCAGCCAGCCAGTAAAAATACCTTGCACCCCCCCCCCCCAAAAAAAAAAAATTGGCTAGTGATTCCTCTGCTGCTAGTTTTAGGCTTTCGGCAATCAAAAATGACTGAGGCGAGATTTTGAAGCTACAGACAGAAGATTTTGTTACCTTCCCGTACCCCGTTGGGTACGCGTACCACCGGTTGCGAACCACTGATTTAGACTAATTTAGTAAGCGGACGATTTGAGAGAAGATTGCGTGACTGGACTGGAGCAGGGGAGTGGGCCCAAGGGGGAAGTTGACCAAAAAAAAAATGTTGCGGGCAGCAGGGAGCATTCTGGGACACCTGCAGAGAACGATATTAAATTAGCGAGTGTTATTGGGAAATACCTCTAGCTGTCATGACTCCTGCTATTTCAACTGAGGTTCAGAGGGTCTTGTGCTGTAAAATCTTATGAATATGTTAATGGTAATGAAGAAAATTATTTAACACCTATGAAGATAGTTTAAAGGAAACATTGCTTGAAGAAAAATTTTATGAAATTTAGTATATTATCAATCAATCGTTGTAATTTGCCAGAATATTTTACAAAATAGCAGTGGCATTGTCAAGACATAGTTAAAAAAAAACAGTTAAAATTAGCACACACACAAAAACAAGACGCACATTATCTGGCATTGTAGTGCTGAACAAAGTAGGGGACAAAAGATGAATTGTATCGCTCGCTGGAGTTTGCAGGTGGTTGATTTAGGGAGACTTTTGAGGCTGCTTTACTTCTTGTCACGGGACCGTCTACCGTAGGCGCCGCAAAGTCGGGAAGGATCTGCCTGTGCCTTTCGAAAGCAGGACACTGGTTCCCAAACCTCATAACTGCTTCATGCCTTCGTTCGGATAGTGACTTGAGCCCGAGTGTGCGAAGACTGTTCTCGTACGAGGTGTGATTTTGTCCGAGAATGATCCGGCAAGCCCGTTTTTTTTATTTTTCTCAATCCTCTTTTCCTGTGCTTTAGTTAGTCCTGATGCCAGGATTAGTGCGTATGTATGACATTAATAAGGGAAGATTAGGGTAAGTTTGGATTTAATTTCATCGAGGGAGGGAGATACGTAGCATAAAGCTGGTGTCGAATCTAGTTGTGAGGAAAAAAGGCTACGCGGTTTAAAAAAAAAAAAAAAGGAAAAAGCGCGGGGCTTGGCAAAAAAGTTCTTGAACCACTACAGCCTCTATAGAAGGGGGTCATGGATCACTGGTTCTGCTAAGAAGCATTCCACTCAACAATAAAGTATTCGGCGAATGGCTTGTGTATCACGTATTTCGCCTGCCTAACCTCATTGCCTTTCCCCTGGACGCCCGTTTGCATTAGACCAGTGAGGGCACACATCGTCGGATACGTACGTGATGCATTTACGATGTAATTAACCTTGGTTCCAGATATCACATTACCTTCTGCTATCCGTGATGGGACCCTCTCTTCAGGAATAATTGCCAGCCACTCTAATCTTGCTCCACTATCGGTCTTATTGCTCCCGATCTAACTCGATTAATAACTCCCCGAAATGATTCGATTTTAGCTTAACATTGTCTTTACAGGATTATCAAAAGGACCTTGAAGAGTCCTGCTCTCACCATCACGCCAAAGCGAAGAAGACGAAGAAGTCACGCCGAGGGAGGAAGCAAACGCCCTCTGAATCTGAATCCGTGAGTCCTAAAGTAGAATAATATACTACATCTTTCGCATATACAGCTCTTGAAGAAATTGGTCGAGTCTACTACAAACCCCTCATTTTTGGATACCCTAAGCCAAACGCTGGATATATCTGTCGTTTGTCATAGGGCAATCATAGGACACGGAAACTTATTTCAGACGACCATCGTTCACCCGCCCTCCCCCAGCACCACAACACCACAGAAGCTTTGTCCTTGATGGTCGCTATAACCATTTAGGTCCACGGCCTAACAAAACTGTTGAAAAGAACCCGAGTGGATGTGGATGCTTTGTTCCTTCTTCCGCCTCCATAAGCACACGACCTCGACTTTCTCCCTGTACCACGAATAACCAATAAAAAAAAGAAATCCCAAAATATCTTTTCGAAAATACACTGTTCTTCCTAATACGACAACAAAATGTTGACTATATTGTGGGATATGACTCCCGTTTTTCAAAGCACGCAAATTACCATTCTTGATAAATTTTGCCACTTCATCGTTTTTCGAAGCAAGAGAGACTTTAGTCGATTTCGACGCTAACGAGATAGAGAGAGTTGAAAGAAGAAAAGGTAGTCCTAACGAGGGAATTCAGTTTCCGTAAAACCTGAGGAAGCCAAATACGTGAAAGATCTACCGCTCTAACGAAAAGCACATCACTCGTTTTTAGACTGAGCAATCTCGTTCGCTAGTTCGGTACACAGTCGTAAGTGATGAACTGGCAGACAGGATTCTTCCTCAGGCGGGATTTCGACCCACGAACTTTGGCGGACAAGGCCATTTTGCGAACAGTTCTTGGGCGCACCCGGGAAGTTTAAATCTCGTCGGCACTTTAGTGCACTGTAGGGGAAGTTGGGGGTTGGCGGTCAGAATTCCTGTGATCTGGAGTGAAGTTACTTCCAGGTGGGCAAGGACACTGAAAATTGGCAGGCAAATCAGTGACTCGACCAGATTAGCGTGGAAATAGTCACTTCCCGATCCGACCATCGTGGGGGAGTGGAGGAAGGGGGAATCCGGAATCTTTAGGTATGTATAAATTTCGAGCGGGCGATCGGATCATGATGAAACTTGATATTTAGGAAGACCACATGTCTTGCATGTCCCTTTCAAATCCAGACCGGATCCGATGAATTGGGGGGGGGGGGCGGAGCGGGAACCGAAAATCTTGTGACACGCTTGGAGCGGAGCGATTGGGATAAAACTTGGTAGGAAGAAAAATCACAAGTCCTATGTACATCAGTGACAGAGCCGGACCGGATTCGGGTACTGTGGGGGAGTTAGAAGGTCCGGAATTCCGGTGATTGCTAGTTAAGATACTTCCAAACGTGCTAGGACTTGGCTTGAAAATTAGAGACTTGATATGATAGAAATTGTAAGTTCCCTGATCCGACCTTGGGGGAGGGGGAATCCTGAATCTTGAGGTATGTATAACTTTCGAACGGGTGATCAGATCTTAATGAAACTTGATAATTGGAAAGAACTGGTGTCTCAAATGCCCTATTTAGAGTCCGGATGTTGTCGGATTAATGTTTGGGGGGGGGGGGGGAGAGAACCAGAAATCTTGTGACACGCCTAGAGTGGAGCGATTGGGATAAAACTTGGTTGGAAGAACAAGGACAAGCCCTAGATACATCAGTGACAGAACCGGACAGGGTTCAGGCACTGTGGGAGGAGTTGGAGGGGGGATCCGGAATTCCGGTGATTGCGAATTAAGGTACTTCCAGATGTGCTAGGACGATGACTTGGCTCGGAAATTAGACACTTGACCAGATTGGCTTAGAAATTTTCAGTTCCCAAATCCGACCATCCCTTAAAGTACTCATCCTAACCGCAAAGTACAAAAATAAGTTTGAGCAAAATATACATTTTCATGATCCTATGAGCCCATGATCATTTTTGCCTCAAGGGTTTTGCTTGCAACTGGATTCCTTAAAGTAAAAACAATACCTTTGAGTAAAATATACTTTTTCGTGCTCCCGATGAGCTCATCATCTTTATTGCTTCAAGAGTTTTGATTACAGATGACTAGCGCCCTTAAAGTTTAACTGAAAAGCCAAATTATTTTGTATCATTTAACTGAATACACTGCATTTTTGTATTGTGTAAAGGATTTTTTTTATTTTTCACTATTTGCTCTAGAATGACGTTCAGAATATCTACGGTCGTCCTCACCACGCAAATTTCTATTATGACGCAGAAAAACTGAATATCAATGCATACGCGGTGTTTCAGTGGCCAGTGATCAGCTTCCGGGAGGTAGCTCACTGCGTGAACACTTATTTTTCGTAAATCGTTTTTGTCGAGCACACAAGCGCATACAGCATACAAATCAGACGAGGAAATTCCACTATCTGAAAATCGATTATTCGTGAATAGCGGAGCAACGAAGTAACGCATTTTCGCCGAGTTTTCAAGCTTCTTTAACTGAAAAAGTTATGGGTAACTAGATTGTCCTCTCGAAGACCTTTTCAGTTAAACTTTAAAGTGCGCATCATTAGTGATGGGTCACTAGATTGTCCTATCTAAGACCTTTTCAGTTAAACTTTAAAGTGCGCATCATCACAGCCAAATGCATTACCAAACGATACATTCTCGTACTTTGAGGATAAATATTCCTTCAGCCCAACTCACTGCAAATCCGTTTTGCACTGTCAAATATGATACCTTCTCGCGATTTCCAAGGACCCATGCTCATTCTTATCTCAAGGATTTTGCTTACAAATGATCACGACAAACCCACGAATTGACGAATTCCTACTTTCATCCTCTGAACCAGCCTTGCAAGTGCCATATGAGCTTCCAGCTCTTTTTTGTTTGGGGGGGGGGGAGGTTTGTTTTTAGCTTAGCTTGTCATTACGATTTTTTTTTATTATTCTAATGTTTGAAGTTGGTCGTAATCTAGTTTAAATTATAAAAAAAAAGATAAACACAAATACTCAAGAAAAAATAGAACCTTCTACAACCACCATCTCTTTGGCGTAGGTCTGCCCTGAATAACTAACAGACAGTTTAATAGATATTCCTTCAGCCCAAGCTGACTGCGAATGATATTTGACGGTGCGAAACTTCAAAAAAAAAACGTCGGTGCAACCAATTTTCGAGAAGAATTTCACAAAATCAGATATTTAAGGAAGAATCTTTAATTGTTTTCCACAAGTTCATTCTCCAGCTTGAGAGGCTTGAGCCTGAAGAGGACCCTTGCCAAAAAGGGCCAAAATATAGCTCTAATAAAATGTAGCTGACTTATCCGTTTTGCACCGTCAAATATAAAACAGTTTAGTGCTAAGAAAAAAAATGCGCCATGACGCTACACATCCATCTTTCATTCAGCAACCTTTTATTCTTCAAAGATTTGTTCACTCAAGCTTCACGTTCACGCATAAAGGGCTTTAGGTTCTCATTCATACTACAACACACCGGGCATAATTAGTCCTTAGACCCTTAGTCCTTCTAATATATCACATTCTCTCGCAGAAGTGGCATAGTGTCTGCCCTACAATCGTACTCATATACACTTACCTTTCACAAATCCGCTGTAAAGTCGACCTCTTCCCCCAAATTCTTTGATCTTTGCATCTTGACTTGCATGCCACAGAGACGACGGTCCTTCCTTTGGCATCCAGATTGTGGTAATTTACGATTATCAGGACTAAGGCACAGGACTCCGCATAATCGTCTTCAGTTAAAAGCGGGCAACAAAAAATGGTTTTTCTACCACACACACTTTGCTAACCATGCCTACTGTCACTATGAATGTTCAAAACCACTAAAAACAGCGTAAAACAATGAGCAAATTAAAAAAAAAACACCAAATTTCCTAGGTTCGAAATAACTCTGTCTGGACTAAATTTCAGCCGATTATCCCGGACAGCTGCTATGGCACGTAGGGAGCCAGGGGTCAAAATAATAATTTCCATCTAATGTTCCAACTGTTTATTACAAATACAAATAAATTATAAAACGAAGACCAGTGTGGTCTCTGAAGACATACAAAAATTATCAGTTAGGTCTTATAATTCTTTGCTAATCAATCCTGGAAAATTCCGCCATCTAGAAAAGAAGACGTGGTGCGTGTTTTTTTCTCGAGCCAAAACAGCAACTCGGCAATCGAGTTCAAATCTAAACAAACCCGTGGCATGCGATCGATAAGAGAAGGTAAACCGAATGTCTTTAAGGACGCTCCCCAAATAAACTGTCCAACTTTAATCTCTATTTCCTGACACGCGTAACTTTTCCTTCCACCATAGCAGAAGGCCGTTCAAAACGGAGAGTAGGCTACACTTACTTTCTTCAGTTGATTGCAGGCTCTCGAAACCACTTGCTCAACGCTTGTCACTCATCTCGAACGATTAAGTGATATCGGGATTCATAAATTCCCTCCACGAGTAACGAAAATCATATATTAATAATTAGCATAATAATTAGCGTGTTTTTTAGGTGTAAGTAAGTAAGTAAGTAATTTATTTGTAACCCGCCATTCTCAAAAAGCGGAGTAAGTGAAAGAAAATAAATAAAACACATAAAAGACACATAAAAAAAAGACACTAAGTTTTCAATCCTCTGCCAGAAAGCAGTGGATAACGTCATGCGCTGTCTGAGCCCAGTTGTCCATAGTTGCGTTTTTGCAGTTATCATCTGATACCACGGTCAATAGGTGTTTTTGCGGTTATCGTGGTATCTGACCAGTTATCGTGTTATCTGATATTCAGATACCACGGTCCGACCATGATAACTGATCGTTGTATTTGGAAAAGTCATCTAACTTTCATCATTTTTTGTCAAATTGGTGGGAAAGAAGTTTTGCACTTAGTGATGTGACTGAATACCAGTTTTTCTTTTGGGATGACCTCGAAAAGCGTAAATTCGGCAATTGTTGTTTTTGCAAAACAACCGTCTATCAGATACGACGGTAACTGCAAAAACGACTAATTGCAGATCCAGTTACCTTTGTAACAGATACCATGGTATCTGCAAAACGCAACTCGTGATTTTTGAAACGACGAGGAAACATCCAAAAGGATAACACTTGTATCTTGAATTTGGAACTATGGACTTGTAAGCAGTTGGAAGTTTAACTGAAACACCAACTTATTTTTTTTATTGAATACACTGAATTAAATCGTAGTAAATCGTACTCATCAAGCATACAACAAAGGGACAAGCGCGAAGAGGTGCCACACGGACAGGGAAAGTTCACTGTATGAAAATCAGCTAGACCTACGTTGCCTGGGCAACGTGAAATGTTGCAGCAACCTTTGTTCGGCTTCGCCGACTAAAGTGTTGCGAGCATGGTTTTGTTTCTTCGCTAACAGTTAAATGCTGAATTTGTCGACCCATCGAGGTTTTCAAAATGGTACGTTCCAATCCAAGAAGAATATTTTCTGAACTGATGACACGATCTGTATCATATGGGCATCCCTCAGCGTTGAAAAAAACAACAGAATATCGTATGTAGGGACTAAATTGACTTTGCAGCCAGTTGAACTTTTTTTTTTTACTTTTTCAGTCGTAGACATCGTGACTTGTGGAAACTTGGAACATTATCTTATATAACCCAGTTGGTATTATAAACCTATCCGTAGCTTTTTAGTTCAAATACCATAGGTAAAAAAAAAATACAATATAAATTATATTTCTTCTGTCTGATTTAATTGATTCATTTTCGTTTGTGCTCGGAGGAAGATCTGACCCATGTCGCAAACCTTTTTTATTTTTCATTTTTTCTTTAGTCATATGTCTGTTGTAAATTCTCGTGTTGTCCTTAAATTTTAGTGTTGATGTGTGATAGTTGTTTGTTTGTTTTTTCTTTACAATGCCTTAGGCTAGAATTGTATTAATAATTTTTACAAACCCATCAGAATTAGTAAAGCGTCGTTTTTTATGCCACTGGCATGTCAGATGCTTTTGAGAAACTCCAGGTTTATACATATTTGCTATTAAAATTGTACCTTACCTTACCTTACCTTATATATATATCGTTCGCATACTATATCGTTTTTTACATTATCATTTGTATCCGTTGCGTCAACACTTAATTCTAGGTTACAGTGAAAGATCATCGCCATAGACCATTTTAGCATCTCATGAAAATGACAATGCTTTAGCAGCCGATTCTTGATCGATGACGTAAAGCAAGCTTTTCGTATCATCAAAAACACCGGAAACAAAATAGGTACAAATACTGGGAAAAGTCGGAAGCCCCTCATCGCTGAAGATGATTATGGTGTAATTGCCGATTATTAATTACAAGTCCCTGCCTTGTCTCACAGTTGGATTCGTCCTATTCTTTGTTTGAGTGTGTACCCTACCATTAAAGTTTAACCCCTCAAAGACTTAATTCTAAGTTACAGAGACAGACCATGGAGGCTAATTTTCTTACCCTCAGATTTAAAGAGATCAAATAAAATGTGCACCAATTTGCACTAGTTTCTAGCCCCTCGTGAACCCGTTCTAGCAACCAATTCCTACCTACAAGTCCATCTCCCCGTGATAGACATAGTACCAAATTATTATCGATTCAAATACACCAGGAACAAATAATAGGATTAATAGGTACCCCAACTAGCAAAAGTTACAAGCCCTCATCGCCGAAGATGATTATTGTCTAACAGTCAATTTTTGCTTACAAGTAAAACCAAGAGCTACGAGCTCATATGGCACTTGATACGAGTAGGTTGTGCGAAAAAGTAGATTCACAAAATACCCCGCTGTCAAAAAATGTGGTTCGGACCTAGAAATACGATCTCTAGTTTCACTCAAGTCTGAGCATTTCCGGCATTGCCTTGGATCATCTAGGGCAAATGAATTTTCTACCTTCCAAGTTTCAACCCAATAGATCCACTCGCTTGGTCCCTAGACGTGCCACACGATTTCCGGTACCACCCTCCTACACCCGCTACCGCGGCTAAATCTGGTTTGGACTACTAAATGATATCTCTTTCAAGTTTCACTCAGATCTGAGCGTTTTCTGGGAACTTTCGATAACTCTCCCCCCCCCCCCAACCCTCCAGCGTGGTCGGATCCAGTTCGAACCCTAAAATGTGGCATCTAGGGCATGTGATCTTTCTACATTGCAAGTTTCATTAAATCCGTTCAACTTGTTTAACCTCTATGCTTGCCACTACATTTGGTGCTCCCCTTCCAACTCCCCCCACTGTGGCTGAATACGACTCGGAAACGTAAATGTCGCATCTCTGACATCTATTCCCGTCCATCAAGTTTGACTGGAATCGGAGCACAGCCTATGTGCAACTTTCTGGTTCTCACTTCCCCGTGTCCAGATCCGATCCAGACGCCAAGTATTCAAATAATGTACACAACGGATACATCAGCTACGCCAAGTAACAAATCAAGGCCGCATAAAATCGTTACTGTCCAACTTGCATCTCATTCTGTCCATCCGTTTGGTTTGTGTGCATGTCAAAAAGTTTCCGCCCCCCCCCCCATCCAACTCCTGCTTGTCCTGGTCATCAGCTCTTATCACTTATAAATTTTCACTCGAATCGGACCACCCGTTCGCAACCTACGGAAGCCAGCGATTTCCGGATTCCCCTTCCCTCAACTCCCCAAAGATGGTCGGAGCCAGGAACACAGGTTTTCCTAGGGCATTATGTCGCGTCCTTAAGTCGTCATTAATACGCCTGTAAAGTTTCATCGTCCTTAGAATATCTGGAACTATCCTAACTGGCGGTCACCGGATTTCCGGGGAACAACCCTCCAACTCCCCCCCACAGAGCCCCGATGCGATCTGGTTCTTTCAATTACCCATCTAGGCCTAATAGTTGTCCTTCCCACCAAGTTCCATCCCAATCCCTCGACTCTAAGCGTTTCACGAGATTTCCGGTGACCCCTTTCAATCCCCCCCCCACACAAGTATCGGATCCGATCAGGAATTGACATGGAACATCATATATGATAGCTCTTTCCACTTGCCAAGTTTCATTCAGTTCCGATCACCCGTTCAAAAGTTATGCATGCCACTAGATTCCGTGCTCCCCATCCCTCCACTCCCCCATGGTGGTCGGATCGGGGAAACGACTATTATTAAGTCAGTCTGTTTGGTTCCCTGATACGCCTTCCAAGTTTCATCGTCCTAGCACATCAGGAATTACCGAACTCGCGGGATCACCAGAATTCCGGATCCCTCCTCTCAACTCCTCCGAAGTGCCCAAACCCGGTCCGGCTATGTCAACGATGTAAAATACGATCAAATACACCCGAAAGAAATAATAGGATTAATAGGTACACCCAGGGGCGTCGCAAGGGGGGGGGGGGGGTTCAGCACCCACCCACCCCACCTTTTTGAGATTCGGTAAAGTTTTGGGCCGGAGGCCCATAATTTTACTGAAATTGTTCGGTATTTTTTCGATAGCAGAACTGTTAGACATATTTACGGGGATTCGGTAGTTAGACAGAATCCTAAATAGGCTATCTATAAAGATCTCTTCGGTATAATGATCGGAGTCCGGTATAATTGCCAGTATTCGGTAATTATCACGAATTTGGTGAGAGAATTTACTGAAATCATTTGGTAATTTTTCGGTGCCGGAACTATTCGGTATATTTATGGAGATTCCGTAGTTACACAGAATCCCGACCAAACTATTGGTTCAGAATTATTCGGTATCAGGATTGGGATTCGGTAATTTATTCAGTACGGTATAATTTCCAGGATTAGGGAGTTTCGACGAAAGTATACCGAATATGAATATTGTTCGGTATTTTTTCTATACCGAAACAGTTCGGTATAATAACCGGGATACAGTAGTTATACAGAATCTCGAACATGCTATCGGTCTAAACTTATTCGTTATAATTGCCAGGATTCGGAAGTTACCACGAACCTCGAAACTGAGAAGAGGTCAAGTGAAACACTGGTCGCAGACAAAAAGGATGATCTATGATATCATCAATAGTCCTTACTTTTATTTTGGATCCCAAAAAGAATATATAATCATAAACATTTCGAAAATTCCGCCTGCAGCATTTTTCGTAATATTCTCTATTTTGTGGAAGGGCGCGTCATTTGACGTGGGTTTTAAGCTAGTTTTAGGATCACTTTATGTGATTATGGGTAGTATATTGACTAGACTACAGTTGCTGCTGCTGCCGGAACGTTGCTCCATCCGGTTTTTGGAACTTTTTAGATTCTCGGTATTTAATCAACGGTAAGTGATAGAATTTGTAAGAGAAGCAGTTAAATATTAGCCTACAGAAAAAAACGGATTTCGAAAATTTTCGCCTGCGCGCTCTATTTAATTTTCTATCGTCTATAGTAGATAGAAGCTGTTACTGCAATCATGCCCGGCAATATATTCACCAAGTGGGCTTCGCCACAACGCCGCCTGATAGTTGGCTGATAGTCTTTCATGCTACTCTTCCTACGTAATCGTTTCTGTTCCATAATTTAAAGCTTGAATTCTTAGTTCTAGGATTCGGTAAAAAAAAATTTAAAGATTCGGTAAAATTTTGGTTCTGCACCCCCCCCCCCCCACCGAAGATGATTATGGTCTAACAGCCGATTGCTGCTTACACGTCCCCTACATGTCTCACGATTGGGATCGGCCTATTTTTGTGTTTCAGTGTGTATCTTACTACCGAAGTTGTCAACCCCTCTAACTTTCAAACTATTGATCTGATGAAGGAATTTTTGTACCAAAAAACGAATGACATATACTTTGATCAGCTCATCAAGGTCTATCGATTGCTATTGAATTCTTTTTTTTATCTGTATTAGTTCTAAAGTTGAAAAGTTCAAGAAATGAACGGATAAACTCAGCTGAAATCACGGACAGAAATGTGTAGAAACAATAAATGGCAGCACTTTCTGACCCGTGGGAAAATGACAATTTTTTATTTTGTAAATTTTTCTAATTATCACTCAAAGAAGATATATTGGCTGTGGGGCCAGGAGTCCATCTTCAATTTGAAACTGGTGCCTGTCTCCTTGCCTGCTAGAATGGGGCTTTCCACTCGAAAGCAGAAACATGGTTTGATGAAACGAAGGCTTGGCTGCATGAGTTCAGCTAGTCCTCTCTGACATAGGCTATACAACTCCACTTCACTTCACACACTGTAGGCTCTGGCTCAGTTACAAGCAAAAACCATCCCTTTTGGCCCCAGGCAAGAGTTCTGTGGAGCTTTCCAAAATGTAATATCAAATTCATTAGCCGGACTGAGGTCCACGCTGTCGGTAAAAACCGCACAGGTTGGACCTTTACCACTTTCTAGCAATACGCGGAAATTGGGGAACTAGGAAAAAAACACAAGACAAAACCAAAGTGTTGCTCTCGCAACACAGTTATTTGTGGGTAGTCCAGCAACGAAGAAATGCATTTTCATTGTGTCTTCAAGCCTCTTTAGGTGAATAAGTGTAACTAGATTTTGGTATATCAGCCCTTTTCGGTTGAACTTTAATGCTTGCTGAAACTTTTGGATGTCTTCTTTCTTTTTTTTTCTGTCTTCAGAGGACAGGAATGTTTGATACCTGAAATCTTGTCTCGCTGTGATATGACCCGCAACTTCAGGTGGTGTATTTGAGCGAAGCAAGAGCTGAAAATTATATTGGAATTATTAAGTCCATGTTTGTATACGGACTTTAAACTGAAACTTAAAAATTGAAATTTGAAAAAAAAAGAAATTATCTGTGTTCGGATACAAAGGACGTCAGTTATTTTGATTGTCATAACGTTATGAGAGACTAAACTTTAAAAAGACAAAAGTGTATGTTAAAAGTCAGCAGAACTTTCAGGAATGCTGCGTAGAATATGGAGCAAAGAAATACAAAAATCGCTCGGAGAAAGACTTATGGACTTTTTCATCATCGTTTAATTCCAGGGATCCGATTCCGACGAGGATGAAAGGCGAAACAAAAAGAAAGGAAGGAAATCCAGTGATGAATCGTCTGACAGTGATTCAGAAAAGCGGTCGAGTCGAAATAAGAAGAAGAAAAACAAAGAGAAAAGCAGATCGGTAAGGAACGGGATTCGTTCGGAAGAAATTATTGGTGAACGATAGCACTTAATGCAGCGAATGTGGGTGGGTGAGTGAGAGAGGAAGGAGCAAAGTACTGCTTAGCCCAGTGTTGACGCCAGCATACTTGAGACCTCATTAATGAAGAGACAAGTGAAACCACGTGTTATTCCAATACGATCTGAATTCTAAAACAGGGCTACGCAGTCAACCACAAACCCCCGATTTTTGGATACCCTATATCTTAACGCTGGATACCCTATGCCAAATGCTAGATACCTGTTGGTACCTCAACCCTGACCTACCTCACTACAGGTGCATTCTTATTGGTTGGTATCTGAGCTGCACTCAAATCAGCGGTTGGGTTAGAGTATCCAGCATAGGGGCTTGTGGTAGACTGGGCCTTTGACCAGGTGAGCTAGTCAATAACGTGATCACTAAGAGCGTGTTCCATCCTACTTACCGTTGTTACCACACATGACGTCACAAATTCTGCCTTTTTGTCGTCAAGGCTGGAACGATTTTTCTATTTTCCAGCGGAATATCACGCCACGGGTGAATCTAACCAATCACGTGACAGAGATTCGTGGTTACTACGTAGTAACTTTTCGTGAGGTTGGAACAGATTTAGTAACTAATAGTTACTATTGGTACTAGGGTGGAACACGCTCTAAGTGAGCTAGCCAATAACGCGATTCCGGAATCAGACTAAAAACAATATCGCTTGTCTTCTAATCTTATACTGATTTTGTCAGGTCCCTTGCGCTGCTTGCCTGAATGTAGTATTTTCATGTATAGAACTTAGTCGTATTCCACTATTTTTGCTTTTGTTATGTCTGCAAAGGCGGGCTAGCGACAGGAAAAGCTAAGAGATTTCACTAAAAACCCGCTGCGGGAAAATGTACGAGTTTAGTAGTTCGAGGACATACTCATAGGAAACGTTTATGAATCAATGCTTTCAGAGTACAAGAGGCAGGCAGACCAGACGGAGTGATGTGCGTTAACTACTGACTTTTTTCAACATCTTGGAGAAAAATAGGCTAGCCAAAATATTTTCAGACCAAGGTCACAGATGCCTGTGCACATGTATCGAGTTATTTTTGTCCCCAGGAGATAAGGTTAATTCCCATACATTCCCATGTGCACTGTCTTCGTTTTCCCATATGGTTTTCCGAGTACAGCAGTATTGTATTCTTTAGGATGACCGTTGAGGATAGATAATCAGGGGGGAGCGAAAGGAATAGTCCGTTTTTTGTACTTTTTGTACTTTCTGAAATCGAGACGCCGCCCTAGCTAACTGACCGCCCGGGGATTATTAAGAGAAACATTTCCGCTTCTGTATGATTGGATTGGACCCCCAACAAGATAGCTTCAGGGGGTCTTGCTGTTATGTAGTCTAACTAGTACGAATGAATGAATGAACTTAGGTAATAAATGCCAGAGGCTGGCGATAAATTGTCAGATCCGAGGCTACGGTCAATTAAATTAAATTAAATCTTATTTGTAACCCCTAGGTAAAGACGGAGTATGGTAAAAAATAAAAGAGAGAGAAACAACATAACATCATCAAAAACCAAAATAATTAAAATTCAGTAAACCGGAACATCATGGAGCTCCATGGGTGGTTACAGTTTTCCTTCAATTGCGGTCACGAGTTCTAGATCTCGCCTGTTAGATTCGGTTCTTGGAAGCGATGGAACAGTTGGTGCGGTAATGTGAGGTTAGATGCATGAAACATAGGGGAAATTCGTGGAACATTGCTAGTAAAGTTACCCTGCTCCTCGACTTTGGACTATGCGCCTAACTTTGCAGCTCAAGTGGTGTCTTCTGAGCAGGATGAGTCGCAACCGCCTTACCTAACAGAGATCATTTTCAAGCTGTATTCTGAAAGTAAAAAAAGACTAGGGAATATCTAGCCGAAAACTCAGAGCATTTTCTTTTGCTGTAGTTTCTTTTGATGCTTACTACTACGACGCAATCAGAGAAAGTGGAAAATTTGCAGTTATCTTTTTGCTGAAGTGGTTATGGAAATTTGGATGAGCAAGAAAATTTCGGGAATCGCATACCCACACTGTCAGAAGTTTCATAACAGATAGCGTATAACACTTTAAAGAATAACACCTTTTCACTTAGAAATAAAGTGTTATGACCAATTAAGTTTACACTATTTCGTGCCTAGATCTCCAACAACACCTTCAATTGGTAAAAATACTAACGGGAACGAAAGAAACATAACAGATAACATCCCAAAGTGTTATCTGTTGAAACCGCGCATCCTTCTGTTGTCGTTATGTAACTTCTGACAGTGTAGTATTTTTACCTATTGAAGGTGTTGTTGGAGATCTAGGCACGAAATAGTATAAACTTAATTGGTCGAAACACTTTATTTCTAAGTGAAAAGGTGTTATTCTTGAAAGTGTTATGCGCAATCTGTTATGAAACTTCTGACAGTGCATGACATTAGGAATATGGTGGGTGGGACATTCTTTTTCTAATACACTATTTTCCCAGCGATCCCGTTCCCGAGATCGAAAGAAGTCAAAATCCCGTCCGAACGACGACGAAACCAGTCCCTCGACGACCCGAAATGGTGACGATAGTGGTGATAATCCCGAAAGTGCAGAAGAAGGGGAACTTTCAGAGGAAGAGTTGGAGCAGAAGCGAGTGCAGTTACTCAAACAGCTGCACGGAGACGATTGAGTTAACAGTACAAACAAGTTATATAATTGGTAAGCAGTTCACGTATTTCGTCGAGGTCACTCCGTTCTTTCATGCAGGTTCAGGTTCAAGGTTTTAATTACTTCTGTATAAAATTATAATAAATATAGGGTCAAGCCGGAGACACTATGTCGATTGACAAAAACCCGGTACAATATAAAAGAAAACTATTTTACATATAACTAATTCCAAAAATAAATGTTAATAATTCCATGACTCACCACTAGACGGGAACCCGCCCCACAAACCCAGCGACACTCAGCAAGATCAACCCGAAACACACACGAAAAAAACAAAAAGCAGAGTGGTGGAACTGTTGGAATTGATAGTTTATTTTCCTTCATTTCATGGGACAGGTTCATTCTGGGACGCTGATTTTGCTTTTAATTGGTTCGACATCAGGTTGTCAGTAATGTAGGGAATAACAAAATTACTACCCCACAAAGGCAATTTTGAACATCCCGTCACACAAATTCATTCTCAGAAACCTTCTTCGTTGAGGTGGCCAGCATTACGTCTACATTGTCGATATTCACCCGTACGTACTGCGCTGTAAGTAGGCAATTTCAAGCTGGAAGCTGTACCTTTTCGCATAAAGGAACTTTATGATCTTAACGCGGACCTGAATCGAGGATTTTTTTAACCGTTTTCTCTCTTTGGCCTTTCTGATACGACACTATAAGGAGGAAATTAATAAAAGTTTTGTATTTATTTATTTTAATTTATTTATAATTATATTTATTTTAAGTTTTATTCCACCTGTGATGTCTCCTTTGAGAAGAGGGTTTCCTGGCTCTCGATCTCATGTGTTCTGCTGTAAATTGTCGCCGTGCTTGGTCTTATAATTACCGATATTGTTTCTGAACGCTTGAGGATTTCCCATGCAGATTTGGCTTTAGATCCTTGCACTTTATTGCGTAATTCCCCGACTCCTTGGTAGGTCTACATATCAACCAGATTTTGAGGCCACTCTTCCACTTCCCCATGTACGGTTTGTTCATACACCTTGATGAACTATTATGAATTTATTTGTTTGTCGATGCCCTCTCTGTCGACACAGACAGAATAGCAACTGCAATAGACAGGGGATTAAGTGCGCTGAGGGAAATAAGACGTTCCATATAATGCTCCAAGGTATGGAAGCTGTTGGAATTGTCCCTGTCGAGCGCTCTGCGAACTAAGCGAAAGAGGCATTTTAGTTCTCGTGTTTTCTGCTGACTTTTTGGGATCCCAAAACGTAAGTTGAGGGATACCTATGACTTCGCAAAAGTTGTCCGTCTGTCCGTCCATCCGTCTGTAAGCACGATAACTCTCGAAGGGAATGAGATATTTTGATGAAACTTGGTGTGAGGATTCGTTGGGTCGGCGGACCAGTCGAGTTCGTAAATGGGCTTTGTAGCCCTACATTTAGGGGTGGGGGTTCAGAGTAAGGGGCAAACAAAATATTTTGAAACAGCTAATGTGATAGTCGATTATGGGGTAAGAATACATGCTGAACACGATGGTGAAAACCATTTTGTAATCGGACAAGTAGTTCGCCCGGAATCCGGCCAAAACCGGAAAGTTTGTTAAAAGTAAAAGTTTTATTTGAAGTTGATTAGATGTTTGATTTAGAGGTAGGAGACATGCTGAAGACGATGGTCAGAACCATTTTCTCGACGGACAAGTAGTTCGCCCGGAATCCGGCCCAAACCGGAAAGTTTGTTAAAATTAAAAGTTTTATTTGTAGTTGATCAGATGTCCGATTTAGGGCAAGAAGACATGCTGAACTTTTATGTGAAAACAATTTTCTTCCCGGACATGTAGTTCGCCCGGAATCCGGCCGAAACCGGAAATTGTTAGAAGTTAAATTTTTATTTCTAGCTGATTAGATAACCGATTTAGGGGTAAGAAGAGACGCTGAATCCGTGTGTGACAATCATATTTTACCCGGACATATAGTTCGACCGGAATCCGGCTGGAGTCGGAAAATTTGTTATAAGTTAAATTTTTATTTGAAGTTGATTAGATGTTCATTATTGGGGAAAGAAGATACCCTGATTTCGTTTTTGAGCTTTCTTTTTTCGCCGGACAAGTAGTTCTAAAGTTCGGCCGAAACCGGGAAATTGGCAGAAGTGGCAGGAACTTTTCGTCAAAACAGGTATGACTTATACGGGTAAACACACATGCTGAATCCATATCTGAACTTGGTTTTCTCAGATGATTAGCTATTTGGCCTTAATCTGTTTCTGAATTTTAATTGTAAGAATGTTCAAGGATTCTGGCGATGATTGGATCTGGCTAAGACAAGACCCAGTTGTCTGGATCAGATATTGAATTTTTGGGATCCCATCGAAAAGTTTGGTCTTGTTTTGTTTGATCCTGTGTGATCTGAAGTGACTCGCATATTCATTATATTAGGTTTTTTGTTTCAGGATTCCCGTCTCGGTATGGGCCACATACGTGTCGCCGCGTCGCCTTTTCCCAGGTGGTAATGGAACATCAATTAGTCTGGTTACGCCTTTTGCTGTGTTTTCTTTTAAATATAAATACACTTTTCCAAGAAATCATGAGTCGTCTCATTACCCTTACTCCTGCGGATGGTGTTATTAAAATTGTGCATAATTTATAATACAGGGATGCGTGGTTTCAACAGATAGAACTTAGGATGTCAGCTGTTATGATTTTCAAACGTTATGTATAAAAAAAAGAGCCGAAACACCGCCGAAATAAAGCATATCGGAAAAGTCGGCGCATGCTTTTTCTGCTCTTCCTGGCAATGTTCGTTATGCATAACGTTTAAGGTGTAGTGTTTGCAATATTACAACAGGTAACATCCCAAATGTTATCTGTTGAAACTGCGCATCCTTGTGTTATCTGTTACAAAACTTCTGACAGTGTAGGCAGAATACTTACGATCCGCCGCGGCATGTGTTTTGGATGGTATATTACGGGCCATGTGGCATGTGGCTGGTAAGAGCCGTCTCAGTAGGAGGTTACCGACCGAGGTCTGCGAGACTATACGAAGCATTGTCCATGTAGCTGGAATAGTCGTCGGAAGTTTCTATGTGTATCCAAACAATGGATCAGTTTTTATTCTTTGAGCCCAAGCTGACTTTGAAACATTTATTCAAACAATGTTTACAACGGATACGTCAGCTACGACGCTTCGGCAGCGATATTTCGGCCCTTCTTGGCAAGGGTCCTCGTCAGGCTGTCGAAATATCGCTGATGAAGAATCGTAGCTGACGTATCCGGTGTAAACATTGTTTGAACAAACAATGGATAAAACGGATACGTCAGCTACGATGCTTTCGCAGCGATATCCCGGCCCTTCTTCGTAAGGGTCCTCATCAGGCTGTCGAACGTCAGGGACAACGTTGGAGAATGGAAGAACGAACCTGCATTTCTGCCAATTCTCCAAAGTTGTCCCTTACGTTCCACAGCCTGACGAGGACCCTTGCAAAGAAGGGCCGAAATATCGCTGCCAAAGCGTCGTAGCTGACGTATCCGTTTTATCCTTGTTTGAATATATGTTTCCCAGTCAGCTTTGCCTCAAATAGTATCTTTCTAACTGTCCCGAATATAGTTGGTTGCTAAGTAAGAATATAGTTTATTTTCAACAGTTATAAATATCTCAATAAATACGTTCGAAGTAACGGGCAGTTGATGTAATCGATCGCTTTCTTTTGTCCTGAAATATAAATAATCACCTTAGTGTACTCTGTTATGCTTACAAGGTTATCGTGCAGTATAGCCACACGACCCATCAAGATTATTTAGTTTTTCGTCCACCCTGAAAATTGTTCTGCTTGAACTCGGACGCGGAATTCCAAGGTAGACCAAAGCTAACTATGAAAAATCGTGTGATTTGACAAGATTATGATAGGTAACTCCGAAAAGTGGATCTGAAGTACTCCCATCAAACTTTGACCTTATGATAGCCGAGCCCCCCCCCCCCTTACGTTTTTCGTGAAATGAGGCCGCTGCTTGAACTTACCCTCTATGAGTTCCCATGTAAGTGGTCTTCCGTCCGTACTGGTCCGTCTGCCACTGCTTCCTGCTCCAGTGGTAAAACACCGTGTTCTGAAGGGGCGATAGAACCATTTGGGATAGTGAAATCAGTTTCTCTAGGAAAATCGTCTGGTAGCTCTGATAGGGGTGGGGCCACCGTCGCTGGCCCTCGTGGCACTTGTAACTGAGCCTGGTGGGCTTGCATCTCCGCCTGTTTCTGCGCCTGCAGAATTGATTGTTGCTGAGCGTGCTGCTGATCCTGAGTTGAAGGCTGGTTCCCTTGATATCCTTGCTGCATAGCCACCTGTCTCTGAGCCTGCAGAAGAGCTTGCTGTTGGACTTGATTTGAGGGTTGGTTGACCTTATATCCTTGCTGCATAGGGGCTGGGTAACGTGACGCTTGCTGTCCCTGTACCTGTTGCTGAGTGGCTAGTTGCTGCTGTGCGGCTAGTTGTTGTTGGTGAGCGAACGCCTGTTGTGCAGCTAGCTGCTGTTGCTGAGCAAACGCCTGCTGGGCAACTTGTTGTTGTTGCAGAGCAAAAGCCTGCTGTGCTGCTAGCTGTTGTTGTCGTTGTTTAGCAACGGCTTGCTGCTGCAAGATATTATTTTGCTGTTGGATGTTGTACTGCTGCTTCATTAAAGCAGCTTGCTGCTGAGAAGGGAGGCTAGGATTGCCTGCGTGTCCTTCATAGACTGTGGCAGCGGACGGGGATGCAGGATAAGAGGAGGCACTATATGTTGGCTTCTGGGGAGTGGATGCTGTGTAAGCAGGTTGTGGCTGTCCTGCGCTGTATGCTGGTCGGGCAGATGGCGCAACACCATACTCAGGTCTAGGCTGTGCAGTATACTCTGACTGAGGTGATGACTGTGTACCGTAAGTGGGCTGCGCTTGTGGCTCATTGTACTTCTGCTGAGAGGGTCGTCCTGAGAGGTATGCGCCCTGGGAAGCTGGTGAAGCGCTGTAAGCTGGCTGCGGTGGCGCGGCGTAAGCTGCCGAGGGTGCTGCTTGATAGGGATGCTGGACTGGAGGTGGCGTATATCCTGCATCTTGCTGGTATCCATGATCCTGCTCACCAGATTGTTCCTTATACGTCTGCATGGTATCATACGCTGCCGGTGACGCGTACCCTTGTGTAGCTTGTGGTGCTGAGACTGGTATAGGCGCCGGCACCGCCACTCCCACGTTGCCGATAGGTACAGGGCGAATAGAAATCCCCTTGTATTTATGTACTTTCCATAGAGGGTACATCCCCCAAGGAACGTGGCTTAAGGCATCGAGCTCTTGCTTGTCCTTTTTGTCTTTCTTGAAGAGAGCGTCCTTGATCCCTCTCCCTTCGCGGATAACTTGATGTTCCGACTGCGATAAAACCAATCCGACCCACAGGGTGAGAATCAATGCAATCTAAAGAATAAAAATTGATTATTTAGTTAAAATAACTAACGAGAGAGGAAACGGTGGCCACGAGATCGGAGAATGACCAACATGCATTCAACTTCAATTATACTCTCGTTCGGCCCAAGCTGACTGGGAATCGACTTTCGGGACCATGACTCCCTGCAACACGCCACAGATCATATCAAGAAACCCCGCTCGGCCACTTATTTATATTGATGCGTATATTATAAAAAGTATTTACTCAAGAAAGAATCAATGCATGACTCCAAAAACCCACCATACCAGCTAGAAAAATTTCTGGGAAATGATGGGATAACCGTTGGGGAGGGAAGGGAAGGAAAAACACAATTTTCAGTTCAGCTCCAAGTGAATTAGTCTGTTTGTTCTCCATCGTCGCATTGTCAGGGTCCGTCTCACAAAAAAGTGCTGTGCAGTAGTTAGTACAGAAAAGAGCAGCTGTCACTGTTGAAGTTGAAGTAGTAGCAAAACTCCCCTCGTGAGGGAGCTCCCTCACGATGGGAGACCACGCGACCCTAGGGTCGCACCTTTATTTCTGTTGTAGGAATATAATTGAACCAATATTATAGCAGAGTTTTAGTTAAACGTTCATGACGGTGGTGATCACTGGCGGAACTAAAACCGCGCTGTTGTTCTAATCTGGAATATGGAGAATTTCTTACCGCAGCAAATAACCGCGTGAGATATACCAATGACATGACAGAAGAACAAGCTAAGTAGTGTCTCGACCAATTACTCACCAATTTCATCGCGGTTATCCAAGAGAATGCCTACTAAACACTGTCTCCGACTTCTTCGAACTGACCAAGCTTAGGTATGCTTTGCTATGGTAGCATGACCTTGTTTATAGATTGATACCCCTTCGGCTCAGCTTGCGGTACCCCTGATTTTGAAAACAACTCTGTCATCAACACAGCCCACGATAATCTTTGATCGTTAATTATAACTTTGACCTCGAGTCTGATATCCGCCGGAGTGTAACTTAATTTCCGTCTTGCGACGTACATTTCTGGAGCCATTGTCGCGAATAGCTTTATTTCAAGAAATTCAACATGAAAAATAAAACGTCATGAACTTTCAAAGTTTTTTCGATGGGTGGTCATTAGGTCGCCATTGATTGGTTGTTGTCGAAGTATCCTGCTTCCACCATCTGAAACATATGAGAGGTTAATAATCCGTTATTTAAGAGAAGTTGGTTAAGTGCGAGCTTTCCATTTCTAGCTTTTCTAGGGAACAATCTGGAATATAAATTATACTGTGGGAAAAACCCTATATTTTGCTGCTCTCGCTTCTATTTGCTATTGTTGGATGGGATATGCGACAAAAGAAATATAGGTACAGCTGCTGCTGCTGCCGTCGGAATCAGTTGCAATTAGTTGCAGGTCCGTTCTTCCAGTCCCCGAAGTTCACCCTAAAGTTCAACAGCAGGACCCTTGCTAAGAAGGGCCGAAAAATCGCTACTAAAGAATGGTCGCTGACGTATCTGTTTTTAGCAATCGTTTGAATATAAGATGTTTCCAGCTTGGGCTTGGGGAGTATTTAAGAACCAATAGGTCAGCTGGAACGCTTGATCTCTGCTCAACTTAGCTATCCGTGCTTGTTTTATCAAGTCTCTGCCAGCTTTTTCTCTGCTTGAGCTGAGAAATCTTCCTTCGTTCGCAGCTAATCAAGCTTCCATGCTCGGTCCTTGCAGAAACATTTTTTTTGTTGCCACATTATATGCCAGTATTTTAGCGAGAAAATCCAAAATGTTGCAAATTTAAAGGACCCATCTTGCTTATTCTGCCTTTTGTAATATACCTAGCTCCCTTACGGAATTATAAGCTTCTGAATACTGACATTCCGGTCATTCTCCATTGTTCCGTTTTCTGCCTACGAATTTTTAGTGCTTTCTCGGCCGTGCCGAGTTTTGCCCATCACACAACGCAAAGTTTGACAGAATCTTCAACGTCCGCTGACAACTCTTTCACACACAAGGATAGGAGAATCTTCTGTTTTTGACTAATTTTATTTGCTCAGTTTTCGTACTTTTCATCCACGGCGCGTTCAGTTTTAAAATGATTTGCGCCCAGCCGCCGCGTCGGAGAGCAGGAAGGCTGTGCAGTGTCGTCTAGCTCTAACAACAAAATCGCTAAATCCAGATGGAAAGTAATGGCACCTTCGAAAAAGTTTTTTTCTGATCCATTTCATAGTGAAAAGATCATTTCTAGTAGGAGTTGTGCTTTAAGCAGAGATTCCCAGTCACCAATCAAGTTCTTACCCCCACGACTGTAACGAATCTGGCGTATTTCGGCCTCGGAATTCTGGGAGAAAATACCATGAGTTACCGTCAACTCACCCTTTTAATTAGAACCGCCACTTTCATCAGCTTCGGATATTCCTCATCAGTCCTTGAAATGTCTGGGAACCCAGGATCAGATCTCGTCGGCAAGTATCTGCATTGCACTTCGAAAATCAGATATACGACACTTAGTAGACATACAAATATTGCATGTTTGTACATTTTCTGAAGACCAAGTAGGGCTTGCAGGGGAAACCGATTTGGCTATACCTGAAAGATGAATTGCGACGCATTAACAGAAGCCGAACGCTTGGGGTACACGAATGAAGCCAAAGAGGTACTAGTCCTGTGGATATAAACCTGTCAAGATAGTGGAAATCGAACTTTACAGTCGCGCATATTTCTTATGAACAGGGCGGCAATTTTGGGTCCACCGAAAATGTATTCGCTCTTCAGCCCAATAATCACCGTCTTTTGCCGATCGGTTAGCAGTGCAAGATTTGTGCTTCTTTTCGGTACGCTGCCATCATGAAGTTCCGCATTGCACTGTCGGGATATTTGCGCTTCTCGGAAAATTATTACTGTTTTTGTCAGCAAATCATTTTGCAGACCGCTGATTGTAGGATATTAAGCTTCGTGTAAATACGGTCTTCGTGGAAATTCTGTAACAGATTTGTATTTTCTCAGGTTTGTAGCATGCAAAAACAATTTTAGTTAACATTCTGTAATAGCCATACTATTAAAGAAATATTGTCTCACCAAATAGAAGAAATTGTCTATTATCCAAATTATCCTACAGTCTCTTCTTTCACCTTCTTGTTGTGTTCTTGGGACCTCATACCACTTAAAAGTGAATGTGAGTAGGACTCGGCCAAACTTGTCTCCTTTCTAGCATCCCTCCCCCACTCAGCCAAATCGCATGCCCCTGAGAATCTTCTTTCCCACCAATGGAGGAGGAGTATTTTCATTTCATTGATAAGTCGTTTTTCATTAGTCGCATGTTATGAAATATTCGTGTTCCATATCTTCTGGTTAACTATTCTTTAGAGCACGACAATGAAGAATTAGAGCTTCAGTCGAGAGTCTCGATTGAAGTGCCAACTTCTGTTTACAAATAAATTCGTGTACATAACATCTGCGAGAGCTCTTGGTCCATTCGTGGCCGAGAATATTCCCAAGAAAATATATCATGGGCTAATTATCTTCGTAGCTTGCACCCCCTCACTCTAGGCGGCGCTGAGACTATTTGCGGAAGGGACGCGTAAACATTATTAGGTCCCTCGCACAACCTGCGTATGTAGATTTCCAAATCACAACCCAACTTATGACAAGCTCAGGTATGCGCTGATGTGAGGATTGTGGAACAGTTCATCACAGACGAAATTTTTTTTGACGGTTTGTCGTGGAAAATTCATCCAATAGACATTCGTAACAAAACGATTCCTCACATAGACAATACTACCCAAGGACATTACAGAAAGGGGATCAACTAAAAGCAGGAAAGGAAAGGCAAGAGAAAAGCAGGAAAGAATACAAAAACCAGGAAAGGCAAACTAAAACGAGGAAAGAATTTCCAGGAATCGAGAATTCGAAAAACTGGCAAGCCTTTCCTCTGTTTGGTATACCGTGAGGTGTCGGCAACATACATTTGTAAAACGTTCACCTTTTCCTTCTTTTAGTATTCGAAAAAACTGGCAAGCTGTACCGTGCTAGGTATGACAAGATTGACAAGGTTGGTGTGCAGTAAAAGTAAACGAGGCCTAAAGCGTCGGTGTGGCCTCAGTTGGGAGTGTCTCTAGCTGAACGGGCAGACAGCTGTTTATTACCGCCAAGATAGCTCTTTAAAGTGGAAATTGGGTAAAACCGAAATTTCTTTCATTCATGAATTTCCCGAGGAATTTCCAAGCTTCTCACGCGCGGCCAAAATTTTGGACTCACGGACGTGACTTTCTGACAGATTTCTCCCGTTTTTATGGTACTTGCCCTTCGACCAAGTGCTATATAGCGATCGCAATATCTGTCCGTCCGTCGGTCCGGGTTTTGCTAGTTCGGGTAGTTTCACATAAGCTAGGGTGATGAAACTTGGCAGGCATTTCAGGGACCCCAAATGATAGTCAGAAATGGTCACTTTCCCGATCCGAGCATCGTGTGGGGAGTGGAGGGAGGGGGAATCCGGAATCTTGAGGTATTTACAACTCCTGAACGGGTGATCGGATCTTAATGAAACTTGGTATCTGTAAAGACCTTGTGTCTCAGACAATCCACATAAAATCCGGACCGGATCCGGTGACTTCGGGAGGAGCTGGAGAGGGGAACCGGAAATCTTGGAAACGCTTAGAGTGGAGGGGTCAGGATGAAACTTGGTGGGAAGAGCAAGCACAAGTCCTAGATACGTCATTGACATGACCGGACTGGATTCGGGTACTATGGGGGGAATTGGGGAGGGGGGGTCCGGATTTCTGATTATCCGTGAGTTCGGTACTTCCTGATGTACTAGGACGATGCAACTGGGCTGGCATATCAGGGACTTGAAAAACCGACTTGACAATAGTCGTTTGCCTGATCCGATCATCATGGGGGGAGTGGAGGGAGGGGAAATCCGGAATCTTGAGGTATCTATAACTCTTGAACGGGTGATCGGATCTTAATAAAACTTGGTATTTGGAAAAACCTCGTGTCTCAGACGATCCACATAAAATCCGGACCGGATCCGGTGACTTCGGGAGGAGCTGGAGAAGGGAACCGGAAATCTTGGAAACGCTTAGAGTGGAGGGATCAGGATGAAACTTGGTGGGAAGAGCAAGTGCAAGTCCTAGATACATCATTGACGTAACCGGACCGGATTCGGGCACTATGGCGGAGTTGGGGGGGGGGTCTAGATTTCTGATTATCCGTGAGTTCGGTACTTCCTGATGTACTAGGACGATGCAACTGGGTTGGCATATCAGGGACTCAAGCAACTGACTTGACAATAGTCGTTTTGCATGATCCGATCATCGTAGGGGGAGTGGAGAGATGGGGAATACGGAATCTTGTGGCATTCATAACTGTCGAACGGGCGATCGGATTTGAATGAAAATTGGCAAGTGGAAAGAGGTGTTGACTCAGATGTTCCAGGTTAAGCCCGGACCGGATCCGATATTTGTGTGTGTGTGTGGGGGGGGGGGGTGAAGGGTGACAGCGGAACATTCGTGAAACGCCTAGCGCTGAGGGACCGTGATGGATTTGGTGGGAAGAACAAGCCGTAAATAGATTCTTGACAGAACCACATCAAATCGGGGCTATTTAGGGGAGTCGGAGGGGTTTCCGGTAATTCCGGTGATCGCAAGCTAGAGTACTTCTAGATGTGCTAAGGACGATGAAACTAGGCAGGCATATCAGCGACCCGACTAAATAGACTTTAAGACCTGACACAATGCCCTTGGAAAATTTCTGTTCCTGGATCCGGCCATTTTGGGGGGAGTTAAGGGAAGGGGAACCCGGAAATTACCGAATGGCGTAGTTTGCGAACGGGTTTTCCGATTCGAGTGAAACTTTGTGGGTGATAAGACGTAATGAGCTAGATATGCAAAACATGTCTCCGACCCACATGCGGCATTGGCTGGGGCAGCTGGAGGGGGGGGGGGGGAGGACCGTAGACTTTGTGATATGGTCAAAAACTAAACAAGTGGGCCGACTGGGATGCAAATTGGACAGTACCGAGTTTATGCTGCCTAGTTTGTTATTTGACGTCCGGATCCGGCAACGGTATTGGAGGAGGATCAGGCGGAAACCGGCAATTTGCAGATATGTTCCGATTCGAGTCAAGCTTGAAGGGCGAGAAGAGAAGATATCAGATGCGAAGTTAATGTGTCCTATTCGTGTTCGACCACAGTGGGAGGTGTTGGAGGTGGGGGGGGGGGGTGGAAATTTTGTAGCTCGCGTAGGGGTCAAACGGATCGAGTGATCTGAATCGAACTTGGAAAGAATAGAGATGTGTCCTAGATAAAATGTTTTAGGGTCCGGACCGGATCTGAACTCAGTGGGGGGGGGGGGGGTAACGGATTTTCCCGAAAAAAGCTTCGACCTGAGTGAAACTTGATAGCCGGTACGAGAAGATGCCTGAGATAATCTGTATATGTGGACGAACAAGATTTGGCCCTGGTACGGAAGTTTGAGGGCGAGGCGTACCGGCAATAGTACGGCACTGCTAGGAATCAAACTAGTATGGTGAAACATTTGCACTAGATTCTCCAAGGCGATGTCGGAAATGCCCAGGCTCGCGTGAGATTTAGATACCTTATTTCTAGGTCCAACCCTAGAAGGTTGAAGGGGGGATTTTGTGACATTCTCATCTACTTTCTTGTACCAACTACTCATAACAAGTGCCATATGAGCTCGTAGCTCTTGTTATTTTTTCTCGAACGAAAAATTACGACTGACCCAATACCATAGGATCTAATTCGCCTATGTAATTTTTTTTCAAGCCGAACTGTCACGTTTTCATCGTCGTCCGGCCGCTCTGGAGAAAATAAAAAAAAACTTTGGAATTGCCTACAACTGCTGTTTATCTGATTTTTGGGATCTCAAAACGTATGTGGAGGGATACCTATGACATCGCAAAAGTTGTCCATCTGTCCGTCCGTCTGTCAGCAAGATAACTCTCGAAGGGAATGAGTTATTTTGATGAAACCTGGTGCGAGGATTCTTCGAGTCAAGTGAAAGGTCGAGTTCGTAGATGGGCCCCGATAGCTGCATATTTAGGGGAGGGGTTTCAAATTAAGGGGCGAAAAAAATCTTTTTTAAAAGTTAATAAGATAGTCGATTAATGGGTAAGACGACATGTTGAAGACGAATATGAAAACCATTTTCTCGCCGGACAAGCAGTTCACCCGGAATCCGGCCAAAACCGGAAAGTTTGTTAAAAGTTAAAGTTTATCTGAAGTTGAATAGATGCCCGATTTAAGGGTAAGGAGACTTGCTGAATCCGAATATGAAAATGGTTTTCTCGTCGGACAAGAAGATCGCCCGGAATCCGGCCAAAACCGGAAAATTTGTCAAAAAATAAAAGTTTAATCTGAAGTTGATTAGAGGTTCGATTTGAGGATAGGGAAACATGCTGAATCCAATGCCACGGGCTAATCGGACCAATCAGGTCCCAGAGATTCGTAGTTACCACGCTTCACGGTCCCGAGCGTGGTAAGCAAATAGCTACTATTAGTTACTATTTCAAGAAGGTCTGGAACGGTTACCGTAATAAATTTTCACGAGGCTGGAATGAAATAGCAACTAATATAATAGTTACCGTTGTCAATAGGGTGGAACACGCTCGTAAAGCCGTCGTAGCCGAGCTCCAGACCCCGCGTGCTGTTACGAAAGTTACGATGGCATTCCGACATAACAGCTTTCGGTTGCCAGTTGAGACTATAGTTGCGTTTTTGCAGGTACCATGGTATCTGTTACCACAGTAACTGGATCTGCAATTAGTCATTTTTGCAGTTACCGTGGTATCTGTTACTATGATTGCTCTAAAAAAACGACAATTGCCGAATTTACGCTTTAAGAAGTCATCCCAAAAGGAAAACTGATACGGAAAAGCTGATATAAAATCTGTATAATGTCCCAAGTCTCTTTTCACAAAACAGAAAACGTACATTAGCGAATATATAAGATCTCACGTCATATGCTAATAGCCTACCGCCTGGTTTCATCTCCCAGCTCAAGACGACGAGAAACGTACAAGCAATTCACAGCGATTAAAATCTCATCTTTTAGTTGGAACTTAACGACATGGTTAGCAATTACCCAACTTTTGAGCACAAACATTGCACATTGCGATCGCAGACATAGTTTATTTTCATACGGCGTCTAAAATTACTAGCGTTTCTTGTGGTTGTTCGGATATACGTTTTGGATTTAATAACAAAGGCTAATGATGGTAAACAACTCAAACTGGGCCAGCTCCACTTACCCATAGAAGACTGGTTGTGGTTGACCCTTTTGAGGAAGAAATTGAAGAAGGATTCTAGTCTTCCTTACCACATGCCACCACAATAAAACGAAGTTTATATTAATGGCAAAAAGATCTACGAACGAACTGAATCTTCCATGGTGATTCCTAGCATTGGCCAAAGGCCATATTTCACACGCCACTTTGAAGGGGGAGGGGGTTACCCTTCTAAATAAATACTTCGTGCTTCACTTGCCCCTATAAAACCTTATAAATGAGTACGGAACCTTGCATAATATCCACTAATACACCCGTTAAAAAACATTCTGGAAATTGTCCATATAGCTATAATCACAATATGTGTAGTTCTTCTCGTGAGCTTTAAGCCCCAATCACAGCCGGCCAGCTGCGCCGGTAAAGAGTGGCATCTAGCCGAAATTTTCGAAGTGGTGCTTGAAGTACGGCAGGCGCCGACCCCGATTGACATCCTCGCAGGCGGTCTTGATAGATTTCGTGAGGGGCCTCGGGCCGCAGCTGAAAACACCTATCTTGCTCACCTGGAAAATTAATTGAGGTAAATACGTGGTCCTGTCCTTTAATCAAGCCGGAGGGGCCGTCGGATTGCCCGCAGGGAATTTCTATCTCAGAGACATGTTCAGTGAAGAGGTTTTCGCTGGAGAGCTCTGTTCTTGTTTTGAGCTGCTATTAGAGATCTTTCTTCGAAAATACGAGTCGACTTGATTTCGGGGGAACTTTGAAATTAATTGGCTTGGTATCCGTTTTTGGTGCGACAATCTTCTTCGACACTGGATCCGTAAGGTTTTAACTTGCATTGGTCAAGTCTAATAGAAAACAAGTCAACTACATAATGTGCAGAAGATTTATGTTATTTTTTTTTTTTTTTTTTCCTGAGCATGATTGAACATGCTCTTTTTGCATTATTTTCTTCGAAAACAGAAGCTTGGGAACTGTCCATTCAACATAAAAAGAGTCCACCAAATAAGTTCGAAAAGGTTTATTATGAACGGGTGGTTATAGTTTTAGTTATAGATATAGATTATAGTTTTGAAGTATAAATTTGTAAAAAAAAAATTTATGGGAATTGACGTTAAAGAGTTTAAGAAAAGATTAACGTCACCGAGTGGAGGAGGAGTCGCAGCCCAAAAATTCGAAAACAGGATTGTTTTATAGAAAAGATGCTAAGCGGGATTAAAAAAAAATAAAAAAATTAAGGGGTGGTTTTCACTCCAGTGACGGTTGACAGAGGTAATACTTGGTAATACTGCACTGTGTTCTTGTAGCCTGAGAGAAATGTTCTCATTCCAGACTAGACGAAACCGAAAATGCCACCAATGGACATAACCTGGTAGTGACTCTATCAGTGCAAGTGCTGACACACACACACGGCTAATTTGAGGAGAACGTGAGCCTCCCCCTTTTCATTAACAAAATGGTACTAGCTTTCAATGCACCCTACTTCAACGTGGCGTACATTTGTCATGTAGCTCCAAAGAAAGAGAGAAACGGAGCAAACGATTCCAAAACACGTTACGCCGTCAAGGAGAGAGGGCAAGAGCTAATATTTGTATCGTGCACAGCAATATAAAGGTAGTTAATTATTACCATGATACTAGTACTAAAATAATACCAGCTTGTTAAAGTACTGCACTTGCCGTTGGTGAAAGACGAAAGTATTTGGGAAGTGTTAGGGAGAAATCTGGTCCTTACTTTTGTCCAATGTGCGGTGAGGGAGACGAGGATCTAATTCATTTTATGTGTGGTTGTGATGAAATTGAGCATCTGAGGGAGGAAACCTTTGAGGGATACATGGGAGGAGAGCAAGTTGTTAAATATTATGCGGAGTAGGGATTTTCTTAGTATAAGAAACCTGGCGAGATTCCTCAGAGTGGCTAGTCGTCACAGGGAAAAGTGTTTGAGTTAGGTTTAGTGTGAAATAGTAGTGTGACCGTTTATTTTTGTATTTACATGTAATTATTTATGTTTTTTTGTTATAGCCTTTGGGCTTTCAAGGCAAACAAATATCATGTCATATGATATCATTGTACGTTCTCTCATCCATAAAGAGGTTTGAGGCTTAAATGGAGCGAGATTCCGTAACCACTGATAATTAATTTTTATGAAGCAATTATTACCAACGGTATCAACGTTATGGAACATCTTTATCGGACGAAGGCTCGGATGGAGGGGGTCGACTAAGAGCAGGAAAGGAAAGGAAGAACATGGTGCAAGAGAAAACCAGTCAAGCATACTAAAATCAGGAAAGATATATTAAAACGAGGAAAGATGCACCAGAAATCGACGATTCGAAAACTGGCAAGCTGCACCGTACCTTTCCTCTGTTTAGGATCCTGTGAGGGGTCGGCAACTTAATATTTCAAGCTCACCATTTCTTTACTCGTTTTAGTATCCTGTCGGTAAGCGACTAAAATTCTCCGAGTCCAGTGAGGGGTCGGCAATTGACATATTTCAAGCCCACCATTTCTTCCCTCGTTTTAGTATCTTGTCATGGGTAGTAGGATACATTAGAGTATAAAACGAGGAAAGAAATGGTGAACATTATCTTTCTGATATTTGCCGATCCCTCACAGTATAATACTTCAGAATTCACAATTTCTTTCCCCGTTTTAGTACTCTAAGGTACTACCCATGACAAGATAACAAAACGAGGAAAAAAACGGTGAACTTCAAATATGTAAGTTGCCGACCCCTCACAAGATACTAATCAGAGGAAAGGCACGGTGCAGCTTGCCAGTTTTTTGAAGCGTCGATTTCTGGTGCATCTTTCCTCGTTTTAGTATGCCTTTTCTGGTTTTAGTATGCTTGCCTTGTTTTCTCTTGCACCATGCCTTTCCTTTCCTGCTTTTAGTCCATCCCGGATGGAGCAAAAAGCCGTTATTTCATAAAACTGTAGCCTAACGTTCTCCGACGGCTTTCTAAAAAGTTTTATTCTCTTAATCGATCGCAACCAGCTGTTATTAATATTGCAGCCACCTGGTTCGCAAGGTCTGGCCTAATTTCACTTCAAAAAGGAGGATAAAAAGGACGAAAAAGACTAATGTCCAAACAAAATAGATACTGAGGCGTTGCCTGCGTCCTAATGGTTTCCCGCCATCGGAGTTAACAGGGAAAGACTCTCCCTATTTTGACGGCTCCCCCCCCCCCACTTTAAATGATTCGAATAATAGTAATAATGTTTATCATTTATATATTATATATATATATATAGATTTATTAGTATTTTACTTTGTGTATTTTACTCATACTCCGCTGTTATGCAAAAAGCGGGTCACAAATAAACAAATAAATATAAATAAAATAAAAATTTATCACCATAACCCGATGAAAAAGGTGTAGCCTGCGTAGTTGTATGATAGTTGTACGAAAAAGTTGCATGCGTTGATATGTACTAGTAAAGAATACTATCATTTAATTTACGTCAGACTGTGCCAATCTTAAGCAGTAGTATCCAGTAGCATCCTCTCTTACTATAGTAACATCCAGTCTTGCTAATAGTAGCATGCAGTAACACAGTAGCCTTGACATAGAAGCATGTAGTAGCATCAGTTCGTACTGCATGGTACTTTTTCGTACAACTTCATACTACTATTGTGAGATAAATTTTTCATCGGAAAGGAAGCACAACATAGACGGAGCGGGAAACAGAAAGGAAAACAAACACGAGAACAAGAAAACACGAGACAAGTTCAAGTCTCGTCGGCAAATCGGGATATACAAAAGAATGCTCTTCCATTCGTGCTTAACATTAAAACGTTGAAGCAACTGCTGTAAGCGGGTAAAGTGATATTGTAAGTTACGGCTATTTTACCATTTCGGGTCGAGGGAGGGAGATAAAGCAGGTACTTCCAGACGCGACAATAAAACTGCGAACACACGATGAGGATTTCCCTGCCGGATTTCTTGCACTTTCATCGTCAAGTTGAAAAAATGTCAACTTTTCGATATGGAAGTGATGATGGTGCCGCAAATCCGGGCTGTAATTCCAGTCCGGGAGCTCCCGATCCTGATCGTGTATTCGCAATTTTAAACAGGACGATTTTTTTTCGGTGTTTTTTTATTCGCCAGAAAGGTGCAATGTATAAATGAAGGACAGGGTCACTGAGTAAAACATCTTGAGGAGAACAAGGCTGCTGAAAGGTAGCTTATTCGCCATGGAACCATAGTCCACAGCAATTTTTTTTCGAATATGTATGATAAACAGTGTTTTGGTCTCCTGATTGAACTCCCGATTGGTAAACAAAGAATATCAGCAAAATCCACTGATCTAACAGTCCTTGAGGTACAGAGAAAGTATGCCTTCCACAAAAAAAATGAATAAAACCATTACTTACATAACTATGCTTCTTCTGCACGAATTTCAGGAACGACGCCATATCCGGCCGGCCGAAATGGTTTATAGCCTTCAGGCCCGTAAACATACTTCTCTTGGAAAGTCGCTGGAAGTGGTTCTCGCAAATGTACTAAAAACAAAAGAAGAAATACAGATACGTAGGGAAACTTCAGCATTCCAGCCCATTCGGATGAGAAAGAATGGCCGACCAAGCGAAGAGAATCCATTTGACTGTCCAAATGGATCCCAAACTCAACACGGATGTCTAAAAAAGCACAAAATTTATAACTGGACAAGTGGACGAGCTCGTTCTGGAAGCATTCGCCAAACTAATCACTAAATTCGGCCTGAGTCTGTTGCAGAGATAAGTGGGAAAAGTTCAGCAGTCTAGTCCCGACGTTAATGATTTAGCGAAAAGACCAACAAACTCATTTAGTTGCCCTAGTCTTTTCTCTCCGACCTGAACAAACGTGGAGAATAGAACAGAATAGTCTCTTAACATTACCCAAATCGTGGACATGGGGGGTACTCGTCAAACAACAAAAACGGTAAAACAACGTAGCTTCGCAGCTTGACAGGGTAACAGCTGGAAGGAAAAGTGTCCCTGGCGGAAATATTTGTCAAATTGTTCAGCATAAACTGAACAATGTACAAAAAAGAACAAAGTAATGACAAGTTAGTGCACAACCGTCTAACTGGGACGTGAAGCAAGGGTGGAAATCCAGCAAAAGAAATACGAAGTAATTGTTTTTCTATGTTTGAACCTGAAACGCGCAGCAGAATAACGAACAGTCGGCGTCTAATTCATAATCGGACAACTAGAGCCGTCGTTCTGGGGATCGACTAAAACCAGGAAGGGAAGGGAACGCGAGAAAAGCAGGAAGGCGTACTAAAACCAGGAAGGGCATACTAAACGAGGAAGGCTGTCTCCAGAATTCAAAACTGGAGCCGCACCGTTCCCTTCCTCTGTTTAGTATTCTTCGAGGAGTCTGCAACTAAGATATTTCAAGTACACCATTTTTCTTCCTCGTTTTAGCACAAGTTACTAAAACGAGGAAGGAAATGGCGGACTAGAAATATCTTAGTTGCCGACCCCTCGCTGGACTTGGATAATTTTAGTCGCCTACCGTTAGAACGAGAAATGAAAAGGTGAATTACAATTTGTATAGTTGCCAACCCCTCACTGAACTTAATGCCTACCCATGTGAGGATACTAAAACGAGGAAGGGATGGTGAACTTTGAATTTGAAAAGTTGCCGACCCCTCAAAGAATACTAAACAGAGGAATGGAACGGTGCGGCTTTCCAGTTTTGAATTCTGGCGACAGCCTTCCTCGTTTTAGTATGCCCTTCCTGGTTTTAGTACGCTTTCCTGCTTTTCTCGCGTTCCCTTCCCTTCCTGGTTTTAGTCGATACCGTCGTTCTGTGCCAATGGATACAGTTTTTCGGGCCATTATTATTTCGTATCTCGTCCACTGGAAAATCTGCAATTTGGCTTCAATAGACCACTTATTACATATGATACGTGATATCGCGACTAAGTGGTGAAGATATTTGGAAGTGCAAACAGGATAATTTTATTAATGAAGTGTAAATGCGGACGTACATGCTTTCAGGATATGAAGAGACCGGAAGGTTCTTGCTACCTTTGGTCGACAGAGACAGTTTTCTTAAATTTTATAGTTATTCTCGTTTGTGTTTGGCTAAGTATTTTTTTCTTGTTGTCTGTGTTACAATCATTGCCGTGCCTTGGTGCTCTTTGTGCCAATAAAGTATCCTCGTATATACTTTCCCGGGTCAGTAATTACTTAGGGATTTTGTATCCTTTTCACATATGAAATGTTCCTTCGAGATGTTCTGCACACGCTACGATTATTAAGTGTCGGCAAGGGCCTGCAGAGTTCCATTAGTTACGAAAGGCACATATTGCGTGATACTGTAGAATAGAGTGGAAACTGTAAGTAATAAAATAGAGTAAGCGATAACACGGAGAGATTACCGCAAGAATCTACACAAATGAGTCATTTCCCGATGATCCACATTTCTAAGCTGAACTGAGCTTTTTCACGCTCTCTTTGCAAGTTCTTAAAAGATCCAGGGCTCAATACTTGTTTCTCAGATTTTCGTACGACCCCTTCCATGTTCCATCACACTTGGTCATGGCCGTTATCAAGAACAAGACCAAAGCTTGCGGCGGGATCCCAAAGGCTGAACACATTGGGTCATTTAAAGTAAAAACTTAAAAAACATTTATTGGGAGAAGGGAGTTAATTTTCTTATTTTTTTTTCTTTTTTCTTAGATTTCCTTTTTGTTTTAAATTTTGGTATTAAAGGTTAATTGAGAGAGAGTGTTCTTGTCCTTTTTTTTTTATGAAATTTGATGTAGGCTGAGAATCAGAGGATTGCAGTCGTCCATCATCAGGCTTCTTGAGCCTTCCCTGGGCGGTTGCGAGTTTTTATACTTTATTTTGTATTTAGTAGTAAATAAAGTAAGTCAAAGTCAAAGTATTTTTAAGTAGTGAACTGAAGTACAAAAATCATCCTCAATCGGGGTTTGGAAACAGGATCTTCGGCTTCCTGGCCACTGCTCCACCAATGAGCCACAGACTGGCTTGTGAGCATAGTTCACACACCACTAAAATGGTCAGCTATAGGAACAGTGATCTCGCAGAAGGCAAATTCATTTAAGTAGTTAACGTCACCATGTCACAGGACAATACTGATATCAAGTACTGATTTAATATTACACAAGGGACTTTTACTGTGACGAGCAAACCAGCAGTGAATTTTGAATCGAGTTTATATAAAAAAAAAATGGGGGGGGGGGGTGATATTTATTGGATCTTCATCCAAACGTCTTGGTGACCGATCCACTACTTCAATTAAATGAGATCCGTCTTAAATATCGGCTCTCGTGTAGTTTACTAGGGCTGCCTGAAAAGGTGGAGGGGGTGAAAAATTAAGGGGCGAAAGAAAAGTAAATATTCCATCAGCCCAAGCTGACTGCGAATCATATCTGATGGTGCAAAACGGATACGTCAGCTGAATTTTATTGGAGCTATATTTCGGCCCTTCTTGGCAAGGGTCCTCTTCAGGCTAAAAACCGCTCAAGTTGGAAAAACGAACTTGTGGGAAACACATGAAACACCAGCCAAGAAGGGCCGAAATATGGCTCCAATAAAATTCAGCTGACGTATCCGTTTTGCACCATCAAATACGATAGAGAAGTTTTGTTTAGGGTGACATGACAGTCGATTCAGGGGTAATGAGAGATGCTGAGTCCATATTTGAACTTAGTTTTTTCACCCGAATATAGGTAGTGAATGTCCGATTTTCAACGGGTTCCGCGCGAACTACTTGTAAGATGAAAAAATAAAGCTCAGAAATGGAATCAGCATGTCTTCTTACCCCTAACTCGACTGTCATATTATCATAAACAAATAGTATTTTTTTTCCTTAATTTTTCCCCCCTCCACCCTTTCAAACAGCCCTAGAAAGTTTTCCCACCAGTCGATCTTGGTGGATTGCAATCGTGTTGCAATTTTATCCGGGTGAAATCGTACTTTTACTGGACTAAATATTCCTTGAAGAATCGTAGCTGACGTATCCGTTGTAAACATTGTTTGAATAAATATTTACTGGAATATTTATTCTCTCTGGAATTCCCGGATTAAATCAGATTCCGGTCGTACTCGCTAGTAAAACAAATCAGCAGAAAGATCTGGTTTTATTATCCGTATAGCGACACGAACAGCTAGTCAAAGACTCCACCACGGGTGCTTCAGTTTCCCCATTGCAGCTAGAGAATGAAATGAAAAAAGAATGAAAAAAGAGGTCTGTAATGAGGTGTGAGGCCTTGAAGGGGTCTGTAATTTTTTGTCGTCGAAACGCGGAGAATGACCAATACAGTGCTGCATTTCCTTTATGCTTCCAACTTCTGCAGCGAAATGACGGATTATTTTGTTGTTTTTTAAAGCGTTTACTGAATATTTCACTGAGAGACTTTTTCTGCACAAGGCCAAGTGTCATAAATTTATCTTTTTATGTTCCTCTATTCATGGCGTTAGTTCAAATTGTTTTAAGGCAAGCCACCTACATAGACATTTGGAATTGCACACTACAGATTCTGGGAATCGGACCCTGTCCTTTCCAATAACTATAGTGCCCAAATCCGAAATATAAACTGTTAGACTGAAAATAATATACTGGAAGACGAAAGAGTTAATCTAAGGTTTTATCGAAAGAAATCTCTTAAATCACTGAAACAACTTACCAGCATTGTGGTTCGAAGGTCGAACTTGTGGAAGAACTGTGTGATAAATATGTGCATTTCGAGGACATTTGTAACGTCTTTTCTTTCCACGTCACGGAGGACATCTATGAACCATTCAAAGTGGCGATGAGAAGGACAGATCCAAAGGAAATAGACCTGCAACGAAAAATTAAGGCTGAGAACGGGGTATCCCTTAGTTGGCAACGATAATAAATGACATATTGCCTCTGGCAGAGAGCACGTCGAAAACATTAGTCTTGAGACAGTTTTTCCGCACAGAAGGCTTCCGCTGACCCCTTCGGGGCTTTGACTAAGTTTGTCTTGTAGCATGTATTGTCTTATTATAGTAATCACATGAACCTTGATAGGTGTGGGATGGGACAGTCTAGTTACCTATCACTTATTCACTTTATGCTTGAAGACCAGATGAAAACGCTTTACTTCGTTGTTCCGCTGCGATCTTCAGTGAACAAAAATTTCTTTCGAAGTTTTGGTACCACTATGTGACTGCAGAACATTTCACGAGCTTCGCTTCTTCCACTGAAATGTACGCTTATGTTGAAATTCAAATTCTCCGCGTCGGGGTGAACTTTCTATTGTCGGGCCAGCAGTGCATATATATTCAGAATGTCGCTACTACAGGCACTATAGGCTACAGCCAGAGGTGAAAAACAAAAACCCCTTATCGGAGTCAAAATAATTCGGTGTATTCAAATCCAAGAAATAAAAAGGAGCTGGCTTTTCAGTTAAACTTAAAGGACCCCTCCTGCTTATTCTGCCTTTTGTAATATGCTTAGCCCACATGGAATTATAAGCTTCTAACATCCCCACCTTTCTCCATTGTTTCGTTTCGTAACTACGAATTTTTAGCGCTTTCTGCCGAGTTTTCCCGTCACCCAACGATAAGTTTGCCGGAACCCTTCATTGTCCGCTGACAACTCTTTCATACCTAAGGATGTGATAATCTTCTGTTTATCACTTCTTTTATTTGCTTATATTTCCCACTTTTTAACCAAGGCACATTGGGTTTTCACATCTTTTGCGCCCAGCCGCCGCGTCGGAGAGCAGGAAGGCTGATATAATGACAAGCGCTAACAAGAGAATCGCTAGTTTCAGGTGGAAAGTAATGGTATTTTCGAAAACATTTTTTTCTGGTCGATTTTATAGGGAAAAATCATTTCTAGTAAGAGTTGTGCTTTAAATATTACTTCTGCCGAAAGCGTCTCTTTTCTGGGAAAATCGACAAGTGCTTTCCTAGCTTAAAATAACAGGCCCTGGTTGTGAGGGATGCTACACACTATCGAAGAAGAAGAATTTTCTCACGCTCTCCGGCGCCACTCCTTTGCAAGCGCTCTTTTTAGCTTCTTCCGTGAGCAGATTGTTCTCTATATTTAATCTTGTCAATTGTCTCGGAGGGAATCTCGCACCTGTGTAATTACAGTGGCTGGAAGGCGCTGCAGACGAAATTAATATGAAATAGTCCGGGTTAATCGGCGAGAAATCTTCTAGGCTACAACTCTTTTTTTTCGCATGAATGAAGAAATTTACAGGAAATTTACGTTCGTCCAATTTCCTTCAAATAAACCTCACGGTCGGTCTGAGGGGAGGCTCACTGGTGGGTCTTGGTGAATAAGACGCAGTGCCTCTGCACCACCAAGTCACCAAGCCCGGAATCTTTCGGGTATCCCTCTTATCCAAGACCTTTCTATTGTAGGTTTAATCTACCCGGGAAAGTTTTAAAGGACCCCTCTTGCTTATTCGGCCTTTTACCATATACTCAGCTCCCATTTGGAATTATAAGCTTCTAAAACCCCGACCTTTCTCCATTGTTTCGTTTCGTAACTACAAACTTTTAGCGCTTTTTCGGCCTTCCCGAGTTTTCCCGTCACCCAACGAGAAGTTTGCCGGAATCTTCGACGTCCGATGAAAACTCTTTCACACATAAGGATGTGATAATCTTCTGTTATGTCCCTTCTTTTATTTGCTTAGTTTTCCCACTTTTTAACCAAGGCACATTCAGTTTTCAAATGTTTTGCGCACAGCCGCCGCGTCGGAGAGCAGGAAGGCTGGATGTAGTCGACAAGCGATAACAAGAGAATCGCTGGTTTTAGGTGGAGAGTAATGGTATTTTCAAAATCTTTTTTTTATTCATTTCATAGGGAAAAGATCATTTCTATTAAGAGTTGTGCTCTAAGTCGTTGGATCCAACTAAGGGCAAACTGCTTTCCAATTCAGAGCAGGCAGAAGGTTTTTGAGAGAGGTAGTGTGGTTCCTGATGGGAGGTATGCTTGCCCACTTTGTGAGAAGGAGGACGAAAATTTGGACCATTTCCTCCGTAGATGCCCGAAGCTTTCTGATTTAAGAAAAATTTATCTAGATGGTGTAATTTTGTCACTTCCCGAAATTTTGAGTAATACTAACCCTACTGTTATTACTCGAGTGGGCGTGTATATAGACACATGTTTAGAATTAAGAAGGAGTCTGATTGTTTAAGTTAAATTTTTGTTTTATTTCGTGTATATGGCCTATCTATCTATCTATCTATCTATCTATACGCAGTGGCTTACTAGGCTTCAGATAACATCATAAAGGTTTTAAGGCGTCATAGCGACATGATCAAAGTGTTTCCGATTGTTCAAGGACAAGATGACCTTGACCCGAATTCGTTTTTCTGGTCCATGTAACCACTATCTTACAACCCACCAACACCATTACAAATTGTATCCTCCGGAACCATAAAAAAAAGGCGGCACTGTTCATTTGTCAAAAGGGTTCACTGAGCCTTGAAATAGTTTACCAGTGATTTAGTTTAATTAGGTAGCGTACAGATATCGAAGCCTGCTTTAGCAGTCTAGTACAATAGCCATTTTTCAGTCATGGTGCTCAAACGTCTAGCACCATGTCTGAGTGCTAGAGCACTGTACCTTGAAATTCATGCATGGTGCATGGATTTCAGCATACAGTGCACACATGAAAAAGCACAATTTCTATAGGTATTTAGTGTGTAACGATAGAAACTATGCTTTTTCCATGTGTGCACTGTATGCTGAAATCCATGCACCATGCATGGATTTCAAGGTACAGTGCACAAACGTCTAGCACTCAGGCATGGTGCTAGACGTTTGAGCACCGTGACTGAAAAAGGGCTAGTGTACTAGACTGTGCTTTAGTGGAAATTCCTTTTTATTTAGAAGCTTTAGTAGTTTGATAATCTGTTTATTTTTTCCTTTTGTGGAACAATTTATGCTAGTTACATTGACAAGATTGTGTCTTAGAGGACACAACTTGAAACTGAGTGGTAATAAATTCCGGAAAGACATCGGAAAATGGAGCTTTAGAAACAGAATAGTAGAAGATTGGAATAATCTCCCAGAAAGTGTGGTAAACGCCGAAGATATCAACCAATTCAAAGCAGGTGTCGACTACCACGTGGCTGAAATTCAATTTAGTATGTAAAGTGTCCCGAGAAATTTATAGAGGCGAAAGGCTTAATATTGCAATTATATTATTCAGTAGTGTTATGGGTAATAATGGCGACAAGCTTCAACTTACGCTAAATGTATTAAAGAATAAATACAACTGACCGTGTTCGCCCCAATCGACTGGTGTCAAATGTTCGATTGGGTTGGAGTTTGCGCAAACAATAATGCAAAACAAAAGTGTACCATAAAATCTCAACCTGGAACTGACATTCGTGGCACTAAATCAAACCGGAGGATTCCAGAGATTAAGAACAACGTCGATAATCCGTTGAGAGGACCTGCGTCTTCAGTCCACAAAATGCGCGAAGGTTTATGCCGATTTCTAGCAACCATGAGCTGGTGGACTAGAGCCACCTATTATACTTTTCGCATGCTAGATGTTCCCTCAGCCCAAGCTGATTGCGAATCATATTGGACGGTGCAAAACGGATAAGTCAGCTACATTTTATTCGAGCTATATTTCGGCCCTTCTTGGCAAGGGTCCTCTTCAAGGGCTGAAGGAACATCTATCACCGAACTACAAATCGCCCATATATGCCGCCGACAAGTTTTCATCTTAGCTGGAAAGAAGAAGAGACAGGTGACCCTAAAACCAAAATGCAGAAGAGTCTCTACCCTTTCGACGACCCAATCAAACAACAAAATCAGTAGCCGTGTCCAGAATGAAATCACAGCACCAGCTTTAACTCCAACCAACTCTCAGAGAAAAAGTTCACAAAATCAGATATTTAAGGAAGAATCTCTAATTGTTTTTCCACAAGTTCATTTCCACCCTTGCCAAGAAGGGACGAAATATAGCTCGAATAAAATGTAGCTGACTTATCCGTTTTGGACCGTCGAATATGTTTTCGCATGCATAGCGGCACAGGGATAATAAACGAGGCGCATGGGAGGGTGCGGGAAGGAGTCCCGAGTTTAAATTAACCCTAAGAAGTTCGGGATTCCAGATTCGTAGGATGTTTGCCTGCGATGATAAGAGGACTTAAAAAAGAAGATCCACTGCCCGATTTTGACTCCTGATAAAAGTGGATCTAGCAAGCCACAAGCATTACACCGTTCCATTTCTGTCTTCTATTTCGCAGATTGTGCGACAACGCACAAGAGTCCCCCCCCCCCCCCCGCAAATCTTTCGTCCCGTACCGTATGAGTTGCTAAAACTTCTAATCATACAATAACTCCGCCATCCCAGAATAAACGTATTCATCTATGTAGTAATCTTTCGGACTCGTAGCACCTCAAAGTTGGTACAGTTATTTGGCAATAAAAACACCGAATTACCAAGCAAAGAATTCCCCCATAAACCGAATCAAAACTTAATTTGCAATCCAGCCAAAAAAGTGAACTTACCTTTTTGCAAGCCACTCCTGAATAGCGGTTGGTTGACGTTCCGAATACCAAGTCGTTCAAAATCGAGGCGTATGGCGTGACACCAATACCACCACCCACCATGACCGCGACTTCAAACTTGTACCAATCTTGGTTTCCACCTCCAAACGGACCTTCCAAACGCACCTAAAGAAAGGAAAAACTTTTTAGTGCTTTATGGTAGATAGATAAATCTTTTTATTCCACAAAAACTGATCATGGCTCACGCCAAATTTGTTCGGTATAGTCATGTATATAAATGAACACACACATAATAGGCCTACGCATATACGGCTACAACGGTCATAAATAACATGACAAATTTAAACTAGCAGCTCAGCTTATGCTTCGTTATACAACTTTAAAAAAGAAGGGACAAAACTCTTTGCAAACCTCTGGTGGGCACATTTAATCGGCTGCAACTTTTCAACCGTAGTAGCTGCCTTGCGAGGGAGCCTTTTTGACAGCTTTTCAGAAGGGAAAATATTTTTGTGGATCGGGTGATTCAGAGATTTGACACCAAACTCCATTATCGTATATTTAGCATTGTATTTCAATTAATTTGACAAACCAATTGTATATAACAATTCTAATTGTTTCTTTTGTAGTGTAGTGTACGATTACTTTGTCGTCAGCCTATGCTATCCAGTTGATTGATTGATTGATTGATAATCGTGCATCGCGACATCGACCAAGAGTGACTATCGACCAATTCCACGAAAATAATATTTTGCTATTTGTCTCCTAAAGCACTTGTGGACAAGAAGAGCTTCGTGTCTTTTTCCATCAATGTCCTCGAGTGAAGGACTGATGTAGCAAAATTATTACTCTCCCTGTTTCCCTTAATGGCTAGAATGAGTGCTCTTGTTCATGCACGGAAAACTCTGTTCACGTTTATTAGCTTAAGTGATGTTACGTTTTCGGACAATGCATTAGCGGTAGCAATATTCGTTTAAAACTACTTATTCTTGCCAAAACATCGGGGGCTTTGCGCTGTATCAAGGTCCCTTGTGTATTATTCGTAGTTTCTCACAAGAGCCATCCGCTGGCGGTCTCCCCCCTTTTAAGTTTTAGTCGTTTCTGCTAGTTGAAGCGCAGCCAGGAAAGAAAGTCGATGATTTCCGCGATCTAATTTGGACAGACTTAAACCAAGTAAGTCGTCGGCTCAAGTAAGTCGTCAAGTCAAGTAAGTCGTCGGCTCTGCAGATTTAATGTTAAAAAGGATATCCCAAGTTCTATTTCAACGTTTCCTTCAGTCAGCCAAGCGAAAAGTACTGGGAGTTTGGATTGATGATGAACTTTGTTTAACGAAAAAATCCCGTTCACTGGTCAAAACTTTGTCAGCTTGAAAAGTCTGGTTTTGACTGAAAAAGACTTGTTTACTCTGCCGCCTGGCATCCCGTCTTTTCACATCTGAATCGCAAGACCGAATCGAACCAACCCAGAAGCAGGTTATCCAAATCATAATGTCAGCAACTGTCACTAAATACGAAGAAGCAATTAAAACTCTCCGGCTTGCACGATTGGTTCCGGTAACGAAAAAATCCCGTTCACTAGTCAAAACTTTGTCAGCTTAAAAAGTCTGTTTTTGACTGAAAAAGACATGTTTACTCTGCCACCTGGCTTCCCGTCCTTTCACGTCTGAATCGCAAGACCGAATCGAACCAACCCAGAAGCAGGTTGTCCAAATCATAATGTCAGCAACTGTCACTAAATACGAAGAAGCAATTAAAACTTTCCGGCTTGCACGATTGGTTCCGGTAACGAAAAAATCCCGTTCACTAGTCAAAACTTTGTCAGCTTAAAAAGTCTGTGTTTGACTGAAAAAGACATGTTTACTCTGCCACCTGGCTTCCCGTCCTTTCACGTCTGAATCGCAAGACCGAATCGAACCAACCCAGAAGCAGGTTGTTCAAATCATACTGTCGGTAATTGTCACTAAATACGAAGAACCAATTACAACTCTCCGGCTCACGATTGGTTCCGGTAAGAAAATTATACTATCAGTCAGGTTCTGCCACCTCCTTCTAGAACAACTCCCGGGACCGAAATAAATACACTTTAACCTTTCCAGCGTCAAGTACTGCACGTCGGCTCCACTCATACCAGTTACCTCAATAATCAAAATTTTCACGGTATTACTTTATTCAGTTTAGGTTTTGCCAGTCCGATTCCTTGTTTCATTTTCTATTTTTTTGTGTTTGTTAACTTAATCAGATACTATTACCTATTTCTTGTGTGTATATTTGTTTGCTTTTTATTGCCAATTATTTAACCTCAAATCTTAGATGCGAACTTCTCAGTTCAACCCAAGAAAAAGTAGACACGAAGTGAACAAAGCCCGAACATCTCAGCTTTGCTTGGAAACCCGACCAGCGAGAAGAGACCCCACACTGGAAAAAGTTTATCCGAGTAAGGATTAAAGTTAATTGCAGTATTTGCCACTGGGATTAATCTTATCTCTACCGAGATAAGCTTAATCCGAATTAGAGACAACGATTATCTTTTTAGAGACACGATTAATCCCAGTAGCAAATCCTGCAAGATTTTTTTTACAGTGCATATGGACTGATTCAAGAGATGGAAGACCACAACGAGGGATTACTTACCGTTGGGCTGTCGTTCGGATTGAAGTTGCAGGGATCGAAATAATTTCGGAGTTTCCAGGTCCACGGTCCCTGTGCCTTAATATGACAGGCTAAGAAGTTCTCATGGGGGGCGGATGTCAGGGTGAACGAGTGGAACTCTTCAGGTTTGATTGCAGTACATGAGAGTCTCACCCAGTGACCGGAGAGATACTTGAAGTTGGGAGGCCGGTAAAACTTCACTGGAATGTAATAGAGAGAATAAAAAAAAACAGTTATCGAAGCACAGTGCCAATAATAGATGAAGATGTTACGTTAAAGTCGTGCTGTAGCACCGCCGAGCTTTCCCGACTTCGAAGGGCACATGGGGGGAGGGGGGCACGAAGGGCACAGAGCACACGAATGTGCTCATAAGTTGTAACCATGACTATACCAAACAAATTTGACGTGAGCCATGATAAGTTGTTGGTGAATAAAAAGATCTATCTATCTATCATAGCTGCGCGGATATCACTTATAATTTATCCCAAAACCACAGACAATTTCATCGGTTGTTCACATAGCAAACTATCGTTTGTTTTCAGGGAAAATGCGGCAGATTTGTCATCATAGCGTAGCTTAATAGGTTCTTGATACCGCGGCACCAGCTGTGAATAACAGCTGGAAGCTTCACGAGATGCAGAACTTGCGGTTTTGACCATTACCTACTTTTATCAGTACGATTAACATTTTATTGCTATTTATTTAGCTTATCTTTCCTGTTTTTGGCTTCAAATTAACGATCCGAAAAAAAGTTTAAGAAGAAATCCGGAAAATCCAGCTAGCAGAACAACGATCTTCTGAAACTGGAATTTCAGAAACGTAAATATTTATGTGCTTAATTGTCGAGGGAAAAGGAATAAAAAATGTCAATCAAATCCCGTCAAAAGTACGATTTCCAGGCTGAGTCACGACCAGTGCTACGAGAGTAGCTATGACAGCTAGACCTGACAGAGACTGCACATGCAACCTTTTTGCCCACATTAGCCAAATGGGCAGCCGAAGGCTATTTTTCAAGAAGGGCGAAAGTTACGTCACCTGAAATCAGGTCCGTCGTTGTAGCCTCCAGTGGAGGGGAGGAGTGTTGTGCACCAGCTTTGAACTGGTTGCCACAGGCGACATTTTCAAAACCAGTTTTTCTTTCCATACAATTCAGCTGCTTTCAATGAAAGCCAGTGTTGTTATTTTAGTCACTGTTTTAGTGAAATACAGCTCGTTATAATTAATGAAAATTTAGGATTACATTGTTTTTAAGATATTTGTGCATTGACATTTGTATAAATATGCGTATATTTAGTTTTTACGTATTTGCATAGTTTTGCATTTTTGTTCTTATAATTGGCGGAAAAATAAATTAATACTAAGAATATCCCGTCTACAAATGTGGCTGAAAAATGCGGAATTCGATTAAGGCTGCCTCGACCAGGGGTCCGACAGCCACCCCTTCCCGATGGAAAATTTATCTCAAATAGTACTATGAAGTAGTACGAAAAAGTTGCATGCAGTACTAACGATGCTACTACATGCTTCTACTTCAAGGCTACCGTGTTACTGCATACTACTATATGGTACGATTAGCAAGACTGGATGTTGCTATGGCAAGACAGGAGGCTACTGGATACTACTACATAAGATTGGACCAGTCTGAGGCACACTAAATGATAGTATTCTTTACTATTACATAGTATTACATGCAACGTTTTCGTACTACTACCAGACTACTACGCAGGCTACAAATTTTTCATCGGGTTAACCCCTCAAATAACCGTCCTGCCTAAAACGGTTCAGATTTTCGACAGGACTCAACAATAGCTGCGTTTTTGCAGATACCATGGTATCTGATACCACGGTCTAAAGTCGTTTTTGCAGTTATCGTGGTATCTGGCCAGTTATCGTGGTATCTGAAAAAGTCATGTTACGTTCATCAATTTTTGTCAAATTGTTGGGAAAGAAGTTAGGCACTTCGCGATGTGACTGGATATCAGTTTTCTTTTGCGATGACTCCGAAAAGCGCAATTTCGGCAATTGTCGTTTTTGCAGAGCAACCGTATATCAGATACAACGGTAACTGCAAAAACGACTAATTGCAGATCCAGTTACCGTAGTAACGGATACCATGGTATCTGCAAAAACGACTCTGTTTTCTCTCAACGATTTAGCTCACCTTTGATGACATCAGATGGCAGCAGCTCCGTCTCAATAATATCCAACTCCATATACCTCGTTCGAAGACTGATGATTTTGTCCAGAGTATACACGACCGCGGGACCAATGAAGAACATCCAGAATCGTGGATCACCCGTCAGCCTAGCCAGTCCGTGGATAATGGCAAAGATGTAGAGAGCGATATACAGAGAGTGAGTCAGCCAGAAATACTTGTAGGCACGCTTCCTGACAGTGGCATGTGCGAATATGAAAATGATCATCATAATTACGAAAAGGATGACACCCGTAAGACCTATAAGAAAAGAAAATATTAATAGTAGCATTTGTTGTCTGCACCCTGTTCTTCAGAGCTTGGGTAAAATGTTTGTGTGTAGCTTGCTGCGATAAATCCCACACGATTTGGCTAGTTGGTTTTTATGACGGCTATGGTTATTCGCATACAATATATTAGGAATAAAACGATATTTGCCAGCTGCCCACGAAGTTCAAACTATTCCCCTCCGTACCAGATTGGCTTATCTTTTATTTTTTAACTGAAAGGGAGAAATAGTCACAAATGGAAACCCCAAATTCGCCATATTCCTGTTCAGCGCTTCCAAACGGACTAGTTCCTGTTAATCCCACTATGCCTCACCATCAGCACTTGGATCAGACATGGTAAAGTAGATCCACAGGTTAGTGAGTGGAAAACCTGTCATCCGTGTCCCAGGTAATGGAGGTTTTGCATATGTTTCAGCAGCAGAAAGCGAGAGTGACCCATTCCCCTATGCGATTAGAATTTTTACTATGTCTACACAGGTGTCGGTTATGAGGCTCATAGACATTGTCAAAAGTCGGATCCATAGGGTAGTGGGTCACTTTCACTTTCTGCTGCTGAAACGCATTCAAAACCACCATTACCTGGGACACATATGACAGGTTTTCCACTCGGTAACCTGTAGGTCTATTTTACCATGTCTAATCCAATTGCTGACGGTGAGGCATAGGGGGATTAACAGAAACTAGTCCGCTTGGAAGCGCTGAACAGGAATATGGCCTATTGGTGACTTTTTCCTGATGTAGCGTGACTCAGAGGCTGAAGTCGGCGCCTTTTCGGTTCGTTTTTAAACCCATCCGACCTGTGCTAAGGGGCCATGAGCCAAGGAGTCCAGTGGTTAAGCGTTGGTCGGGTCGTAGGTTAAATGTTGAACGGAGTCCCGTTTCCCCTGTCGGTAGCTCAGGCGCATCCCCAGGGCGTCGCGATCCTGGACGCGAAGCACCACGTGAAGACCGTTGATCCATGCCTGGCAAGGTCTACACTGCAGGCACCGGCCGGGTCCTTTGCACAGTCCGCAGGGTAGTCGTAGCGAGTCGCAAGACTGCCGGCTTTCTCTTCTGGGAGATGGGGCGGAAAACACAGAACCTTACCCATATTTTATGAAAAATATCAACTTTGTCGATGGCTTTATGTGACATGGGAAGTGACGAATTCTAGACGAACTTTGCTCGGGAGTGATCACTTTTCCCGCAGCCCACTTCTGTCATGCGATTGTACTGGTTTGTGTAAGTTCACAAGCCCCTTCCCTATCCATGAGACTAAACAGAAGTACTGTAATTATGACAGTAGCATGGAAAAAAGCTATGAGATATTAACGAGCTGGTCCTTGCTGACGCCGCCTGTCAAGGAAAAGATTCAAATCGTTTATTCATTAAGAATCTTACTCACGGCGTGTGCCGACTAACTGATTCCAACGTCAACATATAAATACACATCAATAATGTGTATTATGTAATGCGTATTATGTGTGTTACTGTTACTATGTGCCTGGAAACGGAGATGAGCTCCAGATAAGTATCCCCTAAAATGAGTCAAGGGATTCCAATTACGTCTGTCTAATTAGAACGTATAACTCTACCACGCATCAATTTACTAAAAGTCAACAAAGTAACCTAGCGACTGTGCTCTTCTTCCCGCGGTTTGTCTTATCATCGGCAACCTAGCTAATTAAGTAACTTATTACATGAGGTTTCCCTCAATTCGTTCTAATTAATTATCTTGGAGCTAGGGTCTTACAGGTGGCGATCCAACATACGAGTTCGACCTATGGGTCTAAGGACTCTTTCTTCACTGCTGTCACCGAGTGCAGATCAAAAGATAATGTCTTTGTTTTATGAAGAAGTGTTGCCAGTTAATGAGTAAATTTGTTTCAGATTCAAGACAGTTAGTTGGGTTTGCCCTATCCAGTTCCATTCTAGGGAATGCAGCATCATTTCTCGCAACCGAAGATCCGCTAGTCCCAGCCTACGCTACCATATTTAGGTATGACCCCGGCCAACGTCTACCATTACTAAGACCCTCCGAGTTAACATATTGATTGGAACCCCCACTGAATAAGTACATAATACTCTTCAGACGACAAAATTGGTGACCTAAAATAGCACCGTTTACAAGATGGCACTGGCATTTGTTTTGCTTGAATGAGAACTGTATCTACTTCAGCACTGTCTTTCGATTGGAAAGCTGACATTATTTTATGGCCCGAAGAGAATACCTACCACATAAGCCTCAATTCGTGTTAGTACAGAACGGAAGCGTTTCTACACATCCACATTATGCTGTTACGTTCGCTCAACGTCTACAGCCTATAATGCATACCCATGCATTTGAAATCTCCCATTCTCTGTTTAGTACTTTAAGCTCCAGTAGTTATACAAAATTTTCATTAATTTCTTTTGCCCAGAACATGTGTCCATCTATGATCTATGGCAAGGCCAGGGGTTCCCTTATTGTTTCCTTAATTTTCAAAAACTATACAAAAACAGACTCGGACGATTACCTGTCATGGTCCCAAAGAGCCAATATGCAAAGGTTGGGTGGAAATCTCCCGGCAAGGAAATCTCCCTTGACAAACACTTCAAATGCTCAATCGGTTGGGTGCTGACGTGGTAGAAGTTGACTACGTGTCCGACCGTGTGGAGCATAGAGAAGAAAAAAGCGGTAAGAGCCACTATTTTGTGGAATGGGATGTGTGCGTCGAGTGGAATGTATTGCTGAATGCTGAATTCTTTGAGCTTTGTGAGCAGGTTTCTTGACATGGTGAGCAATAGGAGGCTGTAGCAGAATGAAAGGGAGGCAGCGGCACCTCTTGTTATCGCAATGCCGACACCCATGATGTGTCGCAGGTCAGTGTGCTCAGCCATGAACGAGTAGTCTGTAAAACAAAGGCATGAATTAGTGACAGGGTATACGTCAAAGCGAGGCGCTCAAACGGGAGGACGATCACATACCTGTATAGTAGGAATACACTCTTTTATTCCGTCAACACTGTGAAACACGAAGAAATAGATAGAAAGCTTATTCGCCGAAAATTATGATTCTGACGTTTCCCTGTTCTTTAAATAAATAAACCTATAACATTAAAATTCTGCTCTGTAGTGATATGCATTTCGTACACATCGAAATATGAGCGAAACTAAATGCCTCACAATTTGCTTTAAGTTCGACGAAAACGACACTATCAACTACTTAATGAACACCGACCAGTTGCCAATGGACGCACCGCAACTGCAAGCTGGACAAAGGGTTTGGAGGAATGCGTGAATAGCGTATGATATTTTGGATTTTTATATACTCGCATCGCTCTCGTCCGAATAGCAAATCGCCGAATCGGTCGTCTATATGACATCCTTCGCGAATTCTTCAGTTGAAAACCTTCTATGCTAAAAGAGACCTTGACCAAAGGTCAGAAGCTCCGAATCTGGGAAGAAAGCCGGAACTCTACAGGACTGGAATCTTCATGTGAAACTATCAAGATCACAAATTACTGATATAAAGTCAAAGCTCACTCATATAAGAAGCTTAACTTACAAAGGAATTCACTTAATATGTATAAACTGGCTTAATATGTACAGTTTCGTCGAAATCGGCTTAAAGGGCTCAACTAATCAACAAATCAAGCTCAGGGGAACCAAAGATCCGAGCGATTTTTATTCACAGTAACATGGCGAATAAACTAAATCAAGCGACGCAACAGATCGGCTTTTAGTGTTTAGTCGACGGGCTAAGGTGGAAGGTGGAAAAGAGAAGCTTCCAATGGGAAATTTTGGATATAAGGACTAAGGTCTTCCGCGATGGGGAAGCATTTCGCTTGACCAACCAGGATATACTCGCCTGTGAAAACCCGTTAAAGTTTTATTGAAAAGCCAGCTTATTTTTGTGTCATTTAACTGAATACGCTGAATTATTTGGATTCTGCAAAGGGATTCTTTATTTTCCACTATCTACTCTAGTTAGGACGTCCAGAATATCTGCGGCCGTCTCAGCAACGAAAACTCTACTATGACGCAGGAAATTTTAATCTAAACACAAACGCGGCTTTTTAGTGGGCAGTGCTGAGACTGGTGAAGATTGCTTAGTGCCTGAACAAAAACAAGAGCTGGAAGCTCATATGGCACTTGCAAGGCTGGGTCAGATGAAAGTGATGGTCAGAAGTATTGTTTTCACTTTTTGGTTAATATGCGCACTGTAAGGGTGCTGAAATTTTTTTTTTAAGAAAAGCCCTTGGATCATGTACTCTTGGCGATCGTGAAAAAGTAAATTTTGCTTAAAAGTGTTTTTTGTATTTTGCGGTTAAGATGGGTTCTTTAAGGAATGGTCGGATCGGAGAAGTGATGATGTCAAGTTTCTAATACTCCAGCAAAGTTTTATCGTCCTAGCACATCTGGAAGTACCTTAAATCACGATCACCGGAATTCTGGACACCCCCCCCCCCCCCCGGTCCGATTCTGTCAGTGATGCACCTAGGACTTGTGCCTGTACTTCCCACCAAGTTTCATCGTGATCGCTCCACTCTATGCGTGTCACAAGATTTCCGGTTCTCCCCTCCGACCCCCCCCCCCCCAGTTCATCGGATCCGTTCCGGACTTGAAGTGAGACATGAGATCTTTCAAGATATTACGCTTCATTAAGATCCGATAACCCGTTCGAAAGTTATGCATGCCTCTAATTTACGGATTCCGCCGTCTCCCCCTCCCCCAACGATTGTCGGATGGGGCGAGTGACTGTTTCTAAGATCTGGTCGGGTCCCTGATATGCCTTCCAACTCTTATCGTCCTAGTCCACCTGGAAGTACATTAACTACGGATCGCCGGAATTCCGGACCCCCCCCCCCTCCAGCTCCCCCCCCCCCCCCCACAGTGTCCGAATCCGGTCCAGTTCTGTCAGTTGTTTATCTAGAGCTTGTGATTGTTCTTCCCACCAAGTTTCATCCCGATCGCTCCACTCTGAGCCCCCGAGCAGGCATTAACCGAGATACAGGCGAGTATTAAGGGAAGAAAGGGTAAGGGTTATTAAGGGAAGAAAATTTAAGCCTCAGTCCCTTATTAACAACAAAACCGAAGTTGATAAAAATGCAGAAAAAAATGTTTCTTGCCGTCGCCCCAATCGTGCAGCAAAAACAGCAGCCGTGTCAAAAAATAAATCTCAGCACTAGTTTTTCCGTGCAGTCATTATTCAAAGTAATAGATAAAGACGAGTACTCGATAATAGAACCGAAGTTGACTAAAATGCAGAAAAAACCCTTTCCTGTCATCGCCCCAATCGTCCAGCAAAAACAGCATCCGTGTCAAAAATTAAATCTCAGGACTAGTTTTATCATAATAGTGGTATTTGAAGATAACTTACTTTAATAAAATATTTATAGTCGGTAGAAGCTTCAGTAATTTTTTACAGGCTTGTTTCCTTCCCCGAAGTTGAACCAGAGGATTGACAGCCTGACGAGGGCCCTTGCCAAAAAGGGCCGAAATATCGCTGATGAAGAATCGTAGCTGACGCACCCGTTGTAAACATTGTTTGATTAGCGTGGACAGACCGACCGACCGAAAGGTGATCGGTATATGGCACTTGAGCGGAGCTGCAAGTGCCATAAAAAAAATCATAAATCTTTCCCGTAAGGCATACAGCAAAAATACAAGCGCATATAGGTACCGCAAATCAAACGAAAATTCCACTATTTCAAAATCGATTATTCCTGAACAGAGGAAGAACGAAGTAACGCATTTTCAGCGCGTCTCCAATAAAATTTTGGTGAATTCAATTCAATTCAATTCATTTATTTGTATCCGCCAAAGCTGGCGAGTAAAAAAAATATAATAAAATTCACACAATTGGTCTACAGACTAATAACTAGACCATATACTCTCATACAAACTCTACTTCATTTTAAAAAAAAATAAGTGATGGGTAACTAGACTGTCCTATCCCAGCCCTTTTCGGTTAAACTTTAAATCAGATACAGGATGTTACTGTCTTCGCGGGAACACTCGACGTTACTTTACTTATCTTCCACGCAATCTATAAGCCCCTCCCACCCCACCCCAACCTACTTACGGAACGAGCCTGGTTACGTCTGTCCGAACAGCAACCGACGATTCGCAAGTTCGCAGTAAGGGCTATCTGTGGTGCAATGAGGGAATTTGTGTAACTAATGACGAAACCTTCGAACAACGAGCGACAAACACCAGGGATTTCTATCAGGGGTACTTTTTAAAGGAGTTTTATCATAAGCATTCTAGCACTTGCAACGTCTAGAACCCCCCCACCCAAGACCCAAGTTGAAGCCACGGCTCGATCCGACCGCTGGGTCATCTAGCGGCGCTGGTCAGAAGCGCCCCACTTGGGGAGTATGGAATCATAGTTTGACTTTGGATCTAACAAAACATTTTTATTGTAACAGGCATATGGAAAATGTGCAGAAAAAGTAGACTAATTATTTGTATGATCGATTTCTTTAAGTGTTTTGTTTTCTGTTTTCTCTTGTTAATTCCCGTAAGTCCAAAGAACTAAGGATGTAAAGTAGATGACAGTAAACAAACGCCGTAAATTATACTAAATTCGTTATAGTGATTTCTTGAAGATTCTGAAACTGAGCTAAATAATATTCAGCTTCCGAGACCTAAAAATGTCAAACTGGCCGATGATTTCTTCTTTCGACATCTAAACGTCCACATGGTGATGTACTTAGTTCTTGTAATCCTCTTACATGCCTTCTCAAAGCGTCTAGTAATCTTTGACAAGCGTCAGGAGATCAAAGAATAGTTAAGTAGCAATGGCGGATTGACGTTCAAGACTGAATTGTGTTCAAGTATTTTCTGGATAACGTTGGCTACTGTGAGGATTCTGGGGAAAACAAAGGTAACAGTGTGTTCGTAAAATCAGACCCATCGAAAAATGACGGTGTCTCCCACCTTCTCGGCCCACATGAATCAAAGACTTTAAAGGACCTTTCTTACGAATAATGCTAGCGCAACTTACTTCTGTAGTCGCTCCATCCATTCTTAAACCCCGGAGAACCGAATTTTATGCGGTGCATTCTAATCCCCATAACGAATAGTATATGTTTTGGTTTTTTTACCAGGTTTTAAAAATATGAGTACGTTAAATGGTAAAGAAAACAGATATTTAATGGTTGTAAAATATGGTAGATGAAAAGGGTAAAATTTCGGTTGTAGATTCAGACCTTATGGAGGAAGGGTTTTTTAAACGAGGGAGTGAGTTTTTACGAGAATGTTTGATACAAAAGTTTGAAAAGAGAAGTTAAATTTAGAGTTGATAAAGTATAAAAAAATAGTAGGTTTAAGACGAAAGTGTAAGTGACGTTAAAGTAGGGTAAACTGTTAGGTAAATTTTGTATTAACGTCAATGAGTTGGAGGTGGAGACGTAGCCACTTGTTTTAGTTCGATCTAAAGCAACAACAAATGAAAAAGAAGCTACGCGGGATAAAAAAAAAAAAAACGAACCTCACTGATTTTCTCGCTTGCCTTGTTTCGCTACCGTCGATACGTATCATGCTGTCGATGGTTGTTTGTGACAAGTTTATTCATCAGAAAAAACGGTTGTGTAAATTTTCAGTGCTTTTGATAAAAGTCAACGGGCCTGGAAAAAGGCTCAAAACAGCCAAAGCCGTGGGTAATTTGTTGACAGCAGAGCCCAATTTTAAAGTATTCAACTATACTAAAATACTGGATTGTAAAGTGCGAGGAATCGTTTAGCACTTCCGAATTGCATCTACTGACGTGCCACGGTCGACTGTGAACTGAAAAATACGACACTTCCTAAATCCCAGTATCCCTACTCATAATGAAACATCGAGCTTAAATGAATCTATGCTTTAGTATACCAAGCTCTTATTATTTCCAGCAGCCAAGACAACAACTCGTACATCCATATTGCAAGTGCTGAATGGGAGAACGAATGAAGGAAATAACAAAAGGCATAACTTACGGACAAATCTCTCGATAAACAAAGCCACGGTGATGACATAGAAGACAAAGAGGTAGAAGATATTCTGGCGATTTTCTTCCAAAAAGGTAATGACGACGTCAAACTTTCTTAGGAAGTAATGACGGTGGCGTTCCTGAATTGGATCGACGTGAAAACTTGTCATGCTAAAAAACAAACAATCATAAGAATAGTATAATACATTATCCAAAAAAGCCCGTGGGCCATGGCAACAAAAATTTTGTAAATAAATTCACTAACTTATAGAACTAACGCACTCCTCCTATTCTAAAACATATAGGGAAGCATTATGTAGGCAGAGAGAGAACGTTAAGAAAAGGACTTGCAGAGCATGGGCAAGAAATTGACCACGCCTTTTTGAACGGGCACCGTCACAACTACACTTTCAAATCTACACTACCAGAACATCTTTTCGAAAACCCTTCCCATTCGGTATATTCTGAAAAAGCCCAAAAATTCCTCCAACATGCACCGAACTCCATCAAGCTATTCCAGAAGCCGTTGAGATAAAGAAACAAGAGCTGAAAGCTCATATGGTACTTGTAAGAGCAGTTAGCATGTTTGTCAGACAATGTTTACGGCTGTCAAAAACAGATCTCTCTCCTGATATTCCTTTCATCAGCGGACTGAGTTGATCTAGTAAATCTGAAATATTGTTCCACTCGTTGACAACTGTTTCAGTATGAAAGTTTTGTCGTACTCTAGTTCCGATTGGCGTATGACTCAGTCGATGGTAGGGGCAAATACTCCAGCTGTGATAATTCTGTGCCCCAACTGGATCAGACCACGAAGTAGTTGGAAGGGATTTCACTAGATTTCCGGCGGCCCCCTTCGAGCTCAGCACATTGTCATCGGAATTGGTCCGGAATCGAAATGGAAAATCTGAGACGTTAGCTCTGGCCACTTGTCAACCTCTATTCACATCCGATAACCCATTAGAAAGTTCTGCATGGCACTAGATTCCACATTCCCCGCCCATTCATACCCCACGATGGTCGAATCCCCACTGTGACACGACCCGGTCCTGTTTTGTCAGTAACATATCTAGGGTTCATACTTGTTATTCCCAACAAGTTCCGTCCCGATCCCTCGACTGTAAGCCTTTCATAAGATTTCCGATGCCCCCTCTTCCAGCCCCCCCCCCCCCCCCCCCAGTTATTGTATCCGGTCCGGATTTGAAACTGAACATCTGAGGCACTTGTTCTTGACACCTGTCAAGTTTCAGTTTCATACACGTCCGATTGTCCGTTCCGAAGCTATGCACATGTTACTAATTTCCGGATTCCCCATCCCTCCACTCCCCCTACGTTGGCCGGATCGGGGAAGTGACTATTTCTCTTGTCGGTTTCCTGATACGCCTGCCAAGTTTCATCGTCCTAGCTCATGTGGAAGTACCTAAGTGAGTAAGCTCAAGTGACATAAAAACGAGAAGGCATAAACTGAGATACAGGCGAGTACTTCCTACCAGAAACGTGGAACAGCGTTACTAATGCAAGAAAGTTTAAACCTCAGGCCCTTATTAATAACAAAACCGAATTTATTCGTCATGCAGAAACAAGACCAAAGGTTCCGATGGGATCCCAAAAATTGAATACTTGATGCAGACAGCTACGATGTTTGTACCGACCGGTTTTGTATAAAACTCAAGTTCAGATATACCTCTATAAGCCATAGCTATTTTGACGATCCTGATCGAAACTTCCTGCATTACTTCTGCCAAATTTCCGGTTTCGGCCGAATTCCGAACGAACTACTATACTTGTCCAGGAAAAAAAACAGAAATTTCAGAAACGAATTCAGCGTATCTGCTTATCCGTATAAAGAACATCTAATCAACTTCAAGTAAAACTTTGCTTATAAAAAAAATCCGGTTTCTACCGGATTCCGAACGAACTATATGACCCGGTAGAAAAAGATTGTCATATACAGATTCAGTGTCTCTTCTTACCCCTAAATCTGTCATGTAATCAACTTCAAATAAAACTTTTGCTTTTAACAAATTTTCCGGTTTTGGCCTGACTCCAGGCGAACAAGTTGTCCGGGTAGAAAATACTTTTTACATGAGTGTTCAGCATGTCTTCTTACCCCTAAATCGAACATCTAATCAACTCCAAATAAAACTTTTACTTTTAACAGACTTTCCGGTTTTGGACGGATTCCGGGCTAACTACTTGTCCGGCGAAAAAATGGTTTTCATCATCGTGTTCAGCATGTATTTTTACCCCATAATCGACTATCACATTATCTGTTTAAAAATATTTCATTTGCCCCTTAATTTAAACCCCCTCCCCCACCCCTATTTGTAGGGCTACAGAGCCCATCTATGAACTTGACCTTACTCTTGACCCAAAGAATCCTCACACCAAGTTTCATCAAAATATCTCATTCCCTTCGAGAGTTATGGCCCGCACAGACGGACAACTTTTGCGATGTCATAGGTATCCCGCCGCTTACGTTTTGGGATCCGAAAAAAACTTTCCTGTAATCGCACCATCAAGCAGCGAAACAGCATCCGTGCCAAAAATGAAATCTCAGCACCAGGTTTTCCCTACAGTGATTTCCAAAAAGTAAATGCCCAAACAGGATACATCTTTGGTCATTTCTGTTTGTTCCGAGTTCGTAGTTATCGAAGTATGTTTTTCCTTTCCGTTGTTTCTCTTTTGTTTTTCTTGCTTTTTACTCCGTCTTTCCTGGCCCTCGCCCAGTTTTGTTCAGTGACGGGTTATAAATAAAATGTTGATGATGATGATAGTTGGTAGAAGCTTCAGTTATTTGTTGCAGGTTCGTTTCTTCCATTCCGCAACGTGTTCCCTGACGTTCAACAGCCTGACGAGAACCCTAGCCAGACAGGGCCGAAATATCGCTGCTAAAGTATCGTAACTGACGTTTCCGTTTTTATCCGTTGTTTTAATACAAATTTTCTTCCTTACCATTTGCATTAACCTATTGATAAAATTGCATGTTTAAAACCAAATTTTAACTTAAATTTCAAGCAGTCAAATTTATAGGTTCGATCAGAAATAAATTAATATCAAAACTCTAACTATCGCACATGCCCGTTTCGAGACGTCCTTACGGCTTTGGTGTTTTGTTTAGCCTGAACAAACAGTGCACATCATCCTCCCACAGTACATGTTCACCTTTGAACTTCTGCGATAAAGATTAGAAGAACCCATCCGTATCACTAGAGCTAATATGTTTAATTTCCGTCACCCCTGTCTAATGCACCGGTTATCTGCCAAAACGACATCATATAACGGATCCTACCTGGGAAACGCTTCCATCCGAACCAAAAGCTTAATCTTCCCCGTTTCTCATTACGAACCATCACCGCTTAATAGTTGCCGAGCGATGGCTCTTAATTCCGAGTGACAAAACCTTCAGCTTCTCCAGAAAGTGGACACTCGATCTCCACAGAAGGCGGGGGATGGGAAATTAGGTCTCTGACCTTTGTTTTTCCCCTCTGCCACGGATGCATCGTGTCAGTGTGGTAAAGATATTACGGGGAGTGGGACGAAGTGGAAAGCGATGGTTCTTAATCAAATTTCAGCTCCCGCGGGACAGGAAGAGAGCATTAAGCAAACAGTTTGTCAAGTTCGAAAAAACGATAGAAGGCTTTCTGTGGAAGAGTTCCCTTGATCCGATTGTGCAACTGTCAAGCTCGGAAACAAAAGAACACAAATGCAGCTTGAAAGCTAAATGGCAAAACATTACAGCGCGACCGAAAGCCCTCAGCTAGTTTGTTCCAGGACCCTAATTGGAATAAGATCTGGTTAAAAGAGAATGGCGCGACGACGAAGACGCAGCCGGTGGGGAAAACTGATTCTCTAGCCCTGTATCTACTTGAAGATAGAAGAAAGTCCGACGAGTATAAAATAATACTCTAAAATTACGGAAGGGAAGACCCGAGCGTGGCAATCCTCATCATCCCCACGAAGGGTCATGGAGATAACAATCAATCAAACATGGTCAAGAAAAGTAGCATCCAGGGAGCCTATCCATCAGTCCCGTTGGAAAACATATGGAAACAATGCTCAAAGCTTTCTATTTCATATTTTCTGGAGAAAAAATTTCTGTAATTTATTAGTGAACCAGTTAAGCGTTGGCCTATAAGAGGCTAGAGCGCTCGCCTGAAGATGCATATGGTTCCTGCCTCGACAAACAGATAGACAAGAAGTAGTAGTCGGATGAGGCATCTTATGAGAAGTTACCAACCAATGTCATCACTTTTGTCCTGGTTTAGCCTTTTAGCTTGCTTTAAAACATTTCTTATCGAGAGAAATTTCCACCCAAACGCTGATGTTGCAAATGCGCAAATAACGCCTTACCGTGCAACATTGGGCGTGGTATCCAAGAAATTCTGCTTCGCTCCTTTGAACTCGAGGCCAATAGCAATGAAATCTCCCTTGTAGTCTTTCATCATTAGCTTGAAGTCTTCATAGGTGAGGGCGTCCTTGGCTTCTAATCCAGCTTCTTGGAACATGCCGTCAATCAGTTCGGTAACCTTGATGGGAAAGCAAAGCCTGTTAATTAAATGCTAGAAAATGTTAAACATACCTGTGTCGTGCTTTCGTACAATAAGCAACTGAGACCCTGTCAAACCGTAGTCGGTGTTCCAAAGGAAAGAGATAACACTTAGAGGACCCCTCTTGGTTTTTCTGCCTTTTATAATATAACTAGCTCCCTTATGGGATTATAAACTTCTAAAATCCCCACCTATCTCCATTGGTCCGTTTTGTACATACGAATTTTTAGGGTTTTTTCATCCGTGCCAAGCTCTGCCCGTTACGCAATGCAACGTTTGCCAGAATCTTCGACGTCCGCTGACAACTCTTTCACACACAAGGATATGAGAATCTTCTGTTTTTTACTTATTTTATTTGCTTAATTTTCCTAATTTTTAACCACGGTGCGTTCAGTTTTCAAGCGTTTTGCGCCTAGCAGCCACGTCGGAGAGCAGGAATGATGGATAGAATGGACAAGCGCTAACAAGACAAGCGCTAAATTCGGCTGGAAAGTAATGGTATTCTCGCGAAAAGTTTTTCTGATCCATTCCATAGTGAAAAGATCGTTTCTAGTAAGAGTTGTGCTTTAGCAACATCATAACTCTGAACTCTAGAGACTCTAAACACCCTTAACAGCACTCATACAAGGATGCGTAAACTTGCGATGAATATTATCACACTTGTGACAGTACAAGGATCAGACAAATAATTTATACGAGGTCTCGTATATAAATGGGATTTCCGAAAAAAAGGCATGCATCTGCAAACAGCCTCAAGTGCACTGTCGAAAAGGCTCAACTAAGTAAGTTATTTATAACCCGCCATTTTCAAAAAACGGAGTAAATGAAATAAAATAAATAGAACATATATAAAACACAGAAAAAGACACTTAATTTTCAATCTTCAGTATGACTATTCGTATGACTACATTATACTACTATTATACATTACATTATACTACTATTCGTATGACTACAGTATGACTATTCAGAACTGGTTCGTGATACGCAGAGGCGTATGATAATTTGCATACAAACTCTATAGCTAAAAAAAATATCTGTTCTTCATAAAATTTAACACGTAGAACACGTCATCACTGATTGTTCTTTTGGGTAAACACTTTTAAGGTGGCAGGCCGAAAGCCTTTTTCTTTGCGATATTAGTATCATCATGCTTTTAACGTCAAACTTGATTGGAAACCTCCGTCCTTTTGGCTTAGATAGAGACAGGCGAGTCAAAACAATTTGCCCTGTGCGATAATGTGTTCCAAAGTACCCCCCCACCCACCCACCCACCCCAGGACTGAACCCAAACGTCGCGCTTTAGGTAGGATTTTTACTGAAATTTGAATAGCAGTAGGGTTTTATCGCATTTTAAGGTCGATTTTTTACTGATATTTGAATAGCATTAAAGTGCCGGACGTGCCACAAGCAAAAAAATATTATTTATTTAATTGATTTAAAGAGTTTTGGTCTCTGTCCATCAGGAATTGGCTCTGGTCCATGAGGAAGCAACAAATTGTGGGAATTATCAAGACCTTTTACCTGGTTATCTGGAAGACTCTTATCTGTTCGCGCAATTTCCACCAATGATCTAAGCATGTCCGAGAGCTCAAGCTTGTCGATAACACCATTCTTGTCGTTGTCGCACATATCAAAGATGATCCTCAACTTGTCCTCAGTACGACCCTGAAAGAATAAACATCAAATATCCAAAAAAGAATTAAAAAAACGAAGAGCAAAGATGATCCTCAACCAAGTCCTCAGCGCGACCCTGAAAGAATAACCATTAAAAATATCCAAGAGTGACAGGAATAGAAAGAGGAAGAACAAACGCGATCACCAAAACAGAACTTATTGTGTGGTTCATAATCTCCCATTCCTTGTCATCCAAACCCCATTTTAAGAACAATCGCAGTTGATACAGAGATGGGCGAATCTGGATCCAGGATTCGTCCTTTTGGCCGGATCCGAATCTTCGGCTTGTCAAGCTGGATTCCAGATTCGGACTCGGATTCCAAACCCTCAAAACGAGTCCGCTCAAAATTTCTAGTCTATATTCTTCTAGTTTCCGTTTCCCAATTTTTACACACTGGGCCTAGGGAATACAACTTTTTTTGTCTCCACCACCAACCATCCCAGCCATCTCTCACGTTATCCGATTGCCTTAGATATCAGTGATTTTTGTCACCTCTGATTTTTAAACTACAACCTACGTATATGATTTGATTTTTGTTAAAGTCGGATTCGAATCCTTAGCATGAAATGGTGGATTCGGGTTCGGGATCGGATTCGTACCTAGAGTTGGATTCGGATTCGGATCCTTTCATGGTCGGATTCACCCATTTATGAGTTGATAATTCCCGGAAGTAAAAATCGAGAGCCTATTTTGTGCTGAAAGAAGCAAACACTAGAAGCGTTAAAGTCACTGCGGGTGCCTTTGCGAGGATAGAGTCTTAAACAGAAAGAGTCTTAAATTAAATCACGGGGATAAGAATGGAAGGAATGATTGAGGAGGCAAGAGCCGTGTATGGTGAAAAGGTGAAGTAGGAAGGAATTGGATGCCGGAAGGACGGTGATGAATAGTGGGAGGGAGTGGAAGGAGGGGGTTCTGGCCTTCTCACCATATATTCAAACACCTTGGCCGAGTTGGTCTCGGGTCGAAATATATTACTATTCTAACCCGGGAGCAACCCGGGCGAGGTCCAGTCCATTCTTTAGATGCATGGAAGAAGTGGAAGTAGGAAGTTTGGCCGAAAAAGAAAAAAGAAAGAAAGGATATCTAGTAAGGCCGGTACTTTAATAGCAGCGTTAAGCGGAAGATATGCGCGGTTTCAGCGCCCATGATTGCTTCAAGTAAGCCCTACTGTCGCAGTAAAGTTTGTCTAGGATCTCAATGCACCGAGAAACTCTTCTCGGGGTGAAATCCGGATGGTAGGATACCGCGACATAGGCTATGTTTCCCAAGAATATCCTTGGTTCGCAAAGAATCCTTCAAAATCTCTCAAATCGGAGTTATCTATCTTATCCGTGTACCCATTGCTTCGCAGCTTGTTCTTACACATTCCCTTCCTATCGTTTTCCCGCCAGATGGCGAAATTCGGAATATTAGTTTCTTTCCTCTCTTTTTTTCTATTTGACCTTTTGCTAATTAGACTTCCGTATTTATCCTAAACGCCTGTTTCTTTTTTCTGGGGACTATTTCTGTTCATTCTCTATCACGTGTCACTAAGGAAGAAGCATGTGTATGTGCAATTTCATGACGTGTCTTCAGAAGTATCCCAACTTTGTTGAACGACACATACATATTTAATCTGTGCACCCTTATTCAGCCACAGATTCACCATGTTCAACTGCTGACGAATAACGAAGTTTTGGTTTGCATTTGCGATCGGGGCAAAATGGGTAGTTGTTATGCTGTATAGTCTGAAGTACTGCAGGGCGCGGAGCAACCAGCTGGACAGCCCCACCCCATACTTGAAGATTGTCATCTCGGTAGTTACATCTAAGGCCTTTTTCCGCGACACAGTTGTGGGCCATACACTTCTGAGTGTTTGTCGCGGAAACACGATTGTGAGCCACACAGTCGAGCCACTAGTTGAAACTCGCGGAAACGCCGTTTTGTCCATTTCTTTGGCGGTGATTTCAAATATCAGAAAATAAAAATAAAATTCATGTAAACTCTCAATAAATAGAACTCCAGGATTATTTCCTTACCATTCTGTACATAAAGTATCCGCAGTCTTAAGTCTATATGCTTGAAAAAGTAGATAGATTTATTGTTTAGACACTATTTTGCTGCTTAATTTGAATTTCCCGCCAGAATCGAGCCACAAAATCGACAATCACCTCGCCAGTTGTTTGTCAAATTTGAGCCACAAAGCGAGCCACAAAAATCTTACTGGTCGCGGAAACACACTTGTGGGCCGCACAAAAGGTCGCGGAAACGAGAGATCCCAGTTTAGCTAATTTTTTTTTAGTTTCACATGCCGCTGTAATACAGAACGATGATTCTGGTGACATTGTCGTATCGGCCATTCTCAGGTTAAGACAAGTTGATGTCGTGCAGGTGAAGTACCAAAAAAGGCACTGTTTGAACTTTTCTCACCTGACTTTACGATGGCGCCATCTACTTTTGTTTATCTCGCAGCGCCAACTGTGATTCGTAGAACACTACATCTCAGGTCAGTGCTTCAAGAACCTTTTATTTTACCTAACCATAATAAGCGGAATAGACGCCGTAAATATTGCGACAAACATGCCCAGCACTTGAGCATGGAATCGCTGATACCTTTATGTGCGTTTGTTGATTGTTACGAAACTATAATTAGCTATTTCTAACGTAGTTTTGCGACTAAACCAATGTCTCGCTCTCATCTGAGAACGGGTCCAACAAGGAGAACTCCTAGGGGAGACCGGCCCACTTTTGCCACAGCCCAGGTCCGACATTTCCGTAACGGCAAAAATCCCATAATCAAGCATTTGAGCTGCCATCCAGTAGCGAAAGTTTCAATAAACTCAGAAGGATGTTCGAGCATGATTTGTAGATTTCATTCTGTAAGTTTTTTTTTTGTACTTCAAAACCAGATTTTGTCACAAAGGAAAATGGAAAAAGTCAATCCTTAACGTACAGATCAAAGATAACTCTGTTTCTCAGCATGGTTGTCTGCAACTTACCAACTATAATGGGGTGCATGTTCACCCCCATCTATTGAGCAGGACCGATTTTTCTCGAAAGAGGGAAAAGGCCATGTTCGCCAGCAAAACCCAGCCCTGGTTCACCACTCTTAGAATGGGTAAACATGACCTGGCGAACCTGGACAGTTAAATTTTCGCAGCAAACTGATTGGTTCTTCCTTCGTATTTTTTTGGACTTCACTACACAAACGAAGGATATTCCCATGTACTTCATGTTCAGAATGGTTGGATCAAGCCTTGATTCCAGCGAAAATGACAGCTTGGTTGGAAGTTCTTGTTCCCATGAAGATGACGATCCGACTGTGAACTTGTTGAAATGCTTAGGCATGAACTAGCTCCCATGCTTACTGATGAAGAATCTTGCACTTTGAAGTCACAGGTTGTGACAATATTAGGAAAATCCTCGATCTCAGGTGACACTCCGAAACTTGCTGAACGCCTAAGGTTTGCTGTGGGCCTTTCAGGACGTAAGATGGGATAAAACGGTTACTTGCTTTTGTAGATGCGTGACAAATATAAATCTGGAATAAAAACTAATCCTAGGGCTAATTTAGAGTGATAGGTGCTTTAATGAACTTGACCCAAGACGGTGGCGAAACGTGGGATAATTTGTGTCGAACGTGGACCAGGTTGGCCCTGGTTAGCCATCTTTGGATAATTTCCTTCTGACCCATTTTTGTGTTGCATCGAAAATTATTGGCTGTTTGCGATTTTTTTCTAGTAGGTAAACATATATTTCAGGACTTTCAGAATTATCAAAAGTCAAAAACTGTGTTCACAAAAAATTAAGTGCTGAAAAAGTGGCGAACGTGGGCCGGTCTCCCCTATGGCTGGTTCATGACTGCTAAAGATCCGGTTCGGTGGTGTTCTACAAGATTTGTGGTCGTCCTCACGAACGTCGAAACAATGAGCGTTCCTGGCTTCTCAGACTAGCGCAACAGGCGTCACACACACACACGTGCTGGGTAGGAGAGAGGTTAACACGGCCCCACAGGCTAGACCGGGTCTCAGATACTAGCCTCGTTTTTGTTGCACGCTGCAGCTCCACTTCTCGGCCGCTTCCGGGCTAATTCTTTCTACTTTCGTTTTTGCACTGCAGTGCTTCCGAGGAATACGGCAGTGCTTCTTGCGGATCGTGTACTTACTTACCGACCAAGTCCGTGCTTCCCTGCAAGGTGCTGCATCAACTAAGAAGAAATCGTGCGGGCAGTGAATCCAAGAACGCATCTTGTGCGGAAGCAAAGAAGTGCTGCAGCAGCGAAGCGGCAGCACTATTATAACAGAAACGAGGCTACTATCAACCACTTACCCTTGAGAAGAGGACAACTGTATCCAAAAACTCCTGGAAAGAAATTCGACCATCTCCATCCTTATCTACAATGTTGAACATCATCTTGACAAAGACGGCGTCTCCTTTCATTCCCAGTGCGTTGGCAAACTCGCCTCTCGACAGGGACGTTCTCATGACCTATAAGCGAAGGCATCTTCAACACCATTTACTTTAAACTTTACATAAGAAGACAGTGAACCTTAATCTCGGAGACCCTCAGCATAGTAGGACTGAAGGTACCTAGCAAATATTTTATGCAGGGCGGATAGTCCGCACTCAAGCCCTAAACAGATACTTAGCCCTTGGGGGAGCTCTTAGCCCTTAAAAACAAGTGTTCCCCGATGAAAAATTTGTAGCCTGCGTAGTTGTATGGTAGTACTACGAAAAAGTTGCATGTAATACTATGTAATAGCAAAGAATACTATCATTTAATGTGCCTCAGACTGGTCCAATCTTAAGTAGTAGTATCCAGTAGCATCCTGTCTTGCCATAGTAGCATCCAGTCTTGCTAATAGTAGCATGCAGTAGTATGCAGTAACACGGTAGCCTTGAAGTAGAAGCATGTAGTAGCATCAGTTAGTACTGCATGCTACTTTTTCGTACACCTTCGTACTACTATTTTGAGATAAATTTTTCATCGGGTTCTAAAGGGTGGGAGAGGATAATTGGGAGAGGATTAATTACAAAAGATTAACGTCGCTGAGACGAGGAAGAGTTGTATAGTTCCCAAGTAAGAAATATGGAATAAAAAGAAAAGATCAATCACTGACGCAGGAAATTCGCGACCGGCCCCAACACCGTTCAAACTTGTAAGCCCATCAGAACATTCGGGGCGGACTCTGTAGAGACAAAGCTTGATCTTCTCTTTGAAATTTGCCCTTCTCTGAGGAATCTCCCTTACTAAGCGACACTTTGACAGCTAAACATTTTAACTATCCTACGGATTTTACGGAAATGAGTTCACCAAATTTCACAAATTACTCCATTTCAACTGCGACACGTCCGGACTGAGAATCCGTGCGAATTCAACGGAAATAAGCCACTGAGGGGTAATTTTTTCAAAACTATTCTCTTAAGTTGAAGAAGAGATGCCACCCGTTGGGCATTCCGGAAAACACTGCGGATCCGGCTAATGCTTTATAAGAACCATGGATGGCCTTCCTCGAACCAACAACGGTCCAGTATCGATGCCCCATGTTCCAGAATTCCTCCACCATGTTCAGATTACGAGAGGACTTCAACCTAAATAACAGGACTCGCGAGAAACTTCAATGTTGTATCTCGCAAAGGATTTTAGTCTGAACCCGGCATTAAGAATTATCATCAAGGTTGGGTTAATTTTTAGCCCTAAAACTGCAAGGCCACAGGGTGGATTTTGGGGGCTATAAATCGATGCTGCATAGATCTATGCATTTTCTAAAGTAGGACCTTTTATGGACATTTACACACATATAATAGTAGCCGAGCGGAGCGAGTCCCTGTCAGGGTGCCTTACGCTTATTTAAGGCGGAATGTTACGCATCTATATTACTTCTATTCTTATTTCTATGTATCCTTAAGTCTACGACTGCTAGGTCTATAGCGTGTTTCGGCAATATGATAGAAAAAGTTATTAGTTTAGTAGAAAGTCGGTAGGATATTAAGTTAAGAATGTGAGGTTGTTTGTTATTTGCGAATTGTTGTTGTTTTGTTTTTCTGTATATGGCTTAATAGCTTTCAAATACAGATATATATATATATAAATATATATATATATATAAATATATATATATATATAAATATATATATATATATAAATATATATATATTATCTTAACATGCTTTATGTCGTGTATATACGAGCAATGAATAATCGATTTATAGCCCCAAAAAGCTGCCATAAGGCCTCGAACGCTAACCATGATTACGTCATTGGTGACGTCTTCCAGCTTCCTTTTCTCTCCAGGCTTGAGTCCGAAGGTCAACGCATAAGCCTCCCGGAAGAAATGCTCAAGACGTCTCTGTCGGCGCTCCCGGGTTTCAGCGTTCGACAACATCTGCTCTCGGTAGGTTGACACGATCTCAATCGACTTCTTGAAATTCTGAAAAGAGACCAAATAGGAGAAGAGAACTTGAGGAGCTTGACACCAAGTTTGCTCGCTCCCTGCCGCTCAAATCGGCTGTCAAAAGTCTTTGCGAAGCAGTGCATAAATTTTGCAATCAGGAATCGTTACTCGAATACCAAAGGCTCTTTATTCTAAAGTTGAAAGTTCCCTTTTCTCTTGTTGACCTTTCAAGAAAAAAATGTGGCCTTAGTTCTCTATTTTGTGCATGACCTCCGTAGTCTGACTATCCGCTGGATGGATAGTTGCCGGATTTTCACGGGGTTTCGCATTTATCATGTGGGTTTCGAGGTCAGGATTATATAAAGCACAAAATTTGCCAGACAAGCCCAGGGGTCTTACATATCTGCCACCTAGGTATGGAAAAAGTAGCAAAATCCTTTTGAATTGCCAAAGCTCGTCAAGCAGATACGGCGCTGCTAGAGCCTCACCTGGCCACCTTTAACTGTTTCCTGGCATTCTCGAATCCATCACTATCCGCCACCTAGGGAGGGTGAAAGCGAAAACGTTGTCGTTGCCGACAATGATGTATTCACTATCGTAAGAAGATCACGAGAGATGTCTAAACTATCCTAACTCTGTGTATACTTGAGATGTATCAACAGTTCAAGCATTTACACCAGTCGAACCATTAAAACCCTAAAATAATTTGTCACTGGAAACCCCCGGATTAACGGTCTAAATTAGATCGCCACCTGATCACCATTAACTATTTCCATGCATTCAAAGCCGCGTTCGATCTAGCCTTCGTCTTGGTCCTGTCTCAGTCCTGTCAGCCAAACACCGTTTAATTTTATCAGTCGTGTCGCCTTAACGCCGATTTATTTGCCCTGTCAGATGACAGTTAGTTGTCATCGCACTCCCTGATGAAGACGCGACGAATCATGACTTGATCTATGAGCAAGTCTCGGCCCTGTCTCAGGTAGATTTCTCGACTGCGTTTTGTTTGTGATACTTGTCCGCAGAATCATTCACCTGACAAGGCTAAATAAACAGCTTAAACCTTGACAAGGCAGTGATAAGAAGACAGGACCGAGACAAGGAGTTGAATCGAACGCGGCTAAAATCCGCAACTATCCGTCACCTAACAGCAGTGACAAAGTTATCTTAACCGGCAATAGATGTCTCCACTATCCTAAGACTTATATTGGAAATTTATTTTATATTGGAACTCGCTTATATTGGAAATTTACCGACAGTTCGATTACTCAATACTAGTTGAACCTTTACCAACATCTGAAGAAAAAAAAAGCACGAACTTGTAGTCATTATAAAATAGCTATTTCTTCTGTTCAAACTATGAAGTCAGGTCTGTACGTACAAGTCGAGCTCTAATCGAAAACAAAAATATTAAACAGTATCCTCGAACCTCGTTCAGTCTTCCAACATCACTTGAGTTCATTAGACGAAGCGACGTGCCGTCCGAGGGCGGAGCCCGAAGCGAACCGAGTTACTCCTGGAGACTCTCCACTGGACCGATTAATGACCCGGAAACAGACGCGGAAAGTCCGGGAAGTGATTGGCTCGTGTGTCAGCCAATACTACTGGAAATGCCATAGGTCAATGCTACCGGACAGCCTGTCACGAAACGCGAATCAAGAGTTTTTAAGACGCGTGACCAAATCCGTTCCGGTACCGCTTGTCTATCCGGTCATATTTCCAATCAAATTAAATGTTATCGTTCGAACGTGACGATAAACACTTCCAATGCAGCATCTTGTTAGATCTGTGTTTGTAATTTTTAGTATCCTATAACTGTAGTTGTATCTAAGTGGCAAAACGTGAACCATAATCCGTCCAGTGTTTGTCGCGATTGATAACTCACTTTTGTGTCACTTTGTGTTTTTAGGTTAATACCCTGTTGTTCCGTTAAGTAGTAAAGAATAATGGCAAAAGCTGGTAGGACACCTAAATAAACATAGAAATGAAAGGAGAGCTTACATGCATGATGGTTTCTAGCTTGGTCAAGAATTTTTTTCGTGTAGTAAGGGAGTCAAACTCGAGGACCAAGTCGTAGTCGTTCGGGACTCGGACAAGGACCATAGGTTTCTTCCGCACATCTTCCGTGATCTCAACTGTGAGAGTATCGGAGTTCTTGAAGTTGATGGTTCGCAGCTTCTCTCCTTTACGATTCACAAGATTGAGATTCTCCTAAAAATGACACAAATGTTAAAGACACCTGAATGATGAGTACCAAGTATCATCCCTATCTGTATGACTTCCGTTAACATTGCCTGCAGTAAACCCATTCCAAATACGAAATAGTGTTTCCAAACTATGATTTTGCTCCATTTTGCATCTGTCGTTATTTCAGTACCGAACAATTTTAGAAATGAACAAATGTCTCCAATCAACCCTTCTTCTGGAATATTTTTTAACCAGTTAAGCCCAAACGCCTATCTAGAAGAAATTCCAATACGGTCCGGCCAGCGCTGTACACGATTTGAATGAATTGTGCTTTTTGTCTTGGAGTCTGCATGTGCAAACCTCCAGAAACGAACATCCCTATTTTGAAAACCACACGCTCGGGAGAAGAATGCTCTACGTGGCCATGTCTGTAAATGCATTCTCCATGGTGTGTTCAAGTATGGCTTCATTGTTCAGGTGTCCTTTAATCCCAGAGCTGGTGGACTCGCTGGACTCGTCTCGAGACGCCTTTTTCAAGGAGTCGGACTCTTTCACGGAGCTGTCCGTCCGCCAGCGCTGACCGTCTGCCAGAGCTGTGGACTCGGACTCCGGACTCGTCTCGAGACACCTCGGGACGGGGACTTGTCTCGGACTCGGACTTGCTGGACTCGCAGCAGCTCTGGTTAATCCCCTAATGGAGATATAGTATAAAATCGCTTTTCGTCTCCAATTTTTTCTCAGAAAGTTATTTGCCGAAAATGGATGAAACACATGATGCGAAGTCTTTCCCCTGCTTTGGAATTTCCCGCAGAAAACCTCTTACAGAAGGCTGTTACAACTCCCATGACCTGTTCGGTCGGAAGCCGGGGTACCAGCACAACTAGAGCTAAACATTTCTCAGGTCGAGCCCAGAGGTGGTTGGCAAAGAACGAACGGACTTCAGCTTGCCGGATCCTCTTGACGCTGCGGATTAACTTTTTTCTAAGATTTCAAAAAATCCTTCGAACCACCCTTGGAAGGGTTTTTTGTTCTAGTTCTGGTTCTGTTGTTGTTCTCTCTTTTTATTTTTTGGTTCATTATTAGGTTAATCGGTTAGAAGTTAGTTTCGTGTTGTTTTTTGTATGGTATTATGTCTTTCCGTAAATTAAATATCCTTTGAGCCCAAGCTGACGTTGAAACATTGTTTGAATAATTGTTTCCGTAAATTACTTTTTCCTCTTTTTTGTATTTTCTTTCTCTTTGTGAGTGTATGATGGGTCATATATAAATTAGTATTTTTATTATTATTATTTACTTCTAAAAGAGGTTTCTCCTGGGCCAACAACGCCACACGCGTCGGGACTCGGGATTAAATTCTTACCTCGAAATACGGATTTTCCGGAAGTCTTCTTAGAAGCTTTCAGAGTAGCTTCCATGTAGTTTAGCTCTGTTTATAAATACGTAGCCGAGATCACATCACAACACAACAAGACAAGCCATCGCAGAGATTTGAACTAGCTCTCTAATGAGCATCACAAAATTTGAAAAGAAAATAACTTTTTCAAAAGTCATGACCAGTCATTGCAGTACACAATAATTTGTTCTAAAATAAGCAAAAAAAAAACTTTTGTCACCAGTCATGACGACGACTGAAAATACCTGACGCAATCTGCTGCTCACACGACAAAGGGAGTCAGCGTTTTCGGCGTCCTTGCGATTACAAGACCGTGCCGGAAGCGCAACGATTCGAGTTCTTTAACAACATGGAAATATTCAAGCACCAGTGAAAACTGTCTAAAGTCTGAATTAGCTGTCTACCTAATAGTTGTTTTGAAACTATTTTCTACTCCGCAAGACCCTCCTGCATTTAGCGGGTAATAAATCAAACTATTTACTATTATTATTTATTTTTTAATAAGGGAGGGGTACGGTGTTTACCCGACCTGCCCTAAGCCCAACGCGTCCAGCGGGGAGTCGGTTCGCTTGCCTTCTCGTTTGGGAAACGATGGGATGGGTGACGGCGCCCGAGCACACTTGGCCGAGCTTGGTCACACTTGGCTCATTTCCTGGCTTTTCGGGTTGCAAAAGTAGAAAAAAGAAAAAGAACAAGATACAACTAACTCTGAACGTTGTCGTTTTAAATTCAGGAGATCAATTAGAGCAAAACAGCGTGTATAATTATGTTACAGGAACCCTAATTGACCCCTAATTGCAGTCTGCTCATCATCCCCAAGCTGCCACAAAGCCCATCATATCTCACGTCCCCTAGGGATTTCAGTTGTTTGTCGAATAGGCGGCTTTTTGAGCCCAGTGTGACCAAGCTCCTGGCGGAATGACAAAAGGGAAAACATGAAAGCGGTGTTCGAGATGGAAAGGCCGACTTTAGATGACAAAATGACTGTCCTGTAGAGGCTAACTGGAAGGGACTCATCGATTTCCGACAACCTGTGTCCCTCTGGAGATGAACGAAAGCATTCGCAGACCCTATGCTACGTCTTGTGTTGGACAGTCAGCTGTTTACTCAGTAGTCCCTCTCCTTGGGCCGCAAATAACGTCTAATCATTTAGGTTAAGTTTGATGTTTGCCACCAAAAATATATTCACATTAAATTTTTTACTGACAATAGTAGTGTTTTCCTGCCAGTTTACGGACCCTAGGTATCCTGGCTTTCAATCCAACTATAGTTGAATTGAAAGCTAGGACAGGGTTCTCCGGTATACCGGAGGGTATTCTAGGCTGCTCCGCTATACCGGAGAAACAGATCCCCTTGAACAAATTAATGCTCATGTTATGCAGAGACACAGCTGAATACCGAGATTCTTGAAATCCATATCCAAACCTAGACACCTTAACTTCAACCCAATACTCAGCTTTTGCTTCATAACACCCTCTAGTGTGTCCTACCGTCAAGATGAGATAAGATTCCGGGCATTTTATAGAAATCTAGCCTACATATTTTTAGAAACTGTATCCTCAGCATTATTATTACCAACAAGAGCTGGAAGCTCATATGGCACTTGCAAGGCTGGGTCAGAGGATTAAAGTAGGAATTCGTCAATTCGTGTGTTTGTTGTGATCATTTGTAAGCAAAAACCTTGAAATAAGAATGGTCATGGGTCCTTGGAAATCAAGAGAATGTATTGTTCGTAAAAACTATTATATTTGTGCATTTGCCGTGATGATGCGCACTTTAAGGGCGCTAGAGATTCATCTGTAATGAACACTCTTGAAGCACAAATGATGACAAGCTCATTGGAATCATGGAAATGTATATTTTGCTCAAAATTATTGTTTGTATTTTAAGAAATTCAGTTGTAAGCAAACCCTTGAGGCAAAAAATATCATGGGTCCTTGGTGATCATGAATATATATCGTTTGGTTAAAGTATTTTTTTTACTTTTCGGTGAAGAAACGCACTTTAAGGGTGCTAAAATTAGTTTTTGAGCAACACCCTCGAGTTAAAAAGTATATGTCTTGCAAGGAATCTGCCATTTTCAGTTTATTTTTATGTACTTTGTGGTTGTGATTAGTACTTTAAGGGATGGTCGGATCTGAGAAGTGACAATTTCTAAGCCGATCGTGTCAAGTTTATAATGTTCAAGCCAAGTTTTATCGCCCTAGCACATTTGGAAGTACCTTAATTCGCAATCACCGAAATTCCGCCCCCCCCCCCACCAACTCCCCTCACAGTGCCCGAACCCGGTCCGGTTTGGTCACTGACGTATATAATTCTTGTCCTTGTTCTTCCCACCAAGTTTCATCCCAATCGCTCCACTCTAAGCTTGTCACAAGATTTCCGGCCCACCCCCGACATTCATCGGATCCGGTCCGGACTTAAACAGGACGTCCATGACACGAGGTATTTCCAAATATCAAGTTTCGTTAAGATCCGACAATTCGTCCGAACGTTATGCATGCCTCAAGATTCCAGTTTCCCCCTCCCTCCACTCCCCCACGATGGTTGGGTCGGAGAACTGACTATTTCTAAGCCAATCATGTCAAGTCTCTAATGTTCAAGCCAAGTTTCATCGTCCTAGCGCATCTGGAAAACCTTAACTCGCGATAGCCGGAATTCCGGACTCCCCCCTCTGATTCCTCCCACAGTGCCCATATAAGATCCGGTTCTATCACTGACGTATCTAGTTCTTGTGCATGTCCTTCCCACCAATTTTCATCCCAATCGCTCCACTCTAAGCGTGTCACAAGATTTGCGGCCCCCCCTCCGACTCCCCCCCCCACATTCATCGGATCCGGCCAAGACTTTAAATGTGTCATCCTAGACACGAGGTCTTACCAAATATCAAGTTTCGTTAATATCCGATCACCCGTTCCAATGTTAGACATTCCCCAAGATTCCGGATTCCCCCTCCCTCCACTCCCCCACGGTGGTCAGATTGTGAAGTTGACTATTTCCAGGTTAATCTGGTCGGATCCCTGACTTGCCTGCCAAGTTTCATTGTCCTAGCCCACCTGGAAGTAACTTAACTCCGTATCATCGGAATTCCGGAACCCCCCTCCACAGTTCACGAATCCGGTCCGGTTCTGTCAATGATGTACTTAGGGCTTATGCTTGTTCCTCCCACCAAGTTTCATCCCGATCGCTCCACTCTAAGCGTGTCACATGGTTTCCGGTTCCCCCCTCCGACTCCCCCCACGTTCATCGGATTCGATCCGGACTCGAAATGGGAAATCTGAGACATGACTTTTTCACAAATATCAAGTTTCCGATATCCAAATATCAAGATCGGATCACCCATTCAAAAGTTACGCATGTCGCTAAATTCCGAATTCCGGCTCCCCTCTCTCCCACACGATGGTCGGATCGAGCAAGTGACTATTTCCAAGTTAGTTTGGTCGGGTCCCTAATATGCCTGCCAAGTTTCATCGTCATAGCATATCTGGAAGTACCCTAACTCGCAAACACCGGACTGACCGACCGACCGATGGAAAAATGATCGGTATATGGCACTTGGCCGGAAGGCAAGTACCATAAAAATGGTTGTGCTACATAGCACTACGTGTCAAGCACGAAACATAAGAATGGAAGAAGACATCCAAAATAATTGTAAGGACAAATTTTTGCAAGTTGAAAAAAAAACCTCAAGAATATGCCATTGCTAATTATTCACAGATGATTCACTAAGCTCATGGAAGGAATTTACGAATTTGGCACGCGATCGGGAGAAAAGATTGGCAAACGATGAGCTAAGGGGTTAGAGACTCAACAATTAACAACCTGAAAGAAGAACGTATCAGGAAAATGCGGTACAGTTGGGGAAGACGTGGAGTTTTTTTAATCCGTCTTTAAGATTGGAGGTTTACTTACTGGCTGCATAGAAAGGCCCTATCCAGGGAGGGGAAGGGGGTTCACCCCCCCCCCCCCCCCCAAACAAAAAAGGTAAAAAGATAACATACAAAAATAATCGTTTCTTATAGCGTTTAACCACTGATCTATGTTCTTGTTTTACTGCTGGGTACGGATTAGCTCCGACCAGCGGGGAGACCCCCCCCCCCTGAAATTTACCCTATGCGATTGGCTAACGGCCCTTATTCTCTTCAATCGAAACAATCCGCGAAATCATGATTACCCAGTCGATTCAAGACTCTTTGGCGGTACAGAAGTCGAAAACTTATCCTCCCATCTATCAGCAACACGACAACAGCCAGCGAGTCTATTCTGATCTAGACAGTTACCCATTCCCGCTTCGTCACAACGATTGGCATTCCCAGCGTTGTAAATATCTTCTACCACGTAATTACGCTTGCGAATGCAATTCATCTGTCGTTATATGTACTAATATAATATGAGCCTCTATCAATCAAATATGTAATGTGTGACCATGAAGGCAGTCCAGAGCGGTTGCGAAAACAGCAATTAAGGATCGGATATGCAGATTGTCTTTGGGCGTTGCCTGCTAGGAAGAGAAAACGCGGCCAAAGAATGGTTCAATTTCGGGCAAAGAATGTGTTGACAAAAAACGGGGTCACGTGTAGTTAGGTAATAATCACCATTCAATTATTTTACGAAAAATTCAACAGAAAGTGTACGATTGCCAAAGAACGAGCATTCTGTCATTCACTGATATGCTAACAGTGTAGCACAACGAAAGCAACGTAGGTGCCTTTTTCCTTATTTTCAAATTTCTCACTTTTCCGACGACGATATTTTAATTAAAGTGTACGGAAAAAAAAGCATTCATATTCACTGCTAGAAGGTTCATAAAATATAACACAGGGATTCGTGGTTTCAACAGATAAACTTACGATGTTAAATCCTTCTTGAGCCCAAGCTGAACGTTTTTAAGACGTCACGCTTTAAAACGCTATGCATACAAGAAGAGCCGAAACATAGTCGAAAAACATCTGCTGACTTTTTTGTTTGTCATCATGATATTGGAAAAGTCAGCAGATGCTTTTCCGGCGTTTGGCTCTACCTGGTAATGCTTGTTACTCATAGCGTTTTAGCCGAACGTTTGCAAAGTCATAACAGATAAAATCCCAAGTGTTATCCGTTAAAAACTGCGCATCCTTGTGTTATCTGTTATGAAATTTCTAACGGTGTTGTTTCTCCACATTCTCGATCCTGCTTTTCGGATTTTGCGCAAAGGGTGCATCTGCTTTCAGTTAGACACGACACTACCACAACAAATTTACAGCTTCAGATTTCCCTGACTCTTACTCCACCAGAGCATCAAATTATCCCCCGACAAGCTCACGCCTACCACAACAAATTTACAGCTTTGTTTTCACCCAACTCCATGTGGAGTTGGGTGAACCCCCCCCCCCCCCCCCCCTATGCTTCATAGCGCCTGAGGAACATCCCAAGCCGACAAGTCCAGCAAAATTTGTCTTCACCATAATATTAACCAAAGCCTCGTTTTCAATCGCTTCTCGCCAAAAAGTCCCTGTTCTCAAATCTATTAGCTCAACGCATCGACCCACTAAATGAAATATTATATCCCCCTCTCGTGAAACACATTATTTTGTTGTTTTGTTTTTTCTTGGACGTGATTTTGATTTGTGATAGTTGCTATTGCCAGTTGGCCTTTTGCACTAAATATCATATCATAGGGCAAAAGTAAGGACCAGAACTCAACTTGACTTTCCCTGCAAACTTTCTTCTTTGTCCGTGAGGCGGTGGACGTACGTCACGTGTATTTCCATTCTCTGTTGCTTGATACAAACCATATTCATTTTTGTTGAAAAGGTAGTCCATAAACTAACCTCCGACGAGACTCATAATATGCTGGTTAGGTTATTTCATTACAGTCAGGCGTTTGCCGGGGCAGAGCAAAATAACACTAGGGAGTAGCGCCAAGACCTATGCTTTCCATGCTTAGCGAACGAGCCATGCTCGTAGCGCCGCCCACTAGGCTTCCGGTATTTAAACAGAGAGAGACTTGCGGGTTTAGAAATTTCTGGTAAAGCTAAGATGCGGTCTGCACACATCGAGGAAACAGGGAAGGTTCTATCTTTATTTTTTTGCTGTGTTCAAAATATGAAGTTATTGGAGCCAGTGCTGGTGCACGACTGACAGAGTTTCAGTAGGGACGTTCTCTATCGCTAGTGGTGCTAGTGTCGCTGATAATTGAGTGTGTGTCACTTTTTTAAATTTTTGGTACTACTCCCTAGTGTTATTTTGCTCTGTGCCGGAGAGTACTGGCCAACTGAGCAAGCTGGTACTGGCGACGCCAGGCGTGGGGCGGTGGGCAAAAGTAGGTCGGCAGGAATATCTGGTGAACGAGCCACGGTCTTGTGTTAAATATTGTTCTTTTGGTTTTCATTCTTGTTAGCTTTTCAACAATTACCTTCATCGCAAGTCGTTTTTCCAACTTGACCGGCTTTGAGCCTGAAGAGGAAGACCCTTGCCAAGAAGGGCCGAAATATAGCTCTAATAAAATTAAGCTGACGTATCCATTTTGCACTATCAAATACCTTTCTCCCAAGGGCCAGTTGAAGATGAGTTGCGTGAATCTTAACATGCTTACCTCCGGTCCAAATTTGAACTTGACAAGACGTTTGAAATTCTGATGGAGCCACTCTTTGACGTACATCTTGTCGCTAGACTTGCCATTGTTGTTCTCCTCATTCTTCACTTTCAGCTTCCTCCGCCTGGAGTTCTGCAACTTGACGACCCCGTAGGCTATTCCCGCGATGGCGACAGGAACGAAGATCAAGAGAAGGATGGAATAGATGTACGGCACCTCGCTGCCCTGAGAGCAAGAATGTGAGAGAAAAATACGATGTCGTGGTACCCGTAACAAGAATCCCGTTGACGTCCGCAAACGCGCATACAATGCCCCTGTGGCTAATGCTGTGGGAAGATCATCAGGACCGGGGTTTTCGCAGACTAGAGTTCATGCCAAGATTCGGCACCATCTTCACTTCCGTATCGAAAAGTTGCTCTTTATTCAACTTTATGTCGAGCCTGGAAAACCTGACCGTGCACCCGCACCCTTAGCAGTGTTGCCACTTTTCTCGGACCAACCTGTGACTTTTGTGTGACCTGCGACCTGGGCAGCAAAAATCTGTGACATTCTGGCGCCTACGAAGCTGGGTCCTTTTTACCAACTATTAACGAGAAATCTCGCTTTATCATCTTCATAATTAAATAGCTCAACTTTTTTGGTTAATTTTTATGTTTGCTGGTAAGGAACTGGTCGCAGAATTCTAGCTCGCTTTGTCGAAGAAGTCGAGAATCTGTGACCCTGTGACAAATCGCAAAATTCTGCGACCAGTGGCAACACTGACCAGAAGGCCTGACCATACAGCCATAAAGCTGAAAAAGCGAAGTATGTCTAAAGTAAAATTTTCCAGACATCGCGAACCTAACAACGGCTATGTGCTTATTCTGTTCTTGATACGGGTTAGCAACGTGTAAAAGCAGACGGACCAGGATTCGTTAACGAAGACAAGTTTCAGTCGGCTTTGCGACGAACCATACATCCCTGTATGGTACAGTGAAAACAAAACTACTCCTTCCCTTCAAACGCATATACGAAAAGAAAAACTCAGAAAATAAATTACTGGCAACACTGATACATCTAAAACAAGAATGAGCACCCTTGTTGGCTTGTTGCTATAAAGCAGTGGTTCCCAACCGGTGGTACGCGTACCCAAAGGGGTACGCGAGACCCTTTCAAGGGGTACGCCAAGGTAACAAAATCAGTTTAGTCTGTAGCTTCAAAACTTGCCTAACTCACTTTTGATTGCCGAAAGTCTAGTATTACCAGTAGAAGGCAGAGGCATCAGTAGCCATAATGTTTTTTGGGGGCCCGGTATTTTTACTGACTGCTGGTTGGTCATTTTTACCAAACTTTTCTTTTGCGAAAAATCGCGGCGCTTCTTCTTAACCGTCCATGGCCGACCACTTTGGTGCTGTTCAGGGTTACGAATTAAGCTAACGAAAATGTTTGCGATGCAGCTTGATAAAAGCATGAAAGACATCAAAAATCCAAACACAGAATCAGGTTGACTGGACAAAATATTGCCGTTGCCGAGGCAGTTACTGACATCGAGCCGAGATTTGACAAAATTTTAGCTACAAGCCTCACGTGCCTCATTTTTTTGTATTTCATTTATGATAATAAATATCTTCTTTTCACGTTCTGAAAAAGGGGGTACGCAACCTTTTCAACCCTTGATTAGGGGTACGCGGTACGGAAAAGGTTGGGAACCACTGCTATAAAGGGTGCGCAGAATATCTATTGCCCCAAACTCCCAAGCCTCCACCTCCTGGGGATTCAAAGTTCTTTCATACGATGAAAACCGCATGAACACCGGCAGGATGATAAGCAAAGCCCGCGCGTGTACAGACGGGGGCGCTTCGTAGAACTATTTTATACGTTCGTCATAACCAGGGCTAAATGAAAAACAATTTCGAAACCATTTAATTTTGTGGAGGATGTGAGAGGTCCATCTGTTACTGCTGCACTGGCAACATCATACCTGAATGGAGTCCGATATGTACAAATATTTATCTAATCTAATCTTAGGCTCGTTGCTCAAATTTGCTACTTATTTTGTGTCGTCTATCTACCCTGTTTCAACCAGGTTTATATACCTTCTGTTTTTGACAAATACATAAATCTGTTTGTAAAAAAAAACATTTTTTTTTATAAACAAAGACCCACGGTGTGGCATTTTGGTCTCAATGGAGATCAAAACGCAGGTATCGACAGAATTCAAAAACGCGCTCTCCATATCATCCATAAAGGCCCAAAAGTACCCTACGCTCTTCTCCTAAGCACTTACAAGGTCGATACCTTGGGAAACGGAGACTGAACCCTTGAGATCGGTAAAAAAAAAAAAAAAAAAACTTTTCCATCCCCAGTACAACAATGTGTCTAACACGGTCCCGAAATTCTAACCAGTAGTGGCTAGACACAACCTTAACCAAAAAAAATTTATACTAAGGATTGTCAAAATTCTCAGTAGCCTTTGAACATTTTTGAGTGCCTTTCAGTAAGTAATTTATTTATAACCTGCCATTTTGAAAAGGCGGAGTAAATAAAAATTAAATGTATTAAATTTAGCTGTAATATTGACAACAGTATATACCTGACAATGTTCACCAGTTTTAGTTTGGTTGCCACGCAAATGTGAGTGAATATAGTACTATTTTTCTATTCCACAACCTTTGTTGATGTTTAAATTTTAACTGAAAAGTCAGCTTATTTTTACATCTGATATTTAATACAATAAAATATTTTGACCCAGCTAAGGGATTTTGTATTTTTCCACCCGAGGCTCTAGTAATAACGTTTACAATGTGCGCCGCTTGCACGACAACCCAAAACTGATCCAGACGGGGAGAATTTGAACTTCGAAAAAAAAGCCTGCATTTCCAGGATTCAAAACTCGCCCGGAAAAATCACGGCTGAAGAAAGTAGGAAAATCATGTTAAGATATGTCTTGCAAGGACTCTGCCATTTTTAGTTTATTTTTCGGCAATGGCTTACCTTTGTAGTTGGTGAATACTTCAAGAATAGAGGGACAGGTGCATAAAGGGACCACAAATCCAAAAGAACAAGTTCATTCGATGAAATCGATTATGTTTTGATAGCGGACAAACGGATTAATGCAATTTTAAGGGGGTTTCAGGCATATTTAAGTGAATAAGCGATGTGTGACTCTATTCGGTTAAACTTTAATGGTGTTATCTTTTCGTATATATAACACTTAAATGTTACTGAGTAATTACTGATTACTGAGAAAATGTTGATAGCATTCGACACGACGATACACATTCTGATTGCAAACACATTTTAGAAAATAAATACTAACCACTTGGTAGTTCAAACTCAACAATCTGATTATTTACCCAGCTTCCCCTAGGACAATCTCATTAGGCTTTAGCATTATCAATTATGTCGGGTTTGTTTTAACTGCTCATCAAGTGAAAACACTAAACGCTACAAACAAGCTGATCACGGAGACCCAAATTTAAAGCAGCACAAACGGGCAACAAAACAGGCAAGCATTTAACCTCGATACAGATCAAATTCCCGATAGTTAAACAATAATGGAGTCACCGACAACGCAACAATTTGCCATAAATCTATCAAACTCCGTGTCTTCACGCACCTCAAAATAATCGTATCCAGTGAGATAATTGCAGGGTTCCAGCTGGCTCGCGTTGAGCTGATGAGGCTGCGGGCAAGGGTCTCCGGCGTTGAAAAAGAACACTTTCTCTTGAATGGCATCGGCGGGAATGTTGGTGCTGTTGATTATGATGTCGTAAATTCGGATGCTGCGGATCTCGGCGACTTCTTCCTCTGTGAACATTCTGAAAGGAAACGGAGAAAGTAAAGCGCAGTTTCAACTAGGTTAAAATTTAGGGTCTTCATCCGAATTTCACTTCACTTGTCCAGAAACTGTCTGAAATGGTTGCTCCCCCCCCCCTCCCGCAAAGAGAAATGCGATCTCAATGGTAACTTAGCTTCGGGTTTTTCCCGTGCGAGGGTTTCTCGATCGCACCAGAAGGCTTCGTCCGTGAGCAAATTTTTGAAAATAAACTGAACTGAACTGAATTGAAACTTTTTCGACATAAAAATGTGAAGAGATATTAAATAAAATGGATTATAAGTGTCAGTCTGAAGGGACCTTGAAACGAGGAACCACTTTGCTTTAGTCGGTTTGCGGTGTGGAATTCAGATTGGAAATTCTGATGAGTTGACGAACTTTGCCACTGTTTGGAATCTGATTTGTTAGCGAATTTCGGACCTACTTAGTCACAACTAAACGAAACGTGGTCTGAAGGGATTTAGGCTGAAGCAAAAGATATTTTGATTACCTTCTAGGCAGAATTTTAGGCAGCTAGGCAGCTATCTAGGCAGAATTTTACCTACACTGCAAAAAAAAATCTTGCAGTATTTGCTACTGAGATTAATCTTGTATCTAAAAAGATAATCTTATCTCGAATTCGGATTAATCTTATCTCAGTAGAGATAAGATTAATCCCAGTAGAAAATACTGCAGTCAACTTTAATCCTTACTCGGAGAAACTTTTTACAGTGTAGGGGTAAAATACTCCTCCTATGAATCTAGCCTAACTGAGGGTCTCCTCCGAAAGCCCACAGTAATTACGGTATCTGTTTTCTCGTCACAGATTGTTGGTCAGACGAAGGCAACCGACGTGAAGTCAGTGCGTCAAGAATTCCGGTGTTAATTAGACCTTCCTAAAGAATCCGCACAGAAAAGGTACAAAAGGGAAAAAAAAGAAAAAGAGTCAGTCAAGGTTGTGCTTCTCAGGCGGAAACATCACTCGCGGCGACGAGTGCTAAACGCTTAATCACCTACAAAAAGAAACGTCCGCGTGGCAATAGGCATACAGCACATTTTTCAAAATAAACGAAGTACTTATTGCACGGTCTGTTGATGAAACATATGGATTGGGAAAGAACATTAGCGTACTTATCATGCTGAAATGCAAGTATTGGTTGTTTTTGTTTGTTTTTTTTTTTGGGGGGGGAGGCAATATAGAGCAACAGCTTTAGCCTACTGAGTGCAGGGGGGAGATATTGCCGTAGCCAGATAACAATGAAGACAACAATATTACTACGCGGGGAAAAACACGAACAACTTCGGCGGCATCCCAAACTGGTGTGTTATGACTTCCTTGATATTGACAGTTCTGGTTTTGCCGGGTAAAGGAAAGAAAACTGACGGCACACACAACTGCCGTCCGTAGACTGCTAGTGCCGACTCCCTGGTAGTTTAACCCGCTTTAAATGTGCTAATCCGGTGAGAAGACGATCGGAAGAATCGACTTAGCTCGTATTTCTCGCCTATACCAGCAAATCGAACAACTCAATCAAAGAGGTGTATGGGTATAACAATTTCCGGTTTTCCGGTCGACCTATTGGTCTGCAAAACGAAGCGAACTCATAAAATCACACTGTTACACCCGACACTTCAATCACATTGATAGTCTCAGGTTCTGAATTTAGTAGGCCTACCGAGTTTTCTCGTATTTCAGCCAAACGACACTACTGAGCAGAAAACGAACAGCCTATCTTAATTCAACATGCACCTTAAAGTCAACCACCCACTGAATCTCCGACACGAAAACTATCACTTATTCTGATTCAGCGTGTTATTTACATTTATAAAGACCGATAACCAGATAAATCGGGCAATTAAGGATCGTTTCCGGTTATGACCGGACAAACACCATCTACATCCGTCTGAAGCAAGAAGATAATTCCTGGTTCACCACGTCCCCCCCCCCCCCCCCCCCCGTCTCCATCGTCCATCAACGTGGATTCACAGTTAAAACTAGAGTTAGACTGAGTATCCCTGTATTACCATCTCACTGGAATCCTTAGTTGTGTTTTTGCCGATACCGTGGTATCTGATACCACGATCTAAAGTCGTTTTCACAGTTACCGTGGTATCTGATAAACACGGTCAAAAGGCGTTTTTGCAGTTATCGTGGTAACTGATATTCAGATACCATGGTCCGACCGTGGTATCTGAAAAGTCAAAGTTACCCCACCCCTAAATGTTTAGGACCATCAGCGAGCTTGACGTCATTCGTGACTATGAAACAAGTTCCATTAAAGTATCCCAATGCCCCTGAGAGTTACCGTGATCACAGACAACGGACGGGAAGATCTAAGATGCCATGGGTATTCCATGCCTTTGTTTCAGATCCCCAAAATGTAGAAAGTAGCTTAAAAGGTTGGCATTTCATAAACAGTCACGAGGGATGAGATGAGAGACAAATTTAATATAATGGAATTTTACAAAAAACAAAAAAAATCAAAATCATAACAGACCTGCCACGTGAAAAGATTTGTTTGTGGCAGGACTCAATAATTTACATAATTATATTGGGAACATAAAAGAAAAGGGTAAAAAATAAATGCAATACTATACATAGAGGGGCCATTGAGAGGGATGATCCTGCAGTTACAACCCCAGAGGTAAACTTACTCGTTATCCAGATTCTCAAACCAGAACCGGTCCGCATCTCTAATCCTCTGAATCTGCTCCTTGATCACGGCTCGGAAAAGTGGCCCGGGTCCAGCATTAGACTCTAGCATTCCGCCCACATACACATCTATGTTGTTAATATCACCATCATACAGTTCCTTCAGCTTGTCAAACATTTCCGGTTCCTTCTTAAACATTTCCGGGTTGATTTCCGACCACGCTTTCACAGGTGGTAGCCGGAAGCCTCTTCTGGCCGTATTATAATCCGGGAGCCCCATATCGCGACCCCGCATGATATTGATAGCACCCAAGTCCCTGCGAGAGAACTCCATGGGTCCGAACAGCTTATTTCGGACGTCACTACAAAGAACATTGTCTTCTTTTTCTGCCAGCTGAGACGCGAGACCCATGATGAGTTCTTCGAAGGAAGACTGGTCGTCGAACATGTCCTAGAAGAAATAACGGAAGGATTATAGCTGGCTGGTTTCAATCCTGTATTTTTATGCTACTCAGAACATGTACTCAAATGATGCATAAAACGGATACGTCAGCTACGATGCTTTAGCAGCGATATTTCGGCCCTTCTTGGCAAAGGTCCTCGCCAGGCTGTCAATCCTCAGGGTCTAGGTCGGGGAAGGAAATAAACCTGCAAGAACATGTATCTTTTCCAATCTCTGTGCACGTCAACCTTGATATAGAGTTGAGACTGAGTTGAGAGAAAAATCTTGTGTACGATTCAGAAAAGTTCATCTGTTTGGGAATGTCACACAGAGGAAACAAATTTCGTTTTGTCGTCTGTGCGTTTTTTTGCAAGGCTTTCGTCAGGCTGTCAATCTTCAGGGTCAACGTCGGGGAAGGAAATAAACCTGCAAGAACATGCATCTTTTCCAATCTCTGTGCACGTCAATCTTGATACGGAGTTGAGAGAAAAATCTTGTGTGGGGATTCAGAATCTGGAAAAGTTCATCTGTTTGGGAATGTCACGCAGAGGAAAGAAATTTCGTTTTTGTTGTTTGTGCGTTTTTTCCTTAAATTCACCATGGCTTTAGCGTAAATAACTTACTTACTTACTTCCTATTTTTTTTCTCGACTTACTTTTGTGGCCCATTATTCGTTTGTTTAGTAATGTTTCAAGCATCTGACTTTATAGACAAGCTTACAGGTGAGGAAAATACAAGACTCTCAGTTGGCACAGAAGTAAAGAAAGAAATGCAAATTCTCAAGACGTGTTTCCAGATAAAGGACAACTTCGGCAATGTTGTCAGATAATACCTAATTTTACCCGAAAATTTTGACCATGTTCAGAAAGGGAAATGCCATATCACCCGCACAGCCTGAGCCTAAGACGGTGTTGACTGTGTCCAATTAAAAGGAAAAATTAAGCTGGATCTCTTGTTGTTGGCAAGAAACATCTTGTGTGCACAGCTACGGAATCTGACGATCCAACACGAAAAATGCTAATCACAGTAGTATGTGTGTCTCAAAGACGTCAGGGTTCGAAGAAAACCCCGACCACAGTTGCTCATAGACTCGCATTTGAGTAGGGGGGGGGGGGGGAGGGGACGAGAAACTTCAATCATCCCCAGCGGATACCTAGGCCGGACAATGGCCAAACAGGAAATCAAAAACGACTAATTGACCGTTTTCCATGAGGTTTCAGGCAGTCTCCACTTAAACGGGGGAGGGGGATCCAGCATTTATAACGTCACCCACGTCCCCAAACATACACGAATGCGGTGGCTAGAACTACTTGCAAAAAACGGCTTGGAAAAGATGCTACACTCATTAAAGCCCCTACAGTAGCTTCTGGCCCAATTTTTTCCTTCACGGAAAGAAAAAAATCTGTTCTTGCAAGATAGATTTATATATTCGTCTGACGAATTCAGCAAAACGTGCACACACTGAACAATCACGAGCCTTGACCGAGATAGTAGATGGATTGGTTTCAATCAGCATGGGCTTCCTATACTCGAACACATTACTTAGGGCGGTTTTGTGACATTTATGGCTTTGCAACAAGCTTAACGGGAGAGCATATTCATTGTTAACTTCACCCAGGCGTGACTAGGATGTGCTGTTGCTACAAAAAAGGCAAAGTCTACATTGAATTACAAGATCTGTTTGTGTTTCTTGGGGCCTTGATGGATGCGAAAAGAATAACAAATTCTGTGCCTCCTCGAAAACCTCCGAGAACTGTCAACCTCATACTATTTCGGACTCTATGGTACAACCCCCAAAAAACACTTATGATTCCGTTTAGCCGTTCGAACTAATTACGCTTCCACCTATACCGGTACCTTACCTTGATGTCTAAAATTCCGATCACGCTTGCCACCCAGGTCTTTGGAACAGGCTACCAAAAGAATTAATAACTTATTGGAGATTGGACAAGTTTCGTTCCTTCCCAATTTTTTTTTGTTTTAAATTCTGATTAGTGATACTTTTTTATCAAGCTCTCAACTTTCTATCTGTACGAAGTGAAGTGTGACCGCCTGTCGGGGTATTTTTCGAGAAGGCACGAAGTAGGCCTAATCAGTACTTCTTTTATTTTATTTGTAATATCTGTGGTGCGGCTAAGTTATGTAATATATTCGTGTATAGACCCGCTTATTACAAATTCAAAGCTTTAAAGAAAAATTGCTGCATTTTGCATCGCCACTTGATTTACATGCTTCAGTGCTCCATTGTCAAAAATTCTGCTTTGCTCTCGTCGATTCAGATCCGTTTACCTACTTCTTAATATTTCCAATTTTTTCTTGTCTGTTTTCTGATTTTGTTTGGTTGTTACTGTATTTCTTCAGCACAGGCTGACTGTACCTTGATGATAAACGGATTATTAAGCTGACATTTTTTACTCAGCGAAACACAGCAGGTGTTTCTATTTTCTTTTTTTGTCTATTATATTTTCTTTCTATTCTGGACGAATCGGAATTTATCAAGTACAGTGGATTGCGGTCAGATACGTGTAACAGGATCTGGTACTTCTCTGGGAATTATTGACACGGGTACGAAGCGTGCCCTGTTTACGAAGAATCTTATCATCACCTAGATATTAAGGCTCACGGCGAAATCAGCAACCTGGTGTGCGAGCTGAGAAGCTCAGTAGAATTATTAGTGGCGTTTTTGATCGCCGATTAGTTTGGCGATAGCGTAGCCGTCTGACTTTTTGTCATTTTTGACGTTCGCCGGAAGCCGATTGCCGTAGCTGTATATCTTAATTTCTGTTTTTGTTCTGATCGGCTAACGTCTATCGCCTGAATTCCTGTCCATCGCCGATCGGCCAAGGACTCGCCGTTTGCCGTAGACGTTGGGATTTCGTTTGACGATTTGGCGTTTCTTTCAAAAATGGAGGGAAATGAGGATTATGTTCTTTATGTTCTACGTTATGAGAACAGCCTCTTTGAAGTCCAATGTGAGTAGACATATCCAATGTGTAGTTTATGTTATAACAGAAGTACACTGCCAGCAAAACAAAATCCCGTTTTTGTGCCCCCAATAACAAAGGCGAACGCCAAAGGCTATCGGCTATCGAAAACAGTAAATAAGCACGAATCGACAAACTAGCTTCTACTGTTGAAATTTCATCGGCGATCAAAACGCCACTATTTATTCCTATCGTCCGGTAAACACGCAAGCGACGAAAAGCAGTTTTCAAAACCCAAAGATACCTGAAGACAACCAGTTTTTCAGGTTACGCATAGATTGCAAAGATCATAATTGCATAGCGTCTCGTAGCATCCACTGATATTGTGTCTGTCAGAAATGACAGAAAATCCGTCTAATACTGTTTTGATTCTTTGACAGGAACGTAAAATATTGAAGCACAGAAGTAGAGCTTGACTAATTCCAGTCTTCAACACGGGGCCGAGCTAACGACCTTGTATCCCTGCCGGCCCCAGGGTCGATTTATATTGTTAACATCGTTTTAAATTAAAGAACCTGAAGCTCTAAACAAATCATACCCAAACCCCCATAACCAATACCTGCATTTCGTCTTATCTTTAGTAGACGAGCCTGGCTGGTTTCTCAAACAAATCTGGAAAACATGACTCCTCACCACGTAAAAAAAAAAAATGCCTCGACATGGGGGAGAACCAAAGACAAGAAGCTGTGCTGTTGCAGAAGAGAAAACCTGTAGCTGAGGGCATAGAACACTAACAGGAACAATACTAGAATCATTGGTTATTTATGAAACGCTTCAGAAGGAAATGCCCAATGTAGAATTTATAGCGTATTATTATTAACTATTCCTTCAGCCCAAGCTGACTGCCCAAGCTTAGAGCTATATTTCGGCCCTTCTTGGCAAGGGTCAGGCGCAAAGCCGCTCAAGTTGGAAATACGAACTTGTGGGAAAAACAAGAGGACCCTTCAGGCTCAAAGCCGCTCAAGTTGGAAATACAAACTTGTGGAAAAAAAGAGGACCCTTGCCAAGAACGGCCGAAATATAGCTCTAATAAAATTCAGCTGACGTTTCTACGACACAAGACTTACCATTGCCTCCCACCAGAGTGAGCAAAGTCGCAATCCAGGAGCTCCATTCGGTGTTTTTTTGAAGTTGCAAGTAGAATCTCGGCGATACAGGCCGGGCGGAATAAGTGAATGACCAAAACGGAATGCAGCAGACTGGAACATGTGACTTACACCAGGATGAACATCCGGATTGTATCCCGTGTATGGCTCGAGATCTTCGCCGATAAAAGCAGGAATGAATTCGTAAATGATTATGTTCTGGAATGAGAAAAAAACACATTAGAACAAAAAGAGCACGCAGTCGAGGATAGCAGGAGACCACCTTATTTGTTTCGTTGGGTTCTGAGGAGCTTCACAGCAGTAATACGGTGTGGCTCTAAGGCTTTACACCAATCATTCGGCGAATAGTAAATATTTTATTCCTCTTCTAGCTCTAAGCTATTTGGAAAACAATCTTGATTGATTGATTGATTGAATAGTCACTGTGTGGTTCTCGCAACACACTCAAGTTCAAGTTCTTTTATTGTTTGCATATACATATTTAACACTATTTACATAACGTCCCAGCAGGGAGACTGGCTCGAAAGCCGGGCGACAAACGGGACAAACAAACAAACCCAGAAGAAACAGATGCCATCACACTTCTAACTCTATCTCACACCAAAAAAAATATACCAAAAATTTTTATTTTTACAATTATTATTATTATTTATACGATAGCTAAACGGCCGGGAGCTACTCACAAACTAATGTTCTCGAGAGAGGGAACGGCACCAACCGCCAACCTTGGGGACTTTTACTGCTAATTTGCAATTCAGACTTCGGTTCATATAGTGATTAGTGATCGCTTTTCCGTCGGTCGGCCACTCCGATGAATCGCGAGTTTAAGCTAGGGGGATTTCTTGCCTTTCTAGACGAGCTAGGACGATGAAACTTGTCATTGGGATTCTGACACACCCTAGCTTTCGTACACGTAGGCTGGTTAATGATGACAATCTTGTCGAAAGCGTGATTCTAAAGGTTCTTTGCTATGTCCAGGTGTGTTAGGGTAGCCCAGTTGGCTTATACTCGGGAGGGGGGGGGGGGCTTGCAGGGGACCTAAATACAGGCTTGGATTTATTTTTTTCCTTAATATGACTATCTGTTCTCTATTATTGGGTATGCTTATCCCTTCAAGTGCTTATGCTTATCCCCCTTCAAAGTTGAGGAAATAAGACTGAAAGGTTAGTTTCACAACAAACTACTCAACTTTCGCCCCGCAGTCGTACTAGTCGTCGCTAAATTCGGAGCTTTAAGAAAATGGGGTAAAACAATAATGAATCAGTAGGGGTGGCTGCAACGAACACAACTGTACATTTTTTACTGTATAACCCGAGCACCAGCCAACGTGATTCATAAAAAGCAAAAAATCAAATTCACCCTTTGCAGCAACAAGTCAGTCAGTCCCCTCCGCTTATTATTTATTCAGTAGGTAACACTGCATTGACTAGCGCAGGGGACACATTGTCGTTCTTGAAAAATGTAAAGAAAATGCGAAATATCTTAAAACATATGAACCTAAAGACAAATTAGAAATAATAACAAATATTTAGCTGTATGTTTACTCATTTACCAGCTAAATGTTGTCCCTTTTCTCTGATTTTCTTGTTAAGACTTTTTTTGAGCTTGCCCATGGGAGCGCTTAGGGATCGGGCTATTGTACGACTCCGCGGTCGTACCGAGTCCTGGTTTGAACTAGCCACTTGGATGTAGGCAGGGACTTGGCCACTAGCCACTTGGATGTGGGTCTTCCGATTTAAATCGTTTAACGTTAAGCATACATTTTTGAGTTGCTCTTACGCCTTACAACCAGGACAGTGTTCAGCAATTACAGCCAATATTGGCGAAACGGAAGTCCCTTCAGGTTTTTTACACCCACAAACACTTAAGCCTTTGAGGAGAGCAAACCGGCTCTTTGATACAAATTTTCTGCGTAAGCTACTGTCATTCAAAAAACGAAATATGTGTGAAGGTCATGGTTTTGACTTTCTTTACCAAAACCAGTTATGGGAGGCTCACTGACACAATAGGCGCGGATTGCTGATCACCGCTCCTTCATCCTAAACTGATTGCATAACCAAACACCTACGGTTCCAACAAAACATAAAATCGCAAAATACGACGGAACTGATCTAGATAGTTTTCGACCACAACACATAAAAAAATACGTTACGAATTCAAGCATAGTCCTAATTTATGAAAGACACCCAATTTTGTTTGCACCCACTCTGTTGTATTAAGACCCAAACAAAATCCACAGTACTAAAAGGATTTAAATATTGTTGTAAAGCTGACAACAAACAAGCTGAGATCAAACTCTGAGCGGAATTAATACTTTAAACTAGGGTGTTCAAACAAGGGGAGTTTTGTACAGTAAAATGGAGCCGGAGGAGTATCAACCTTTTTATGCTGATCTAGGCCTACCACATTAAATGGGTGACCAAGTTTAGTAAAACAAAGTAACAGATCAGATTCTCCATCGGGCCATGTAGTCACAATAGTTATGTTTCACTGAGGCTGATCGTAGGCTACTTCTTGCGACTCGCCTTTTAATCGGAATTTAGGCACTAAGGAAATCGAAAAAGTGGTGATAAAGTTAAGGAGGACAAGAAGGCAAGTAGGAAACCAGCTGGAAACGTTTCGTGAGGAGCCTGTCAACAATATTAGGACTACAGGCTTATGTAAAGCGAGTTCATCTGCGTCATAAGGGTTCACATCGACTTGACCGTAACTCTTGGGGTCACCGACAGGGTATAAAGCAACGTGCATACACAGTTCGACACGATTTTGTATTCGAAAATACGCATGCGAAATTCTCCTCAATATAAAGAAAACCTGCATGTGATGCTTCAAAATTTTGGAGCGAATGAGGAAATTCGCACCCGACTGCGAAAATCGGACTTGATGTGCACGTAGTTTAATGCGTAAAAACAGTTGGCACAGATACAGAAAATGCAAACAGCCTGCTGTGTTTTGAAGCGGAGCTCCTAGTATACTTCCTAACCGCAGACGCCGTATTGTGATAGAGAACAATACGTGTGGAGTCGGAGATCGTCCTTAAGACTTATTTCCAAAAACAATAACCGATTCTCGAAAAAAAAAACTGACAAAGTTAAAAGTACAACGGGCCGGCCAATTCATGAGAGCAGTCAAAGAGCCTCAAGATCGCACAAATACTGATACCAATCAGGCTCGCTATCATCAAACCCTCATCAGACGCTTCTGACTGACCCCTATCGCGATCCGACTTTCAGATTATCTAAATTCCGATTGAGACAAGCTGTCTTGGATGAAGTTGCACATGATACACAACAACACTGGCTGCAAGAACGCACAAAAGCTAGGATTAGCGTGACTAGCAATCCTCCTGTTATTAAGACGTCACTCAATATAAGATCCTGGAAACTTCGCCTTGGACAACCAAGTATGCCCCTACAACTGGGTCTTATAAGTATGCCCACACGTCAGTTCACACAAACGTCAGTTAGTCTGATAAATCCGTCACTACGCCCAAATTTTCCGACAATTCGCCCACACGTCAGCTTACCCACGAAGCTCCGTCAGTTTGTCTACGCGTCACTTCCAACACAAGTCAGTTTGCCCTAGTTTCAGTTGGTTCACACACCAGTTGGCAAACCGTCAGTTTGCCTAAAGTCAGTGTAGACACACGTCAGTTGACCCACAAGTCAGTTCACCCAATCCTAAAATCCGCCAGTTTGCCCACCCTACATCCTGACTTGCATTTGACTAATCCTCCTCTAAATCACATTTTTTGAAGGCCGAGTACACGAACGCGTATCGTATTGCTTGGATTTCACGCTTTCCAGGCGGAATAAACTTTGACAAAACAAAAGTCGACAAAATCCGAGGTATTTCTTTTTCGGGTTCCGACCCCCCCCCCCCCCCTTGCGAAAACGGGGTTTGCTCATTGCAATATTTCTTAAAGGAACACAGAGATTAGCCTAGTCGGCCGTAATATTACATACCTGCATGGTAGCAGTGACATAACGTCGAGTACGCTGGAACACATCCTCGTCCGACCAATCAGGATGAGCGGCTTGCACACGCTCTGCGATAACGTTATGGAACCGGTGGAACATGACGCCGAAAGCGAGGATAGCGGGGTTTTGATTAGTTCTGGGATCTCCCAACACTAGAAGAAAAATTCAAACTATACTACACTGTCGCAACATGATACGTTATTACATCACCATTTCGCACCCACAACCCAGACAATACTCTATTTCGCTTTACCAAGGTTTACGTTCTTTTTAAACAATCATTCTCCAGTAAATGACATGTCCTCTTGAACCTCGCACAATCTCCTTTCATTCTTGCCAGATGCTTCTCGCTCAAACGAATGAATCCAGTGACGTTTGCAAGCAAAACTTAGGAGCAGCGAATGAAAAAGACAACTTACCAACCAGTCAACATTAATGAATTAAATTGGCTTCAACATCTCTATTAGCAGCAGGGTTTGTTACTATGGCGGGGGGGGGGGGGGGTGACTGAGGAGCATAGTATTTACACTTTTAATATCGTTTTACCTGGTCAAAGGTTTTCCGCGCATTGGCTGGTAACAATCCAGTAGCGGTTTTCACTTGCAATCTTGGTGGCCCATGTCCCCTTCAATGGATGAGGATGGGATGGAGGGTAAAATAAATCAGAACCCACCAAACTTTCACGGGAGCAAGTATATCTGTATCAAATTTCATCCTAACATCGCCAAAATAACTCACTCGGTTAGATTCAGTAAATGGTGGACTTAGGCGCAGTCGCCCATGGACCAAGTAGGGGGTGGGGGGGGGGAGACTTTCTCGATCAGTGACAGCTTCCACCAGCCCATCGCAGAGATTTTCGTCGTCCTAACCTAGCCCAAATCGCTGTTAATTTACGATATTTAAAAAGGAAAAAGTGTTTAAAAGTGATATTTAAGTGTTCCATTCTCGTTATTTCTAAGCTTTCTTCCACACTTCCGAACAGTTCAATCCGGGGCAAGACTCCATCACTTCCCTTAAAACTCAACTGTCAAGCAAGAAAATGCAAATTAATGATAGCAAGTCTTCGGTTATGCGGTTTAGCAGACTGAGAAGAGAAACTGCTGAATATCCATCGTCATTCAGACAGTGTAAATACAATAAATTGCTTGGGATAATGATCGATGACGATCTGAAATGGAATTCTCATCTTGACAATATTATCCGTAAAACCAACTTTTTAATTAAATCCCTCTCTACCCTTAAATCTTTCGCTTTGGATACTAAATGTCGCCTCTGTTATTTTAAAACTTATATCCGTCCTCATTTAGAATATGCTTCACCGGTTTGGCATTCGTCTCTTTCTGCAGAGCTCTCTGATCGCCTGGAATATGACCAAAAGAGAGCAGTGAGAATCATTCTGGGTGATCATAATATCTCAGATGAAGAGGCTCTCATTAAACTGGACGTTCCGAAATTAACTAACCGCAGAAATACTCTTTCAAAAAGAATTTTGGAGCAAAGATAATGTGTTGTCCCCAGATGGCCCATTTATTCCCCCCTCTGTGTCGTTCCGAGAAGGATACTGGCAATCAATTTCCTCCATACCCTGCTAATTCTTCTGTCCAACTTTTATGAAGTTTTATCCCATCATTTATTTCTTGTCATATCTTGTAAGTATATTAGTTAATTTGTTTTGGGTCTGTGTATTTCGTAAATATTGTGTTCCACTTCTAGCTGTAAGCTATTTGGATAATAAACTTGATTGATTGATTGATTGAAGTGTAAGCTAGTTTTTGGCACAAAGTTTAGTTGAGTCGTCTACTCTTAGGACTTGCTTATGGTATCAGGATCCAGGCTGCTAGGAGCCTTGTCGTCAGGCGGGTAGAGAACCGGTTGAGCACCATTTGTGGCGGGGTTATTCACCTCGGATATCTTTTTATCTCGGAAAACTCGCCAAGATTTTTAATACTGTGGCTGGCTTTTACTCAAGTGCTTATCGGTAGCTCTGTATTCCCCATTCTGAATTCTTCAGACCTTTGAGTTGGTATGTGGCTATGCAAGCATAACCGATATCCTTCAAATCGATCGATCTAGTTTTGAAGGACCCGATCCATTGATCTCGAAGAAGCAAGACAAATCAAACGCAGTTATAAATATCTTCGACACTATCTGGACTTGGTCTAGGCCTGCGTAAGTTATTTTTATAATGTATTTTTAGTATGTCCTGGTACTCTTTGTATTTTTAATCAATTGTCAGATTTCATATGCTATGGAAGATGGACCTTAAATCGGAAATGGCGGGATTTGAATTGTATTTTTTTATCCTTTGTATTTTTTCTCCTCTTGTCATTTTGGCGGAATAAATGCCTTTACTTAATTAAGTTGAGTTACTGGCCATTTAGGACCTGTTGCCCACGAACCGGGAGTGCTAGGGGGGTGGGGGGTGGGGGGGGGGTGGGGGGGGGGGGAAGGGGGGCGGAGCCAAAAGGTGCTTCTAGACTATATGATAGTAATCATACAACGTTTCATCGTATCATATTTGTTTCATCTTCTTGTCTCTAGCCGTTGTCAGGTCACGAACTTAACTCACCTGGGCTCAGTTGCCCACGAACATGCTTGGGAAAAGGTGCGACTTGAAAAGTCACTTCTAGACACTAATAGTGTCTGGAAGTATACAAAAGTTCACCGCTCTACTCCTCACAGTTACTAGCTAACTGTTTCTAACTGTCTACACCATTTCTACACTTCACTGGGCAATCTGGACCTTGTAGCCCCTGAACAGGGAGGGAGGGGGGGGGGGGTGAACTCCATAAAAAAAAGAATGTGAAACTGAAGACCGGAAACCGGCTAGAGCGGCCGCAAGAGTGGAACGTTCATAAGTGAGTTCTCCACTAAAAAGGGTTAACAGTTTTTAAAAACGAGTCAAGAGCACGCCAAAGAATGATTTTCTAGTTAAAAGATCAGCGAGCGATAGCGTGTTTCGGGAAGCATCAGTCGCCAAAAGCTATGCGTGCACGTCGGTGTCCAAAATAGCTGTTCATCTGGCAAAATTGCAAACCATCCGTAAAACGTAAAAACAAAAAAAGAAGATTAGGGAACACGTTACAAATTTTACTGCAAGTACTAGTTTACTGCATTTTCTACAGATCAGAAATAAGAATGAACGCTGATTCGCTGATGTTTAAATATCATAAACCTTACATTGCTAATAACAATGATGATTCACTATGCTCCTGAAAGGAAATTAAGAAGTTTGGCGTCGCCAAAATGCATTCAGGTGGTGAGCAAAGAGGTTAGCCACTTGCGAGGAGCAACCTGAAGGAAGTGACCGTATTTCTATTTTCGGTTGTGTTTACAGCAGTTTTATGGAAGGAAAAGCTTGATGACGATATACTGAAAGGAGACAGAAACAGCGTATCTTGATCGCTTGTCCTTTTCGAGTAGGATGTTTCTTTCAACTTAATGTTTCTGTATTTAGTTTTACTTCTTACTTGAAACGTTGTGCCTTGGCACTTCCACGCATCTAGTCTGAAAACAAAAGAGGAGATATGAGGGTAACTTACGGAACATTCTCTCCGGGCTGTAGGTCTTCATGGAGTGAGGGGTCGGCATGTTGAACATGGGTACTCGATGGTTGTTCCTGAGGGGCATGAAACTATCTTCGCTAGTTTTAAACGTTCCATTCTTAAAAGAACGCATCGTGTTTACCCACGCTTCACTGGTACTGTAGACAAAGCTCCCATCGATCCAACTGGTAATACGATTGGTCTAAAATAAAGAGCGGAACTGAAATTTAGAATATACCACACACATAACAAAATAACACCAGGGAGTAGCGCCAAGACCTATGTTTTCCATGCATCTGAAACGGTCCTTACTCGTAGCACCGCCAACTACGCTCGCGACATTTAAAGCGAAACAAAACTTGCGGGTTTGGACGGCTAAGATGCAGTCTGCAAATATCGAGGAAACATGGGAGGTTGTATCTTTTTTTTGCTGTGTTCAGAATATGGAGTTATCGGAGCCAGCGCTGGTGCACGACTGACTGAGTTTCAGTAGGGATGTTACGTATCGCTAGTGTCGCTGCTGTTCGAGTGTGTGTCACTTTTTCAAGTCTTGGCGCTACTCTCTAGTGTTGTTTTGCTCTGACAACCCAGCGGGTCAGAGCAAAATAACACTAGGAAGTAGCGCCAAGACTTGACAAAATTGACACACACTCAAATAGCATGGACACTAGCACCACTAGCGATATAGAACGTCCCTACTGAAACTCAAACAGTCTTTCACCAGTTCTGGCTCCGACAACTTCATATTCTGAAGATAGCAACAAAAATGATACAGCCTCCATTGTTTTCTTGGTGTGTGCAGACATCACGTTTGCTTTACTAGAAATTTCTGAACCCGAAACTTTGTCTCGCTTTAAATGCTGGAATCGTAGTGGATGGCGCTATGAGTATGGCCCGTTTGTAAACCAAGGAAAGCATAGGTATTGGCGCTACTCCCTAGTGTTATTTTGCTGTGCCAGCGGTTTACTTAGAAAGACTGGCAAACTCGGCTGACATTTCGGTCTTTCGTTTGGAAGTAACCGTTGATTTTGTTGCACACCCCAAAAGCTTTTTTTTTTGTTTTGTTTTAAGGCAAATCAAACTATACAGACCATCGACTTTAACAAAAATTAAAGCGAAAAACTTGGCTGACGTAGAGTAGCACGAGAAGTTACAGGAAATCGCAAAACTTGATCTGGCAAAATTTCCAACTCAACAGCCTAATTCCCCTGAAGTTCTGAAACATACTCGTTAAGCCGCTCGACCGTTGAAACGGATATTCAACGGGATAGCACTAACACAGGTTACACCAGAGCAAAATAACACTAGGGAGTAGCGCCAAGACTTGACAAAATTGACACACACTCGAATAGTAGCGATACTATCACCACTAGCGATAGAGAACATCCCTACTGAAACTCATTCAGTCGTTTACCAGCGCTGGCTCTGATAACTTCATATCGTGAACATTGCAAAAAATGATACAGCCTCTATTGTTTCCTTGGTGTGTGTGGAGACCGCATCTTTGCTTTACTAGAAATTCTAAACCCGCAAGTTTGTCTCGCTTTAAATGCCGCAAGCGTAGTGGGCGGCGCTACGAGTATGGTCCGTTTGCTAAGCATGGAGAGCATAGGTCTTGGCGCTACTCTCTAGTGTTATTTTGCTCTTGGTTGCACCTAAAGTGTTATTCCACGGCACAATTGTGGGCCACATTCGTCTGTATGTTTGTCGCGGAAACATCGTTGTGTGCTGTGTGCCACACAGTCGAGCCGCAAGTTGAAACTCGCAAAACACCATTTTTGTTTGTTTTTTGTGTGGTAATTTCGAATGTCTAAAAATAATAATAAAATAGATACACTGTAAAGAAAAACCTTGCAGTATTTGCTACTGGGATTAATATTGTCTCTACAGGGCTAAGATTATTTCTAATTCGGATTGTTCTCATCCCAGGAGAGATAAGATTAATCCCAGTAGCAAATACTGCAGTTAACTTTAATCCTTTCTCGGATAAACTTTTTACAGTGTATTACATGCGCTTTATACAAGGGACTTGTAGCCTACCATGACAAATAAACTAGAAACAAATTTTTGAATTGAATTCAGAAGTCTAGGACTCCAATGTCGGAGCCTAGTCGGAGTTTGATGAATTTGCATTCCGGGCGGGGTCACTGTTCCCATGGCCAGCTTCTATCTGACTATTGTAGTGGTTTGCGAAACTATGTTCAAAATCCTCTCTGTAGCTCAATTAGTAGCGATAGAGCGGTCGCCTCGTCAGCAGAGGGTCCTGGGCAGTCAACCACAAACCCCTGATTTTTGGATACCCTATGCCAAACGTTGGATATGTCTAACGTTTCGCGTACCCTATGCCTAACGCTGGATAAACTATACCAGGTGCTGCATACTGTAACCCAGGAAAATATTGATGATGTGAGTGAAGCTAAAAAATCAACAAATCAGAACTCCTTTATATTGAGGTAGGTCAGCGTTAGGTTACCAACAGGTATCCAGCGTTAGGCAGAGGCTATGCTAAATGCTAATAATACTCAGTGTTTGGAACAGGGTATCCAAAATTCATCGATTTGTGGTAGACTGGTTCTGGGTTCAACTCTCGGCTGAAGCATTTTTTTGTTTCGTTCACAACTTACAAAAATAAAATTCAAATATAACTTCAGGCTTACGTCATTACCATTCTGCGCGAAAAGGCTCCTCAATTTTCTGTCTATATGCTCGACAAAGTAGTTAATTTTATTATTTAGACTTTATTTTGTTGCTAACTTTGAATTTCCCGCCAAATTTAATCACCTTGACAGTTGTTTGTCAAATTTAAGCCACAAAGCGAGCCAAAAAAATGTGTTGGTCGCAGAAACACCAATATGGGCCACACAAAAGACCGTGGAAACACTCTTTTCGAGCCACAAGACTAGGCGGGATCGCGGGAAAAAACGCCTCTAAAGCCCCGTTCACAAGCATGCCCAACCAAGCACAGATGTCTAGGCACGTGCCTAGCATCACTGCTCACACCAATGCCTAGGCACAGATTGTGGGCCAGGCAGGGAGTTCCAGGCTCTAGAACTCGGTGCCTGGCTACGCCTGGGCAACTGCCTAGGTTGAGCATGCTTGTGAACGCGGTTTAAGAGCAAGGTTAGCAGGGCAAGGGTGCGACGGATAGGACATACCCGATGAAAAATTTGTAGCCGGCGTAGTTGTATGGTAGTTTTACGAAAAAGTTGCATGTAATACTATGTAGTAGCAAAGAATACTATCATTTAATGTGCCTCAGACTAGTCCGATCTTGTTTAGTAGTGTACAGTAGCATCCTGTCTTGCCATAGTAGCATCCAGTCTTGCTAATAGTAGCATGCAGTAGTATGCAGTAACAAGCCTTTAAGTAGAATAATGTAGTAGCATCAGTTAGTACTGCATGCTACTTTTTCGTACAACTTCGTACTACTATTTTGAGATAAATTTTTCATCGGGTAGACACGGTACCATTCACCCCAAGAACCAATCAATTCCTCGGTACTAAACGAAAAGCGCATTAAAAATAAACTGCAATTAACGAGAAATGTCGATCATGGACCAATTCATACAACAACCTATAAATCAGCCTAGCCATGTGAATCTCTTCATCAATTTGTATATCACGGCCACTCACGCGAGGCCTAAATCAACAGATGCCTATAAGGCAAACTTAGAGATTGCAGGAAACGCCAACTGCCCGACCAGAAAGCTAATGCTGTGTCACCATTACCATTTCTTCATTTGGTTCCGCCACAATACACATTATTCAAGAGGACTTTGAGGAAACTCGCAATTTTTCGCGCTGTCTTCTCCGAAACTTCAAAATGATAGTGTGACAGATCACGCTCGCAAAACCGCAAACACTCGGAAGCGGTTCTTACAGCCCTCAGCCAGACCAGAAACAAAGGTACCACTACCTTCCAAATAATATATCACATCGGCACCGAAAACCGCAGACGAGGAATATGCCGTGTTCATCAAGAGCGACCTTGTGTAACCATTCTGCCTTTCAGCTACTACCCAACTTGACAAAAAAAGAGAAAAGGTGTCGTGCGAGCCTTTCTACTGAAGTTTCGCTACGCTGACTGTTGTAGAAATGCAACAACAGGCCTCAAGCTTTCGGACAAGGTAGGCTTTATCTAACAACACGGACGGGGGGGGGGGGTGCATAAGAGACTGCTGTTTCGTTCGGCAAGCTTGTGGAGGAAATATTTGACATAAATTGCGATTAATTGAAATTTCCCCTGTTCCTCTAATTAGTTTAATGTCGGTGCGTGAAGATGAGGAGTACGAGCTTGAGCGGAGTACGAGCTCCAATGGGTGTCAAAATGTAAAGACCGCTCGACTTGATTCAAGCCACACTACCGAGATCACACTCGGAATTTTACATTACGGATTTCAAGACAGGGCCTTCGGCAGAACAAACAGTGTAGTAATTTACAATAAAAATTGAAGTCCGAGAACTGGCTGTGTTAAAGGACAACTGAATGAAGAGTACCAAGTATCATCTCAATATGTATGACATCCGTCAACATTGCCTGCAGAAAACCCAATCCAAATACGAAATAGTGTTTCCAAGCTATGATTTTTGCTCCATTTTGCATCTGTCCTTATTTCAATACCGAACAATTTTAGAAATGAACAAATGCCTCCAATCAACCCTTCTTCTGGAATACTTTTTAACCAGTCAAGCCCAAACATATATCTAGAAGAAATTCCAATACGATCCGGCCAGCGCTGTACAAGATTTGAATGAATTGCGCTTTTTGTCTTGGAGTCTGCATGTGCAAACTTCCAGAAACGAACATCCCTTATTTTGAAAACGTCACGCTCAGGAGAAGAATGCTCTCCATGGCCATGTCTGTAAATGCATTCTCCATGGTGTGTTCAAGTATGGTTTCATTGTTCAGGTGTCCTTTAACACTTCTTAATTCCTGAAGTCGGTTTTAGCCAAGTACGTTTACATGGGATATTTTTAGACGGGGACGTTTTCACAAGAGGAAGTTTTGGTCGGTGATTCGATACATTCTGGGAATAGACTCGGTTAGCCGATCGGTTGTCGTTCTTTTCTGCTTTTGGGAATCTAAGTGACGGGATACCTATAATTTCGTAAAAGTTGTCTGTCTGTCCGTCCGTTCATCTGTTCACGAAAACTCTCGAAGGGGTTAAGATATTATATTCAAACTTGGCATGAGGACTCTTTGGGTCAAACTACACGTCAAGTTCGAAGACGGGCTCTGTAGCCGAACACTTGGGGGTGGGGGAAGGGTTTCAAATTAAGGGGCGGAAAAAATATTTTTTAGAAGATAACGAGACAGTCGATTTAGGGGTAACGAGACGTGCTGAATCCGAAACTGAAAATTACTTTCTTTCCGGACAAGTAATTCACCAGGAATCCGGCCAGAATCGGAAAATTTGTGAAAATTAAAAGTTTCATCTGAAGTTGATTAGAGGTTTAATATAGCGTTAAGCAGACATGCTGGATCCGAATATGAGATTTATTTTCTTGCCGTACCCGGGTTCACTCGGAACCGGTAAAGTTAAAGTTTAATCTGAAGTTGATTTGAGGTTTGGTTTAGGCCCGGAATCCGGCCACAACCGGAAATCTAGCGTGAAGTATAAAACCCAATGATATAGTCGATACAGGGTGAGAAGACATGCTCTTGCAGCTTTCGAACATACTAAAGGTCGATTAGAGATTCGGTATCGAGGTAAGGGGACATGCTGGACCCAATTTTGAACTCTATTTCCTTGACAGATAAGCTGGCAAAATTTTCCAAAACCCAGAAATTGTGATCGAAAGGTTCGCCTCTCGTGTCACCAGATCTTTTACTCTGCACGCAGTTCGCCGAGAGTACTGCTAAAAGGAGGAATTTGGTCAAGTGGTCAAGTTGGTCTGAAGAAGAGTAGAGATGAGATGTTGCAGTAAATATGCATCCTGAATCCATATCTGAAATTGGTTATAGCTTATAGTAAAATGTTAAAGGGGTTTGAAGAAGACCGGAAATCTACAAGATCGTCTGGATCAAGTAGTCCAATAAATATTCAATATTTGGGATCCCATCGAAACCTTTGGTCTTGTTTCTTTTTCGACTTCAGTTTCCCTTCACAATAAGCTCTGTAATATCGACGGAGCAGGATCGAAGATGCACTGTCCGAAGTTTGGTAACAGTTAACACTTGATGCACAACCTTTTGTTAAATGTTGCCAAACTCTGCTACCTTTCCGGAAGAAATAACGCACAATTTTTTTTTTTTTTAAACTAAAACGAAAAACGGCCACAACATCCCGATGAAAAATTTATCTCAAAATAGTAGTACGAAGTTGTACGAAAAAGTAGCATGCAGTATTAAAACTGATGCTACTACATGCTTCTACTTCAAGGCTACTGTGTTACTGCATACTACTGCAAGCTACTATTAGCAAGACTGGATGCTACTATGGCAAGACAGGATGCTACTGGATACTACTACATAAGACTGGACCAGTCTGAGGCACATTAAATGATAGTATTCTTTGCTATTACATAGTATTACATGCAACTTTTTCGTACAAGTACCATACAACTACGCAGGCTACAAATTTTTCATCGGGATGGATGTTTCGCCCAATGTTGATAACACTTAACAATAGAATGCATAATTATTCTAAATTAACTATAACAAAAATTTTTATGCCAAATCAATTATAACCAAATTAATTCAACTAAACTAATTTAGAGTAAACTTTATCATAAAATTCTCGAAGTGTAGCGTATCGCATCGTACAGACTAACTTTGGGTCCAGCACTTACCTGCTCTCTGGGGCTGTTTGGGCTTTGGCCGGTTTTGTGGTCGTACCAAGCCCTGTGGAAGGGCATATATTTGTTCCCTTTGCAGTCCTTGTCATACATTTCGTCACAGGTGTCAATATTGATCTTGTGTAGCTCAATGGGGCATCCAGACTCGCTGGCCATCAGGATTTCCGAGGAGACTAACTGACCTGGAAAACATGTTACTTCGATTAGCCGACAATGACTTTTCGTAATGGAGGCATATCAACTGCAAAACGGCAAAATGAACTGTGGAAATCGTCGCAATTGCAGCAAAACCAAATGTTTTGACCCCTTTTCCAACGGGAATATCTATTCGACAACTTCATCTAGGCTATCGGGTCTTTTCCGGTCTTCCCCAAATCCCTTTCTGATCCAACAAGTTATTTATCTCTACACACCAACATGTAAGTTTAATCAGGAGGATTGTATTAGCATCTCTTAGGAAAACAAAGCATGTATTCTTGTTACTAGACCGAACCTCCAAACACCCGTAAAGACATAAAACGATGCCTCGAATTTCTGGTTCTCATCGGATTCCGTCGGTATTATAATATCAAAAAACGCAGGAAAACAAAGCAGATAGATCGTTCGATTTAATATGTCAGCTTAGGCCACTACAGACATTCTAAACCCCCTGATCAAGCAAGCATACGCATCACCAAACTTCCAAGTTTTGCCGGATTCCAAACTAATGTTTTAGTTCCCAAAAAACTACCTGCCTCTTTATAACACGTATTTTCCCAAATAGTTAAAAACACACTGGAAATAAAAATCAAAACTGGTAAAGACAACTGGTGCGTTATTTCGCACAGGTATAATAAGCTGGGTCCGAATAGATTACGACGCAAATTTAATTGCGCTAATTCGAATAAGGTGATAGACTGCATGCTGCTACTAAACTAAAATACTGAACTAAAAGACAAAATGCTCCTCGGCCGTGATTTAAGTCCAGAACCCTTCACTATCATCACGGGACAAAAGATTCTAGAGCGAGTTCCGGTTCCGGTTGCTAAATCTAGACTGTGAGAACCACCCCTTAAAAGTAGGAAATGACTTGATTATCCCAGCTTAGCTTGGACATAACCGCAAAATGGTTGAAAATCCCCTGTCTCTGAATCTGCTTCTCGATTTTTAAATGACACATTGAAATAAAAGAGGGAAATTGATGAATACAGGAAGTTAATTATCTATCTGAACACATGACGACTCTGACAAACCCAACATAAAACAATTTAATTCTTGCTTTACTTTCGAAAAATCCAAGAACTGGGCGAATCCTGCTTTAAACGAACTAATTAACATTGAAACTGAATCTGCATATATCTTTGCTTGATTCGATCAAGTTACAAGCGGAAATTCCTTGCCAATCTACGTTTTAATCCGTCTCAGCACTATTCAAAGTCGTGTGCCCCTTAGACTACTTCATAAAGGATTGCAATAGAAAGTTTTCAAGTCGTAATTTTCCCTGTTACTTTTGTGTTTACAGTTCCAGTGAAATTCACTGAATGTCTGGGACTTATTTTATACACATATTCCTATTCTAAGTCTTTGAAGCTTTAACTCCGATAACAAGATCTAGAAGCTCATATGGCACTTCCAAGGCTGGGTCAGACGATGAAAGTAGGAATTTGCCAATTCGTGGGGTTGTTGAGACATTTTGAGATAAGAATGATCACGTGTATCGTGTGTCGTTTGGTGAAAAGTATTTTGTTTTTGCACTTGGCTGTGATGATGCGCACTTTAAGGGCCCTAGAAACTGATCTGTAATCAAACCCTTTGAGGCAGAAATAATCACGTATGGGGATCATTAATATTATATCGTTTCGTCAAAAGTATTTGTTTCATTTTTCGGTTAAGATGGGGGGGGGGGGGATTCTAGCACTTTAAGGGTGCTAGAAAATCATTTTTAAGCAAAATTATTGTGGCACAAAGACGACGGGCCCTCGGGGATCATGAAATGCATCGTTTGGTCAAAAGTTTTTTTTTTCAATTTGCGGCTTAAGATGCGCACTTTAAAGGACACCTGAACAATGAAACCATACTTGAACACACCATGGATAATGCATTTACAGACATGGCCACGGAGAGCATTCTTCTCCTGAGCGTGACGTTTTCAAAATAGAGATGTTCGTTTCTGGAGGTTTGCATACGCAGACTCCAAGACAAAAAGCGCAATTCATTCAAATCTTGTACAGCGCTGGCCAGATCGTATTGGAATTTCTTCTAGATATACGTTTGGGCTTAACTGGTTAAAAATGGAGCAAAAACCATAGCTTGGAACCATAGCTGGAATTGGGTTTTCTGTAGGCAATGTTAACGCAAGTCATACAGATAGGGATGATACTTGGTACTCTTCATTCAGGTGTCCTTTAAGGGAGCTAGAAATTAATTTCTAAGCAAAACCCTTGAGGCAAAAGTTATCGTGGGCTCATGGGGATCATGAAAATGTATATTTTGCTTAAAAATATTTATTGTACTTTGCGGTCAAGATGAATACTTTAAGGCAGTGGTTCCCAACCTTTTTCATACCGCGTAATCAACATTATTTCGTTGACTTTAACTAAGGCTTGTTATGAGAACCGTCACGCACGGGTTGGCAACACCCCTGCCCCCAAAGTGGTCGGCCAGACGGTTAAAAAGAAACCATTTTTAGTAAAAACAGTTATTTTTTGTGAAAAATAGTCGGTAAAAATGACCTGCCAGTCAGTAAAAATACCATACGCCTCAAAAAACATTTTGGCTAGTGATGCCTCTGCTGGTAATATTAGGCTTTCGGCAATCAACCGATTTTGGTTCCTTCGCGGACCACTTGCAAAGGTCTCCTCCCAAGGCGCAAGGATCACCGGAATTCCGGACATCCGCCCTACACCCCCCCCCCCCCCCGTAGCGCCCGAATCCGGTTCGCTTCAGTCACTGATGTATCTACGGCTTGTGCTTGTGCTTCCCGCCAAGTTTCATTCCGATCGCTCCGGTCCAAGCGTGTCACAAGATTTGCGGTTCTCCTCTCAAACCTCCCCCCCCCCCATTCATCGGATCCAGTCCGACTTGATTTGGGATGTTTTAGACATGAGATCTTTCCAAATACCAAGTTTCGTTAAGATCCGCGCGATTACCGGTTCGAAAGTTGTACATGCCCCAAGTTTCCGGATTCCCCATCCTTCCACCCCCGATCGTCGGATCGGGAACTGAATATTTCTAAGCCAATCTTGTCAAGTCTCTAAGGTTCAAAACAATTTTTATCGTCCTAGCACATCTGGAAGTACCTAGCAAATCACCGAAATTCCGGACCACCACCACCCTACAGCTCCCCCAATAGTGCCCGAATCCGGTACGGTTCCGTCAATGATGTATCTAGGGAATGTGCTTGTTCTTCCCACCAAGTTTCATGACCATCACTCGACTCTAAGCGTGTTACAAGATTTCCGGTCCTCCGGTCCAAACTTGAAATGAGACATCTGAGACACGACATCTTTCCAAATATCAAGTTTTATTAAGATCGGATTACCCGTTCCGAAGTTATACATGCCTCAAGATTCCGGAATCTGGCCCTCCAGTCCCCCAACGGTGGTCGGATTGGATTTCCAAATATAGTTGGTCGAATCCCTGATATCCTGTCAAGTTTCATCGTCCTACCACTTCTGGAGGTACCCTAACTCGAGAACAGTGGACCGACAGACCGACCGAAAAGTGATCGGTATGTGGCACTTGAGCGAAATAAAAACAGAAGTCGAAAAAACGGGCCTCCATGGCACAAGGGATGGAAAACAAGAACTCGATACTGAGATTTTGCATGAACCAGGGTCCCGAACATCGAACTCTGACATAGTCCAGTGTAAAAAAAAATCGGCCGTCTCGAGTTAATGCCCAAATTCTCGAGTGAGAATCAGAACAGGTACTTGCGGCTACAGGTCACGATAAGAAAGGTGGAGAAAGGAACGAAAAAGTCTGCATCAATTAATCTTCCTAGCTCAGCCAAGAAAGAGGACACATCCTAATCCGGCACATAGCTGGCAAGTATTGTTGTAGTTCGCGAATCCGTGCCAATTACATCTTCTTACGCGGAGGAGTAGTGTCACAAAGAAGCAAGCGAAAACCCAGGCTGGAATTGACGCATTTACTACGTCAACATTTCTGCCTTGCTTTTTGCTTCTCGGCTTGAGGCTAACGAACTTTCTGTTCCCCAAATATCAACTAGTTTACTTTAACAAATAGGTTTCCGCAAATCGACTCTCCAGGAAATCTTCGTTGAGCCTGGTTACAGACTCAACCAAAATACGGCGCTATTCTTGTTTTGTATTTCATTACGAAATTTACGAGACCTGGTTTCCTGCGCTATTCTTCTTAATAAAGAATTTTGTAGAAATGTCTCCATTTGAATCAAAATATTTATATTTTCTCTGGACTTAGATCGATATCAGGTCGCCTTGTTTTAAAGGGCCTGTCTTGCCTATAATAATAAAGCAACCTACTTCCATAACCACTCCATATATTTCTAAACCCAGAGACCCCAATTTCGTACGGTACATTCTGACACCTCTGACAGAACCACGCCGATTTTCTCACTTGCCGTATTTTGCTACCTTCTCTGTGTATCACGCTGTCGACGGTTGTCTGCGAGAAGTTTTTCCATCAGAAAAACCGGCTATGTAAATTGTTTCCCTGTTTTCGCTACAAGTCAACGGGTCAACAGCCAAAACTGTGGGTCATTTGTTGAAACACACCCTAGTTTTAAGGTATTCAAATAATATTTTAAGATACTGTAAGCTGAAAAGTAAATAGTGCGAGGGGTCCTTTAACAGTTCATTAGTGAATTTGTCACAGCTCTTCCAGATCTGGCATCTTACACCTAGCAGTGCAATAACATTTGTGTGGCACAGCTAGCCACGCGACCACAATTGGATTGGAAGTCTGGGTGAGAGGTTTACCGAGATGGTCGTGGACCCGTCTTGGCCGACGTTGCTATATAGGCTACTGATTAACCCTACGTCCTTAAGTGTTGCATCCGTTGGAAATACCGGTTATGGAAGTTTCTCATCAAAACCAAGGGGACTGCGGGAGGCTGAGACCAATCGAGACGGGATTGTATTTTTTGGGAAAATCAGCCTTTAAAAAGAGTTCCAAAGGAGTCACATATGTTGGAATAGAAAAGTAGACAAATCTACTGCGACGTGTGCTTTAAGGGCACACATATGTACAATGCAAAACACGCAATTTAGGCATGCTAGCGTAATATACAAAACCTACCGAAAAAGGCGAATAGAGCCGTTCGATTTGCCACAGAAGCGAGTCCATCTTCTCCTTTCATAAATGCTTCTGATAGTTTCCTAGGGGAGGGTCGGTTCATACCAGCAAGCATGTACACGCCGTCCGCGTAAGCTGCTGGTGTCTTCCGAACCAGATGCGAATCTAAAAGAGACGATAATCACTAATTAAAAAACTCAAGCCTGTACACGTTGAAGCTTTTACCAAGCATAATGAAAGCATAAGTCCTAAGTCTTCACATCCTCAGGATTTATACCTCTTTCATAAGATCATTAATGGAGTACGCGTGCGCAGCGTGGCATTTTGGTCTAACGCATTTGGTCTAACTGCAGACCAAAACTCAAGTACTGAAAAAATCGAAAAACGCGCTCTCCATATTATCCATGAAGGCCCAAAAGTACCCTACTCCCTTCTTCTAAGCACGTACAAAAGATACCTTGGAGAAACGGAGACTGAACCTATGCCTCGAGATCGGTAGAAATTTCACACCCCGTCTACAATGAGTTTCTCCCTCCCCCATACAACAATGTAAAAAGGTAAGAGCGAGCAGTCTCTTCGAAGGTCCCCATATTCCAACCAGAAGCGGCCAAACACAGCAGTTACCAAAATAGTTTTATACGAAAGATTGTACGTACATATCCATCTGTACGTACTTTTAAATGTATATGTTATACTGATAAATCTGTGCATGAGAGTACTCACCAATTTTGGTTTTGTTACCGTAAAAGTGTGAGCGAATAAATTTACTACTTAACTTCCAACTCAAGACCTCGCTCCAGACATGGAAGGCGAAAAATCAATCCAAGATTTAAAATTTGTACAAAATGGGATATGAGCTTGAAAAATAAGTTTGATTATTTCTATCCTAATTCCTAAAAGCACAGCTCTTACTAGAAATGATCTTTTCTCTATGAAATGGATCATAAAAAACGTTTTTGAAAATACCATTACTTTCCACCTAAATTTAGGGATTTTCTTGTTAGCGCTTGATAACTCTATCCAGCCTTCCTGCTCTCCGACGCGGCAGCTGGGCTCAAAACATTTGAAAACTGAACACGCCGTGGTTAAAAGGTGGGAAAACTAAGCGAATAAAAGAAGTCAAAAACAGAAGATTCTCATATCCTTATGTGTGAAAGAGTTCGTTGAAGTTTTCGGCAAACTTTATGTTTGTGACGGGCAAACCTCGGCACGACCGAAAAAGCGCTAAAAGTTCGTGGGGACAAAACGAAACAACGGAGAAATGTGGGGATTTTAGAAGCTTATAATTCCATAAGGGAGCTAGGTATACTATAAAAGGCAGAATAAGCAAGAGGGGTCCTTAAAGAAAGTGATTTCCCCTAATGTTCGGCTTAGCCGACCAAATTATAGCAAGGTAACAGAAATGTTAGTTTTCCACACAAAGCTCGAGTATCCACGATGAACCGGATCGACACTCGAACCTATGCGTTCACAGCCACAAATGAGCGTCACAAATGCTTCGACCCCTTCTCGGAAAATGGTCGCAAAGAGAAGTGCGAAAAAACCGTCAGATCCATGAGATCTGATACTAATAATACCAATTTACCAGTATTATGCAAAAAATAGGCCGTAAGCCTCCGCTAAAATGTTTTTAACCAGGACGCCCTTACGACCCCATCGCGAGTATCTCGTTTAGACCTCGCGAATTTAAACCCGGAAAAACATTTCTGGTAAAGGAAAGTATTTTTTGGCCACGCGCTGGACTTGCGCCTGGGCGGAAACGACACGGTCGTGCCAATTTATTCGGCTGCTACACTTAAACACAAAAAAAAAAACACCTGTGCCTCCAGGGAGGGCGGTGGGAGCTTGATCCAGAATCCAGAGCGACAGATCAAGGCTAACACACGAGATGATATTCGTTCTGATCATTAACATCAGTAGCCTCATTGTAGAAATGATAGAAGTTCAAGGGTCTGTGCTGCGACCTGAGCTAGGCTACGAGAAGAAAATACATGGTAGGCTACGGACTCGTTTAAATCTAAAGCCCTTCGTCGGGACCGTTCGTCATGCTTTGGACAAACGTTCACGGTCGCGCGATAGCGGAAAGCAAATCCCAGTCATACACAAATCCTCAAATTTTGGGCATTGAATGATAACAAATTTTTTAATTTTTTTTTTTTTTTTGGGGGGGGGGGGGGGGGGGTACCATGTCCTTGTTGCAGGGTATGGTGCCCTAACGTGTGAGCACCATGCCCATACATTGGGGCATGCCCAGACGTAGGAGCACCATGCCCCAAAATTGAGCATTTGTGTATGACTCGGAAATCCCGACAGGACTTCCGACACAATCATCAAATACGTTGGAAAAATTGAGCTTTTCGATTATACGACAAATGTGCAGTAAATCCGTCCAGGAAAACCCGACCGTCTTCCCCAATATCAGTGATGGGTGTAAACCGGAACTACGGGAAAGGTCCGAAAAAAACCTGCGCAGCAAAAACTATTTTGTTAAACTATTAGCAAAACTATTTTGGGATAGCGGGGTGACCTACATAACAAGATATACTGCTACTGCATATGAATGACACATATAAATAATGGTTGAGCAAAATCACTGATCTCATTTAGAGATTACACGCCCTCGCAGTTCGAGTATTCTATATGAAAGTTTACTGGCTGAAGTTTGTATTTTGAGAGTAGCTAAAAGGCCTTGGCGATCCAACTACTGAATGGACGGAATAATAAGAGGGTTGATGCTTACCGACGGAACCCCAGTTCGGGTGCGCCAGATTGTTGTACCATCCATCATATCGCTGCTTCTCTATTCGGCCTTTTATCCGCTCTAGAAAAGAAGAAATAAAAACAAAAGACACCGAAGTCCTGACAATATACCAATTAATCGGTTGGGAAAACGGGGGGTGGAAACGAATTAGTGTTTTATATATATAATTACATAATTATTTTTATAATACATACAACAACCCCGAAAGGTGACCGCGGCGAAACCAATGGGCTATTTTGATCGAGCCCTTTTGCCTTTAATGTTGTGAGCAGGGTTGGGAGGCTCCGTGCCTTCCATCCGCAGTTACTTTTTGGTTTCGGTTGTTTATGTAGTGTAGCGTTTACTATCTTTTGAAGTGAGTAAAATTCAAATAAACAACAAAACCAACAATAATCAAAGGGTATAGCCTAACGTACTGTGCTAGCATATTATAAATATAAGGACCTACTTTTAATATATACAATAACGTCGAAAGGCGATCGTGGAGTAATTATTACACTTTCGCTTGGCCCTAACACGCGAAGTAAGAATGACCCGAGACCCAAGCTTCTTCCTCCGCTAATCAAATCTTAAGAGAGATACTTAAACTCATCCGTCCCATATTTCATCAAACATTTTAACTGTAATTAATTTGTATTTCGTTTCATATTTGTTTTTGTAGTTTCTTTCTTATTGTTCTCAAGTGTTATATTTTCCAATTTCTGCCCGGATAAGCCAAGTGATATTGGGGCTAAAATCTTGGCTAAAATAGAAACTGATTGATTGAAGACCGAACTGAATCATAAATAAACAAAGGGGAATATTACATATATACATTAATATTACATATTACAGCCTCCTCCGACAGAAGTCAGAGAAGAATGCAGACCAAATCCAGGTTCGCTCATAGTTTGAAAAAAGCGTGCAGGTTTAGCGTTCTTTACGGAAATTTGTTGGATGATAAAGAAATCCGACACTTTACCTCCGTTCAGATATCCCAAAGAGAACAGCAGAGCCAAAAGACCCGACAGCTGCCAGCGTGTCATTTGTTATCCTAATAACTCAACCACAACATCAATGCCACAACCTCGTCCACAAAATGTCGGAATTTTCACTGTAACTGTACCAAACGTAGCACCACAACTGAGACTGAAATAAATCCACTTCAAAAAGTTTTGAAGGTCCTCTGTAAAGGATTACGGCGTCATGAAGCACAGAACTGACGTAACGTTCAGACTCCGCCTTTGGGTTATTTTGGATTTTGCACGAAGTGACTTGAAAACCAGCCGGAATCAATTAGCAGGCTCGTTACTTATTCATGAGGGTGACAAGACATTACACAAAACAATCAAGTATCTGGACTGGTCGGAGGTGGATAAGAGCGATAATTTCCTACCCCCCCCCCTTCAAACACAGGTATCGTATACCCTACATGATTGGTATTATTTTATTTGGGAAGTACCAGTAGTGTCCAGTAGGCTACCATTTTAACGTTAATGAATCAAATGTAATAATTACAGAAAAGTACGATAAAACACCAACTAGTGATTGCGAATAAGAAAGAAAATAAAATGAAACGACGGCTTGCAACATAGTGTAGCCGTTTTGAAACTGTTCGTCGAATAGGGTTGAAATACGGAAATCTGGTTGAAAACCAGGGGCGGTTCAAAGAGCTTGGGCATGGGGGGGGGGGCGACCTCAAGCATACGACTGGCTAATGGCCGGCAATCATACCGATTAGAAACAATAGACAAACAAGACCAAAGGTTTCGATGGGATCCCAAAAATTCAATACCTGATCCAGACCATTGGGTCTTGTCTTCGCGAGATCTAGTCTTTGCTAGACTCCTTGAACATTTTTACTATTGAAATTCAGAAACAGATTAAGGCCAAACAGCCAATCATCTGAGAAAACCAAGTTCAGATATGGATTCAGCATGTGTGTTTACTACATGGATTCAGCATGTGTATTTACCACTATAAGTCATATCTATTCAGACGAAAACTTCCTGCCTTACACTTCTGCCAGTTGTCCGCTTTCGACCGAATTCCGGAACTACTTGTCCAGCGAAAAAATAAAGCTAAAAAATAATTAATCGTATCTCCTTTCCCCTATATCGAACATATAATCAACTTCTAATAAAAACTTAACTTATAACAAATTTTCCGGTTGCACCCGGATTCCGGGCGAACTATATGTCCGGGTAAAAAAAAAGATTGTCATATAGGCCTACTGATTCGGCATCTCTTCTTACCCTTCAATCGGGTATCCAATCAACTACAAATAAAACTTTTGCTTTTAACAAATTTTCCGGTTCTGGCCGGATTCTGGGCGAACTACTTGTCCGGGTAGAAATGATTTTCACATAAGTGTTCAGCATGTCTTCTTACCTCTTAGTCGACCATCTCATTAGCTGTATAAAAATACTTTGTTTGCCCATTAATTTGAACCCCCTACCCCACCCCTAAATGTAGGGTTACATAGCCCATCTACGAACTCGACCTTTCCCTTGACCCAAAGAATCCTCACACCAAGTTTCTTCAAAATATTTCATTCCCTTCGAGAGTTGTCGTGCTCACAGACGGACGGACAGGCGGACGGACGGACGGACAACTTTTGCGATGTCATCGGTATCCCTCCACTTACGTTTTGGGATCCCAAAAACACAGCACCACAGGCGAAAAAATGTAAGAATTTCAAGAAATAATAATACCTTCTTTAGAACAAGTTAGGCAAAAGATCAATGCATGAATAAAATAACAAACACGTAAATAACAGGGATTCCAGCATGCCGTTCATTAAGCTTCCGCTGGAGAAAGCAAAGCCTCGGTAGCAGGTTCTAACGTATGCACAAATGACAAATTTAAATTGAGCGCCGCAAGCAAAATTCAACAGTCTCCCATACAAATTCTAGCTGTTAATGTTGCTCAGACCCCAAAATCTTCAGTCTAAAGTCCCAGCTAAATGACACACCCTTCAACTAAATAAAGAAAAGGGACTATACGAAAGGCACCGCAGGCGAGAATTTTTAAATTAACCTTTTTTCTGGATTCAACAAAAAATTTTAGCTTTTGACGTGGCTCAAATCCGAAGCTAAAACCTCACCTAAATCAGGCGCTGTTCGACTAGATAGAGAATAGGCTACTGTATGGGGAATGCTGCAGGCGAAGTTTGAACTCCAAACGAAAGTAAGGAATGCCTAGATATCACAGATATGTCTGTCTGTCTGTGACCCCCATAACTCCCAAAAGGAGTGAGATCCTTTGCCGAAGGATGGCAGCGCTTCCACTCGACCCGGATAAAATAGATGCAAAGTAGATTTCTTCTGAACTGTCTGGACAAAAAACTGTGGAATCATCAGGCTCATCATCACATACTTACAAAGCCAGTTCATGTTCAAACAAAAAAGCAACCTGTTTTATGCTAAAATAGGAGATTTGCATAAAACCAGATAATATTGAAACTTTGCGCCTCAGAGAAAAAAAAATCGAAAAATAGCCAGTTTTTTGCTAAAAGACGTAGTGGTGCAAAACCGTTTTCACGATTCGATAGCTGTATTTATGTCGTTCTGACAAGCCCGAGAGCCCGAGACATTCGACTGTCATTCTAACGCACAGAACATACGATTGTCTCGTAAGATTGACTTACAGAAATCTCTACGTAACCATACGTCTAGAAACATGCTTCATACGACTAGAAAAATATTTTCAGACAAACTTCACGATAGGCAAGCTCCTAACATACGTCTGTCATTCTGACAAGCTCAAAAACCTACGACTGTCTCGTAATATACGACTAGAAAACATGTTTGCAAAATACGACAATACCGCAGAACATACCGCTGCCATTTTGACAAACTCAATAACACACAACGGCGAATCTTACAGCTCGTAACTTACGGCTAGAAAACCTCTTCGTAGCCATACGACTATAAACAGGTAATTTACGGACAACTCTATGTCATTCTGGCAAGCTCAAAGCGTACGAGCGACATACGGGCTAGCTCAAAACATACGACTGAAAGAACGACTCTCTGAAGCATCGCCCCCCCCCCCCCCCCCCGCGCCCCCCTTCAAACCGCCCCTGTCGAGACTCAAGAATCAGTTATTCGCCTAGCGTTAGTTCATTGCTCACCGCTGTTACCGAATGACGATTTGATTGTCTGTCGTCCAGGTATACTCCATATTCTCAACGTCACTGTGAGAGCTTAATGTGAAAAAAAAGTCAAGTCAAAATAATAAAGTTTAACTTCCCACATCGAGGTTGATATCGGAAAATAACACCGAGACGGTCATTGAAAATATCCTATCCGAGCCATCGAGGTTGTCATTCCGATATCAACCGAGATGGAGGTGTGTTAACTGTTATAACTTTTTCGAACAGAAATCATCTCTGGAGGCTGATATGACTTATATCATCCTCTCTGGAGGCTGATATGACTTCAAACATCCTCTCTGGAGGGTGATATGACTTATAACACCCTCTCAGGAGGTTGATATGACTTATATCATCCTCTCATATCTACCGCTAACTTTCTGAGTGAAGATTATCGTAAAATAACTGGCCGTGGGTCATAGGAGGATGTGCATTACGTACCTGTTCGAAAAAAGTTATTAAAGGTTAACTTCCCACATCGAGGTTGATATCAGAAAATAACATCGAGACGACCATTAAGAAAAAACGATCTGAGCCGAAGGTAGGCGAAGTTATGAAAAATATCGAACGAGCGCAGAGAGTTTGATACTTTTAAATGACGACCATTTAAAACAGCCTATCTGAGGCGAAGGCGAGGTAAGTTATGAAAAATATCTAACGAGCGCAGCGATTTTTATAGTTTTAAATGTCTGTGATACCGATATCGAACGAGATGGAGGTATGTTAACTGTTATGACTTTTCGAACAGAACCATTAATGATTAATCATTAACTATAATTAGCATCATAAGTCCTCACATAGAAAGTGAGAGGTGGATACGACTTAATATCAACCTCTCTGGAGGTAAATACGACTTCATATCAACCTGAGGCTGATAGCTAACTTTCCGTGTGTCGATTATCGTAATACAACTTTCCGGGGTCATAGATTGACATGCGTTACATACCTGTCCGAGAAAAGTTATTTCAGTATACCCAAATGCAAGATACAAACATAAGCTGGCTTCACAGTTAAAGCAGTGTCAAGGTTCCAGTTGCGCATTACTTCGATTTCTATTTATACGGGATCTTTCTGGATCTTGCGTAGTTTCGTGGTTCTCTTATATTTTTGTAGTTTACTCGCTGAATGCGATGGAGCGAAATGAATGAAAACAGTAAAAGGAACACCCTGTAACGCTGAAGAAAGTTGAGCGACTACCTGAAACAACGTGACCAAAGTGTGAAGGCAAGATTTCATAACAAGAGCTGTAAGCTCATATGGCACTTGCATGGGTCAAGATGATTTGATTGATCAAAAGTAAGTTTCGACTTTGCGGTTGAGATGCGCACTCTAAGGGAGCTGGAACTTCATTTGTAAGCAAAACCCTTGAGGCAAAACTGCTAATGGGCTGATGGGCATCACGAAAATGCCTATATTGCTTAAAAGTATTTTTTTTTACTTTGCGGTCAAGATTGGTACTTTAAGGAATAATCGGATTTGGGAAGTAGCAATTTCTAAGCAAATGTTGTTGAGACTCCAATATTCCAGCGAAGTTTCATCGTCCTAGCACATCTGGAAGTACCTTAACGCGCGATCACCGGAATCCCCGACCCCCCCCCCCCCCTCCAACTCCACCCACAATAACCGGAGCCAATCCGGTTCTGTCAATGATTAATCCAGAGCATCTGTTTGTCATTCCCACGAAGTTCGATCCAGATCACACCAGTCTAAGCGGGTCAAGTATTTTCCGCCCTCCCCCCAATAATTGCCGGATTCGGTCCGGAAATGAAAAAGGTCACCAGAGAAAAATGTCCTCTGTTTAATTATTAGATTTCACTCGAATCCGATCACCCGTTCCAAAGTTACGCATGACTCAATATTCCGGATTCCCCTCCCTCAACTCCCCCCCCCCCCCAAGATTGTCATATCGAGGATTTTTTGTTATTCCAAGTCAGTTTGACCGGGTCCCTGATATGCCTTCCAAGTTTCGTCGTGAAAATCCCCCAAAAAACGGAATTCCGGGAAACCCCCTCCTCCCCCACCCCCTCAAGTGTCCGGATCCAGTCAAATTATGTAAAAGATTTACATGGACCAGATGTTTGTTCTTCCCAGCAAGTTTCAGTCCGATACCATCATTCTAACCGTTTCTCGAGATTTCCGGTCCCCCCCCCCTCCAGCTCCCCCGCGGTGCACGTAGCCAATCCGATTCAGCAAATGACTTACCTAGAGCATCTGTTTGTTCTTCCCACAAAGTTCCATCACGATCCCTCTATTCTAAACGGGTCACGTATTCCCCCCCCCCCCCCCCAATAGTTGCCGGATCCGGTCCGGATATGAAAAAAATCATCGGAGAAATGTCCTCTGTTCAATTCTTCTTCTCTCACACGAATCCGATCACCCATTCCAAAATTACGCATGACTGAAAATTTCGGATTCCCCTCCCTCCACTCCCCCCACCATTATCTGATCGACAAAATTTTTAATTTGAAGTCAGTTTGATTGGGTCCCTGATATGCCTGCCAAATTTCATCGTGAAAATCCCCAAAACCACCATCACCGGAATTCCAGGACCCCCCCCCCCCCCATAAGTGTCCGGATCCAGTACAATGGTCAAAAGGACTTATCTAGAGCAGATGCTTGTTCTTCCCAGGAAGTTTCACTCCGACCCCTCCATTCTAACCGTTTCTTGAAATTTCCGGTCTCCCCCCCCCCCCAACTACCCCCTGGCTACCGAATCCGGTCAAGACTTTAAACGGGCCATTACAGATATATATTCTATTCAGTTATGAAGTTTCATTACAATCCGATCATCCGTTCGAAAGTTACACACTTCTCATTTTCCCGGATTCCCCTGCCCTCCACCCCACCCCCCCCCAAAATGGTCGGATCGGGAAACTGATTATTTCCAGGTTAATTTGGTCGGGTCCCTGAATATTCCTGCCAAGTTTCATTGTCCTAGCTCATCTGGAAGTACCCTCACTCGAAAAAGTGTGACAAAATGCCCTAAATTTTCAAGTTTCCAGCGCCCAAACTCCCCCGCATATGGTCGGATCGGGAAACTTATTATTTCCAGGTTCGTTTGGTCGGGTCCCTGATATTCCTGCCAAGTTTCATTGTCCTAGCTCATCTGGAAGTACCCTAACTCGAAAAAGTGTGACAAAATGCCCTAAATTTTCAAGTTTCGAGCGCCCCCACTCCCCCGCATATGGTCGGATCGGGAAACTGATTATTTCCAGGTTCGTTTGGTCGGGTCCCTGATATTCCTGCCAAGTTTCATTGTCCTAGCTCATCTGGAAGTACCCTAACTCGAAGAAGTGTGACAAAATGCCCTAAATTTTCAAGTTTCGAGCGCCCCCACTCCCCCGCATATGGTCGGATCGGGAAACTGATTATTTCCAGGTTCGTTTGGTCGGGTCCCTGATATTCCTGCCAAGTTTCATTGTCCTAGCTCATCTAGAAGTACCCTAACTCGGAAAAAAGTGACAAAATGCCCTAAATTTTCAAGTTTCCAGCGCCCCGCACTCCCCCGCATATGGTCGGATCGGAAAACTGATTATTTCCAGGTTAGTTTGGCCGGGTCCCTGATATGCCTGCCAAGTTTCATTGTCCTAGCACATCTGGAAGTACCCTAACTCGGATAAGTGGGACAAAAAAACCGGACCGACCGACAGACCGACAGACGGAATTGTGATCGGTATATGGCACTTGAGCCAGAGGCTGCAAGTGCCATACAAACTTGTAACAGAACGTTCGTCTTCCGCATCGCGATTATTTTTAAAGAATTTGATTCACGTGAGCCGAGAAGGGGGGAGTTATCTTTCGACGTGTCAGATTTTTACGAACACACTGTTACCTTTGTTTTATTCAAAATCGCTACGGTAGCCAACGATAGCCACAAATTACTTGAACACAATTCACTCTTCAAAGCAAGGTGTCCATTGCTCATTAGATAGTCCTTCAGCCCAAGCTGACTGCGAATCATATTTGATGGTGCAAAACGGATAAGTATCCGTTTTGCACCATCAAATATCATTGCTCATTACTTATTCAGTGATCTCCCACAGGATGTTAAAAGGGTTACTAAACCTTCGAGTAGATCGAGTGGCGAGAATGAGGATTAATACATCTAAGTATATCACCACGTTACCGTTTAAATATGTCGGAAGAGGAAATCATCGGCCAATTTGACATTTTTTTGGTCTCGGAAGCTGAATATTATTTAGCTAAATTTCAGAATCTCCAAGAAATCATTATAACGAATTTAGTATAATTTACGGCGTTTGTTTGTTGAGATCCAGTTTACATCCTTGCGGGAATTTAAAAGAAAAAACAGAAAAGAAAATATAAAAGAAATCGATAAGCTAGTAATTAGTTTGATTTTTCTACACATTTTCCATATACCTGATATACATTTTGTTAGATCCATCGTCAAACTATGATCCCAGCCTCCCTATGTCGGGTGCTACGAAACCGCGCCGCTAGATGACCCAGCGCTCGGATCGAGTCGCAGCTTCACCTTGGTGGTGGTGGTGGGATTCAACACGTCTGCAACTGCTAGAATGCTTACAATGCAACTCCTTCTAAGTTATAAGTGCAGTGCGCTTCGCTTTCTAGCGATTTTTTATTCGGACTATAATGAAGCTACTGCAGATTTCGAGAAAGCCCGAAGAAAGCCTTTCCTCGCAAGACAAACCCAGACTTCTTCGTATTGTGCTGAACATTCCCCTGATTATTTACGACTTTCCTAAAATCACGGAAAGACAGTCCTTCAGGCGGCCAGCTACCGCACTGTCAACAATTTCACGACTCGCATGCGAGATCTTGGGTCAAACTTGTAAACAAAAAGCGAAAATAAGATCATGATAGGATGCACCTGCCATCTAGACAGTGAAAACGCACTACATCGGCGGCGTATCTCAGGATCGGAGTGCCATTAACTATTCTTGTTAAAATAAGTATTGGCACCTGACAGGTTGCTTGTGCAATCCCTTGAATCTATAAGCGTAACATAAACGCGTAACGAAGAGAAATTCCTAACATTTAGCTTCAGTATAGTTGTTATGACTTTCACTGCTTAGAGTCGAGCGTTCCGTGCGATAAGGTTGCGCTTTATTTGAGGCCGATTTGAGGCGGCAAAGTCATTCTTGACTTTGTCACACATGAAGAATGACGCTTCAAACGGGCCTTAAACTAAGCGCAGCCTTAACGCTTGGTGCGCTCGACCCCACGCAGTGAAGTCATAACTTCTGTAGAATACCAAAGCAAAATTCTAGAACTTTCTCTTCCTTATGTCATTTTAACTTCTGGATTTAAAGGATTGCGTGATATGATACTTATTACACTAAAAGCCCAAGGGCCATGGCAATACAATCAGAAAAAACAAACAAAACTGACGAACTTATTTCTAACCACCACTAAAACTACAAAAAATGTTCTCTGTGCATCATTGACACCTGCATCATATGCAACCTGCCACGTGCCAATACGTACTTTAACATGAACCGGAATTCCGAATAAGCATTCGCATACACTGCGAAGCCATCTAACCAAGAAGCATGTATCGTATAAATTCATGGTCGCTGATCCGCTAGATACCGCAGGATCAGATTCAGTCTACCAGGAATACCCGACTTCTTGGATAGAAGTTGCCACACTTTGGGAATAGCCACAGGTTGGAATAACGTATGTACAAAAATGTTGATTGTTTGAGTGAAATTCTGAAAACACCCATTTAAAATTATTCTTTGTGGATTAGGGTGTCCATCATTTGGCATGGGTCAACCAGCGTCTGGCATGGCTTATTCCAAACTGTGGCTATACGCAACGTTTGGCGTCGCAGGGATCAGGGATCTATGGCAGTCTGATCAAATAGTGGATTGTACAGCTTTTACTGTTCAAACCAATCACAAGCTCGATTCAACGTCAAATAATTCTGACATTTTACTCAGCAAATAAGTATCATACCAAATTTCAAGTACAAAATGAGGTATTGTATTAATGCGTCTCGAGAGGTTAAACTGGAACAATTTTTCAAGTGGAATGTTTCCTCGCACTAACAACATCCTCCAACACAAAAAACGGACGACATACGCGATCACTTCTCTTGCTCTAACTTCCATCGCCTTTTCGGCAAGTCAACAAACCCCTTCACACAAACACGAGTCCCCACCCACCTGGAATGAGAGATTACTTACGCAGGCAAACTTCTTTTTGGGTGGGGAGGCGCTGCAAGGGTATTTTAATCCAGTTTCTTTGATTTACTAGAGGCAGCTCGCCTCTTAGGAACTTCGGGCAGGACCCCTTTGAAAGACATTGGTTGGCAATCTTCTTCGGTCGCTTTGCTGTCAGGATAGGCCGGTTTCCATATGAGAATCTCAAAGCCTGCAATATAGAAGTTCGATTGACCGGCCCTTCAAAATTCCCAACAAGGATAAACTACAGTTCATACAATGTATGCTTTTATGAACACTTCTCTGAATACTCTTGATGACTATCTCTCCCTGCCGATGCAGAATCTCCGTGTACCTGCGGAAGAAAGCAAAAAGCGGCGTCACAGCTGCTCCCAAAAATCGCCGTGATTGTTTGACACAGGATTTGAGTCGCTGAGTTTGAGTCGTTACGGACATGTTACTCCTTCTTCCTGAGGATCACTGGCGTGTTTGGGACTTAGTCATATAGAGAATTTTGGACTACCTTTGGTTTTGTTTTTTTGCCTCTAAACCAGTCAGATGGGAAATGGAATGATAAATTAAGAACTTCATGTAAGTGTTCCGGCTTCCTTTTCACACAAAAGAATGAAATGATCTCGGTAAAACTGATCGGCTAAAACTGCTCGACATACCGAGTCGAACTAGTGAGCAACTAGATATCACGCATAAATGCGGACATCAGTGATAGTAAGAACAAATAAGCCAACAGAACCTCCGTCTTTGGTCCCGTGCACCGACTATGGATGCCCCGACAAAACTAAGCAGAGCTAGAGCAACTAGCTGAGCTTTGAGTTGACGCCCGTCTCTACTTCCATCCGTAAGTGACGTCACAATGTTAAACAAACTTACTCTCGACATTTCTTCTCCGGGGCCCTGCTGCGCTAAACTTTTTGTAAAGGTAACGAAATGTGAAGTACCGCGTAGCTCTTAACCTCCACTCGTTTGCATCGGGTAGGGCATGAGGAATCTATTCGACTCCGCTTGGTTGTATTACAGAGATTGGAAAACGAGTGTTCTTTAGCTTATTTGTTCTTGGTGATGGGGACTATAGAACTGTCTTTAACGAGAAAACCGACTGTTTCCATCTGATCCCGCTAACATCTCCGTGTGTAAGAAAAAACAACGTTTTACTTTCCAAATCGGCGATCTCTCTCGTCATTTCATTGGCCCTCAGGACACCCATCTAGGTAGCTCTAAAAGATTCAACGAAGGTGCAAATTACACGCAAACATGTGATTTGAATAGGAAAAAAGTGCGAACGCAAATGACAAACAAGCAAATTAATTCAGTAGCAATAGCGATGATGTTATTTTTGTTACTAGTAAGTGAAGTATAGTTTCTTTGTACAGGGTATCAGAGGCGTTACTAGCCAGAATGTTTTTTTTTTTGGGGGGGGGGGACAAAGTATTTACCGACTGACTGTTCATTTTTACCGACGGTTTATGCAGAAAAAACGACTGCTTTGAAGAAAAACCAACTGTTTTAAGAAAAAATCGACTATTTCTCACGAAAAACCGACTGTTTTCAAGAAAAATCGACTGTTTCCAAGAAAAAATCGACTGTTTTTACGAAAAGGTAGGTTTTCCTCTCGTTCCAGTCGGAAAGATTTCGAAACTAACAGGCTTACCCATTCCCGAAGCCATAGACATTCCTATATTGTCACACCTGTTGAGAGAAATAATCCCACTCTTGACATCAGGTACAATTTGAGTCAGTATTTCCCCTGTATCCGCATCAAAGAAGTCTACCGATCGAGGCTCTTCTTTCGTATAGCCAGGGAAGGCAGGGTCAGGGTAACGGCCGGCAATAATTATGTCTTCAAGAGGATGCCAAAATGCCTGAAAAGTAGGTAAGGTTAGAAATGGAAGCGGCTGGTTCATGGCTATGTGTTTAAACGACCTTGAATTACCTAAGTCGCTCTTCACCGATAAAGACTGCAAGCCTGTCGACGTGACGTTTATTTTATTGTTGGCTGCACCATATACAGCTCACGGTGCATGCTGATTTAGGTGCACTGGTAAGCTGGGTGCGCTGATTGGTTGCACACAGAAACGTAAAATGGCATTTGGGTGAAATACTTTGACAAATATGTTTGAGAACTACCCTTGGTGAGAAGTTGAAGCAAACCTCGCACTGTTTACTGTTTATGTTCCAATATTCAAAACCATTTGAATACTGTAAGACTAGACACAGCTGTTAACAAATTATCGACGGCTTTGGCCGTTTTGAGCCTTTTCCCAGGCCCATTGACTTTTAGCAAAAACTCGGCAAAATTCAGATAATCGGTTTTACGCATCAACAGCACGATACGCTAACACTCGTCGAGACCACAATGCGCGAGACCACAAGTTAGAGCGTGTTTACCGAAGTTACTACGCATGCCGTCACGAATTCTGGCTTTTTGCCGCCAAGGCTGGAACGATTTTTTCTATTTTCCAGCAGAATATCATGCCACGGGCGAATCCGACCAGTCACATTACAGATATGCGTAGTTATCACGCTTACTACGCTCCCGAGCATGGTAAGCAAATAGTTACTATTAGTTACTATTTCGAGAAGGTTGGAACGGTCAGCGTATTAACTTTTTACGAGGCTGGAACAAAAATAGTACTAATAGTTACCATTGTTAGAATGGTGGAACACGCTCTTAATCTATGCCTCTACATAAAAGTCTACATTCGGGTATGTAAATGCTGTATAGAACAAACTTATATAAAACAATGGTCTCCTTGCTTTGCATATGCTTCTGATGGGGCAAGGGTCCGGAACATATTCTTCCCCCGCCTCTTACTTTATCGTGGAGCGGCCAATACAGTGTCACGATTGTCATAACAGATAACACAAGGATGCGCAGTTTTAACGGATAACACTTGGGATGTTATCTGCTATGGTTTGACAAACGGTATGCATTGAACGTTGTGAACAACAGTTGCCAGGACGAGCCGAAGAAGTATCTGCTGATCGACTTTTCGAATATCATGATGACAAACAAAAAGGTCGTGTCTTCGTTTCGTCTCTCTCTTCTTGTATGCTAACATCCAAAGTGTTATCTGTTGAAACTGCGCATCGTTGTGTTATCTGTTATGAAACATCTGACATTGTACGGGTTGCGGTTGACACCCAGTCCAACATCGCACCTGCATCCTCGCAAACCTCGAGCGTCGGAAGCAACTTGCATCCGTAGACCAACTTAGCCGGCGTCGCATGGGCCTTTCTAGTATGGTGGTCTTAGCCTATTTCATGTGTTGGCAATCCCATCCATCACTCCATGGAGGTAAAATCATATAACATGGCTGGAGTTGAATTTTTCCCAGATTTTTCCTTTCCCGGTTGGTAGTATTCCCGGTGCTGGCCCACTTAAAGGATCTGTCTTATCTATAATGCCAATGCAACCTACTTCCGTAATTCCATTCATTAATTCCTAAGCCCGGAGACCCAAATTTCATTTGTTACATTTTAAGCCCGCTAACGATACCTCACTAACCTTTGCACTTGCCACGATTCACTACTTTCCATGCGAACACGCTCTAAATCACCTGTTTTCCTTAGTCTCGGGCATTTGACTAACCTTAATGGGCGTAAGATGCTGGAACTGGCGGTGAGGATGAGGGATGATTCTTCTGAGGTCCCAAAGTGGCCCTTCGTAGACTCGTATCTCACTATGCTGATCAGTAGTCAACAAGCGGTTCCCGTGAGCCGTGCTGCAAGAAAAACAACATCCAAGGTTTCGACGGGATCCCAAAAATACAATATTTAGTGGACTTTTTATCCCGACAATCGGGTCTTGTAGATATGGTCTTCGCCAGGCTCCTTAAACATTTTAAATATTTATCTCCGATCGCAGCCGTTTAAAAATAAACGTAAATGATAACATTGTGGTGATTTACTGACAAATTACGCCCATACGTAATACGCCCATATTCATCTGCAAAGACCAAGTTCAGATATGGATTCAGCATGTATGTTTACCCCCATATCTCATATCTACTTTGAAGAAATTCCTTGTTTTAGCTGTATTCCGGACGAATTTCTTTTTGCGGCAGGAAAATAAAGTTCGGATATGGGTTCAATTTGTATTTTATGTCGACTTTTTACTGGAAGTCTGCCAGCTCTAAAACTTCGCAAAAACCAAAACAGCCATGGTAACACCGAGAGGCAAACCAGGAAACTCTCGATCTTCAGTCGGACGCCCTAACGGTTGATCTAATCTTCTCTGTGTTACTTTGAAAATGACTCTGCAATAAACAATTTCAGTAGTGGACTTGAAAATTTATCTTTTGACGTCTACCAAATTACTTGGTTTTCGCAAATATCGGTGTAATCACTTGTCTGACACGAAAATAAAGTTTCAGGAACAGATTCATCGCGTGTTCCTAGCACCGATGCGAACCTCTAATCACTTAAGTGAACTTATTTTTTTTACCAAATTCACATGGCAGGAATCCGGGGGAACTACTTGTTAGTCCGGGGAGAAAATTAGTTTCAGATCTGCGTTCAGCATGTCTCCTCACCCTACATCGACAATCTCATCTGCTTTCAAAACTTCCTGCTTTACTTCTACCAAATTTCCGTTTTCGGCTGGTTTCTGGGCGAACTACTTGTCCGCCAAGAAATTAAAACTCAAAAACGAATTCAGCACGTCTCCTTGCCCCTACAACGATCTAACCAACTTCAGATAAAACTTTCACTTGTTCGAATTCTGAGCGAACTATCCGTCCGGGAGAAAATAGTTCTCATATACCGATTCAGTATTTCTCCTTCCCCTACATAGAACCTCAAATCAACTTCAAATAAACTTTTACTTTTGACAAAGTTTACGGTTTAGGCCGGATCCGGGCAAACTATTTGTCCGGCGAGAAAATAGTTGTCATGTATGGATTACTACAACTCAATGATGACGAGACATCGGACGAGAAGGAACACTGCTAGGATTTCACTCCTTTAAGGGATTTACTATGTCTTCTTATCCTAAACCGACTGCCTCATTAGCTTTTAAAAAATATTTTGTTCGCCTTTTAATTTAAACCCCCACCCCTAAATATAGGGTAGAGCACATATACGAACTCGACCTGTCCTTTGACCCAAAGAATCCTCACACCAAGTTTGAACAGAATATCTCATTCCCTTCTATAGTTACCGTACTGGCAGACGGACGGACAGACAGACGCACAACTTTTGAGAAGTCGTAGGTTTTCCTTTCCGTCACTTGCGTTCTGGGATCAGAAAAACGGTTTACCAGAGTGTTCCCACTTGATATCTTACGGTAAAAGAAGAACTGAAACCCCACAAAGTTTCGATTGTTTGAACTCTCAGTGATGACGGTCATCAATCAATCAATCAATTTATCTAGCAGAAGAGATTACAGCTAAAGAAGGCAGTCAGAGACCTTCGGAATATTTACAGTTGACATTAACACCAGAAACAGCAATCCATTATTCATTAATACAATTTACGAGACACGTACCGGATGTTTAGGAGCTAGCTACATTACTGATTCATACCTGAAATAAGCTGAGTTTACCGGCTTCACATGCTCAAGCACTTGAAGCGCATCTGCTCTTTCTTTCACGTTTCGAACGTCCCACAGTTTAACAGTATTGTCCACCGACGCTGTTGTGATCAGCCAAGGTTCTCTGAAAGAGAAAATCAATTTATTTTTATTTAAGGATAGCCAAAATGGGTCGCTACATTACAAAAAACACCAATAAAAAGAAAAGGAGAATATAAGTGGAAACCATGAAGCCTACAACAATAAAGGTTCACAGCCCTAAATCACTATGGGTGGATCCCCCGATGTACTGATTCCCCCCAAGTTTGCTTCTCACGCTGACACAGACGCATCTGCGGTCCAGACAGGATCCCTAATACTCCATATGAATAAGTCCAAAACACGCCATTGATCCTCAGGAAGAACGAGAAAAACGTCTCACTAACGACTAAAACTCAACAACTCAAATCATGTGTCAACCAATCACGGCGCTCGTTCGGGACACCTGTGGTGCCGCTTACGGCTCTTCCGCTAGGTACACGGCGATTTTTCATCGGAAAGGAGAGTTAGTCATCAAGAGTATTCACTGTATGTCCTAGATTCGTCGATCTATTCACGTTTCCGAGGCTTCAGAATCAGCAATATCGATTAACAGCCTAACAGCGCATTGTGTCTGATTCTTTTCAAGACACATCAGACTCCCGATTATGGTTCCGAGGAGCTCATTGGTCGGAGAGATCGATTTTACTCATTTTACCGTGTTCCCCAGCCAAGGGAGACGAGCGCAGCTACAAACAGCCGAAGCGTATCTTAATTTTCCGAAAGCAAAGCATGGTTTCAAAGGGCTTTGATAAGTTTAATCCCAGATTATTTATTAACACAAAAAATAATATAATTCCTGGAACAAACTCGGAGCCTAAACTGTATCTACTGGGACTTGTGCTTTAAGCAGAACTGTAGGCTATTCCAATAAATCCCTTCCAGTTTCCAAACCACAAATACCGAAACAATGGACGTCAAAAGGGGGAAATAGGGGAATAGGGAAAATGTACCTAGGATTGAACTCGGCGTGTGTGACCTTCTGTTTGTGAAGTCTTATCTGCGAAACTCGCTGCCCATCTACGGTTAATATCTGTACGTAGCCTTTGTTGTCCCCTGCAAGCATGGTCTTTCCCGTAAAGCTAACGTCCAGTGACGTGAACCAGTGACTGAAAGAAAACAAGGAAACCAAGGTCAATGGCATATATAGATAAGATGAGATTTATTTCCATAAAAGCAAAAAAGGGCCACGGAAACAACAAAACAACACCGAAACGAACCGTAACCTAAACAACTAACTACAAACACTTTGTGGATTCTAACATCATCACCAAATTCAACGTCACTAAAACTGCTACTTTTCAAAAGTGTTTAAACCTTTCCTTCCCCCACACCATTTCCCAAAATATTCCCTTCCTCAGGTCTCTTAACTCCTAAGATTCACCCATTAAATGGATGGAAAGTTTCACACCTTTTTAGAAGGAGCGAATCTGAGAGGATTCCCTGCGGTCGTGG